>CM053625.1:229750895-229817492 GCA_028646595.1 Phalanger gymnotis
AACTAAGTAAGTTTATATATATTTCATCAAACATATATATGTATATATATATATATATATGTGTGTGTGTGTGTGTGTGTGTCTGTGTGTGTGTGTTTGATGAAAGTAAGATTGTTAACCCCTTAATGTTGCTTTCCTTAGAAAAGCAGATCAAAGAACCTGTGCTGGCAGCTCTTGTTGCTGGTCTTGTTGGGTCTTATACCTCAATAGCAGCTGCTAGGCGAATTGTTGTCACATCTATCCACTGTGCCATCCCTATATAGCTTTTGGGACAATTAACCACTCCTTCTGCTGGCTTCTCCACCCTTGGCTTTCATGACAATACTCTCTTCAGATTCTCCTTCTATTTGACTCCTTTTTTAGCTTCCTTTGCATGTTCATCATCTATCTATCTGTCTGTCTGTCTGTCTATCTATCTATCTTTGTGTGTATCTATATATATGTATATATACGTGTGTGTGTGTGTGTGTGTGTGTGTGTATACATCTGTCTTGAATCTCTGAAGCCTGTTCTGCATGGCCAAATGCCTTTTGGATATCTCTACTTATATTTCCCACCTCAAATAAATATCTAAATGCTCAAGGCTACACTTTCCACAAACTTCCCTGTCTCTGTTAAGAACACTGGAATCCCCTGAATTGTGTAGGTTTATAACCTTAGAATCGTGGTTGACTCCCATATCCAATTAATTGCCAAATCTCATTGAATCTTTTACATTTTAATCCTTATCTTTGTTTAAGTTCCAGTTCAGTGTACAACTCCTTCATTAAGCTCCCTCATTTTACTCGCCTCTGCCCCTAATTTGTGTTCTATCTCCTCCAATTACCTTGAAAAACTCCTTAATGGAGGGCAGGGATTTCATCTTTGTATCCAAAGCCCCTTTCTTATAGTAGGCACTAAATAAATATTTGCTGAATGAAACAATTAAAACATACTCATCTTTCAATATTTTCAAGATTGTAATGTGGTAGATACACTTAGATGAAACCTGCCTACTGTAGCAAAACAGAAAATAATTTAGGGGCCAATTAAGAATTAGAATTGTCCAAAAATGAAATGGATCACCTCATGATATAACAAATACTCTGTCACTGCAAGGATTTAAATAGAGACCAGGTGGCCATCTAGCTAAGGATTCCTGCTTTGGGTGAGAGGTAGGACCTGACTTCTGATCTTCCTTCCAACTTTGTCCATAATTTTAATATGTCTGACATCATAGTTCCCATTTGGCATCTTTCTCCCTCCTGCCCCCACTTCCATTAAGAATTCCAGGAAAAATAGGGATTTTTTTCTCTCATATTTAATGATTCGGATACAGATATCAGGAAACCATGCACTATGTAGTCACAAAAATCCTGTCTGATCCATATGTATACATTCATACTCCAGTATGTCAAATACACGTACTCTAAATACTCTGTACACATGCCAATGACTGTTACAGATGTTTCTTTTCATTGTCGTTTGTTTTCCAAACACTGATTTTGTGGATACAATATTATTTCTACATTGATTGCACAGTGCTAGGTAGGCAACAGTGCTTGGTGAGCCAGCAGGAAGTGTATTGAATATAAACATTCATGCAATCTTGCAAAAGCCTTCATGACAATTTCAACAGAGTGGTCTAGTCACATATGAGGCTGGTTTTGTTTCTCTTACATGGCTTGAATGCCACTGTGATTTATTGTTGCAGTCAAACTCTGGAGGCAGAAAATGAGTAAGAGTACAATAATGATTGAAACATGACAATTATACTTTGTTTTAAATATGGAATTTGTTTTCTAACGTGAATGACTGACCACATATTGACTGAAAATTGTGACAAAACTCATTACCTGCATGCTTTTCAATAAAATTGATCTAGATATACTGAATCAGAAAGACCTCTCAGTCTTGCTAATTAGGATGGGAAGGAACAAGGGGAACATTAGACAAAAAACACTTTGCAGTTTGTAGAAAAATGTGTGTACAATGACTTTAAAACTAGCACCCAATGATACATAGTACAGAGTAAGGAAACTCACAAACATGTTGGATAGGGTATCAGTCAAATATTATAATTTTATATTTAAATGATCATGGAAAGATTTCAAATTTTACTTCATTACATATTTTAACTTCAATTCAAAATTGTCTACGCCTTTTGTTAATTTGGACAAAATACTCTTCCCAGTAACAGCACAAGATTATTCCTCTAATATTATGGGTTGGTTTTCTGTAAATGTATTATTCCGCGCTCAATACATATTCTTGCTTAAGATGGCTTTACAGGAAAAAAGTATTTTTCAGGTAGGCTTTCTCAGTCACTAGCAGCTGTTTTCTTTCAAGTTGGGGTGTAGGAGTTGGTATGGCTTATATATTATATGTATGTGTGTAATATATTATATATGTGTGTTTATATAGGCATATATGTATATGTATATGTGCACATATCTATATATAAATATAATACCACTGTGGCATACAGATTGCAAGTGAGAAATTTTAGTTTTTAGTGAATTAAATCTCTCTAGCTTTTGAAGTTAATTTCTAACATTAATGTATTGCTGGTTGCTAACTGATTTGTCATTAGTCAATCTTCTCTGTTTGCAAGGAGCTAATTTAAGTAATCTGACAGGTAAGAAATCAATTCAGAAAGATAAGAAAGGAATTTAAAGCATTCTGACTTTGGTTCAAACAAGCAGTTCACCAATTCAGAATGCAAGTAATTACGTATTTCTCTTACGAGGAGTCCTAGCATCACAAATCACATACTTATTCCTACATTCTCTTGAGTGTATTACACTCGGTGTTACCAAAAAGCATCAGAGACTGCTTTTCTCCTGCTTCAACATCTTTGATGGAGATTATCTACCCTGTTGCCAGATAATGATCTACCTTGGTATTTTCTATAAAAAGAATGGAAGGAAACTCTGCTGCTTAAAGATCATTCTAACAAGTTATCACCTTCAGATCTCCCTGAATATGTTACACATGATCATTCATCCCCAAGATAGTCCAACGAAGTAGATAAGGAGGCAGGCTAGGATCTCTTTTCACAGAAAAAGAAACAGGCATAAAAGGCTAATGAGACCTCCCCAGAATCACACAATAAGTTAGTAAAACAATACGAAGGAAAAATGCAGACTGCCCCCACCCCAGTTCTTAAGATTATGTCAAGTAGGCCCCCTCAAATGATAGACATAGCCACTCTCCCTTTTACTCTTATGCCAATCTATTGCTCAGTATTTCTTAAGCACCTACAATGTACCAGATGTTGTACTAGTTTCAGGGGATACAAAGACGAAAATAAAACAGTTCCTGTACTGAAGGAGCTTACATTTTATAAAAAGAAATCTATCTCCTTTTTCTCTTGGAAAAGCGTTAACATTGCGTTGTATAGCTCTGGCTATATATACATTTTATTCTACTACCCTTAGAATAGAATAGAGTTGAGGCAGCTAGGTGGCACAGTGAGTAGAGCACTGGCCCTAGAGTCAGGAGGACCTGAGTTTAAATCTTGCCTCAGACACTTGACACATTTACTAGTTGTGTGACCTTGGGCAAGTCACTTAACCCCAATTGCCCTGCCTTCCCCCCTACAGAAAGGAAATGTAAAAAAAAGAAAAGAAAAGAGAATAGGATAGAGTTGACAGCAGAAGAAATAGCATTTCTTTCTCCTCAAATAATTGCCTCATAAAATCTGGTCTTGTTTTAGATTAACCATGTGATCTACATCACCTCTGGAAACAGATGTGGAAGGGATCTTAGGGATCATCTAGTCCACTTCTTTCCCCCATTTTATGGATTATAAAACAGAGAACAAGTGAGATCACGTGACCTGCCCAAAGTCAGTGCCCACAGTAGTGATTGGTGGAGGAGTAGAGACTCAAAATCAGATCTTCTGACTCCAAGTCTAGCATTCTTCTGCTCCATTCCACTTCAGTCTCTAAGGTCTCAGCTCTAAATTTCTTCGTTCCAGAAATAAAAAGGATGAAAACATTTTACTGTAGTAATCATGCTGGGACTTCAGAACTCTACAATCCTTGGGGTCTTTTTCTATTTTTTTTGATGCGGGAAGGCAGGGCAATTGGGGTTAAGTGACTTGCCACACAGCTAGTAAGTATGTCAAGTGTCTGAGGCCAAATTTGAACTTAGATCCTCCTGACTCTGGGGCCAGTGCTCTACTCACTGCACCACCTAGCTGCCCCAGTTGTTGGGGTCTTAACAATGTTTTTCACTTCCCTTACCCAAGTTGATTCATTGCTATAAAACAAGAGGCTTCTTGGTTATTTTAAACTCTGAATCTTCTGTCTAATTCATACTACACTGAGAAAAAACTCAAAGAAAACCATATTTGACCAGACCTAGAATCTCACACAGAACCTTAAACTTCAGCTATGTTGACATTTTGGGGGGCCTCAGTTCTTTTTGAGGAGCACAATACTATACTTAATATTACTGTCTTGATCAGTCCCAGAAGCTAGCATGGTTCTAAGACTATGGCAGAACCTGAGTCTGCTTTGTGTATTGGTTATTGTCAGGGCATTAAAGCCAATTCAGACCTATCCTGGAGTATAGCTGAATCCTGAGGGCCATGTCTGAACTGTCCTAGCATTCTGAAGGGGAAAGCACTCAACAGTCACCCCCCACCTGGGCTGACATAGAATTTGACCATGTACATAGACAAAGCTTCATTTACTCCAGAAAATGAAGTCACCACTCTTTTGGGAGTGGTGCTGGTGGAGAACTTTAAATTATTCAGCTTTGGTAGATGAGATACCTCATAGCATCGAAAATCAAGCTGAACCATGTAACGCTGGCCATCGTCTTATACCAGTATCTTGATCAGCAGAAAGGTCTTATTTTGGAAGACAGGTTCTGTAGTACCATATAGAAAGAACTGAGTGAGACAGCGGTGAAGTTCATTGTCCTTTACATGGAGGGAAGACTTAAACTTTCCAGGTGGTGACAAAAATCAAGTTTCTACAACCTTTCTTTCTCTCTGACCTTAGAAACAAATACTTTAATAACTAGTCTCATTAAGGCATTTCACTAATTTTAGAATTAGACTCATCACAAGAGACTGCCATTTTTTGAAGTCACATTCAACCTTTATACATACAGTGACCTCGTCTCTGATCCTCTTATACCCATTATCTGTGTGACCCTGGGCATGTCCTTTAACCTGTATGTGTCCAATGGCTTATCTACTTAGTTGTAGGCTAGTTGCTAGGAGTTCCTACTGCTGCAGAAATCATATACACACAGTGATACTCTATGCACTCACAAATTTCAGTGTTTAATATTGCCATCCAGTTCACAATTTGGACTCATTTTATTTAACTTATATGGACCATGTATTTAAATATTTTGATAGGAAAAAGCATTTCACATCTAGAGCTGGGGAAGGTTTTCAAAGTAACAACCCATTTAGTTACAGGGGCAATATAACATGCCAGCTCTTGTGTTTGGCAGCATTACTGAATTGGTGCTTACTATAGGCAAGTCAGATTGAGGTCTCAGTTTTTTTGTTTATAAAATGAAAGTCCCTAGAAGCCATTAAGTCCAATTCACACCTGAAAAAATCTCAATATACACTCAGTCATCAAGCCCTTGCTTGAAGACATCCAATGAAGAGGAGCCTACTGCCTCTTAAATCATCCTATTCTGTTGTTGTTCTGTTGTTTTTGAGTTGTGTCTAACTCTTTGTGACCCCGTTTTGGGGTTTTCTTGGCAAAGATACTGGAGTGGTTTACCATTTCCTTCTCCAGCTCATTTTACAAGTGAGAAAACTGAGGCAAACAGGGTAAAGTGACTTGCCCAGGGTCACACAACTAGTAAGTGTCTGAAGCTAGATTGGAACTCATAAAGATGAGTCTTCTTGACTCCAGGCCCAGTGCTGTATCCACTGTGCCATCTAGCAGCCCTAGAACCTATTTCAGTTTTGGAATTTTTTGTTAGGAAGTTTTTTTTCCTCCAAGAATTTTTTATTTGGACTTTTTAGTTAGGAAATTGTAACACTAAGCCTACATTGTCCTCTTTATAACTTCCCTCTAAGGTTTTGCATTTTGTCTTATGGAGCCAAACAGGAAAAATGATAGCCCTTCAAATATTTGAAAACCATCAGGTTGCCCCAAGTTCCTTCAACCAATCCCAAATATAGCATTAACTCAACACCTTCTACTTCACTATCCTAGTCATATTCTTCCAGATGCTCTCCAACTTATCAATGCCCTTCCAAAATTCAGGTACCTGGAAGTGAATATAATATTCCAATGTGGTCTGCCCAGGGAAGAGAAAAGCAGGACGACCAGCCACCTCCTCATTCCTGGAAACGAAACATAGTAATGTAGCCCAAGACTACATTAGCTTTGTTAGCTGCCATACTCTTTCTAAACATGACAACTAGAACTGAATAACATACAATACTCCAGAAGTGCTCTGACTAGGACAGAATGACAGTGTGGTCCTCGTCCTACTCCTCCCTAGTCCTAGATACCTCTCAGCCTGAGAAGGCATTAACTTTCTCACTGTTACTAAATCATACTGTTCATTCATATTCATTCATATAATAGTCCATAAAATCCCCATATGTTGAGATGATCTGCTATCTCCTGTGACCCAAATTCATGTAACTAAGAGCAGAAAGCATCAAATATCAATGGATTCCTCCTCTTCCCCATTATCAACTCCTGCCTTCAATCTCCCTATCCATTGTTTCCTTTCCTGCTGTCTCTGTCTCCTCCATTCTTAAAAAACAAAAACCAAAGCCAACCCTCATCAGATCCCACAATCCTTTTTCTCATCTGTCTCTTCCTGTTCTCAGTTAAATTCCTTGAAAAAGCAGTCTATACTCAGTATCGCTGAGTCTTCTTTCATTTTTTGAAATCCCTTACAATCTAGCTTTCAGTCTCATCACCTAAACAAAACTGCTCTAGTCAAAGTTACCACAGGCCTTTTCTCAATCCTCTTCCCCCTCAAACTCTTGGTAGCAAGATATTATTGACCAGAGGTATCAAACTTGCAAGCCAATTAAAATGTGATTAGGAAATGTTTAACAAAATTAATATAGTACAACATAGATAATGTTAATTTGTGGTTTTTTAAGTCAATATGAAACCTATAGGGTTAAGTTTCTATTTGTTTGATGCCACTGCTCTAAGTCACCCTGTCCTCTTAGATACTTTCTTCCTTTTTGGTTTTCATGACACTGCTTTCTCCTCTTACCTGTCTGATCATTCCTCAGTCTCCTTTGCTGGTTTATCATCCATGTCTTGCCCACTAACTGAACATGTTCTCCAAGACTCTGTATTGGGCAGTCCTCTATAATGGAGCCTCTTTATATACTCGCAGTGACCTCGGCAGTTTCCACATGTTAAATTAACAACTATATGCAGATGACCCCCAGATCTATATCTACAGCCTTAGTCTCTCTCCTAGGCTCTCCCACATCACTAAGTGCCTAAAGCACTTAGCCACAGTTCCTGGCACATATTAGGTGCTTAATAAATTCATATTCTCTTCTCTTCCCGGATAGACTACTTTCAAATATATGTTTTATAGGCCTCTCAAGCTCATTGTCTTTCACTATCCCCTCCCCAGGCCCATTCCTCTGCCTATTACTATAGAGGCTACTGCCATCCTTCCTTGTGCCTTGTCTTCCTGGCATCTATTGAAAACCTGAAAGGAGCAAAGACCAAAAGTATCTTTAGACATTCCCTTCTGGCAACACTAGCCCGTTTACTGCTCTTTATACATGACATGACAGATATCATCTTTGTGTCTTTGTACAGCTTTTCCTCGTGTTTGAAATACATTTCCTCCTTAATTACACTGCTTAGAATCCCTGGTTTCCTTCAAGATTCAGCTCAATCTTCATCTTCTACGTGAAGCCTTTTCTGATTCTCCTTCCCCACCCCACCTTCCCTTGTGCCTTCTTCACTCAAACTATCCATATTCTTTTTGTATAAGTTATGTATATGGTCATACTTGTTAATCTTGTTTCCGCCATTAGAATATAAGCTCCTTGAGGGCTGGAACTTTTTCTTTTGTCTTTGTATACCTAGTACTTAGCATTATGCGTGGCACATAGTAAGCACTTAATAAGTGTTTGTTGATTGAGTGCTGCTTCCTCAATGCCCAGGTCTTTATCCCTCATAGAGTTAGGACGAAAGACCTAAAAGTAACCACTGTGTGAGCTCAGGCAAGTCACTTCACTCTGGAAGCCAGTTTCCCTAACTGCAAAAAGGAGATTGGACCAGATGACCTTCTAAGGGTCCCTTCAAGCTCCAAATCGATGATCTGATGGTCTACTGACACACTAAATTGTCTTCTCTTTAGACATACATATGTAGAGATAAGAAAGCCACTCTCAATTTATCAAATTAAACTATTTCCGATTCCAATGTCTAAAATTAATGATCAACTTATAAAATTAAGCTTCATATGTAGAAATATATAGTTATATATGTATATATGTGTATATATATATATATATGTGTGTGTGTGTAAAACACATGACCTATGAGAGATTTAGTTTTGCATGACTGATACTTTTTCAAAGGAATTTGTCTTGTTTTGGGTTTTCCTCTCCAGTGGGGTGGGTTGTGGGAGAGAGAAAATAATCAGTTAAAATCCATTTCCGTCATTAATTTGTGGCCATTCTCTTTTAACTCTTCTTTGCCCAGCTGTGATAGATAAAACTCAGAATCTTTATTACAATAAATCCAGTAGCATTGGAGTCTCTCCATCACAAAGTTACTGAATACTTTCTTGGCTGACACTTAGAATAGTTAATGAAAAAAACCTTTTACCACTCCAATACTATTAAGTAGCTGGCAAAGTTGGCCACTGCACCCCCGCCCCCCAAGTGCTACCATATGTGATAAATGCGAACCTAGTTCTTTGAAGGAAATAGTAACTAGCAATGCAATATTATTGTGGGGCAGACTTTAGTATAACATATTGGGAAAGAGGCACTTATAAGCAAGGAAGATAATTCCTACTATTAATACTTAATACCACCTTTTATATTTGCTGCAACGAACAACTGATTTCATAAATTTGCATCTTTATACTCATTATCATGGTTAATCATCATGGCAATGACCAGCTATTAATGGTTTAAGGCCATTAGTGGCCATGAGTAAATGAAAATAATTTGAATTTCCACAACAGCAGAGACCTAGGCTCAAATAGTTTCACATGCTGCCACTGGTATTCAGGACACAAGGCCATTCCTAAAACAAATAACTATCCTTTATAATAAAGGCTTAAATGGAGTCCTAGGCAACACGTTTGTCTCCTTGTTCTCTGCCTTCTTCATGAGGAATCCAAGGCATTATTTTACTCAGCAAAACCCCGTGAGGTAGATCGAGCCTGCTAACAACCTAGTTCATAAGTAGAGAAACTAAGGCACAGAGAGAATGGCTGATACAGTATAACCCAGATAAGCATAGAACCATATCTACAGCCCAAGTGTCTTGACCCCCACCCAGTTCAGTACTCTTTCCACTAGATTATGCTACCTCCTGCATTTACAGCTGGGTTATTCAGAATAAGTTTTACAAAGATAGGTGGCTATGCCTTTGTTCTACAACTAAGTCTTAAACTCTTATGTAATCTGAAATATAGCTATCTTTATAAACTTAAAACAACCTGCTGAATAATGTGTGATTTAATAAAACAAAAATACAGAACGTAGTTCATTTCTTAGGCATCCATGCTTTTGAATCAGAATTCCTGGGAAGCATTCAAGATGCATGAATGTTCTCAATTCATCTACATTTTGAATAAGGTCTATATTTATTATCAGGGCTAAAAAGTTCCTAAATGTTCTGGAGGCCTGTGTTCAAAGGAGTTTTTCAAATCACCAAAAACAGAATTTTGATAACATTTTTAAAAATATGCAATGATGACCCATGATTCCAGAAGACCTGGGATGTGCTAGAGCCAGCTCTAATGGGCTTGAAAAGGCCATTGTTAAATTTTCAGTTTGGGTATTTCCACCTAAGAAATCAGCAATCCTACAAATCAGAGCTTGAATTATTGTTCTATAAATTGTTTAGACTTAAGAAAGTGTAAATAGTGCAGATTATACCTAAAAGTGTGTTTGCATATTTTTTTTAAAAAACTCAAGAGCCTGGCTGCTAAACATTTACCACTGTACCCCTGTGTTGTTCTATAAATATTGCCTGAACTCAGGAGTGAAGTAGAAAGTTCAGAGAATAAAGTCATCTCCTGACTGGAGGCTAATTAACAATAATAATAGTGGTAGTAGTAGTAACTAGTTTTTATGTAGTCTTAAGGTTGCAAAATACTTTATATTCACTATCTTATTTAAGTCTCACAATACTTCTGCAGAAGAACATGATGAATCATGCTATCTACCTCCTGAGGACAGAAGCAACGGACTCAGTGTGTAGAATGAGACATACTTTTTTGGACATTATCTATGAATTAGTTTTGTCTATCGTGTTTTTTAGAAGGAATCTGATTTGTTTTGGGTTTTCCTCTCCAATGGGGTAGGGTATGGGAGAGAAAGAGAAAATAATTTGTTAATGACAAACACGAAATTTAGAAAACTATATCAGTACTTGTTCTGGTTATCACTCTTCTGAAGCTGTACAAGACAGGCTTTACCGCTATCACCACTTCAAAGAAAAAAAGAGCTAAAGAAGAAGAGCCAGTTTAAGACTCTACAAGGACATCTTAGAAGTTGGACACATTCCCTTCTCCCACAAAATGCCTGCTAATTACCTCAGGTTCAGACATTTAATCAAACAGCTACTTTACAGCCTCCAAGATATACTTTTATTAGGACTGATTTTGTTTCTCCCCAGAATACAAGTGTTTCATTATCTTTAAACCAGTGGGTGCCTGGTTGCTGAATCCCAAATCTCCATGAGAATTGACCCAAACAGGCCATATTCCAAGCAATTCAGTAAACATGCCATTGCTGAATGCAGAACATCACTTCTTCTATCAGATAACTCTTGTTCCTTTTGAATGCAACATTTCAGTATCATGTGTTCAAATTCTGCTACTTTAAAAAAAACTTCATTGTAGAGTTTGTTTTATTGTGCCAAGAATGAAAGAGAGATACAGCGTGCCTCAGACCTAACACTGCACAATGGCTATGGAAAAAAACATTTCATGTTACTGTAAGAGGAGGGTCATTTGCTTATCAGACCATTTGCAGAAGGCTGACTTTCATTTCCTAAATGCCATCAAAAAGGTCTCTTCTCTAGTCTTTATCCCTATCTGACATTCTAAGTGCATGAATGATGACACATTAAAGACAAATATGATCTCAAAACTTCCAACCTGCTACTCATTTGGTCTCCTGATGTGTCCTCCAAAGAGAGGAAACATAAAAGGGGAAAGATTCAGCTTTATAAATCCAAAACACATCCAAATTAAAAAGGAAAAAAAAAGTAGGATGGGGAGGAAAGAGTGGCAGGGGGAAATCCTTTATGTGCCATGTGGACTTCTGAAAGCATTCCCACTTTTTTTCCCCAAAGGAGACTGCTCCAGTTGGGTGACCTGCCAATCACCACCAGCAGTTCCCACAATGCTTTGCAGCACAGGTAGCTAGCTAGGATTGACTGAACAATACATAGAGTCCAAAGAAGAAGAGACAAAGGAAAGGTCATGGATGGGGAGCTGAAATTCAGGGACATGTTATAAGAGTAGGAACAAATTCACTGGGAAGATGGATGTCTATTCTTCAGAGTGCAGAAAACATTGAGAGAGGGGAGTTTTTAAAAAAATTTCAAAGAAAATCATTAAGATGGGATCTGGACAATGCACTTCAATAAGTTAGTTTGAAATGAAGATTTTTAAGTAGGTTTATAAAACAAATCAGATCTCAACACACCCAACCAGGTAAGAAATGAGAAAATGCTATTTTTTGCTCATTACTGGGATTGGTCAGGTGGGGGATAGGGAGAAGGGTAGATAATGTAAAAAAAAAAAAAAAGAATTAGCAGTAAGAGTTAGTTTTCCTTAAACTCATAGGTCAGATTGAAATGATCTCAACACCTTTTCATCTTCCCATGATGGAAATTCTAATAGACAACTGATGCCTAATCTTATTAGGAAACTTTTTCATCTCTTAGCTTGGATCGCCTTCCTAAGCTCAGGACTGTTGGTGTTTGCTCCTTTCAGGTTTTCAACAGGTGCTAGGAGGACAGGGCACAAGGAAGGGGAACAAAGTCAGTACAGGGGAATCAGTAACCAAAAATTAATGCTCTGAGCAGTTCCTGGTTCCCAGAGCAAGACAGGTTTTCTTAATGGAAAAGAATAGAAGTTACCTATTGGGAACTGAGCTAAGGCACTAAGACTGCAGCAGGTGGAAAGAACTTACACACATTAACAAAAGGACCAAGCTTCACTGGGTCCCCGAGGAAGAGAGATGCTGTTCACAAAGTTGCCTTATTAGTAAAAATAAGATTTTTTTTTCAAAAAGGATGAGAACATAAAATTGTTGAATCCTCATTTTTTAAGTAATATTTTGCTGTCCTCCCAGAGAGATTTGCTTCAGTTTTCAAAAGTTGTATGAGCTGTGTTTAGAGCAGAGTCTGGTGAAACATTCTGAGCACCTCTGGCTCATCCTGGATTCTCTTTGAAAGTATTTGTTTTCATTTTCTTCTTCCTTTGCAGATAAAAAAGTCCACTTCTCTCCCATTTTTGGCATGATTTCAAACAATCCAATAATCTCTGTCCCCCCACTTACCCTCCCTCCTGCCCCACAAAAGCCCAACGTGCAGCGGTTCTCTTCTATGTATTGCTTTGATCATCTCTTCATCATAGCTTGATAAATGTAGCCTGTTGGTTCTGCTTTTGCACTGTGTCAGTGAGAGGAAAGACACTGGATATGGCTATATCCACTATACCTTGGCAAAGTTCTGCATAAAGTTTCCTAAAATGAGAGACAGAGACCGAGGTAGAGAGACACACAGATAAAAACAGAAAGAAATAATCGTTAAATGTGTTCATAAGAAAAACAAATGTACCATGCTTTTTTCCTATCCTGTGGTCTCCAACCTGCCTACAAAAATCACTTCCTATCCTTGCTTTGGCAAAAGCAGAGTGGTCATGATACATGTGAATTAGGGCGTGGGTAAATCAGCATCCTTCAATGGTGCTCTGATTAGATTTTGGGTACCAGCTTCTAGTGCAAACTCAGCACATTTATTCAATCATCTTCATAAAGTACTTGGGAAATTGACATTTACTTGGATCTACTGAGTGAAGGGCTGTTTGTTTAGTGCCTGGGACACTAAGTGCGGGACTCTAATCTAATCTGTCTGCTCGTCACTTCTCGTGTGTCCACATGATCATGAGATCTCAGTTTTTGAAAAGAAAGGGCTTTAGAGGTTCTCTAGTTCAACTGCTTCATTTTACATATGAGTAGACTGAGGTTTTCAACAAGTGCCAAGAAGACAAAGAAGGGGAAGGGAAGAGATACAGGAAGAGGCAGTACCTAAAAATTAATACTCTGAGGAGGTCCTAGTTGCCAGAGCAAGACAGATTTTCTTAATGGAAAAGAATAGAAGAATTACTTATTAAGAACTGAATTAAAGCACTGAGACTGCAGCAGGTGGAAATAGCTTACACATTAGTAAGAAGGCATTTAACATTGATAAAGATTTAAACACAATGGTTAAAAGGCTTGCTCCGGGTCATATAAGGTAGCATGTGGCAGAGTTTTGGTTTCAACTTAGGTTCTCTGAATCCAAATCTAGTTCCTTTCTTATTGTATAACATTAACATCCAGCATGGCTTAACAAAACTCTGACTGCCTTGCTTCAGAGGGAGACAAGGTGATGGCAGCAACAAAGAGATCTGACATCCAGTCAACACGCAATTCTGGGGCTTTTACTAAGTCACCAGCACTACTAAAAAGACTCTGGAAACCCAACTTTTCCACAACATGTCAAAATGTTGAAACCTTTCACAATATGAAACTTCTTTGGTGCTCTGAGTTGCTTTTTATGAACTATTGCTAAGAAAGCATTTTTCCAGAGATGATGCAAAGAGGAAATGCAGAATGAGTAAAATTGGATTAGTATGGTTGAGCTAATTTATGGGTGCATGAGAGGGAAACTGTACTGTGAGAAATGAGTTAATATCTTTAGATCTGCTTTCTTTTTAGACTTTTTTTTTTGGAGGGGAGAAGGCAGGGCAATTGGGATTAAGTACCTTGCCCAAAGGTAGTAAATGTGTCAAGTGTCTGAGTCTGGATTTGAACTCAGGTCCTCCTGACTCCAGGGCCAGTGCTCTACCCACTGTACTACCTAGCTACCCCTGCCTGCTCTTTAGAAAAGAACCTGTCTAGGAAGCATATGTTAAGAAAGCATGGCAGTGGGTAATAGGCAGGAAGTCAAACATTTTAAGAGTCAGAGAACTAGAGCAGGGACTGGAGAGTACATCACATGCTATGCTTCCCCTATGCTCATGGCAACATTATTATTCCATTACTTTTAACATATTTAATTTTAAGTCCTTAATTTTTTTTTGGTGGGGGGTGGGGAAGGCAGATCTGTGATTTCAACATTATAGGAAACTACTTAGTGAGGAAGCTTTCTCTTTCATTGTGGGTCAGCAAGTGTTCTGAAACTTAATAACTGAGTTATCTGGGACACTGGGACACTGGGACATGTCCAAGCTTGCATGGCCTGTATGCATCAGAGGCATAGAACCCAGGCTAGGCAAGTCAGAACATTAATATGAATCTATCAAGAGGCAATTTAATGTGGAGGAATGGAGAGACTTAGAATTGGGTTTAAAAAATCGATTCACAAATATAAGGATGAAGTACGGCTAGATGGAGGTTCATCTGAAGTAGATCTGTGGGAGTTTTAGTGCATTGCAAGTTCATGTGAGCTGAATGTGATAAAGCAACCAAAATGCTAATATGCCTTGAGATTGCATTAAGAGAGGCATGGCATCAAGGAAGAGATGACGGTCTTCTTGTCCTCTGCCCTGGTCAAATCTTATTTGGACCATTGTGTTCAGTTCTGAGAATCGCCTTTTTGGAAGACCAGTGATAAGCTGGAGAGAGTATAGAGGATAGCTAGGTTGTTGAAGGGTTTCAGGTTCATGTTAAAAGAGGACTCGCTTAAGGAACTGGATAGTTAGGCTGGAGAAAACAAGGTAGAAAAAGAACATGATGACCATGACAGTTGTCTTCAGGTATTTAAAGGGCTGTCATGTAGTAGCAAGATTATTCTTTGGAGAATGTAGATCTGAGGTCAGGGTACAGAAGTTACCAAGAGGTTAACTTAGGTTTGATACAGGAAAAAATTACCAATAATTAGAACCAACCAAATCAAAGTGCACTGCTTTGGGATGTAGTAGAGTGCCCCAGTGGGATTCCTCCTCATAGAAGGTCTCCAGGGGCAGCTAGGTGGCGCAGTGAGTAGGGCACCAGCCCTGGAGTCAGGAGGACCTGAGTTCAAATTTGACCTCAGACACTTGACACACAAGCTGTGTGACCTTGGGCAATTGCCCTGCCTTCCCCCCCTCAAAAAAAATAAATTCCCAGAAGGTCTCTGGGCAAAAGCTGGCTAATTCCCAAGTGCTGGGAATGGAGGAAAAGAAATTCAGGTTTGAGTTGAACTACAGAGTCTCTCAGGGCCCTTCTAACCTTGGGAGTCTCTAACTTTGTTACTAAGTCCTTAAAGTCAAATGACTTATTCAAGGTTATCCAAAAAAAAGAGGCTGAGCTATCCGATTTATGGACAGGAGAAGAATTTATGAATAAACAAGAGATAGAGGGCATTGTGAGACATAAAATGGATAATTTCGATTACATTAAATTAAAAAGGTTTTGTACAAATAAAATCAATGTAGCCAAGATTAGAAGGAAAGCAGAAAAATGGGGAAAAACATTTTACCGGCTGTTTCTCAGATAGAGGTCTCGTTTCTCAAGTATATAAAGAACTTTGTCCAATTCATAAGAATTGGATAATAAGAATATTTGGATGCTATATAATAATAAGAAGAATAATTGGATAATAAGAATAAGTCATTCTTCAATTGTTAAATGGTCAAAGATATGAATAGGCAGCTTTTGGAAAAAGAAATTAAAGCTCTGTATAGTCATATGAAAAAATGCTCTAAATCATTATTGATTAGAGAAATTCAAATTAAAACAAACTTTGAGATGCCATCTCACACCTATCAGATTGGCTGATATAAGAGGAAAATGACAAATTTTGGAGGGGATGTGGAAAAACTGGGGTACTAGTGCACTGTCGGTGGAACTGTGAACTGATTCCATCGGGTCTGTTTCCCAAGGTGAGTAGGGAAAAAGTAAAAGAACCTATATGTTCTAAAATATTTATAGCAGCTGTCTTTGTGGTGGCTAAGAACGGGAAACTGAGGAGATGCCCATCAATTGAGGAGTGGATGAATAACCTGTGGTATATGATTGTGATGGAACACAGGTTGATTTTAGAAAAACATGTAAAGACTTGCATGAAATAATAAAGAGTGAAACGAGCAGAATCAAGAGAACATTGTATAATGGCAACAGAAACATTGTTTGAGGAGTAACTGTGAATGACTAAGCTATTCTGAATAATATGCATATTCAAATCAACTACAAAGGACCTGTGAAGAAAGATGCTACCTACCTCCAGAGAAAGAACTGATGTATGGAGGTATGTATTGCATGGCTTCATATATGTTGGCTTTCTCTAGTTTGGGGTTGGAAGGGAGAGAAGGAGTCACCTCAGAACTCAAAATGTAACCAAAAAAATTATAAAAAAAAACCAAAACAAATGAGGGGCTGAGTTTTGGCCCCTGATGAAATGGTTTATTGTTGTCCTTTTAAAGCAACCTTAGAACCCTCTGAAACATTAAAATTACTTCTTAAAGTTGCGGGGGAGGTCCCTCCTTTTGATCTGCCTGACACCACTAGCAGGTCTTCCTAAAACTATGTTCTTATAATTTCATGCTCATGTTCAAAAATCTTTAGTGGTTCTCTGCTATTTACAGGAAAAAAGGAAAATGGCTTAGTCTGGCATTCAAGGCCTTCCAATATCTTCCTCAAACCTATTTTCCAGTCCTAATTTCCACTATTCCCCTACAACACCAAACTACAAATAGGTCTACTTATAGCTCTAAAAACAGGTCTGATTCATTCTCCATTCTATACCTTTGGTCACGTTGTGCTATGCTCCTGGAGTTTCCCCTATGATCCTCTTCACTTCTCTGAAACAAATCTAGTATTTCTGACTCCAGCCCAGAGGCCTCACTCCTTCCACTGAAACCCTATGGTGTTTACTATCTATACCACAATGGTGGCATTCATTCCATTACTGCCATGTATTTTCAGTTGATTTTTTGGGTATAGCTTGTTGTTTCTCCCCAGCTAGATTGTGTATTTATAACTGGCATCATGGTAAAACAGAAGGAAAATTGGACTTAGAGTTTGAAATTTATTGACCATATGACCTCTCTGGGCCTCAGTTTCCTTATCTGTAAAATAGGGATAATGATGCTCATACTTTGCAGGGCCACGGTGGGGAGATCATTCTGTAAACCTTAAAGGACTATATAAATGGGATCTATCATAATTATTACGTGCTTCTTTTTTATTCCCCAAAGCATGCTGAGCACATAGTAGGTGTTTACTAAATACCCTCCGAATGAAGGGAAAAACCACACAATAAGAATTTAATATCAATCTATCCTAAAGAAGGCAAAATGTAATATCTAGGGCTGGCTTACTGGGCACATGCGGGAGCCCCATTGACTTCAATGAGCCAGACCTTCAGCTCCTCATCCACCATGAAGTCAAAGCCAAAGAGCTGGAAACTCTGGTAGTGAAGGTGTTTGGTGCTGATTGCAGGCTCTATACACATAAGGCAGCTTCTGTAAAATTGAAAAAAAGAAAGGAACTTAGTAAGGAAGGAACCAAGCATTTATGAAGCATCTACTATGTGCTAAGCGCTGTGCTAAGTACTTTACAAATATCATTTCATTTGATCCTTACAACAGTCTTGGGAGGTAGGTGCCATTATTATCCCCATTTTATAGTTAAGGAAGTTACTTACTAACACAGTAAGTGTGTGAGTTCACACTCAAATTCAGATCTTCTTGACTTTAGCACTTTATCCATTGTGCCACCTAGCTGCTTTTAGGACAGCTTAAATTTCTGTTGTGTTGCTTAGTCGTTTCAATTGTGTCCAACTCTTTGTGATCCCGTTTGGGTTTTTCTTGGCAAAGAGATTGGAGTGGTTAGCCATTTCCTTCTTCAGATAATTTTACAGATGAAGAAACTCAGGCAAACAACGTTAAATGACCCGTCCAGGGTCACACAGGTATTGAGTGTCTGAGGCCAGATTTGAACTCAGGAAGATGTCTTTTTGAGTCTAGACTTGTCTCTCTATCTACTGCACCACTGAGCTGCCCCATTAGATTTTGGTAGTAGGCATATATTAAGTGTTTGAGGAAGATTTAAATTATCATTAGAAGTGTTCTCCATATTTAGTAATAATTGATGTAATGCTCAAAGTTTGCCAGTATTTCATCCCGTTTGACCCTCATAACCAACCTGTGAAGGAGGTACTATTAAGGATCATCATCACCTTCCTTTGACATCAAGAACCAGAGGCCAGATTCAAACCAAAACTTTCCTGACTCTAAGTCCAGTACTCTGTACATTAGGCCACTCTTTATTTCCCTTTCCATAGTTAGGTACTATCAGATAATTAGAAAGAACTAATCAGCCAATAATTTTTTTTTTTAAATCCTGAAATTACCAATGTGTTCAACTACAACTAAAGTGATATTTCTTTGCCAGTCATTACACAAGCAAACAAACAAAACCTCCACGTAAGCACACTTCCAAAGGTTTACTCTTCAAGTAGCTGCAGCTGTATATTACTTTATCAAGGACAGCACTTTCTGTGTATTTTCAGCATGAGAAGAGGGAATTTGAACAAAATCCTTTCTGTAAAGCAAAACAAAAACACTGCTCTTTCCCAGTGAATGAACGATATGAAAAAAAGCAGACTGAATCTTTTCTTTCTTTCATTCTTTCCTTTTTCTTTCCTCCTTCCTTCCTTCCTTCTCCTACTTCCAGATATCTTGAGGGTATCATTGGAGGACATCCCCTGCAGGACATATTGTAATCCAGTTCTTCAGAGTTCCTTACTGTTTATATGTTACTGCCTGTTTACATTCACTAGGAACTTCTCTCCAATGCCCTTTATGTGGTAATCAGTTTTAATTCTTTAGAAACAGTTGTATTCCATGTCTAGATGTGACAGCAATGCTGATAGAATGTTGGAATTAAAAATATGGGCATTTGCTTACCTGAGAAGCTTTGGGGTCAGTAAAGGAGCTTTGCCATTTCCCAAAGGCAAACAAGCCTGCCCTCCCCAAGGCAAACCAGTTCTTGTCCTCCTGTTCAACTCTGGACCCAATTCCTTGACCATCTGTATTGCCTGTCCCAAACATATATTCAACAAATATTTAGTAAGCATCTAATACATAATAGGCAAAGAAAAGAGATAGTAAGTGCTTAATAAATGTTTGTTGAATTTAATCAAATAAAGGAAAGGTGGACCTCTTTTGGAATTCAGTCAAGATGTGTGAGCATCTTAATCTAATCATCCAGATCTCCTCTCTGTGTGTATAGGGGGAGGGTGGGCAACCTTCTCTCGCCAGTTTCGCATCATGTTTTCAAAGACTTTGTACCATTTATAAATTTGCTTCCACTTTTCTTGTGTTCTTACTATGTGATATTGTGTATTGTTATCTATATTTGTGTTATTTTTAAGCTCCATGAGGGCAAGAACTGCATTTTATCTAGATTTTGCATTTTGTATTTTGCCCAGGGTATAAGCACCATGCTCTGCATATACTAGCTATTAAATAAATGTTTTTTAATTGAATTGATGTGATTATGTTGCCACTTAAGAACTATTTCTCAGAACCTGAAACATTAAAATTTATTTCTAGGAATATAAATTCTCCAGTTGTTGGAGAAGGGCTGGTGGTGGCAATGAACTAATTTTAGATCTTTTTGCAAAGCCTTGGGGAAGATTTACTTCTCACTGATAGCAGTGTTATACACGTCTATGAAGAATTTGCTAGATTAGGTCAAGATAGCATGGCTATCTTTTGTTCCCAAGCAAGTACAACAGGTGAGGGAAATTACCATGTTGTGTTTGTGGAAAAGACTCAGTGATCCATAACAGCAACTTACACAAACCTAGCAACAAAATTAAAAAGGATTTCAATTTGTGCCTAGGGTCTTTAAATTTTAGGATCTCAGTTCACACTGCTGAATCAGATGGTCTGCAGTGTGTTCATAATCAGAGAATTTAAAAAAATTCAATTAAGAAAAGCATATGTATCAACTAATAGGTGTAACAGTTGCATTTCTACTAAAAAATCTATATCTTAAATATTTTCTTGAAGAAGATGGACTCCAATACCACCTGCTAATTGGCTTAATAACAAGTCTCTTATACTTTATGCCAAGTTAAAACCTTCCACAGGAGTATAGCCAAAATATATTTGCTTATTCTCTTCTCCAATACACATGGTCAATGAGCTCTTCTGAAGCTGCTTTACAGAACACTGTCAGCTATAAGTTACTGTCAATAGCTTAGTCTTAAGGCTCAACACAAATTCAAATAACAACCCTAATTTATATTCAGAACCTTTGTAAACTAAGAGAAGCCCAGAGCCTGTAAACCAAATTGTATCTAGTACACTGTTGAAGAGGGATGGCTTCACACACTGGATGACAGTCAGGACCTAGAAAAAACTTGATAGAGAAGACATTTGGGCTGAATTGAGCGGGATGAAATTTTGTAGGGATATAAGTAAAGGCTTTCATTTGGGTTCAAACAACTGACTTTACACATACAAGATGGAGAGGCAGGGTTAGAGAATACTTTGTCTGAAAAAAGATCTGGACGTTTTAGTGGACTGAAAGCTTGATATAAGCCAACATTGTGTTAGGGTGGCCACAAAACCTAAAATGACCTTAGGCAGGAAGACAGGTACGGTGTCTAGAAGGAAGTGACAATCCTGTTTTGTTTTGTTTTGTTTTTGCAATTGTCAGTGCTGGGAGTGGTTAATCCCTTAGTTTAAATAGTTTCCACTAGTTATTTTCTTTGGTCAGTTGGCTTTGTTTTAGAAAGGTAGCACAGCATTAAAAAGAACTAGAATATAGTCAGGAAGATCTGAGTTCAGATCCTGTCCCAACCAGTTTTTAGCTGTACAACCATGGGCAAATTCTTTAAGCTTTTTTTGTGCCTATTTCCTTACCAAAGCTGGGAAGCATTAATCTAAAATGGAAAGAATGCTGAACTTGGAGTCAAAAGACGGGAGACTGAATTCCAGCTCTGTTACTAACAGTGTGACCTTGGGCAAGTCATTTACCCTTTCTGGGCCTCAGTTTCCTCATTTGTAAAATGAAGGGGTTGGGATAGATGACTTTTAAGGTCCTTTACAAACTGGAGATCTATGATCCCATTTTTACTGTAACTTTGTATCATAATCCAATTAAACATTTTGTTTATGATGACACATTATGAACTTATGTTCATTTGTTATTTGATATGGTTCATGTGATTTAAGAGTGAATTTTTCAGGCATTGAAATATAATTCACCACAATTTCATAATAAATTTTAAGAACCATCATAACTACAAATCTGGGCATCAAAAGTCATATTAAGGGCAGATGTAATAAATAGCAACAGTGATAAAGTCATCATGCTATTCAAGACTGAGCCCAATGACAACACCCTTCTTTATTTGTAATGTTGGTTAAGAATGCTCATCTGGAGTCCCCTTCCTTAAATGAGAATGAAAATATACTCTGCTCTAAATTAACCCAGTAAATCTCACAAAATAGCTTATTCTCTAGCTAGAACAAGCTAACTTGTTCTATTTGGCTCAAAAAGGCAAAACTAAGAGCTGTGGAGCAGGGAGGGAAAGTTGCAAAGAGGAAAATTTAGGTTTCAGGAAAGGAAAAAGTTCTTAGTAATTAAAGCTATGGAATGGGCTGCTTCAGAAAACACTGGAGGTCTTTAAGCAAAAGTGGAAGACCACCAGTAAATTAGGTTGCAAAGAGTATTCTTTTTCAGGTAGAGGTTGAATTAGATGGTCCTTTCCAACTTTGAAATTCTGTGAAAATCTAAATATTCTCAAATGCAAAGAAAATAAAATTTCTAAAACATTGCAATATATTTGACAGGTTAGCTGTGACTGAAAGTTATGCTGCTACAGGAAGAACTCAGGTGTGGGGCATATACCATCTTACAGAGAAGTTTGGGATTCATGTTCTAGCCAATGAATGATAATTTTAGTGAATGTACAACTTAAACTGAAGCCTAATAAGAGTCATCCTCTTTAATATAATAGTAGATGATGCTCTAGGGGAAGGGTTTAAAGGCCAGAAGCCAGACATAAATCTAGGAGGGGAATGAAGGCTGACCTGGAACCCTGTACAAAATGAAGACTCCAAGAGGAATATATTAGACCACGTATGGCCTTGAAGCTCCAGGCTTCCCACCCCTGCACTAGACTGAGAAACAGGGGATTGGAAAAGGGTGTAATGGTTAGGACTTTAGCATGTATCTTCCCCACTGTACAAAAAGACTGGATGAAATTAAAAATTTGAAAACTTTCTATCTCCATAGAACTCAGCCCAAAGCTGTGTATATAACAGGCCTTTAATAAATGTTTACTGAATCTCTCTGGATAGGCAATAAAATGTGGGACACAAAGCCAACACTATGTCTGATCATTAAATATTCAGAATGAAGCTTAGTAAAGACAGTAAACAGATTTACAATTCTAAATGACACAGGGAAACTTAGGTTAACTTGGCTTTTCCTAAGTAGGCACTAATTTGGAATATTTTGGCTTAAAGATAATCCTTTCAGTTCCTAGGAATATCATCCAAAGTGGCTGAATAGAACTATTTCAGATAGGTATATTTTTAAAAAAATGAGAACAGGTGTAATTTTGACCTTCTCAAGGTTAGTGAGTTATGAGAGTAGAAAGACCTGTTGTGGGCCTCAAAATATTTGGAGAAACAAGAATTTTAAAGTGCTTTTAAACAAATTCATAAGACCACCACAGACACTTTTTATACTATGTTAGAACAGAAAATGCAAAAGGCTGCAATTACTTAGGAATTGTTTGTATAAGCAATTCCTTAAAACACAAATTACTTGGTATTTTAATGTGTGATACTAAAAATTGGGGGGGGGGGATCAAATAGCACACCCTAGGCAGCCATTCTACAGCAGGTAAGATTTAGTTAAAATCAGAGAGATTTCAATCTTCCCAGGTCACTGGGAAATGAAATTCGCTCTTATTCAGGACTGAATAATAGAACAAAAACCGACTAACCTCAGACTACTAAATATATTTTATTTATGGTTTTGTTCTAACATGATTGCCATATTTAAACATACAATAAATAAAAGCTTTAGAAGCGTCAACTTTCCATCACCAAATATATTTCAGGACTTCACAGTAATATTTACTAAGTGCTTACTAAGAGCCAGGCACTTAGCTAAGAGCTAGAAATACAAAGAGGATCAAAAATTGGAGAGGGTAATTTCAGTTCGATGATGAGGTCAAAGCCAGATTAAAGAGGGTTTTGAAAGGAGTAAGAGAAAAGTGGATTTACCTAGTATAGAATGCTTGAATTTAAATATGAAAGGGAAGAGAATATTTGACAATAATTACCAAGGATGGTCAAATCAAATGAGGGATGTTTTGAGGGTTTTTTTTAATTAAGGAATTCTTCCCTGTAAGTTTGACTTCCTTGAGGATAGATAATCTATAATTTTATTCTTCCCCTAGAAAGAGTTTTTGGTTTTCTGACAGAAAAAAAGAGACTGGATTTTAAAATTCTTATTTAAAGAGATAACAAAGTATTTCAGATGTTAAGGCATAATGTCTTTTGCTCATTTAAAAAAAAATGCATAGCATCCTTCTATCTTTCCACTGAGGGTAATGGGGGTGGGGGGTGGGGGAAAGCATTTATGCTACACTATTTTAAAAATCCAAACCCAAGAAAAATTTAACATGAGCAGCTTTTATATGACCATAAGCCTCTTTGTTTCATCTAGCACACCACATTCTTAATACTTACATATCTGTTTTCTTACATTTTTACATTCAGTGGGACAGCCTCTAATTTTGGGACAGGAGAAGCAGGCAAAGGCTGAAAATGTACGTTAGCTTAGCCTGAAAGGCAAAGCTGGACTTGGGGGTGTTTTATTTCTATCAAGCTGACAATCTTATTTGTCCTCCCCTTAGAATTTAAGCGTTGAAAAGGATCTGAGAAATCATCTAGTCCAATGTCCTGTTTGAGGTGTAAATCCTATCTACAGGTAGTCATCCAGTTTTGGATTAGACATCTTCACTGACAGGAATCTCACTATCTCACTTGGCAGTTCATTCCATTTTCCAATATTAGCAAACTGATTGGGAACTGTGCTCATATAGGGACCTGAAATCTGTTCCCCTGTAACTTCTATCCATTCGTCCTAGTTTTCTCCTATGGCGACACATTCCTCTTCCTAATGACAACCATTCGAATATCTGAATGTACCCATTACATTCTTCACCATATCCATGAGACCCCCAAGTTTTCTCTTCTAGAGTTAATGCCACACCCTGTCCTCTTAAGTATCTTTCATATGTCAAGTTTTTAGTCCCTTCACACTAGCTGATCTCCAGGCATACCACTCCAATTTGACAATGTCCCTCTTAAAACAAAGCCGTCAGAACTGAACACAATACACTCAGTGTGTTCAGACCAACAGAGGTTTTTACCAGTACAGTAGTTTTTACCCAGTAAACAGTTATGGGCAGCTAGGTGGCACAGTGGATGGAGCCTGGAGTTAGGAAGACTCATTTTTTTGAGTTCAAATCTAGGCTCAGACACTTCCTACCTATATGACCTTGGGCAAGTCACTTAACTCAGTTTGCCTCAGTTTCCTCATCTGTAAAATGAGCTGGAGAAGGAAATGGCAAACCACTCCAGTCCCTTTGCCAAGAAAACCCCACATAGGATCATGAAGAGTCAGACATGACTGAGACGACTGAACAGCAACAATATTTGTTAAAATGAATGGACTGTTACTTCTCTCGTTCTGGATGCTACACTTGTTTAAATGAAGCCCAAGGTCACACCAGCTTTTTGGTAGTCCACTAAAACTCCTGAGCATTTTTTATTTCCTTCTCTTGTTTCCTGTACTCATGGGATTTCAGACCTGGAAGAAGCTTTGGGGAAGTATAGAGAAAAAAGGAAATTGGGAAGCAGACCCTGAGATGATGTGGTGGGGATGTGGGTTCTGCTCTTCTCCCTACAGGAAAAGACCTTTTTCTCAGCTCCATGGTGACAGTGTTTCTAAATTCAAGAGGGTTAGTCCAGTTAGAAGTGCATCTCCACTATGGTACAGTTTCAATTTGATCATCATCAACAATGCTTTTATTTCCCATCAATTCAATTCACTTCCAGTCCTTAGTCTGTTGGTCTATACTAACATGGGTCCTTAGCAAAATACTATTAGTTATCCTCAAAGTGGCAAAAGTGATAAAAACGACATTAAATAGTAAACATTGGAAAGGCTGTATAACAGACACACTAATACAATTCTGTTGGAGCTATGAATTGGTCTAAGCATTCTGAAAAATGATTTGAAAATTATAAAACATCAATTTAATTAGACTGGAACTATAAGCTTAAAACTGCACTAAGACTTTTGGGACACCCTGTATATTGCTATTACAGGCCAATTCCCATCTTTCTCAGTTGCTTGCACCCTACCAGAAATATTCCATGCTCAAAGTAACTACAAGGCCCTATGTAAAGAACTCCAGAGGAGTTTTATGAATTCAACAACTGAATTTTCCACAGAGCGGACTAATTTGTGGGGAAGGAGAATTAAATCAGTGGCAGTTTGTCAGACCCTGTCAAAACAGAGTCCATAACGAATCCAGGTGCTAAATTTATTTCTTTTTTTGTAATCAATCCTACTTATAAAATAATCAATTGGTTAAAACCTCAGAGAGTGGATTTGGAAGGATATCTTCCATTAGACCTACTTTATTCTGAATGATAAGAACCACAAAAGGACATAAGACAAATAATTTGACCCAAGAATCAGACAAAACTACACCTAATTAGTGAGCAACTGACATATGAGGGATTTTTTTTGGTTCCACCCATGGCCACCACTTGTTGAAAAAGTACTGTTTGTTCTCCTTCCTCTGTCATCAAGTAATACTGACTGGAATCTCTCTTACAAAGTAACTTAAATTGCAGCTAGGACCTAATTTTGATTCTCCATCTTCTTAGAACAAAGATGTCCCAAAAGTCTCTTTCTGAATCATCACAAGTAGAAAGTAGCTCCCAGTAGGACATACGTTCCTTCAGGACAAGGACAACTAGGAAACCCTTTTGTCCAATTTGTGACCAGTAAAAAGAGAGCGAGCTTCAAGGACCTGTGCTTCTATTTGCTTACTTGTCACCCAGAGACAAAAAAGGATGCCAACGTAGAGGGAATGTGGTAAAAAAAAAATGCTTATTTGAACATACGATAGACACCATGGAGTAGTATTAAAAAGTCATCGACTAGGGATTAGGAGACTTGAATTCTATCACTAGCTGTACCATTGTCATTTAACCTCTTTGCAATCATTTCCACATCAACAAAATCAGGAGACCACCACCTGTCCTTCTTAGCTCATAGGGCTGTAAGAATCAGATGAATATAAACATGAAAAAGCATAATATTTTAAGCAAGTTTAAGGTGGTGCCATTATTTCTTTTTAATGGTAGCTACTCAGCCATCATTCCAGGATAAATGCTCTTAGTTCAGTCATCTTCCCTAAAACACAACATCCAAAAAAAAAAAAAGGGCCAACACCATTGCATGTGTTATCTTGAAAAGAAGTACTGGATTTGGAGTCAACAGAGATCTGGATTTGAATCTAAATGGACGGCTCTGATAACTTCTCAAACCTTAGTTTCCTAATCTTAAGGGGCTGAAACCTATAGTATGTAGTTCACAGAGTCGTCAAAAGGATCAAATGAGATAACACAGGTCAGATGTGTCAAATGTGTAGCATGCAGGACACATGCAGCCCACAGCTTTTGGAGTATAGCTTGAGCCAGATTAAAATGTAATTGGGAAATATTTAACAAATTAAATCGAAATACAATAAAACACCAATAATGTAATACGTGGTTTTCTAAATCAATATGTATCCCACAGGGATCCTTATATATGATTAATGGCCCCCATTCTGATTTGAGTTTGACACCACTGAGAGTACAGTTGAAACCCTGTGCAAACTTCAATATTCCATATATACATATTGGTTATTATTATTATTAAGACCCTAACAATTGTCTCTATCGGCTTGATCCATGAAGCAGCCTACATTCTTGGGGAAGGTTGAGTGAGGGGGACTCCTTTCCGTGTAGGTGAACAAAGACAAACTTCCACTTGAAACTGCCGGAGGTAACAAAAAGATACAAATAAATTACCTTATTATATGTTTGATTTGTAATAAGATACTATTTTCCAGAGTAATGTTCAAAGCACTTATTAGATACTGATTGAATTCCTCAAAGAACATCTCATTCCCTTCTTCATATTTCCCATAGTTTTTTGAATATTCCTTTTGAATGCAGTGATTGGTCAAATGGCAAGTTTTGTCTTGGAAATTAGTGATATTGTATGGTTCTGAAGAGGTCCGAAGCACGCCCTCTCTGTAGAGGTAGATATTATATTGATGATCCACTAGGACCCAGCTCCTGCCAAAAAAAGAGAACAGTCACTTTTTTACCTAAGCACTTGGAAGACACCGTTAGCACAAGAGAGTGCCAAGGTGATTATTTTCACAATCAGCCATAAATTTTAGCAGGAAAGAAGCCTAGTTTAACCCAAAAGATTAATTACGTTCTCACAATGTTTGTGTTGACAACTTTAAGACTTAACTACACTGAACAAATGGGTGGCACATTTAGAGCATCTTACAGAAAACCATTCTGGAGCTGGTTTAACCTGGTGATGATATTCAAGGAAGGAAAGAGCAAAGGTGAAGTCAGACCCGTGAGTGGGCAAAATGGGCAGCTGCCCAGGGAACATATTTTTAACATATCTTTCTATATATATATGTTTATTATTATTTTTCATTATTTATATATTTCTAATATCAGAAAATATCCTTCTCATTGTTACGTAGCTATCTGTAATGAGTTACACGACATATTACAGTGAAACTCAAAGCCTACAACAGAAAAGGGCACACAATTTTTCTAATTTGGCACATATTAGGGTTCAGTCAGTTTTAGTCGTGGCTGACTCTTGGTGACTCTTCTTTGGGGTTTTCTTGGCAAAGATACTGGAGTGGTTTGCCATTTCCTCCTCTAGCTCATTTTACAGATGAGGAAATTGAGCCAAATGGGGTTAAGTGACTTGCCCAAGGTCACACAGCTATGCCTTTCCCAGGGCATAGAAACCCCTTGTTCTAGCTGCATTGGAAGTTACTAAAGAGGCAGTGTGATCATCTAGGGTGAAGAACTTTTCTATAAGAATAATAGCCCCATCTAAATGGTCATTTATCAGAAATTTGGTTCTTTATCTTGTGTCACCTTATGACAATTAATGACTTGCCTCAATGTAATTTTTTATATCTCTGAAATGAAGTATATTGCACAGGGACTTCCTGAACGTAAAACATTAGGCTTACAAGAATCTCCCAGTAAAATGATTTGTTACCCCCAGACAAGAAAGCATTTTGGATTGCCTCTTTAAGAAAAACAGTAAATAATTACTAACTCACACAGTAGCAATTGAACTTAATTCATTAAATAACTTTTTGCTCCATAATTAACAAGGCTTGGATAACTGAAATCCTGGTTGATGAGTAATAATCAGTTTAGAGCACATATCCTCCAGGGAAAGACTGAAATACCTGCTATGGGCTAGTATTAAAGATATCACAGAATTACACTGTTGTCTGATGATGTCCTTGGATGACCTTAGGGCTGCTTTGGTCAGAAAAGAACATCACACCCTTCTCTTCTCTTCTGCCAATCCTTTTGCCTGGCTCCCTGAAGACTAGGATAAATGAGGTTCTGGTCAATAAAGCACATTCTAAAGATAATCCCACACCCATGAAACTCATAAATAGTTGGATGCAAATAAGACACTGATATTGTGTTACGCATATCTGTGGCAGGGAATAGCCTCCTTTTCCCTCATCATTTGTATATTTTGTGTAAATCTTCTTGATGGTGTCTTAACTTCTTTTCGAAATTACAAGAAAATAAGTCCCCTAATTTTATTAAGCAAAATCATCTGTAATAAAACAAAGGGTTTTGGTTTTTTTGGAAAAACAAAAACCTGATTTTAATAGAATTTTTTTTTTTGGTTTGGACCTGGGATTTCATTGCTTTAGGAAATTCTTGGTGAGAAAACTTCTTCCACTGAAGCATATCAGCAACTTCTCTGTCACTTATAGTCATAGAGAACTGCTTAAAGCTCCTTCAAGAGCAAGAATTGTCTTTTGCCTTTTTTCATATCCTCAGCACTTGGTAAAGTGCCTGGCACATATTGTTGTTCAGTTGCTTTTAGTCATGTCTGATTCTTTGTGACTCTATTTTGGGGTTTTCTTGGCAAAGATACTAAAGTGGTTTGCCATTTACTTCTCCAGCTCATTTTACAGATGAAGAAACTGAGCTAAATGGGATTAAATGACTTGTCCACAGTCACACAATTAGTAAGTGTCTGAAACTGGATTCAAATTCATGAAGATGAGTCTTCCTGATTCCTAGCCCAGTGCCCTATCCGCTGTGCCACCTAGCTGCCCCTGGCACATATTAGGCACCTCATAAATGCTTACAGGCTGAGTAACTATGATAAGAAGCAGAACTTGGACACAGGTCTCCTTTACTTCAAAGCCAGCATTCTATCCACTATACTATGCCACATTTCCTTTTATGCATATAATTTAATCTTTGAATCTGTTAACTATAATGTGAAAAGATCTAACAAACATGCCCTAGACCAACCTTATTCTTTTCATAATTTCTTTTTTAAGTATTCAAAAAACCCAGAAACATCAATTTAAAATATTACCTAATATCAAATTTGCGGTGACCTGGCTCTAATAGCATAGGCTTTTCAAGGTATTTCTGAATCACATGCACTTGTCCTTGGTTATCTATAAAATCCAGAAGTTCTGTAGCCTCTGAAGAAATAAGAATGCCTTCACCTAACAGGGGAAAAGAAAACGAGTCATTTTAATTCAGAGAATGGGGGGAAAACCCACACAAAACCAAAAAGGGAGTTAGTGTCTTTCAAGAACACCAACCAGTAACTCCATTCGAGAGGGTCTGACCATGAACAGATTTTCTGAGGGTCTGAAAAGATCATTAAGGTTCTCTTGTCCAGCATATGCTTTCCTCAGCATAAAGCTAATACAACAGCATAAGTATTATACTGGCAGGTTTCTTTTGGAGATGAGATTTCATTACTGTTTCAGCATAAATAAGTACAATAAATAAATTTCACTCTTGCTTTAAGGAAAATAGCAGATTATAATAAGTAAGATTTGTTATGGGATGTTTAACTTGAAATTTATATTTTTAACTTTATAGCTCCAGTTTTTAATTTTTTTCCAGATGAAATTTCAGTAACTAACAGAGGACTATAGAATGACCATCATCCTACATACTCCTTAACTCTAGGTATACACCAAGGCCTTGTTCTCCCTATAGACATTCAGTCCCTTGGCGAGCTCATCCATACTCATAACTTCTGTCAAATCTGTGATGGTGACACAAAAATATACATTTCTGCCCTCACCTCTCAAATGAACTCAGTCCTAGGGCAAGCTGTTTCAGTCTGTGAACAAAGTGTTTTATAAACCTTTGAGCACTATTTAAGTATGAATTATTATTTTATACATGGTCTCTTCAAAACTTAGTGCTTTCCTTTTTCTTGACAAAGGCAGGTCACTAGAGTATTCTCATGCTCAGCAGCCAGGTGGTGCAGCGGATAGAGTACCAGGCCTGGAGTTAAGAAGACCTGAGTTCAAATTTGTCCTCAGACACTTAGCAGCTGTATGACCCCAGGTAAGTCATTTAACCTCTATTTGCCTCAGTTTTCTCATCTGTGAAATAGGAATAATAATAGCGCCTACCTCCTAGGGATGTGGTGAAGACCAGATGAGATAATAATTGTAAAACATTTACCAAAGTGCTTTATAAATGTTACCAAGTTGAGTTTTTTAGGTGAACAGAAGACAGTGCCACGTTATTCAAATGCCAAACATACGCTTGCCAAAAAGACAATTTTATGGAGAACTCACAAAGGGCAAGTTCTCACATGGTGGTCAGAAGAAGCGATACAAGGACACTCTAAAGGTCACTCTTAAGAACTTTGATATTGATTGTGAGACATGGAAGACACTGGCTCAGCATGATGTGCCCACATCAGAGAAGGTGCTGCGCTCTATGAGCAAAGCAGAATTGAAGTAGCTCAAAAGAAATGTGAGATGTGCAAATTTAGAGAATCCACCCCAAATGTTCACATGGACTATTTGTGCCTGACCTGTGGTAGAGCATTACAAGCTCATATTCGTCTGATCAGCCATAGTTGAACATCTTGTAAATTGACTCTAACGTAGTGATGTCATTTTTGGTCCACTTCAAGAACAAAGGATAACAACCAATATAAATGTTAGATGTTATTATTATTAGCCATAAGTATTATTTTTTATTTCACAAATACACACTGATTTCATTTAGAAGAGCACAAAATTTCCTCAATTCTCAAAGCAAAATTTCTCTCTTGCCTGGTTTTGGGTTCTCTAACCTATTAGTAACATTTTACATTCATTCAGTGCTTTAGGTAATTCACATTCTCATTATGTCTTATAAGAACTCTATGAAGTAGCAAGGTAAAGAATCAGTTCCATTTATAGATGAGGAAACTGAGGCTTAGAGATTATAAGTACAGTAATTTGGATAAAAGCATAGGCAGTATGCCTATCAGATTTACAAATGACACAAAGCTGGGATAGTTATAGTGGTGGATACCAAAGTCAGAAGTCAAAGAGATCTAGATAGGCTGAAGTCATGAGTCAAATCTAGTAAAATTCCATTTCATTTCATTACATTTCAAGACTTCTCTGTGGAGAGATGGGATTTGAATCTAGGTCTCCTGATTCTAAGTTCAGTGCTTTTCCCACTATACCGACATCGGCTCCTAGAATTTTAGAATGTTACATTTTGGAGGGACCTGAGAGATCATTTCATCTAAGTCCCTCATTTGAGAGTTGAGAAAATAGGCTTAAAAGCCCCATACTCAAACCCCTTTCCCACTATATGGATCAGTTCAAGTCAAAATCATTTGGAGGTTTTAATGGACTACGAGTTCAATTTGAATTGACCATGTGACATAGCAGCTACAAAACCTAATGTAATTTTCAGCTGAATCCTGAGGCATAGGGAGTATCTAGAATGAGAGCTATTCTTGTTCCACTGTACTTAGCTCAGATCAGAGGACATCTGGAGTGATGTGATCAGTTGAGAGTGGCACAATTTGGGAGGCATACTAATGATCAGAGCAGATCCAGAGGAAGGTAGTCAGGACAGTGAAAGGACTAGGATAAGCTGAAGGAACTAGAGATGTTTCACCTGGAGAAAAAGCTTAGGGTGGATAGAACAACTTTTAAGTATCTGAAGGGTTTTTTGTTTTGTTTTTTGGAGGGGGGAAGGCAGGGCAATCGGGGGTTAAGTGACTTGCCCAATGTCACACAGCTAGTAAATGTGTCAAGTGTCTGAGGCCAGATTTGAACTCAAGTCCTCCTGACTCCAGGGCTGGGGCTCTACTCACTGCACCACTTAGCTGCCCCTATCTGAAGGGTTTTAATGTGGAATAGAGAATTGGGCTTGTTCTTCTTGGATCTAAGAGGGCAGAAGTAGGAGTAATGGAATCATGTAACCTTTCTGAATTTCAAATTTCTTCATCTATAAAATGAGATGGAAAGGCCAAAGGTTAAATGTAGGCTTGATATAAGAAAAAACTTTAAAAAACCCCATCAATGTAGAGCTATACAAAACTGGAATAAATTGCCTAGGAAGGGGAGAGGATCTTCAGTGCTGGATCCTTGATGACATTTGTTGCTAATTCTCATTCAGGTATGGTTTAAACTAGATGCCACCTGAGGTCCCTTCTAATCTCTTGTGCTAATTTGATAGGCTACTAATTTTGCTGTTGTTGTTGTTGACTTGTTTTAATTATCTCTGACTTTTTGTGACCCCATTTGGGGATTTCTTGGCAAAGATACTGGAGTGGTTTCCCATTTCCTTCTCCAAATCATTTGGCTGATGAGGAAACTGAGGCAAATAGGGTTAAGTGACTTGCCCAGGGTCACACAGCTAGTGTTTGAAGCTAGATTTGAACTTGGGAAGATGAGTCTTCCTGACTCCAGGTACAGCACTCTATTTACTTCGCCACCTAGCTGCCCACTCTGCTAATTAGACTTGTCAAAAAATTGAATAGGACTTCTTCTAAGGAGGTAGTGGGTTCCTCTTAACTGAAGGTTTTCAAGTAAATGCTAGATGACCCCCTTTAGGGAATGTCATAGAGAAGACAAGGTTACTGTTCAGGCAGGAGTTTGACAAGATAACCTCTGCTATCCCTTGCAAATCTCAGATTCTATAATTCGGTGACTTTCCCAAGGTCACATGGATGGCAGATTAGGAAGTACATTGACTTTGGAGTGAGAAGACTGGACTTAAAACTCCAACTCTGTTATTTACTCCCTCTGGGACTTTGAGTAATACACTGAACCCATAGGCTAAATGTACCTTTCAACTGACAAGCTCTGATGCTACAACTTGCTCCACCTGCAGAGAATCCTAGATCACGGCTGTCCAAACTTAGGTTTTTATTAAAACAATAGACAATATATTTTGATTTGCCATTTTAGTGAGGGCTCTGTGGTAGCTCAGCTTTGTTTACTAAAGCATTTATGTAAATTTCAATGCTTGTAGGTGGGCCACATAAATTGAGCTTCAGGCCCCATTTTGGACACCCCTGTCCTAGACTATAAGAATCCTAGAATCTTAGTGCAACATTGTCATCTTACACATGAACTCTGTTTCAGAACTTGACCAAGGTCACAGAGGTAATATGTTACAGAGCTAAGATTCAAAACTAGGTCTTCTGGATCCAGAGCCTGAATCAGGAATGTGAGAGCTGAAAGAGCCTTTTTACCGGATTGATTTCAGTCGCCTCATTTAATAGATAAGAAAACTCAGACACAGAAGTATGGCCATATGGACAACCTGAAGAGATACAGACTGGATGATGGAACAGTTAGGTGGGTTCAGAACTAGTTGACAGATACCTAATGGAATGTCACAGGGTTCTGTCATTGATAGAATGTTGTACCCATTGTTAACATTTTAAACATTTCCTTGAGAAGCAGACTTGGCATAATTATTAAATTTTCCGAAAATATGAAGTGGGAAGATTTAGCTAGCTAATACCCTACTGGACAGAACTGGGATTCAAAGTGATCTTGACAGGCTCCAGAAATGGGATGAAGCTAACAAGTTGAAATTTGATGGTCATAATTACAAATTCCATGACTTGAATTCTCAAAATCAACTGTACAGGTATAGTTCTGAGAAATCAGAAAACAGTTCATGTCAAAAGGATCCGAGGATTCTAGTGGACTACAAACTTACTCAGAGCTGACAATGTGATGTGGGAGCCACAAATTAATGTGATATTAGGCTGCATTAGAAGCAATATAATATCCAGAGTTAGGACAGGCATTAGCTCCACTGTGCTCTGCCTTTGTCAGAACATATCTGGAATATCATGTCTAGTTCTGGGCAGCAGATCTTGGAAAGGACATCCGTAAAGTAGAAAATGTCTAGAAGAGAGTAATCTGATTGGTAAGATGGCAAGGGAAGCTGAAGCCATGTAATATAAGGAACAGCTGAAAGAAAGGGGCATTTTTAGCTTAGAGAAGACATAGAGGGGAACATGATGAGAATAGTGACCTTCAAAGAAATGAAAGAGGAGTCACGTAGATGAAGAGTCAGCTTCTTAATAATTCTAGCTGTACATGACTAATATGGTATTATGTTTTGCATGACTGAACACGTATAGCCAATATCACGTTGCTTACTGTCTCGGAGAGGGGGAAGGTGAGGCAAGGAGAGATAAAATCTGGAACTTAAAATTTTTTTCAGAATGAATGTTAAAAATTGTCTTTACGTGTAACTGGGAAAAAAATAAAATATTATTTAAAAAAAAAACCCAACTCTACTTGTATAAGGTGCTGTAAGGGAGTGGGGAGAAATATAGAGAGAAAGTTAATCACAGTGCAGAGGGCTCAATGATCACCACTAGGGGCATAATTTGGGTAGGGGCTGGAATGGATGATCTCTTAAGTCCCTCTGAAATCATCAGTCCTACAAATCCACAAAGCAACCTACCACAGATTATATAGTTTGTCAGTGACAGAGCCAGATCTAGAAGAACCCAGGTCTCCTGATTTCTAAGATCACGCGTCCACATGCTATATGATGGGCATGGCTGAGATCAGACACACAAAACCTTTTTTGGAATTACTGCATGAATCCCTTTTGCCACAGTCCTTAAGTTGTGCTGACATCATCATGCCCAAGCTTAAAAAGCAGTTTCCTTAAAGCCCACAAACATTAGTCCCCTCTTCTATTAGGTAAGTGGAAGAGGAACAAGATTGTAAAGAGGAACTGGGCTGATCTCCAGTAACCCAAAAGGTAGGCTGACTACCCAGTTTCTCTCCGTTAAACATTACTAGCTATAGCAGTCATTTGAGGATTTGGCAGGTGTATAACGTAGAGATACTTACAAATGGCTACTTTTTGTACCAATTTTCAAAGAAAAGCTAGAATTGATAAGACTGCCATAATGTTCAGTGTGATGTCATTCATTTTCAGAGACAGGACTCAGCAATTCCACTTTGATCTCACAGAAAGAAAACTTGATCTGCCATCAGGAACTATGTAGTTCTATTCCCAATTCATCCAAAACCCTCACTATTTCATAACTGGTCTTGGAGACAGATTGAATCTTACTACTCAGGCCAAGATGATCCGGTGCATTGTGTTTTTAGGGAAGCAAAAAACTATCACTGAAACAACAAAGCATCATCTTCAAACACAAAGGCCAATGATAAAATGGAGGAAGAAAAATATTCTTTCCAGTATAGCCGTGGCCGTGAGACTAACCTTTGGCACCTGCCGAGGATTTGGCTATCCATACGTTGCCCTCCCCACCCTCCTTCCTCCTGTTATAGGAGGCAAGGAAGACTTCCCTTTCATCTGTCCTTGAATTGTTTATCAAATGGCGGATTCCATTCTGCGAAGGTGATGCTGGGGCCACAGGAGTCTTGAGATTAGTCGGATAAATCACATAGGATTCCGGGAACCATGTGCACGATTCTGTCAATTCAGGACTTGTCTTGATTAACCTAATGGATAACAACAGACGGTCAGTTGCCCTTTTTTAATTCCAAAGAATATCTTCTGGGGCATGAGAGTGGGAGGCAGGAGAAAGCCCCATGGTTCAGTAAGTTCAATCTGTCACTCTGATCACTCTTTAATAAGGCCGGGGTTCCTCAACCTAGGTGACGAGAAGTCACAGGAGGAATGGAGTAGCCAAAGACTGGACTCTTTTCTGGCTTAGCTCTTGTCCTTGGGCCCTTACATGTGGGAAATACGATATACCCCGAGGCCCGAGTCCATTTGCCAAATGGAATGTTAAAAGCCTGCTCCAGCTCATTCTGACATGGCACTTGGTCCAAAATAACTTTACAGTATCTACAAAGAGCTAGAGATATTTCCTGTTATCTTTCAGTGTACAACTTCTCAAATCAACATTTTTTGCACAAGAATACATCTCATGAAAAACTGAGCCAGCCCTATGTTGGCAAGGTGAAAAGTTGAAGAAGTTATTTGGATAATACAAGCTAAAGAAACGAAAGAGCACTTTTGCCTCAATTATCTGGATAATTTACGGGAGAAAAAAGCAGCAGGGGTGGTAGTAGAAGGGACCTGAGTTATTCAAACAATTTGTTCAATTCTCCATTTCTCTTTGTTAGTGTAGAGCTATCCTCAGTTTCTAAAGAAAAAGAAAACATCTTTGATTGGAGAGAGGACCCCAACAATTATGGAAAGAAGCCTGGCTATTGCAATAGCTTCCTAATTAGCCTCCTTGCCTCAAGCCTTTACCCTCTCTAATATATCCTCCACATAGCTGTTAAAATCATATTCCTAAAGTATAAGTTTGATTGTGCCACTCTTTTAAAAAAAAAAAAAGCTCTAGTGCAGAGGTGGAGAACTTATACGTGGCCATCTAGGTCCTCAAGTGCAGCCCTTTGACTGAATCCAAACTTCACAGATACATCAAAGGATCAAAATCAAGGATTTGTTCTGTGAAGTTTGGATTCAGTCAAAGGGCTGCACTTGAGGGCCTAGAGGGCCACATGTGGCCTCAGGCAGCAGGTTCTCCACCCATGTTCTAGTGCATCCCTATTGCCTTTAAGATAAAATACAAACTGCTCTATTTGGTATTTAAAGCCCTTCATGATCTGGCTTCACTTTACTTCTCTAAATTGATAACACTTCCCTCGGCTTCTCACACTTGATAAGGAAACTGGCCTCATACAGGAAACTCCATCAATCGCTTCCACATCCTTGCATAGCCTGCCCACTCCCCACCTCCCACTCCCCTCCATGCCTGGAAAGCATTCCTTACTCATCTTTTCTTTTGCATATCCTTAACTTCCTTCAAACTCAATTTAAGTACCACCTAGTACTTGAGGCCATTTCTCATTCCTCCAGCTGCTCAGGTCTCCTCCACTCCTCCAAATAATCTTACTTCTATTTTTTTTTTTACATATTTCTCATTTACTTAAGTATGTTGATATAGGCAACTAGTTAGCGCAAAAGATAGAATGTTAGAGTTGGAGTTAGGAAGTCCTCAGTTCAAATTCTGTCTCAAACACTAGTAGGGTGACCCTGGGCAAGTCCCCTAACTTCCCTACTATGCCTTAGTCTCTTCATCTGTAAAAAGGGGCTGTTAATTGTGCCTGCTTCAGTCTTGTTATGAGGATTAAATGAAGAAAGGTATATAAAGCATGCTTTAAATCCTAAAGTGCTATATAAATGCTCTTATTATTGTTGTTATTTAATCATTTCAGTTGTGTCAGACTCTTGCTGATCCCATTTTGGGGTTTTCTTGGCAAAGATAATGGAGTGGTTTGCTATTTCCCTCTCCAGCTCATTTTACCGATGAGGAAACTGAGACAACCAGGGTTAAGTGACTTGTCCAGGGTCACACAGCTGTTAAGGGTCAGAAGCCGGATTTGAATTCATGAAGATAAGTCTTCCTGACTCCAATTTCATGCTCCATCCACCAGGACACCTAATTATTGTTTTCCTCAATAGATCATAAGCTCCACAGAAGTAGAATTACCTCATTTTTTTGTCTTTGTATCCCTAGCATCTCGGACAGTTCCTGGAACATCATGGATGCTGAATAATTGCTTGCTGATTGATTCACGATGGATTCAGACATCAAATAAACTAATATTTGTTGGCTCTGTACTTTATTTGAGTTACTAAGCCAGGCTAGTATTCAAATAGAAATGAAGGAACTTAGTAACACTGCAAAACAGAACGAAGACTCAGAGCTAATCTTCTTAGAAATCAAAGGAAAAGATGCTTAGCAAATCTGTGGATTGTCAGTCACTTTTGAATTCCTGCCTACACTCCATTCCTCTTAGTTAAGGGAACTAGACTTCTCTTTTTGTAGTTGGGGAAGGGGAGGTTGTTGATCAGGGGACACCTGAGCAACTGATGCTATCTCAGACCGGCTGATGAAATTACAGAATATTAGGGACAGTTAATACAGACAGCAAGCTATTAAACTTGCACTTTGCTGCCCCTTTACAAGGTGGGAAGAACGGTTTCAATCAAGCTTGCTGGAATTAAAGGGAAGCTAAGCCACTGGCTGGGCAGGAGCTCAGCCACACCCCAGGTGGCCCTTCAAGAAAGCCAGACAAGTCTCAGGAAAAAGAAGAGAGGCAGAAGACAGCTCTGAGGAGTGTGGGCACTGGCAGTCAAGAAGAGAGCTAGTCATGGAGGAAGAACCCAGCTCCAGAGAGGGAAGCTCTTTGCCTCTTGAGGGAGAGAAGGGATTGGTCACCCTAACCTCCATCCCCTGCCCCAAATCCACTGGCCATGGCATTTACTGGGGGGAGGGGAAAGTTTTGTAGCTAATTTTCTCAGGATATCATCTCAGTAAATGCCTTCACTTTGAGCTGTGTTCTTTAGGTTGTTCAGCTGTCTTTCAGTTGTGTCCGACTCTTCGAGGCTTCATCTGGGGTTTTCTTGGTGGAGATACTGGAGTGGCTTGTCATTTCCTTCTCCAGCCCATTTACAGGTGAGGAAACTGAGGCAAACATGGTTAAGTTACTTGCCTAGGGTCACACAGCTAGGAAGTGTCTGAGGACAGATTTGAATTCAGGAAGACTCATCTTCTTGATTCCAGACCTGGCACTCTATCCCCTTTGTCACCTACATGCCCTATTCTCTAGGTATTAAAGGTAAATGAACCAATGGGTGATCTCGAGCTGTGGTTTTAGAGGAGTGTAGACCTATAGAGTACACTGGGGGTAGTTGTTCCTCCAGAGAACCTAAACCTCAAGTTCAGTCGGGGAGGTCCCCAAGAAGGGTACTCCATTTCAATCTTGAACACAGTTATTAGTTTATACATATATACATATATATGTATAATATGTATAAACATATAGAAACAGGCAAGTGGGATAGAGTCAAATGAGGCCAACACTTTAAATATTACTAAAAACAAAGAAGCTAATTTTATTACAATCAAGTAAAAAGAATTTTAAGTTATTTTTTCTTTTTGGTTGGAATTTTGAAGGATTATTTCACTGTCTTATTATATGATTATTTTAAAACTCTGTTGTATTTAATAATAATAATAGCTAACATTTATATAGCACCTACTACGTGCCACGTACTGTGCAAAGCACTTGACAAATATTATCTCATATGATCCTAACCCTAGGAGGTAGGTACTATTATTAACCCTATTTTACAGATAAGGAAACTGAGGCGAACAGAGGTTAAGTGACTTGCCCAGGTCACAGAGCTAGAAAGCATCTGAGGCTGGATTTAACTCAGGTCTGTATGATTCCAGGTCCAGTATTCTATTCACTGCTCTACATAGCCTCATACATCTGCCTCAACCTGTCTTTCACTAATTTTTTAAATTTGATAAAAGTGGGCTTCAAAGTTAGCTTCATTTTCAAAGCTCCAGCTTCTTATGCTGCCAGTTTTTGAATGAACCATTTTCTATATGCAAGCTTTAACATATGTAGCAATGAATCTTCTCTAAGTAGAATAATACTATAGCTAACATGTTTGTAGTGTTCTAAAGTTTGAAAAGGGCTTTTCAAATAATACCTCATTTAATCTTTACAGTGTTCTTGGGAATTAGGTACCATTATTTCCCCCACTTTACAGATGAGGAAACTGAGGTAGAGGTGAAGTGACTTTCCCAGTCACAAGCTATTAAACATTTGAGGCTAGATTTGAACTTAGGTCTTCCTGACCCCAAGTCCAAAGTTCTGTTCATTGTGCCCCAGCTGCCTTTAAATCAGTACATTTTGGAACCCATCAATAATGAAAAACTAAATATTCAACAATAAAAAGCTGTGACAGTCTAGGATCACAGGGGAGTTAACCACAGCTACAGTTCTAGCAATACTTTGGTATTGCTATAACTATTACTTCAGCACTAGTTGTGAATGAATCCTTTTTGTCACTCATAGAATAATCATGAAGAATCCAAAGTAAAGCATGATCAGGTACTGTGTGTCAGAGATCAAAGATCCAAGCTTTCCTTAAGCACAAGCAGGCCATGTTGCCCATAGGAGATCATTTATAGACTGATTAGAAATCTGTTTCACAGGGAAATATCGTTGTAGACTATACGTGTGTGTTTGGACTCCAGTGTTTTCTGTGACTTTGGCTTCTCATGGTATACCTAAAAAGGCATGGAAAGACAACTTACATGGCTATGAAGAGGCCTCTTTTAATAAACATTCTCACTTATCTTTTCAACTCACCTCCTAAAAAATTTACTTTTTAATTTGGAAAAAAATTGGAAAAAAGGAAAAGTTAGCAGATATAGCATTTTCTTTGAAAAAAAAAAAGCGTAAAAAAAATAACCCTTCCAAATGAGAGGAAACCAATCACTATTCCCTAAATCCTGGTAAGATTCATTTTTATGGAAGGTTCATAGACATTTATAATAAAGTATATATTACAAACCTAGGGTCCTATGACTTTTGGGAGAAGAAGGAAGGGAAGGAGCAGTCACTAAGCACTTACAGTGGCTGGCCTGTGCACACCACTGTGCTAAATGCTTTACAAATGTCCTCTCATTGGAGACTCACAACAACCCTGGGAGGTAGGTGCTCTAGTTAATTATTCTTCTTCACATTTTACAGTTAAGGAAACTGAGGCAGACAGGTTAAGTGACTTGCCCAGGGTCACACAGCTAGAAAAAGTATCTAAGACAAGATTTGAATTCAGGTCTTCCTGATTCCAGGTCCAATGCTCTGTCCATTGTGCCACGGAGCTGCCTAAAGAGGACTCTTCCTTAAGTGAATGGAGTTGTTACCTTCAGTCAATCTTTAAGTATTCATTAGGCCCAGGTCTTCTCAGTGGGGAAGAGGAAAAAGGGGAAGGAAACAAGCAATTATAGCACACTTACTATGTACCAGGCATCGTGCTAAGTGCTTTATAAATATTTTATTTGATCCTCGCAACAACCTTGCAAGGTAGGTGCTGTAATTCTCCCCATTTTGCAGATAAGGAAACTGAGGAAAACAGAGGTTAAGTGACTTGCCCAGGGTCACACAACCAGTAAATGTCTGAGGCCAAATTGGAACTTGGGTTTTCCTGAGTCCAGGCCCAACACTATTCACAGCACCATCTCACTGCCTCAGTAAATTCTTCATGTGTAAATGAACTGAGGAATCAGGAAGACCTGATTCCAGCACCCTGATACAGATGTAAAGAGATTGACACAAAAGTGTAATTAGCGATTTTCACTAAAACCTGTTCCCAGGATGTTTGGGGATAGGGATACTGCCTTATCTGTATGACTGCCTTATTGAGAGATCCTTTGGGTGCCTAGGAACCTAAACTCTCATTGTATGGAGTCATTGGGGCAGGTTTGCCTTAACTTAAATTTTTTTTAAGCAAATAATAATAATAATGATAACAACAACCACAACTAACATTTATATAGTGCATACTATAGGCAGCTAGGTGGCACAATGGATAGAATACCAGGCTTGGAGTTAGGAAGACTCATTTTCCTGAGTTCAAATCTAGCCTCAGACACTTCTAGCTGTGTGACCCTGGGCAAGTCGCTTCACCTGGTTTGCCTTAGTTTCCTCATCTGTAAAATGAACTGGAGAAGGAAATGGCAAACCACTCCAGTATCTTTGCCAAGAAACCCCAAAAGGGGTCAGGAAAAGTTGCACATGAATGAAACATAATTAAACAAAGCACTTCCTAGGTGCCAGGCACTGTGCAAAGTGCTTTACAGTTATCATCTCGGCTGATCTTCAGAACGATCCTTCGAGGGAGGTGCTGTTATCTTCATTTTACAGACGAAGAAACTGAGGCAAACAGCACTCTATCCACCACAACACCTAACTGTCATAACAGAGTTCTAGCGTGTTACCAAATAAGGATAAAGCAAACTTTTTTCTATTTCTTAAAAAAAAATTCAACATGAAAAAATGCATACTTAAAAAAATTAAATAAGGTTTAATGTACACTTACTTAACTAAAGAAGCTTTTCGACAAAGTTTGTCAGCCCCTCTGTAGTAATTCACCAACTGTATGAGACCAGGTTCATGACCTATAAAGGAAAACAAGCAGTTAAGGTATCAATCTTAATAGCTGAGTAGCATGAGGGAAAAGGGCTGGGCAACAGAACACCAAGGGAAACAACTGTATCATCGTTATTCAACAATGTTACACAGAAAAGGGTGACTATGATACTATAACCAGTTTATGCTTTCTCTGTTTGAGAACCAGCCAGTTAGTATTTACTAAGCCTGCACTATGTGGCAGGCCCTGAGCTCAGTCAGGGTCTTCAAAGAATTGCAAAAACAGTCCCTGCCCTCAGCCTACATTCTAATGGCGGAGACAACATGTAAATAATTCAGAATATGTAAGAGAGAGAAAAAATAGATTAAAGTAATCTGAAAGGGGAAAGTAGTAGCAGCTGGGCTGAGGGGATGTGTGATTGGGAAAGGTCTCCCAGAGTAGGTGGGATTTGAACTGAATCTTAAAGGAAGCCAAGGAAATTAGGAGGAGGTGAAGGGGTGGAGCATTCCAGGCATGGAGGACAGGAGAAATGGCAGATGGAGTATCATGTCTGAGCAAGTGCAAATGACAGACAGAGACAGGGAGAGAAACAGAGACACAAGAGAGAAAGACAGAGAAGTAGAGAGAGTGCTATAGAGATACAGGGAGAAAGAGATTTAGAGACAGAGAGGCAGGGAGAATGAGAAAAGGGGGGGAGAGGAAGAGGAAGAGGGGAGGGAGAAAAAGAGAGACACTGAGAGAGACAGAGACAGAGAGAGAGAGAGACAGAGAGAATGCTACATAGAGAAAGAGATTTAGAGAAAATGAGAGAAAGGGGGGAGAGAGGAAGAGGGAGAGGGAAGGTAGGAGGGAGAAAGAGAGAAAGACATTGAGAGTCAGAGACACAGAGACAGAGAGAATGCTACATCAAGAGATTTAGAGAAAAAGAGGCAGAGAGAACGAGAGAAAGGGGGGAGAGAGGAAGGAAAGGGAGACAGACAGACAGACAGACAGAGCCAGACAGAGAGACAGATGGGAGATGTGCAAAAAGATAGAGACAGAGTGAGATGGTTAAATTTATATGCTTTAGAAAAGTCACCTTGATGGCTGAGTGAGCATGGATTGGGGTAGAGGGAAATAAGTAAGGCAGAGAGACCATTTAGAGGGTAATTGTTCAGGTGAGAGGTAATATAGGCCTCAGCTAGGGTTGTGGCTATATGAATATGGAGAAGGGGACATAAACGAGAGATATGGTGAAGGCAGAAACAGTAAGATGTAGTAGTGGATTAGCGATGTGGGGTGAAAACGAGGTGTAGAGAATGACAGCTCCAGGTGAGTGGGAGGATAGTGGTGCTGCTGATACCAGGGACATTCAGAAGGGGGAAAAATAATGAGTTATTTTGGATATGCTGAATATGATATGCCTATGGGACATCCAGTCTGAGATGTCCAAAAGACAGGTGGAGAGATGGGAATGTAACTCAACAGAGCCATATAATTCTGGGAATTATTTACATAAAGATAAGAATTTAATTCATGGGAGCTGATGAGATTATCAAAGTGAAATAGTATAGAGAAAGGGTTTTTAACTTAGGCTCCATGAACTTAAAAAATTTGATAACTATGATTCAACCTAATTAGTTCCCTTTGTAATCTTACATTTTTAAAATTTTGTACATTTAAAAACATTACTCTGAGAAGGGGTCATAGGCCTCACCAGACTACCAAAGTGGTCCATGACACAAAAGGAGGTTAAGGGCTTTTGGTACAGAGGGAAAAGAGAAGAGGCTTGGGATACATAGCCTTGGGGAACACTCATGGTCAGTGAACATAACATGAACAAAGAGCTAAGAGAAGACTGAAGAGTAGTTAAGTCAGAAAAGAGGAGAAACAGGAGTAAGCAGAGTCTCAAAAACCTGGAGAGGACAGAGTACCCAGGAGGTGTGATCGACAAGTCAAATGCTGCAGAGACCTCAGGAAGGATCAGGATGGAGAAAAGGCCATTAGAGGTTGCAGTTAAGAGCTTATTGGTAACTTTGGAGAGAGCGGTTTCTGTTAAATGGTTAGGCTGGAAGCTAGAGTGTAGTAGGGGTGAGTGAGAAAAGAGGAAGTGGAGACACCAATTATAGTCTGTTTTCTCAAGGAGCTTAGCTGCTAAGGGGAGGAAAGACATAGAGAAAGTGGGATCAAAGAAGGCTTTTGTTTTTAAAGATGGGGGAGATGAAGATATGTTTGTAAGGCAAGAAATAGAGAGATTGAATATAAGAGAGCTTGGGGATGACAGCTGGAGTAATTTGCTGGAGAAGTATGGAGGTAGTCCCATCAAGCGTCAACACTGACTATCTTATCCTAGTAGGGGGGGTTACTTGTTCTACTGACTTTCCATCAATCAGAGATTACTTGAAAGGCATTTTAACAGATCTATGCTTACCTCCTACCTTAACCCCATTAGCTAATTTTTGTTTGTTTTTCCCAATCATATACTTCAGTATAAGCAAAAAGTCAGGATGCAAAAGGGAGGTGGTGTGGTTTAGTAGGAAGCTACTCAATGGAGTTCAGAGAGGCAGAGATTTAGACCTGAAAGGAGTCAGCTACTTCACTTCCACCATTTTATAGACAAAGAACTAAGGCCCTGAGAGATTATGTCACTTAGCCAAGATTGCACAGGTGTAAGTAGCAGATATGAGATTTGAACTCAAAAATCTTTACCAGAACTGTAGCAAATGTGGGGTTTGCCAGAAGTGGAGACAACTTAGTCACTTTTTGAACAAGAAACTCCTGCCTCTAAACAAGATAGAGTGCTGGGCCTGGAGTCAGGAAGACTCACTTTCTGAGTTCAAATCTGTCCTCAGACACTTCCTAGCTGTGTGGCCCTGGTCAAGTCACTTAATCCTGTTCGCCTCAGTTTCCACATCTGTCAAATGAACTGGAGAAAGAAATGGCAAACTACTCCAGTATCTTTGCCAAGAAAACCCCAATGGGGTCATGCAGAGTTGGACATAACTGAAACCACTGAACAACAATCTCTGACTCCAGATTCAGCCTGCTTTCCACAGTATACACAACCATATTCAGGTTTCAGCTCCCAAGTATTACACTGAACAATATTCATGGGGGGGGGGTGAGGGTGGGGAATGGAAGGTGCTATTTGTGTCCTAATGAAAGCATGTTATTAAAGTCAGCTAGAAGGCAACGAGTCATGAGTATTTGCCTGGCTCTATTCTCCTGCCTCAAAAACCTTACTTACAGATTTGAGGTTTTGCTGAGCTGACTCTTTAAATTTCATCCTCAACAAATTCTCTCCCTTTTATGTTTCATCTAAAACCAATTATGTAAAGGAAAGAGAGTATAAGAGAAGGGAAGGAAAAAAGGGAAAGGATTATATGGTGGATAGGAGTAAGAATCAAGATCCACAGAAAAGGAGAATTTCAGAGCTGGAAAGAACATCAGTGGCTATCTAGTTCACCTCTCATACCTGAAAAAGAATCCCCGTGACAAAATACCTGGCAAATGATCATGGATGAAAGGTCCTATGCCATCTGAGTGGCCTTTACTTTGACTATCTATCCACAGCTTATCAATGTCGTTCGTAAAATGTGCTGCCCATTACTGAATATGATACTCTAGCTGTGACTTGAGGCAGAGAACAACAGTTATGGTACTTCCTTATTCTTGGACAATTTCTCTTCTTTTAATGTAGCCCAAGATTGCATTAGCTTTCTTGGCTATCCTGCCAATCTTTAAAAAAGCTTTTATCTAAATATTTAAATTGGTTTCCTCAATCCCTTCCCCTCTAGGAAGGTAGTTCCTTTGCACATATTTTTCTAACAGAGCAATTTCCTATCATCCTAAGACATCTTCTGGTTTTTACAAATTTCTGAAGGTCAAAAGTATCCATTTCTGTGGCAAACTCCTTCCTCCTCCCCAGCACCCAAATATCAACATTTCTTCCTTTACAATACAGTTTTTAAAAACCAGGACAATTTCACTTTGCTCTGACCCACAGTGTTTTGTCTCAACCGAAAATTTTTCTGCAAGTAGCAGAACTATCCAGTGAGAAACACTAAAACAAGAAAGTAAGCTGTAAGCTGTCTTCTCCCATAAGGAAAAAAGGTTTTTCTTCTAGTATTTTAAGACCTTGAGGAAGGTATAGTGCTTACTACAGGGATATATATCCAGCAGATATTTAATATTGTGTATAAAGAGTGTGACTAGATGAGACAATGTCTTTGAAAACATTTGGAAACTGTAAAGGGCTATGTGAGGGTATTAGAAAATTAGAAATTAAAATTATGAATTAGAATTAAAATTAAAATTAGAAAAATGATAATTTACATCTTCAGGGGCTATAACTCAACAGCAACATCTTCAACTGTGACAGAGCATAGAAACACATACATATGGTCAACATATATACAATGGACAAATGAGAGGTAGTCTGATGTGGTAGAAAGGAGCCCTGGCTCTGGAGTCAGAGGACCTGGGATTGAATGCTGGCTCTGATGGAAACTAAGTGTGTGATCTTTCCAACATAATTTTTTTTTTGGATGGAGGAAGGCAGGGCAACTAGGGTTAAGTGACTTGCCGAGGTCACACAGCTAGTAAGTGTGTCAAGTGTCTGAGGCCACATTTGAAACTCCTGACTTCAGGGCTGGTGCTCTACTCACTGTGCCACCTAGCTGCCCCACCACATCACTTTCACTCCTCTAGAACTCAATTTCTGCCTTTGGTAAGTGAGGGAATGGGACTAGACTTTTAACAGGAATTCTTAATCCTTTTGCTGTCACTGAGCCCTTTGGTATCCTGATGAAGCCCATGGATCCCCTTCTCAGAAAAATGCTTTAAATGCATAAAATACTTATAAGATTACAAAACTAATTATATTGAAATAAACAAGTTCATGGACTCCTTCCCAATCTATAGCGTTTTTAGGATAAAAATCTATGATCCTATAAAAGAAAAAAATTAAGCTCTAGGAATCAAATGACCATAAAAGGCTTTGGAGCTAGGGAACTTGAAACATCATCCACACTAAGCTCTACATTTTATAGAGGAGGAAAATGAGTCCCCTCCCCCCAAAAGTGAAATGATTTGTCTAAGATCACACAGGTAGTAAGGGAATTAGGATTCAATCCAGGCACTTGGATTCTAACTCCAGGGCTCTTTCTGCTCTACTAGGCTGCAAAGCACTTAACCAAAATGTCATCCAACACCTTGAACTAGAAATGCCAGGTTGTTTACAGCACATTATCATCTTCATGGCCTGCAAGAGGAGAAGACTAACCAGTGTGTATGGAACTTGAAGCTAGTAAGATAAAGGGGACGTTAAGATGAAATGGAACAGAAATAGATATATGAATAGGCATACCTTCTCCTAGTTCAATCCAACAGCAATATCGAGTATAAACAATCAAGCATTTATTAAGTGCCAGGTATGGTGCTAGGTGCTGGGTATACAAAAACAAAAGTCAAGCAGTCCCTGACATCAACGAGTTTATAATCTAGCATAGGGAGACATGTATGCAAACATACACACATACACATATATGGATCTACAAAATATAAAATGATTTTTGGGGGGGTGGCATTAACAGCTGGGTACAGGAATCGAGAGAAGCTTCATGTAGGAGATGGTTCTTGAGTTGGGCTTCGTAGGAAACTAGAAATTCTAAGAGGTAGAAACGAGGAGAGAATGATATCTAGGCATGTTGCAGACATGGAAATGAAAGATAGTGTGTTGTGTAAGGAACAGCAAAGAAACTAGTTTGGATGGAATGTAGAATGCCTGAAGGGGAGTAACATGCAATACATGGGAGAGGCAAGGTCAGGGCAGGTAATGAAGTGTTAAGAGTGTCAAACTAGAAGAGTCTGTATTTTATCCTAGAGTCATGAGGGAACCACGGGAGTTTTATTGATCAGAAGAATGACATGGTCAGGCAAACTTTTAGGAAAATGACTCAGGCAAGTTAGCAGAGAATGGATTGGAATGTAGAGACAGTGGAGGCAAGGAGGTCAAAATGCTGCTATAGTAATAGTCAAAGTGAGAGAAAATGAGAACCTGAACCAGGATGGTGCCTGAGTGAATGGAGATAAGCTAACATATACAATAGTTGTTGACATAAAAAAAAAAAAAAAACAAGGTGTGGCAAAAGACCGGATGTGTGGAATGAGAGTAAGGCATCGAGGATGATGCCAATATTACAGCAAAGAAAAAAAAGGAATATAAAATGTTCTATTGGATGCTAAATATTTTTTTATACTCCTGGATTTTTACTTTGCAAGGTGGACCAAGAACTAGGCGCTCATTATATTTGCCAAAAAGAACAGGGAAAGGTTGGTGGAAGGGGAGGTGCAGAGAAGATGAAGTGTTGAAGGCAAATTCCTGAATTATGAAAACAACCATCACTTTATGAAAGGATTTTGGAGCCCAAAGGTGACACTATTTCTTGGGGATTATGCTAAGAATCAAAGCACATCACACGAACAGAGTGATATATAGTTATTGCTTTCTTGCTGTAAAGTAGAAAGGAATTTGTATTTGTATCCCCGACACCCAGCACAGTGTCTGGCTTAAAGTAAGTAGTTAATAAATATTTGTTGATGACTGAAAACATGAGTATCATGTGGACCAGGGGTGGGGAACCTTCGGCCTTGAGGCTACATGTGGCCCTCTAGGTCCTCAAGTATGGCCATTTGACTGAATCCAAACTTCACAGAACCCTAAATAAAAGGATTTGTTCTGTAAAACTTGGACTCAGTCAAAAGGCCTCACCCAAGGACCTAGAAGGCCACATGTGGCCTCCAGGCCACAGGCTCCCCACCCTTGATGTAGATATTTGCATGATGGAAGGATTACAGAATTCTATTTCATTCAAATTTTAGAGCTAGAAGAGACTGTAGGGGCTATCCATTCTAATCCTCCCATTTTACAAATGAGAAAACTGAGGTATAGACAGGAAGTGACTTCTAAATCACAAAATGATTTAATAGCAGAGCCAAGACACCCTAGGTCACACTTCTAGGTCAGTGCTCTTTCCACTATGTTGACAATTATATAAGAAAGGAAACGAATTTTTAGAACATTGAGTACATACACACTTAATTTAAGACATGAAGAATTAGTCTGTCACCAACCTGCCATACATTCATGTATTTGCTGCTGAAACACTAGTCTGGTCAAATTTACATTACAGACCTGTTTTCTTCACAGTTCTCTAAGTCTCACCTCCAAACCCCCTAACAACTGTTACTGGAATGCTTGCTAGCCAACACAATTGGAAGATAGAAAATTAATGGGACTTTTAAACCCTGACCTGCTTCCAGGCTCCCAGCTGGCTGTGGTCTGCTTTAAGCCCAGGAATTCTGCAGTTGGTCCTCTAACTGGCCACAGGGATCGGGTACATTGGACACCTGTCAGATTAACAGTCGGATCGTTTCCCACGAGCCAAGGGAGCAGTGTGATTTGCAAAGCAGAGCACATGGTGAAGCACCACAAGGCTGTTAATTGCTACATTGCACACGTGCTACGTTCAGCAGCAGGAGTTATTAACCAATATGTTCTACCACCAACGGGCTTCTTACTTGTCCTCAGTCCAGGGCTAGGCTGCAGGAATAATTATTTTGTTCAGGTCACTAGCATGGATCATGCCCTTGGGAGACAAGGCTTTTCCAAAAGTGGCTCCTTGTTCCTCCTCCTTCTCCACCTTGCTGTAAATTCCCATTTGCTGCAACGCTGGAGAAGCCTCCAAATGCAAGCTCTGCTGCTTACTATTTATTGGGCCTTGGACAAGTCACATTACTCTAAGGGCCAGGTTTCTCTTTTTTAAAATGAGAAGGTTGCATTAGATGACCTCTGTAGTCTCTTCTGGTTCTCCTATGAATGAAGACAGCTAGTCTCAACTCTAGCCCCAATCAGAATAATCTTCAAGGTCAGGGGGATTCTGCAAACCCTCTCACCCAATGATATCTTAAATAATCCTTTGATTTTGATAACAAGTAACAAGGCGATTGTCTAATGGATAAAACCTCTTTCACTGGCTTTTGAGGTAGCTGGTAGATCAGTGGATAGAGCACTGGGCCTGGAGTCAGGACGACCTGAGTTCAAATCAGCTTCAGACATTTATCAGCGTGACTCTGGGCAAATCACTTAACTTCTGTTTGCCTCAGTTTGCTCAATTGTAAAATGGGGATAATAACAGTACCTACCTCATAAGGTTGTTGTGAGGACCAAATTAGGTAATACTTGTAAAAAGTGCTTAGCAAATAGTAGGTGCTATAGAGATGTATATTCATTTCCTTTCTTTCTCATCTCTCCTCCTCTTTATAGCCGAGGTGTCAAACTTGTACCCACTCCCAAATGCAGCTTGAACCAGATTAAAATGTAATTGGGAAATGTTTAGCAAGATAAATAAAAATAAAACAATGTTTATTTGTGGTTTTCTAAGTCAATAGCATAGTGATGTCATTTTGGTCCTCTTGGAGAATGAGTACAACCAACCAACCAACCAATCTAAGTCAATATGAGCCTTCGAGGATCTCTTTCTAATTAAGTTTGACACCACTACTTTAAAAGACAGAAAAAATTAACCAGAATCCAAATAAGGCTTTTATTTTCCTCTTTTCACTTCTTCATTTCCATATGAGAAGGGTAACTAAGTTGTCAGTGCCTTCCTTGTGTGTAAATGAAATTGAAAAGAAAAATAAACTTAAGAAAATACCCATATTATTTAAGATTGAATTTCTTTTATCACTGATGAGGCAAAGCAAAGCAGAAACCAACCTGGTTATATTCAGGGAAAGCTGATATAGCATTGATAATCCTTGATTTGGGATTTAAATGAGCATTCTTATAAAACCTAACTTATCTTTGGCATAGTAGTTAGAATGATAGCCTTAGAATTCAGGTCTGGCTTTGAAACCTGCCTTTGACCCTAGCTATGATCTTGAAGTCACTTAAATAATCTGAGCCTTGGTTTCTACATCTGCAAAAGGAAGATAATAGTTTTAGATTGCTGTTGTGAGGATCAAATGGGGATGTCTGTAAAGTGCTTTGGAAACGTAAGAGCATCATATAAATGCGAAATATTATAATTTAAGATAATATCTTTTAAAAGCCTCCTCAGAAAAGAAAAAAAATGTTAATAGTATTATTGGATCACAGATTTAGAGATGGAAGGGACATGGGAGTTCATCTAGCTTAACCCCCTCAGTTTGCAGATGAAGAAACGAGGCTCAAAACTTCTAAGGCTTTAAACATATCACTGGTAAGATCTTTGCTCGTAGAATTTCAAGTGTCTATGAGTTATTCTTCTCCCGTTAACCACAATCTCATTATCATTCTTTCTCTATTTCTCTCTGATTTCTGTACAAGCTCACCCTTTGCACAAAGTCTTCCTTGATCCTCTCCGCTTGTCTTGGGTGAACTTCAGAACTGTTGTTCATAGTATCAATGACGTTCTGATTTCAATATTTTCTGCTGTTTATATTCTTATACTTTCCTTAAATTGTTCCACACCATGCTGTTCTCGGTCCCTCAATTTCCATGGTAACCTGCAGTGCTAGGTCTGATTCATTCATCTTCATCTCTGTAAGCCTAGTATGTGCTCCAAAAAATTTGGTTGGCACTTTAAAGCATTAGTCCAACTTACTTAACAGAGGATTAGCAACTGTTATTTGTATAATAAGTATGTTATATTCCTGAGCCACTTGCACAAAGGGCATATTAGTTCAATTTTGTAATTAAGAAGGGACTTCTAAAGGCACTTCTAAAGAAAAGATGTCTAGGGAAGAGGGACATAATACCTGTCTTTAAGTATCTAAAAGGCTGTCATGTGAAAGAGGCAGCTAAGAAGTGCATTGGATAGAGTGCCAGACTGGGAGTCAGGAAGACTCATCTTCATGAGTTCAGATCTGGAAGGATATTTACTAGATGTGACCTTGGGCAAGTCACTCAACCCTGCTTGCCTCAGTTTCCTTATCTATAAAATGATATGGTGAAGGAAATGGCAAACCATTCCAATATCTTTGCAAAGATAACTCCAAATGGGGTCATGAAGAATTGAACACGACTGAAATGACTCAAGATGTGAAAGAGAAATCAGAACCAAGAGTAACAGGTAGAATTTGAACAGAGGAAAATCTAGGCTTGACATGCAGAAAAATTTCTTAACAATCAGTGCTATCCCAAAGTGGAATGGGGCTGTCTCAGGAAGTGGATTCTACCACACTGGAGATCTTCAAGCAAAGGCTGGCTGACCACCTATCTAGTTCACTTTGACATCAGAGAGGGCATTCTTTTTCAGATACGGGCTGAACTATATAGCTGCTGGAACCCCTTCCAACTCAGAAATTCTCAAATTCTGTGAAATAATTATTGAATTCGATGTCAATAATTGAAACATCAACTATTATTTCAAAATAACATGCATTTGGGTAACACATCCTACTGGACCAAGTCATATCTTCTTATTGGATTTAGTGTGTGCACATATTTTAATTTTCTCTCTTAAGGTGATAAAACCTTGAGAAAATAACTCTCTTTTTTTCTCCAAAATTCACCATCATGCTTTCTTCCTCTGTAATAATAGCAATTGTGTATACGTGTATCATGTGCTCAAGATTTACAAAATGTTTTGCAATTTATTTCACTTGACTCTTACAACTCTCTAAGTAGATGGGGCAACAGCTATTATCCCCATAAGAATCAGAAATCTCATCCCCAAGGTCACACAGCTTGTATTCCCCTAGCAGACTCTAAGCTCCTTGAGGGCAGGGACTGTTTTTCATTTGTCTTTGTACTCTTAAGACCTAGCAAGGTGCCTTGTACATGCTACATGCTTAATAAATGTTTCTTGGAGTAAAATAAATAGCCCTGCCAGGGCCCAACCCTGGCTCCTCAGGCTCCAACTCATTTGCTGTCTACTGGTCCATGCTGCCTTTTATCCAGTGCTATGGACCCAATGGAGATTTAATAATCACTGAAAAGTGAAGCCAGATCCAAATCCAGTTATTTCTCTAATTTAATGTAAATTTTTTTCCCTTGTTTCCCACCAGCCTCTTATCTAATTACATCCTGTTTATCTTCAGCAGACATGAGGTCATCCAAGCCCCACTGGGGATACTGAAAGAGCTGACAAGAAGCTCTAACTTAGAGAAGTTACCTTTCACTTCATTCTATTCCAAGCAGAGGTTTATGTTTTCATCTGGGTTTAAAAGTGCCTGAATTAAAAACTACATGTTAGCTACCTCAACTTCAGAACCATTTTCTCTAGGTCAGGGGTGGGGAACCTGTGGCCTCAAGGACATACATGGTCCTCTATGTCCTCAAGTGTGGCCCTTTGATTGAATCTAAACTTGACTGTATTCTGTAAAGTTTGGATTCAGTCAAAGAGCCACTCTTGAGGGCCTAGAGAGATCCTTGGGGGCAGCTTTTTGACTGAGTCCAAGTTTTATAGAACGAATCTTTCTATTTAGGGGATTTGTTCTGTGAAGTTTGGATTCAGTCAAAAGTCCACACTTGAGGACCTAAAGGGCCACATGTAGCCTCGAGGCTTGCTCTAGGTCATGAAAAACTGTCTAGATGGCCTCTCAAGTTTCTATAAGGAAAAACAACTTTCTTTATGGCTGTGTTAGTGTTAACTGTGCAGGTGCCTAAAATGGCCCCTCAAAGGGTAGTTGTAGGATCTTAGACGTCACCTAGTTCAACACCTTTATTTTACAGATGAACAAATGAGGCTCAGAAATATTAAGTGACTTCCCCAAAGTCATATAAGTAGTTGGTGGTAGAGCATGGATTCAAAACAAGATCCTCTGACTCAAAGCCAATGCTCTATCCACTACAGTATGCTGCCATAGCCATCTCTCTACTCCTCCTGTTACCATCCTGGGATAGGCCTTCATTTCTACCCACATGAACTACTTCAATAGCCTACTAACAGATCTTCCGGCCTCCACTGTCCTCCTCTCCTCCAGTCCATCTGTCATACTTCTTCTGCTGGACTTTTATATTCCTTAAGAAGACTGGAAGTATTAGCATCACTAGATTTGAGTACCAGGAGAATAAATGAAGGATCTATTTCACCAACAGAAGGAAATGCCACATAATCTATGACTCAGTAAGTGAGTTGCCTTAGATCCAAAGGGTAAGTAATTTGCCAAGGGCCACAGAGCTAGTAATTTTCAGAGGCAGGATTTGAATCTGGTTTTCACTGATGTCGAGTTTAGCACTGTGGTCATGCTGCCTCTTCAGCATCACTGTAAGCAAAATAAAATATAAAAAATCTGGGAGCCCTACAAGTATCAGTAAGTGTATTTAAACTTGAAAACTGCCTGAGAAGATAGAGAAAAATCTAAGTTCTCATATACAAATGAACTCTCCTTAGCTTTATGCCATACATTTGGATAGGTACACTGGAAAATGTCTTGGCTTAAATTAATTAAAAATTTTCTATCTAATCAGTTAATATTACTCTATTATGATTTTACCAGTGGTAATGACATTAAAGAAGAGTCATTAACTTCTTCTTTTGCTGCTGCACCCTGAGGACCAGGGGACATTTCCATCTATTTGCAGCAGAAATATTCCATATGCTTTGTCCCTCCCCCCCCTCTTCAGCCCCGCCACTTAGAATGTGAGCTCCTTGAGAATAGAGATCAACTTACTTTTTTATTTTTATCTCCAGCACTTAGCACAATACCTTGCACATAATAAATGCCTAATAAATGCTTTGTTCATTCATTTAAATTTGTTCTGGGTAAATTTTTGACATGAGCTTCCAAGACACTGGAAGATGAATCAGATGTCTTGCCGCATCTTTTCCATCCCCTGCCAAAAGTTTCTGAGGCTGAGGGATTTGATAAAAGGATTTTTCTTTTGCTTTAGGCATGGCAATTGCTATTACCTAAGTCAGTTAGATTTCTAAACTGAAAGTATGTCTATGTATCTCCATGCTTTTTTTTTTTACTGTGAAAATACAAAACAGATTAGAGCAGATCTAAGCAGAAAATATGGATATGGTTCTATAAAACAGAATGAAATTACTTGCCTCCTACCTCATTTCACAGGAATACTGACAATAAAGGAGAGACATAAGCTAAGTAAAGAAGAACAACATCCTTCCCACTCGGCCTATCTAGACTCCTTTAAATGACATCTGGCTTAGATCTGCCACTCCCATCTGGTATTAAACACATGGCCATTCTACTTCTCCAAATTCTGTTAGGAACCACCTAGGAAAACACAATCTCTTCAAGAGCAAAATGTTGGTCATCAGGCTAACAAGGACCATTTAAAAGCTAACTCACTTCCATTTGTCTCTCAGAGGGAATGTGACAATGAGCCAAACCAGAAGGAGAGTGTTGCAGTAAGAGTGATAACTCAGTTCTTTGGAACTTGGGCTAATTTATATATATATAGATATAGATATAGATATATATAGATGTATAGATAGATAGATTTCAATATACAAAATTGAATGTCTATTTCTAAGTTCTTTTTCTCCTACATCTCCAAATTCTAAAAGGTTCTAAAGTTACTTGCACTAATTTAAAAAAAAAAATGACCTGTAATTCGAAGACAGCATTTCCCTCCTTTCAGAGAATAGTGATACAATTTCATTCTTTATAAAGAACCTGTAACCATTATGCTTAACATATATACAAATAATACACTGTAACCTGATTCTATTATATGGGCTATTTTCATCCTTAAAATTAACTTGTACTCACATGGTGGTGACCTACTGTTTAATACTACAAGAAACTGTGAACACCGAAAAGACTGGACAATACCATAGTCACATAAGATAAACATATGAAATACCAAAATTATTAACAGGCCTGCTGATAAAGGATTTTTTTAAAAACTATATTGATTGAAAACAGTCCATGCCTAAATCTTCAGAAAGGATGAATGAATGGATTACACTGACTTAGGCCAAGTACTCAAAAGGAAGAATATATATATATATATATTTATATATAAATAGGAATAAATAAATATATATAAATATATAAATTAATACAAGTTATATGACTACTTTGTTCAAAGTGTTCAGGGGAGAATGAAAGGAAAAGATTAAGTACTAAGCCTATGGTAATCATTTTGGGTCTTGCTACATTTGGGGGTCAGATCTATCCTAGATCTTAACTTCATATAAGATCTGCTTTCATTGAATAATTTGGTCAATATGTTAAAAAAAAAGAAAAAAATTTAAATCTGAGAGCCTATCCAACAGTATACTCTCATTTTTTGAGTCCAGCTGTTACTTTCCTATCTCATTACAATTTAACTAAGTTTTCCATTGCTGGATTTTTCAGCCTTAAAGAGGCAATCCTAAATAGACTACTTCCCTGGAAATTCAAGAAAAGGGAATCACTCAGCAGAACACTTCGAAGAGCTGAAGGGTGAATGAAATACCAGGTACAAGTTGAAAGGTGGTTTGTTGGTGCTGCAGAATGACTGCCCAGTTTTGTTGCCAACCATGAATAACTATTAGAACTGATTTTTTTTCTTTTAAAACCAAGAAAAACTTTATCTTTTTAAGAAATAAAACCTAGAGACATATTTTATTACCTTGGGTACTGGGTAAAGCCCTTGTTCAGGGCTTCTAACTGGTGAATACCAGATCTGAGTCCCTCCCTTGTCGCAGCAGACAACACCCAAGTCGCAAAGCTGATGCTGTTTGGGACCCTAAACTGTGCCAACACTTCGCCTTCTCCTAGGTCAGCTTAATCAGGTCCTCTTCCACCCCGCTAGGCAGGGTTTCTCAAAATGTAAATTTCTAAGTCGGCCCATTGTTCAGGATGGGCTGGAAGAGAGGAATTAGGGGAAGAAATCACCAGCTCAAAATCCACCCTAAGTCTGGTTTGGGTGAAGGGGTGAGTAATTAAACCTAATGGGCTCTCAGACCTTTCATCTTCGTGGACGAGAAAAGATATATTGTCTTTATTTCCTCAGGATGGGAGGAGAGCATGCATTGAAAAAGCAGTAGGGGGAAGGTGGGCAGGGGAAGGAGTGGGAAGTCTCTCACCCAGTCTCCCAAAGGGCAGCCTGTTCCTCTCTCCTAGCATCAGGTTAAACCTGGGGTTGTCTTTCTTCAGCCGTTTCCATTGTCCAGTCGAAAGGAGCAGCTTGGAGACTTCAGCATAGACGCTACTGTTCTCGTCGCGCACCACAAAGGTGTACATGATGTCAGCGCAGGGCTGCCCCGGCCCAGGTCTCAGTGGCAGCGGCAGCTGCAAGAACAAGTCTGGCCCTGGCGGGCAACAGCGAAGGATGCGACTCGCAAGCTAATGAAGGGGCCGCCCTCCCGGCTCTGCATCGGATACCGCCCCAGCAGCCAGGCGCCCGGGCACCGACCTCGGCCACTGTCGGACTGAGTCCGCTCTGCCTAGGTCAGCCCCCCAACTCCCCGATCTGGGGCTCCCACCAGCGGCCACCTTCCTCTTCTTCGTCCGGGCAACGTGGGGATTCTCCCCGGCAGCAGCGGCGTGCTCAGAGCCCAACCTCTTCGGCACTCCCTCCCCACCCTTCAGTGGCGGCACCGCCTACCTGGTGGGGACCCCCAGCGCCCGCAGTCCACCGAGCCCCGAGTTCTGCTCAGCAGCCTTGCCTTCCATGGGCTCTTGGGGCATCAGTAGCCCCCGCCAGCCTTCGGCTCACAGGTAGCCCGGCTCTTGGGCGTCGCAGGCGGCAGCCACCTCTCGGGCTCGTTCTCAGTTCAGTCCAGCCTCAGCCTCAGCCTCAGCCCCAGCCCCAGCCCCAGCCCGAGCCTCAGCCCCAGCCCCAAGCCGAGTCCCAGCCTCAGCCTCAGCCCCAGCCCCAGCCCTGGCTATCGCCACAGCCTTTGCAGCCGCTCCTCCTCTTTCATACTAGCTCCTCCTCCTTTCCCTGTGATTCCGCGCTGAGCTCACGGGTCAAGGAGGAGGAGCCACGCGGACGTCGCCAGTCGCCTTGCACTCTTCCCCCCCCTCTCTCCCTAGTTCTCCTTTCGTTAGTACTTATCGCTTCTACTGCCGTCTCCTCGCCACGCTTTCTGCAGACTCCCTAACTATCTAGCTTCTCATGGCTGGGCTCTGAGGTCCCCAAGGGGTTTTGCGTGGGCCCACTTTTCCGGATTTCAGTAGTGGCAGCTGGATACTGCAAGAGGGAACAGTTCGGAATATGCCCAGAGAGAAAGAGTCCTCCACAGAGATGAAGTGGGGGTGGGGGTGGATTGGGGGCAGATTGAGGAGGAAGGCGGAGGGACAGTCGGTAGATGTCCCTCTGTTTTAGTTGTTTTGGCATGTTCACAGTTTTTGTTTAAATGGACAAGAAAGACGTGCCCACTTTGCACCCCCAACACCTCTCTTCTGAGGTTTATTAACCACACTTCTTCCCACACTCAGTCATAAAGCAAACAAAAAAACTAACTCAACACTGTTGGATTTGAGGGTACGGAAAAAGTCTGGTACTTCATTACAACTTCCGGGACATCCTGTCCGCCCCCCCCCCCCCCCCCCCCCCCCCCCCCCCCCCCCCCGGTAACATTTAAAGTAGTTGCCTTAATGAGGGCTTTAGAAGGAACCTGTTTATACTGCATGAAGTGAGAGTGGTTAGAAGGGAAGGGTCAGAAAAGGGAGGGAAAATAAAGGTAGAAATAGACCACGTGGGTGTGCAGTAGGTACAGACTGGAATGTCAATGATGACTAAGTTAGTCATGTGTTTGGCTTACTGCTGGACGTTCCAGAATTTGGACGTCATGCTTCACGTTTATGCAATGCTCGAAAGTTTGCAAAGAACTTCCCTTCTAACATCCCTGTGAAGTAGGTAGTCCTGGCAGTATTATTCCCATTTTACAGGTGAGAAACTCAAGCTCCAAGAGGTTGTAACATTCCTCTAGTCAAAAGCCTAATTGGTATCTGAAGTGCTAATTGAACTCAGATCTCCAAATGCCAACTATGCTATTTTTTTTGACAATGTCCTTTTTAAAAAAAAAAAAACATTCTTGGCCTTTATTCTCTTACCTCCTCCTTGTTTCTTACCTCTTTCCTCTTCTATTCTGCCTTTGCTCATCAGGAAACATGCTATACTACATCCCTTACATTTCCTTTATTTCCGATTCCTTCTTTGGCTAGGTTTATCACCTTCCTATTGCCATCCCCCTTTTCTAGGCATACTAGCTCCAATACCCCTAACCTTCCTACCAGGCCTTCAATTTTAGACATACACCTCTTTTTTTTTCCTGCAGTATTAGAGCTGAAATTTTTTACTTTATTTTATAGAACTGATGCTCCAAGTTTACTTATCATCTAAAACTGAGTTCCTAACCTTCCCATCATCCCCCCAAGACTCCTCCTCCAAGGTTTTCTTTCTCAAATGCTCACTTCTTTCCCCCTAGTTCAATCCCTCATCACTTCACTTAACCCCACCTTCCCAAAGGATATTCCCATACACACAGCAGAATACAAAATGAGGATTCCATATGAAACCACAAATCTCCATTTTTTAATGGTTTGGGTTTTTAAAAAAGTATATATGATAGATTCTACACTTTAAAAACTGTCCCCTACTTTTCTGTGCCTCCTTTGGAACTTTATGCTCTTTTCTGGACATTATAGTTCCCCCCTCCCCTCCCCTCTTGCCAAACACTATTATTAACTCCATCTCCTTCCTATCCAGTTATAAGTCAAGAGAAAGAGAAAGGAAAAAAATTTTTAAAAAGCCCTTCTCAATAAATAAGCAAAGAAAAGCAAAATCAATGCATATAGTGTTCAAGTCTAAAACTATATATCTTGGAACTTTGTGTCCATCACTTCTCTGTCAGGAGGTGGTAACATGCTTCATCTTAGGTCATCTGTAGATATTGTTGGTCAGTGCTTTGAAGAGTTCTTAAGTCTTTCAAAGTTGTTTTTCTTTACATTACTGCTGTACTTATATAAATCATTGTCCTGGTTCTGGTCACTTTCCTCTGTGTCAGTTCATACTACCCAGGATTCTCTGAAATCATCTCTTTTATCATTTCAAAATTATAGCACAATAATAATCCATTATGTTCATTTATTATAATTTGTTCTGCTGCTTCCCAGTTGTTTGAGGCACACATTCATATTCAAGTTCTTTTCTTTTTTCTCCTTTTAGTCTTTCCCCCCTTCAAAATCAAGGTTTGATTTGCTGGCGACTCTTCTATCCCCCTCATTATCCTTCCTTTTAACTCCTCCCTATCCTACGTTTCCCGGTTATTTGATGTATTTTTACAACAGTGTGTGTTCAAGCTCAGATAAGAATGAGGTTCACCTGGTGCCCACTCCCTCTACCTTCATGTTTGCATATTCTTTTCATGTAATCCAATTACTCTGAAGTAGGAAGGTCTACCCCTTCTTTTCTGCACGAGTATATTTCTCTTTTTATTTTCTCTTCCCTTTGCTTTCTCCAAACCCTTAGAATAAAACCATTCCTACTTCACCCACCACCTCTGCTTTTTCTTCTTTAACTCCTTCAATACTATTTGAAGATATTGAGGTTCTGAAGGTATGCTTGTTTCTTCTCCCTCTATTAGAATATTAACACTACATCATAAAACTTCTTCCATTTAATCTAATAAATGTCCCTTTCTTGGTTTCTGTTGATTCTTAATGTTTGTGTTTCAAAGTTCCTATGCAGCTCTTGCCTTTTCATCAGAAATGCTCGAAAGTGCAACATTCCATTAAAGGTTCATTCCCCCTCTTCCTTTCCCCCAAGGATTATATTCAGCTTTGCAGGATAAGTTACTCTTGGCTATAAGCCTATATAATTTTCCTTTTGGAATATTGTATCCAGAATCTCCTCTTACTTATTATAATAGAAGCTACCAGTTTTTCTATGATTCTGACTCTGATTCCTTGGTCCTCGAACTCCTTTCTGGATGCTCACAGCATTTTTTCTTTGATGTAGAAGCTCTGGATTTTGGATATGGCATTTTGGAGATGTTTTCTTTTGGAGTGTCCTTCATGAGTTGATTGGTGGAAGTAGTTTCAATTTGCCCTCTCATTCTAATAGCTCCGGCAGTTTTTATTTACAATTTGTTGAAATATATGGGTCCAGGGTTTTTTGTTTGTTTTTTGGTCATGGTTTGAAATCTATTGATTTTTAAATTATTTCTCCTTGTTACTATTTTCCCAGTCAGTTGTTTTTGATATAAAACATTTTCCTCCATTTGTTTCATTCTTTTAATTTGGTTTTAATATTCCTTGCTGTGTTGTGGAGTCATTGGTTTCTGTTTTGTCCATTCTGGTTTTCAGGGATTATCTTTAACTTTCTTAGGAAAGAATGACCACTTTCTCTTATAAGCTACTTATTCTTCTTCCAATTCTTTATTCTAGAGCTTTTGTTTCTTTTTTTTTCTCTTGCTTCATTTCTTTTATGCATTTATGTATTCCTTGTGGAAAATAAAATTTTTTCTTTGAGTCTCTGCTTATAGTTGTTATGAAGTTAGATATTCAATCATTTTAAATATTCATCTCTCCAGCTTTAGCTTCTTAAATGAAGCTTTGTGCTACATTCTTTTTTTTCTGTATGTATTTCATTTAATGTTTTAGTTTTCAACACTGATTTCCACAAGACTTTGAGTTACAAATTTTCTCCCCATTTCTACCCTCCCCCCATTCCAAGATGGCATATATTCTGATTACCTCATTCCCCAGTTAGCCCTCTCCTCTTTTACCCCATTCCCCACCATCATCTTTCCCCTTACTTTCTTGTAGGGCAGGGTAGATTTCTATGCCCCATTCCCTATATATCTTGTTTCCCAGCTGCATGCAAATTTTTTTTTTTAAATTTTTTTAAGCATCAGTTTTTAAAACTTTGAGTTCCTAATTCTCTCCCCTCTTCCCTTGGTTCTGTGGAGCCCCAGAAGCAACAAAGGCCTGAAGGAAAACAGGCTAGTGGAAGTGGGGCCCAGAGCAGGAGATAATCCCACCTTCAGTACTAGCACTCCAGAAGAGACAGGCTGGAGCAAAGGCTGTGTGAGAAAAAGCCCAGGCATGGGGGAGGGTTGGATGATCAGAGCAAGGGTTTGAGCTGATAAACCTGGCTCCAGAGGACTGTGCTGAAAGGGTGAATGTTCTGAGATTGTATTGTATGTGGAGTTTTGAAACAGTAGCAGAGAACAACCTTTCTACCAACTTGAGAGAAAAATCAGAGAATGGCCTTCATGCAGATTTGGTGGGAGCAGCTGGTGAGGAGAAAGGAGAGGAAAAGCTGATGGTGGCTGCTGACATACTGACCTAGACAGAGCAGAAGACTGTCTGCATGAGAACTTTGGAAAGGTGAGAGCAGTGAGCTGCCTTCCCGCTGACTTTGGTGAGGTGAGCTCAGAGACGGAGAACTGCCTACAATGAGATCTGGATTCCAGCAGAAGCCAGGATAGACCAGCCAGAGCTAGACAACCAGGAACCCAGGGGTTTGGAATTCAGCCCTGGGGCAAGATGGAAACTTTGTAGTAAGGAGATGTGTGCCTTTTTTCGTCCTCCCTCTGGGACCCAGGAGGGAGGGTGGATTTCTTTATGGTAGGTTGGGGGAAATGCCTTGGACCCCCAGGGACCGCACACTGTTGGCTTTATTGCCCAGCTGCCCCTCAGGACTTGGAAGAGGGGGCTGGAACAGTATGGGGAGAATAGACAGACAAGAGAACTTTATTTGGACTTTTTCTTTGAGTTGGGACTTTGGGTGCCAAGAAGAAATCTGCAATGGCAGTGTGGGGAGAAGGGCCCACCCTCAAGAAGTACTTTACTTGGACACTCTGTATTAACTAAAGAGATTAACTTGCTGGGGTGGTTCATGTTTGTATTGTAAACAAGTATTTGGGAATGACACTGAATGATATGTTTTGTTTTGTTGTGAATGATATATTTTAGTTTCCTGCTTGATTGGATCACAATATGTAATGCTTCTATTTGCTCCAGGATCCATGGCCATTTAATTTAGATTTTTGTTAGGCCATGGACCTGGAAAGAGGTGGAGTATATTGGCTATCAAGATGGGCTCTTAGCACTTATTCAAGTGCCCTTGAAAAGCTTTGGCCTTTATCTCCTCGATTAAATTAGGTAACTAAGGTGGGGCTCCAGGTAGGGCCCATGAAGGGAGATCTGATTATATCTTTGCTCCCAAGTAGGCCCAAAACCCCTAGCTATTCCATGCTAGGTTGATGTGGGTGCGAAGCCCTCAAGGTCCTAGGGGAAGGTGTTAACTCCAGAGCCAATAGTAAGAGCTTAAGTTCTGGTCGCTCAGATGGCCTTTGATGATGGCTAAAGAGAGAATAAAAGGGAAGAAAGAGCTATTTGCTTAGGGCTCTCACTCTTGGTGGTGAGCTGAGGTGGAGACTTTGGCTGTAATTAAGAGCCCTCCAGCTTGTAAACCCAGATGTTGGGACTTTGTTAAACTCTGGTAACTATGTATTGGGATTTGAATCAGACAAGGTCTGTCTATTGATGTTTGTAATTTGTTTGTATTTGCTCTGAAGTTCAGGGTGCTGGCTTTTTCCCCTGAACAAAGTGAAAAATATTTGTATGCTGGATTAGATTGAGATTGTTAACCCCTTAATGTTACTTTCCTTAGTAAAGCAGATCAAAAGAACCTGAGCTAGATTCCTCCCACTGTGTGAGTCAGTGATTCGGGAAGCTGCTAATGCTGCTGCTCTGGAAGCAGCCTCACAAGCTTCCTACTGCTGCTACAGCCACCACTGCATGACCTCCTCCACTCCCACAGCTGGCAGCCAGACTGCTCTGAACTTGATCCCTCAGCTTCCCCCTAAACTGCTCTTTGGCATTTGTGGGTTGGGAAGTCTGGTAACTGCCACAGCTCACTGTTTCATGGCCCCAAGGCCTGTTCCAGATGGCTGATTCTGGGTCTGGTCTGTTCTGGCATTGCCCATGCTGGGCTGCTCTCCGCTCTCAGAACCATACAATAGATCCTTCCAGGAGACCATCCAGGCTCTTCTGGGCTGGAGATCTGTTTCCCTCTGCTATTTCATGGGTTCTACAGCTCTAGAATTTGTTGAGTCATTTTTTACAGGTGTTTGGAGGGATTTGGAGGGCAGCTTAAGCAAGTCCCTGCTTTCCTACCTCCATCTTGGCTTCACCCTCTGTGCTACATTCTTGACTCTGATTGGTCTCACCCTGGCCATTCTGGTTGCACTGATTTCTATCCCTTAGCATTAGCCAACTCTCTCCATCTTTGAGGTTCAGAGCAATGGATCTCCCAATACCTTTCTTTTGTCTCAGTATACAATGTTAGGGACCTTAGCATTCCTAGACCTGGGTTGTCCCAGTATAAGTGGTGCTGGCGTCTGAGTGCTGAAGTGATTTGCTGGTCATGCTGGTCACTGGTCACTTCTGCTCCCTGGAGCTTCCAAGATCCAAATTCCCTTCTGGGACTTTCTGACCACCCTAGGCCTTTTTCAGGGGAGCCCTCTGCTGTTGATGCTGCTAGACAAAATGCTGAAAGCTACAGATGCCCTGGGTTTCTTTTATTGTACTGGGAAATTATCTTGCATGGTGTTAGCTTTAGAAGTGGGGTGGTGGCCAGGATTGGGACAAGACTGATTTTTTTTTTCTTTTTGCTGTTCTGGAGTCAAATAAGTGACTGTAGTTTCTCATTGACTGTCTTGATTGTTATTATGCCTGGTGCAAACTTTAGAGTCTTTTGGGCATTGGGCCACAATTGCTCCTTAGTCTATCCACTTTCCCATCCATCCTATGTACAGCCAAATTAATATTCAAAAGACAAGTCTGATCCTGTCACTTCCCTGCTATTGCTTCTGGGAGAAAATACAGTTTAACATTTTAAGACTTTCACAGTCAGATCCTAGCCTATCTTTACAGGCTATTTTACACTATTCCCCCTCAGGCACTCTCCATTCCAACCACACTGCCCTAGTGGTTTAATTTCTTGCCTCCATGCCATCAAACATGCTTTCTGCACACATCTGCAATGCTTTCCCTTCTCACATCTTCCTCTTAGAATCTCCAGCTCAAGTGACACCTTTCCTTATCTCTAGTTGTGAGGATCAAAATGAGATAATTTATATGAAGCACTATATAAATGCTATTATTATTGTTGTTGTTAGTGGTTAGTGTTCTCCCTCGACGAAATTACTCATATTTGTCTTTTATAAGGGTGAGGATCAATTGAGTAAATTAATTAAATCACCCCACCCCATTTAAAGTGCCAAGCTCCTAAGTCCTGACACTATTTATCAGGGAAGAATGTCTCGATTACTCTTTTTTTTAAAAAAAATTAATTTATTTAATATAGTTTTTGGCATTGATTTTCACAAGAGTTTGATTTACGAATTTTCTCCCCATTTCTACCCTCCTGCCCACTCCAAGATGGCATATATTCTGGTTGCCCCATTCCCCAGTCAGCCCTTCCTTCTGTCACCCCACTCCCCTCCCATCCCCTTTTCCATTCCTCTCTTGTAGGGCAAGATAAATTTCTATGCCCCATTGCCTGTGTATCTTATTTCCTAGTTGCATGCAAAAACTTTTTTTTTGTTTTTGAACATCTGTTTTTAAAACCTTGAGTTCCAAATTTTCTTTCCTCTTCACTCCCCACCCACCCTCCCTAAGAAGGCAAGGAATTCAACATAGGCCACA
>CM053625.1:229817992-229838431 GCA_028646595.1 Phalanger gymnotis
AGTGTGAAAATTCCTAGTTATGACTCTATTAATTTATCAGAATATAAATGGAAAAGAGTAGAAAATTCACTCACAAGATCCCTATCAACCATCTGGATATTTATTAAATACCTGTTCTGCACCAGCCATTGTTCTGGGCTCTGGGAATATAAATATAAGCAATGAAACAATCCCTACCCATAAGGAGCTTACAACCTAATGGAGCATAAATATCAAGGGAACTATCACAAATACGTACAAGATCGTTAAGTTCAAAGTAGTGGGCACTAATTGTTGAGGGGATCTGAAAAGACTTCATGTAGAAAATCAGACTTAAAGGAAATATAAAGAAGAGGAAGAATCAGCTAGATTTCTCAATAAGCCCATTCATTGCCTAATTTCCATTAGACCCTCTGACTAATTTTCTTTTCAACTTATTCTTCCTTATTTCTTTAAGAACTGTGGACAAGACTTTATCTTTTTGACTGGTTCGAAGTTCCTTCCAAAGCTTTGACACCGATTCTATTACACTCAATACTCTTGCTAGCAACAGATCCTTCACAGCTTAATGTATAAATCATCATGTGCCTGTTACTGATACTGGCTGTGATGGTAATACCAGGGTCAGCTGACAGATAGTTGCTATAAGACGCCACTGCTTCAAACCATCCTTGAATTCTTATTGCCAGTAAAGAACACCAATTTCTGCCATTTGTACTAGATCCCATAAACCACTTTTGGACCCAGACACAGGAAGGTTACCTCTTGGCAAGGTAAGGGAGGTATTTCTATTTAACTTGTCAATTCTTTGTTCTGAGGTGAATAGGTTGGATAGGCTATTTGCATTTTGTATTTTGAATCAAGAGGCCAGTGGTCCCATTATTTTCACAGTATGGCCATAGTCAAAGGCATCCATAGCACTCTATAACAAAAGGAAAAAAATTCCCCAACTATAGCGTTTCTCTTTTTTTTTTTGGAAGGGGGGAAGGCAAGGCAATTGGGGTTAAGTGACTTGCCTAAGGTCACACAGCTAGTGTGTCAAGTGTCTGAGGCTGGATTTGAACTCAGGTCCTCCAGACTCCAGGGCTGGTGGTCTACTCATTGTGCCACTTAGCTGCCCTGGTAGTGGTTCTTGAAGGAGAACTGAGTGAACCAAATATTATATTTAGTAAAGAGTTGTTATACGTGAGTAATCAATTAAATTTTGGAAAAAAAGCTCTTAGAATGCAATAAAATCCATTGGACACTAAAACTGCACTGAACAAAAGGTAATTCTTAAGGGTTTATGATATATAATATTTCATATGTTACATATAAAATAAATAGTAGGAATTCTTCTTTAAGTTTAAATTGAAGTCCTGTGATTATTTTTCTTTGAGGATTCAGACAGCACTTGAAGATCCTGTCAGGTTTCAGGCTCATCATTACGGGCATAAATGATCAGTGCTCTTTAAATGTTCCAAAGCGTTGAATTACTGCAGAGTTCCTCTTAATGGAATACTGGATTACAAAGAGTTTGCAAGCATATTTTCTTGCATCAAAACGACAGCACAATGTGGCCAATGTATTATAAACAATTTTTCCAAAACAATATGGTTGCAGAGGCAAGATCACACACACACACACACACACACACACACACACACACATACACACACGAAACAATAGCTGTATGCTGGGGTCCTTTTGATGTTGCACTCCCTCAACTTCACCTAAGTTCATGATTTGAATACTTTTGCATACGTGTTTGAATACTTTTCTATTCAAATTGACAGTCAGTCAGTCAAGAAGTATTTATTAAGTACCTACTATTTGCCAGACACCATCCTAAGTGCTGGGGATAGGAAGGAAGGTAAAAGTTTCTGCTTTAAAGGAGCTCACAGTCTAATGGAGGAGACACCATGCAAACAACTAGGTACAAACAAGTTATGTACAGGATAAGTTGGAGATAATTAACAGAGGAAAACACCAGAATTAAGGTGGATTGGGAAAGGCTTCTTGTAGAAGGTAGGATTTTAGCCAGGAAGCCAGGGAAGCCAGGAGGCAGAGATGGGGAGGGAGAGCACTCCAGACATGGGCCACAGTCACTGAAAATGACCAGAGCTGGCACATGGAGTGTCAGCAGGGAGGGCAGTGTTCCTGGATCAAAGAATCCATGGTGGGAGGTTGGAGGAGCAGTGTAAGGTGTAAGAAGAGGCTTTTAATGCCAAAAAGAAAGTTTTATATTTGATCCTGGGGGTGATAGGAAGCCCCTGGAATTTACTGAGTGTAGGGGCATGACATAGTCAGAGCTGTGCTTTAGGAAGCTCACTTTCACAGCTGAGGAAGGATGGCCTGGAGTTGAGAGAGATTTGAGGTGGCTCCGAACCCTCACTGAAGAATCTATGCTAGACTAAGCCACATGACACAGGTATTTCAAAGCAAAGACATTTAATTAAAACAGAATGGCAAGATAATTACAAGTATATGCGTCAAGTACTCTTGGCACTTATTCCCAAATGACTAGTCTCCAAATGTCTCTTAGATGTGTTAGTTTGCTCCTAGCTAACTGACCCTGTTATTTTTCCAGTACAGCAAGAGAGGGACACATGAGCTATCTCACAAAAAAGTGCTAGAAATGAGCACGGATGACAGATTTAGTTGTTTCTCTCTTTCCGTTTCATCACAGTTGCAGCCTTGGGAGCAATGGATTTTTGGCATTGCAGTTAGAAGCTGTGTTTCTCTTGTGCAGTAAGAGTCTTGGGAGTGCTTGTGATTTTTCTTGGGAAACATTGGGGAAGCTTCCTACTGTGTTTTTCCACGTCTCCATCACTCCACTCTCCTTGCTAGCTCGATTCTACAACTTGTATTCACATCATTAGCATGGTCTAGACTTAATTGCTATTTCCTTGATTTTCCCCTACTTCCCCTAGATGTGTCTATAGCTCAATCAGCAAAATCCTATGCCATCCTACAACTGAAAGATTTCCATTTTCCTTTTAATTTTTTTTTTGACAGGGCAATTGGAGTTAAATGACTTGCCTAAGGTCACACAGCTAATACATATGTCAAGTATCCAAGTCCACATTTGAACTCAGGTCCTCCTGACTCCAGGGCCAGTGCTCTACTCACTGCGCCACCTAGCTGCCCCATCCATTTTCCTTTTAAACTGTGTATGCTGAAAGAGTGTTTCCTGAATCGGTATGTACTGGGTAATATTACCAAGCCATGTATACCATGCATAGATTTTTGGGAAGTAGAGTCCAAAGGTAATTGTCTCCAATGAATAAAGATTTCTCAATGTCACACACTACGGGATCATGGGCTCTGTTCACAAGCACACATTCTTGTAATTGAGTCATTCAGATTACATTGTGATAAAAATGGTATAAAAATTCAGAGACAAAGGAAAACCATGTGGGCTGGGGACTGCCAAAAATGCTGGGCAGGACTTTCTCTTGGTCCTTAAAGATGAGCAGGATTTGGAAAGACAGGAGGTAAGAAAAGGACATCATAAGTAAAATCTTAGAGTTAGGAGCTCAATTTGGTTGAACAAACATTATTACACAGCAGCAATGTATAAGAAATTATGTTAAACACTGAAGACACAAAGAAAAAAGGAAAACAGTCTCTGCTACCAAGAAGTTTGTGGACTATTGAGAAGAACAGTAGGTGTTCAGGATGCAGAGAAGAAATCAGTTTGTTTGGTATTGTTTGTTGGGAAGAAGTGGGATATTAGGTTAGAAAAGTAGAGTGGAACTAGATTGGGGGAAGACCTTGAGTGCTAGGCTAAAGGGTTTGGATTTAATTCCTTAAAAAATCTGGAGTTATTGGAGGTTCTTGAGAAATGATTTGATATGAAAAAAACTTGATGTTTTAGAAAGATTCCTTTGATGGTGGTGTGCCAGATGGACTGGAAGTAGAAGAGACTGAAAGCAGGGAGGCCAGCTACATGGCTGGTACAGTCATCCAGATGTGAGAAGATGAAAGCAAAGCTAGGGCATTGGTAGTGAGAAGAAAGAAAGTGACAAATATCAGACATATTTCAAAGGAAGAGTCCATAGATGCTGGTGTCATGGGAAATGAAAGCGAGGAAAAAGTCAAAGATGACTTTAAAGTTTGAGCCTCGAAGACAAGGAATAATGACTTTTAATAAGCTGCCACCTACTGTATGCCAGATACTGTTAATTGCTAGAATATGAGGAAAAGAAAGAAGTCAATATGCTTTCAAGGGGGAGAGCAGTCTAATGTGGGAGATAACATGTAAACAACTATATACAAACAAGCTATATACAGGTTGAATGTGTGTGTGTGTCTGTGTGTGTGTGTGTGTGTGCACGCACACGCAGCTTGGCCTTCATTCTTGAAGAGGACAATGACATCTAGGAGATGATGGTATGACTTGCAATTGAATTTGATTTGAGTGAGGGGTGGGGGCTGTGCAAAGTTACCAGCCTTATTTTCTCCTCTAGAGCCATCTGGGTCCAGTGGCTAGATATCGATCAGGATGACTGGAGATGGCTCAGGGTGTATATGTAGGATAAATTGGAGATAATAAATAGAGAGAAGGGGCAGCTAGATGGTGCAACGGATAGAATGCCAGGCTTGGAGTCAGGAAGATCTGAGTTCAAGTCAGACCTCAGATACTTACTAGCTATGTGGCCCTGGGCAAGTCACTTAACCCTGTTTGCCTCAGTTTCCTCATCTGCAAAATGAGCTGGAGAAGAAACTGGCAAACCACTCTGATATCTTTGCCAAGAAAACCCCAAGTGGCCTCACGAAGAGTCAGGGTGACTAACGGACTAAACAACAACAAACGGAGGGAAGGCACTAGAATTGAGGGAAATTGGGAAAGGCTTCTTATAGAAAGTGATATATTCAGTGGGACTTGAAGCCAGGGAAGTCAGGTGTCAGAGCTGAGGAGGGAGAGAGTTCGGAGTATTGTGTATGAGGAACAACGAAGAGGTCAACGTCAGCGGGTCACTGAGTACAACAGGGAGTGGCACGTATGAGAGCTGTAGGAAAACTAGAAAGGGGCAGGGCAGGTTATGAAGGGCTTTGAGCTACAAATAAAAGACTGATCCTGGAGATGACAGGGAGCCACTGGAGAAAACAGTGCCATTGATTAAAATAAGGTGGTTTAGAGAGATAGCTCTGTATATGTGTGTGTGTGTGTGTGTTTGAAATATGCTGAATTCAGATCTGTATTTATTGAGGTTTTTGAAAGACATTCATGTGGAAATATCCTCTGAGTGGTTAGAGATGCCAAGGAGACATACAATATTACATAAACTGCTTAACGCTAACATCATTATTAATGTAGCTCCTTCAAGTGTAAAATCTTTCCAAAAAGGAGTTAATTTCCCCTGAATTTCTCAGGAGTAATGACTTATATTAGGGAGAATTTTTCAAAATCACCGATTTATTTATCTTTATTATGAACTTAACAAATAGCAAATAAAATGGGCATTTCTATATACATAGTAGAACAGAAAAAGGGGATTGTACATGAAACTGTTAAACTATATTATGTATAGCCTTTCTTTTAAAATATGTAATAAATTGAACATATAATTTTAAAAACTATCCTACTTGTCTATAATTCTTCTTGGCCTTCCTTTAGCCCCCATGCATTAAGAAGTACTTCAGTTTCTGTTTTCTTTCTTCTCTTTTTCTTTTTTTTAGGGTGAACTATCTTATCTTCAACCCCCTCTCCCTTTTACCCACCAAATGAAAAGAAACAAAAGAAAAACAAAGCTGATATAACAGAGTCAGACAAAACTAATATTCAAAGTCAGACAAAACTAATTCTCTTAGTAGCCTTGTCTGAAAATATATATCTTATGCTATATCTTGAGTCCACCCCTATTCTCTCAGAAGGTGGGCAACATGCTTCATCATTGCTTCTCTTGAATAGTGGCTGGTCATTGCATTGACCAGAGTATGAAAGTTTTTTCAAAGCTGTTTTTCTTTGTAATGTTCTCCTGGCTCTTCTCATTTCAATCTTCATCAGCTTATAAAAGTCCTTGAAATGGTTCATTTTTATAATATCAATGTTATGGTATAAATTGTTCTCTTAGTTCTGCTTACTTCACTGCATCAGCACATATAAATCTTCCCATCATGGAGAATTAAAAAAAATAAATTCTGCCTTACTTTAGAGACACAAATGTTTTAGGAAAAGAGATTAGAAGGTGTTTTTCCTTTTTTAAAGCAGATATATTTTTTTTACTTGTATTTTAGTCAATAAACCTACCAGTCACATCTATGACATTGCCCATAAAGAACTTAGAAATAGTTAAAACTTGAAAAAAATATTATAGGAATATGGAATATTGTAGGAATATTAGGAATATGTGAAATTTTTTAATGCTTCTTCATGACTGAACTGAATATTCTGGAAATTACCCAAAGGTAAAGCCAAAGAGAAATACAAGTTTAACTGACAGATAGAATGACCAAATCTAATTTTAAAAAAATAGCAACAATCCAAAATATCTACACTTGAATTGATAATTTAGGAAATCATGAAATAGGAGCAGTCATTCCCACTTCTTAGGGTACTCTCAGGGAAAGACTGTGATTGGCAGCAGGAAGTGGGTGGCAATCACACCAATATTACAAAGGGTATAAGGGTGAACAGCATGGGAAATACAGAGACAAGTGACAAAGAGTAGCGATCCTGAGGCAGATGCCATGGGGTTAGAGGAATGGGATAGGAAGGGAGGCAGGTAGCCTGAAGAAGAGGATGGAGAGGGGATGAATGAATTGGGACCCTTGGGAGATGAAAGGATGCTGAGGGCAGGGGGGATGAGTTTGAGATCTCATTTTTATAGAGTTTTCTTATGAAACAGACCAACTCCTATCTGTGCCAACTTGGGGTTAGTTAATTAACATATCAAAATCATTTTGAAGTTATCAATAAAACTTCAAAGTCATTATCTCAAATCCATCACCACCTTTTTTGATGCTCTGCTGGTCCAGAGCTGTGGAGTCTTGTAATTTGCATATCATGGGACCAGAAACCTTGCACATATTACCAGGATGCGAATTTTGGTTCATATGTAAAAAATTTGTAAATTATGCTCTTTTGATCTTTGGGACAGTTTGTCTGTGACTTCCAGGTTCTCATTTGCAATCTTATTTCCTGCTATTGCCACTTTATACTGGCTACTTATAAAACTTATTGTACTGACTAGAAGTAAGGGTGATGGTCAGAAGAACCAGAACAAGATATAATTTTAATACAACACTACAGAAATAACCAGGGGGGCTAGGTGACACAGTGGACAGAGTGCTGGGCCTGGAGTTAGGAAAATTCATCTTCCTGAGTTCAATTCTGGTCTCAGATAATTACTAGCTGTGTTACCCTGGGCAAGTTACTTAATCCTATTTGCCTCAGTTTCCTCATCTGTAAAATGAGCTGGAGAAGGAAATGGCAAATCACTCCAGTATCTTTGCCAAGAAAACCCCAAATAGGGTCACAAAGAGTCACACATGACTGAACGACAACAAGAAAAATAACCAATTTCATTTCCATAAATCGCCTGGGGAGACGTTGACATCCACTAACTACTTATACTCAATACTTCAAGGTCCTGTATTTTTGACAGTGTGCACATTTTCTCTACTGACTGATTAAAACCCTTCTATAATTTGATAGAAAGTTTTAAAAATTACCGCAGCTCTTCATCCCAGCTAAAATATTAACCTGTGATCAGCCTGGTGTTGAGTCTCTTTGAGTCAATCAGTCAGTCAACAAGCATTGTTCTGAGCCAGAAGACCCTCAAGGCCTTTCCAACTTGGTAGGATTTGCCAGGAAAGGCAATGTGGTATAGGAGATAGTGAATCCTGGGTTCCAATCCTATCTCTAATACATACTATTTATGTGACTGTTGTTGTTCAGTTGTTTTCAGTCATGTCTGATTCTAATGTGGCCCCCTTTGGGGTTTTCTTGGCAAAGATACTAGAGGAGTTTGCCATTTCCTTCTCCAGCTCATTTGACAGATGAGTATACTGAGGCAAACAGGGTAAAGTGACTTGCCCAGGGTCACACAGCTAGTAAGTATCTGAGGTGAAAATTGAACTCGGGAAGATGAGTCTTTCTGCATCCAGGCCCAGTATTCTATTTACTACACCACCTAGCTGCTCATTATGTGACTATAGACAAGACATTTACTTTGTCAGTGACTCAGGCAAGCATGTCAGATGATAAATTACAGACAAGTTGCTGAGCTTTGTTGCAGGGAATTACCCACACAAAGTTGGATCATAGCCCTACAGCTGGAAGGGCCCTCAAAGGCCAGTCAGTCCAAGCTTTTCTTTTTCCAGATGAGGAAACCAAGGCCTATAGAGTTTAAATGGCTTGTACACGCTTCTACAGGTAGTCATTGTCGGAGGCAGATTTGAACCCTGGTTCTCTGTTCCTAGAGCCAGTGTTCTTTCCACTATTCCTCGGTGCCTTCTTATCCTAGTCCAGGATGAAAGCGAAGGACCTGCCAGAGCTTGTGCTCCATCAGCATAGCCACTGACAGCCTGAGTCACCTCTGTCCTACATCGAGGCATTGGAGGACTTGAATTGAGGATTCATTTCTTGCAGGGCATACCTGTCATCAAAAAGACAGATGAATAATGTTTCATAGTTGGTTTATTACACGGACACCTGAGTCTTTACTCATCTCTCACTTCTCTAAGGCTTAGAAGTATAAATATAGTATGTGAAATAGTATCTAATTTGGATACAATTCAGTTAGTTACTGGGTTACGGGATTGCTAGGTCACACAATGGATAGAGCACTGGGCTTGGAGTCCAGAAGATCTGAACTCAAATCCAACATTGAATGCTAACTGTGTGACCCTGGGTAAGTCACTTAACCTCTGTTTGCCTCAGTTTCCTCAACCATAGAAACTGGGATAATAACAGCACCTACTTCTCAGGATTATTGTGGGAATAAAGAGATATTTGTAAAGTGCTTGGCATGATCCCGGGCACATAATAGGCACTATTTCATTGCTTATTCCCTTTTCTCCCTCTCCCCTGTACAAACACCTAGCTTATGTTCTGTGGGAATCCATGCCTGTTCTTGTTCAGAATTCAGTCCAACTCCACCTTGTACGTGAAGTGTTTCCTGGCATCTACCCAGCTTCTAGCATCCTCCTTCCCTTGCTCCATTGAATTTATTATATATGTGTATGTATATATACATATATATGTGTGTATGTATATGTATGCATACATATATATGTAGATGTATGTGCACATACATGCATATATATTTATGCACACGGTGTATAGCTATAGTGTATATATTGTATTTGAAAGCTGGGACTATTTTTTTTTTGTCATTGGATCCTCAGAGTCTTACATAGTGTTTGGCACAGAGTAGTTACCTAATAAATGTTTGGCTGATTATTAACTGCTATTCAATATGAATTGCTGCTCCCCGGGAGGCCCTACTTGTCCTGTCTTGAGGTGAGTGGGAAGAGAGTTGTGAGAGTGAATTCTTTTATATTCCTGGGGGTGGGATATGGAGAAGGAATAGGAAGGTTCCTCTCTAAAGGTTAGGGATACAAGGGAAAGGGGAGGAGAAATCCTTTTTCTATCTCAGCAATGGAAGTATACAGAAGAGATGCTCTTTCATGGTGGAAGATGGATTCCTGGTTATCATGAGTTCCACTTGGAACTTGAGATAGAGTTTCCCATTGAAACAACGTGACAGTAACTGTTGATGTAGCAAATTACAGTGCTGATGGTTGAAGAGGTCTTGTTTAGGGCAGTGGTGTCAAACTTTGAAATAGGGGCTACTAAATCATACATAAGGATTCCTGCAGGCCACACATTGATCTGGAAGACCACATATTAATATTATCTATGTTTTATTTTATTTTTATTTATTTTGTTAAATATTTCCCAATCACATTTTAATCTATCTTGGCATATACTCAGGAGTATTTTGGGTATGGCTCATGGGTCATGTGTTTGACACCTCTTATTTAGTATAAAGAACAGGTAGGTGGCAAAGTAGATAGAGTGTTTGGCCTGGAGTCAGGAAGACTCATCTTCTTGAGTTCAAATCTGGCCTTAGACACCTACTCACTGTGTGACCTTGGGCAAGTCACTTAACCCTGTTTGCCTCAGTTTCCTCATCTGTAAAATGAGCTGGAGAAGGAAATGGCAAACCACTCCAGTATTTTTGTCAAGAAAATCCCAAATGGGGTCATGAAGAGTTGGACATGACTAAAACAACTGAAGAACAACAACAATTTAGTAAAAAAAAATGCTGGATTTGAAATCAGGAGATGTTAATTCTGTTCCTGGCCCTAGCACTTACTAGCTGCATGAACATGGACAAGTCATTTCTCTCGCTGAACTTAAGTTTCATCAGCTGTAAAATGGAGATAATAATAACCTCATGACATATTTCTCAGGGCTGTTGGGAGCAAAATATTTTGTAAACTTAAAAGAGATTTAACATTGTGCACACAGAATCATAGGATCATAGAATTTAAGAGTTGGTTATCTCAGTGGCCAAACCATACAGAAAAGGAACCCTCACTATAACATATTGAAAAATGGTCATCTGGACTCTGCTTGAAAACCTCCAAATAGGGAAAACCGTCTCTCAAGGAGGCTTATTCTACTTTTGACAGCTCTGATTGTTAGGTCATTTCTACTGATGTTAAGTCTAAGTTTGCCCCTTTGCAACTTCTACTCATTCTCCTGACTTTGCCTTGTGGGGCCAAACAGAACAAGTCTAATCCCTCTTTCATATGACAGCTCTTAAAGAAAGCTATCATATTCTCCAAGGTTTCATTCTCCAGGCTAAACATGACCAGTTCCTTCAATTGCTCCTCCTATGACATAGACTCAAAGCCCTTGACATTTCTGCTTGCCTTCCTATTCGTTGTCTCCAATTATCAATGCCTTCCTTAAACTGTGGTGTCCAGAAATAGACATGAGAATGCAGATGAGGTTTGATGAGGGCAGAAAACAAAGGAGCCTCCTTCTTCCTGGAAGTTGTGTTCTTAATGCAGCATGAGATCACATTAGACTTTCTGGCTGCCACTTCACATTTATTGACTCATTTTGGATGGCAGATTGCTAAAACCCTCAGATCTTTTTCAGAAAGACTCTTATCTGACTGTTCTGACTTATCTGACTGCTTCTCACATCTCATACTTTTGAAGTTTTTTTTTAATCCAACAATAAGGTGTTTTATTCCTATTGAATTTCATCTTATTAGATTTAGCCCAACACTTTAGCCTGTCAAGATCCTTTTGGAGCCTGACTCTATCATCCACTGTATTAGCTATCCATCCCAACTTTAACCAAGTTATTAATAAAAATACAAAAAGCACAGACTCAACTACTGATCACTGAGGTCCTCTACTGGAGACTTCTTGTCATGTTGTTGACATTGAACCAGTAACCACAACTCTTTGAGTCTGGTCATCCAATCAGTTCTGAATCCATCTAATTGAATTATCATTTAATCCCTATCTCTCCATCTTCAGAAGAATAGTATGAGATAATTTATCAAAAACTTTGCTAAAAACTATATCCAGAGCATTTCCTTCATGGGTTACTTTGCTATTTCTGACAAAAGGTAAATGATTTTAGGTCAGCATGACCTGTTCTTGAAGAACCTATGTTGCCCCTTTGTGATCACCACTTCCTTTTTTTAGATATTAACTATCTCTTTAAAAATCAGTCTGAGAATTTTCCCAAGAAAATCTCAAGCTCTTGGGCCTATGACTGTTCTCCCCCCCACCCCACCTTTTGTTTGGAAAACCAGGACATTTGATGGGCATGGTGGCACACGATTCCAATCCTAGTTTCCTGTTATACCTCTTAAGCTCAGGAGTTCTGAGCTGCAGTGGACTAGGCCAATGGGGTATCTTCACTAAGTTTGATGTTTTATTGTGAGTCCTTGGGAGAGGATATGCTGGGCTTCCCAGGCAAGAAATGGGGCAGGTTAACATTCTCATGCTAATTAGCAGCCAGATTGGCTTTTGAGTAGCACCTGTACTTCTAGTCTAAGTGAGATGGAAAGACCCATTCCTTAGGAAAGAAAGAGATGAAAGAAGGAAGGAAGGAAGAAGGAAAGAAAGAAAAATCAGGAAAATCAATCTTGTGGTACCTCCCTTGTTTTCCATGATTTTTAAAATACCTTGGCTCAACGATTCAATCTGTAGGTTTGCCTCAGGACATAGTTCATTTGGGCCAGAAGATCTGAATTTAATGAGGGCAAGGCTCTCTTACTGGCTCTTTACTTAAGTTAGATATCAATTTCCTGTTAGCCGATGTTGTCCTGTCATGTCCTGTACAAAGCTCATTCTCCTGTTTTTTTTTTCAGAGAAAACAAAAACAAAATAAGATTTGAGCAGTTCTCCCTCTTTATGTTGTCTTTTATGCCAAGCAAAGGTACTGCTTTAATCTTTGTTTTCTACCGGTTTTAAAAAACCACTTCTTATTGTTGTCCTTAGCTCCCCACCCCATTCTGAGCATTATCAGTCCTGATGCTATTTTTACAGAACCATGCCAAGTTCTTCTATTCATCCTGTGTCCCCTGGACTTACTTCAATCTTCTGCAAATTGCTCTTTTTATATAAAGTAGTTGGCGAGTTCCCCGTGCAGCCACACTTGGCTCTTCAGATATATCCTATATGTCCTCCTCATTGGAATTATTCATCTTCTGTCTTCAAAATTTCATTCTTGAGTATTTCCTGTCCCTGATAATCTGACTTCCTCTTTAGGAAGGGTGGGGAACCTATGGCCTTCTAGGTCCTTGGGTGTAACCTTTTGACTGAGTCCAGGTTTTACAGGCTACAGGTTCCTCACCCCATCCTAGAACAAGGCCTCCAGCTTAGTGAGTGGAACTTTTTATGGAAAATATGGACAAGAGTTGCTTCAGATGAGAGGGCATGGGTAAATTACAGTCTGCATTATTGGAGGGAGTACTTACAGTACTTACAGAGGGATCATGGATCCGTGAAAATATTGAAGTATCAATATACTTAAGACACTTGAGGAGAAGGTAAGATAAGTGAAGATGATATAATCTCTTCCAGTCTGGGGAGGTCAGAGATTGTCTTTATCCTTATCAAGCAGTTTTGCATGAAGTGTTGGTATATTGGTCATTCTGGGCACAAGTAGGCATGCAATAAATAACTGTTGTATGGTTGATGAAAAAATGGTAAATAAATTCTATATCCATATCAAATTTGGAGTCTCCTGTTCCAGAGATATATTCATTTTGATCTTGTGAAGCCCAATTCTAGTTACCCTCAAAATAATTACCTCTGATTAGTCACCTCCAACTTAGAGGATTGTCTCTTAGAAGCAGAAATCATGAACATATTTAAATTATCATAGAGTTCACAGACCTGAAGAAATCTGCAGAGAAACCTGCCCAGAAGTGTATGAATGACTAGGTCAAAGGCTATATTAAGCACACAAAACTGAGGGGAACAACACACAAGTTGAATTCATAATAATTAATGAATTTAATTTTAATATGTTTATCAGTTACTGATTTTTAAAAATTATCTTTTGTTTTTGCCTCACCTTCATTTCCAAAAAGATCCCTCCCTACTCTCCTATCCAAGGAACCATCCCTCGTAACATATTAAAACAAAACAAAACAAAAGCAAAAGAACCAGTTCAACAAAATCAACTAACCAATACAATGAATCTGACATTATATATATGCATGTATATATACTCGCATACATATGTGTATATATATGTATGTATGTGTATATTCACAGTTATAGTCCCCCACCTCTGCAGAGAAAGGAAGGAGGCACATTTCTCAACTCTTTTTCAGGGTCAAGCTTTTTGGTCATAAAGCTAACTAATTTTTTAATGGAATTAAACTATTATTTTCAAATTAGTTTCTATGTGTAGATCCTATGATAATCTTTCCCCACAAATTTTATTTTCCCTTAAACCATTTTGGAACACCTTTCTATGGTTCCATCCTCCTTTGGGGCATCTATAGGGTTCTCTGCCTCTTGAGATGCTGATTCATTTTCTCTTGTCTTGCAATATTTATTCATAGATATCTGTCCTCATTTAGATGATCTGGAGTCCCCTTCTATTAATAATATTTTCCCATTGGTTTATCTACTTTTGCTCAAAGTTTTTAATTGAGTTTTCTTCCTCCTCAGTCTTTTCCCCCTTATATTCCTCTGTCTCTTACTTTGTGACTCCTTCCCCTTGAGGGAAGCCATTTCAACCTCCTTCCATGCTGGAAAATTCATGTTTCACTGGCCTCAGTCTCTGCTCCAAGTTACTTCTGAGGGTGGAGTGGAGGGTGAGCACAGAACTGACCACAGATCAATGCTAGTCTTCCTTGTTTTCAGGCTCATGAAGCCAAACTTACATTGGAATCTTGCCCTACCCAGTTCCTTCTGTTTCTCAGTTTTCCCACTAAGCACTGTTGCAACATAGAACGGAGTCCCTTCTGGCTTCTGGCTTTCTGAAGTGGTACAGAGAGAGGAAGAGGAGTTGAGTATCATTGCAAGCCCAAAACACTGACAGAGTATGGTGGCCAGTGGGGGAGAGAGTATTGAATGAGCATGTTAGGGATCTGGTATCACCTTTCTCTGCTATTGGTTAACTCATTAGGATTCTTGGTTTCTTGGACCTTGGATACAACTGAAATTGCTTTATTTCTTTGTGCATAATTTCTTTTTTTTGAAAGGTTGAAAGGGTCATGAAAGAGGATTGGGAAAAGTCCATCTTATTGGTCACATGACCTAGAAGTCAACCTATCCATTACCTTAATAAAAGTTGAAGAGACTTTTTCTATTAATGCTCAGTCATTTACATTTTTTCTTTCTTTCTTTTCAACTTTTATTTTATTTTTTTCAATTAATAAGCATTTATTTCTCTCTCCCTCTCTTCTCTTCCCCCATTGAAAAAAAAGAAAAACAAAACCTCTGTAAAAAATATGCATAGTGAAGCAAAACAAAATCACATATTGGCCACATCTCAACATTTTGTCTCATTCTCCATTTTGAGTCTATCACCTTTCTGTCTGGCAATGGTAGTGACATCCTTCATTTTCAGTATTCTTGAATTGGGATTCAATTGGATTGAATAGGGATTAAATCAACCAGAATTCTTAAGTCTTTCAAAGTTGTTTCTATTTACAATGTCATTATTATTGTATAAATTGTTTCCTGACTCTGCTCATTGCACTCTCTATCAGATCATACAAATCTTCCCAGATATCTCTATAACTGCCTCTTTCATAATTTCTTATGGCAGTATGAAAGAGTTAATGATTGACCTACATGGTTGATCTAGTTTATCTAGGATCTCATCAGTAAAAATGAACTTTAATTTTATTTTCTTTTTAGAAGAAATATACTTAAATTGTCCCACTCATCTGCTTTTCAAATAAAGAACAGAGAGCTTAAAATGCTATTCAGCAAACTAATAAATCATGAAACTATGGATTTCACTTCTAAATGATTGCAAATTAAGGAAGAGACAGAAAGCCAAGGAAGAAGGAAGGAAAGAAAGAAGGTAATGAGAGAGAGATGGTTTAAAAAACAAAAACAAAACACCTTTGGGTCCTGTCCCTTGCCGTGCTGTCAACACATTGACTGGGGCTGAGGGAAAATGTCCACTTGTAGAAGGGGAGGAAAACATCCACGAGGGAAACTAAGCCACCATAAATCAAAGGCCGGGTTAAGTCAGAGATCATTATTTCTTGGGAGTACCAAAATCCGGGGTGCTGAGATGGGAGTAGGAATCCATGCACCAGAGCGATGATTAACACTCAGGGAGGTCTTCATAGGATCATGAGTAAAACTATTATGGGAATGCTGGTGAGGTGATCATTGGACAGAACTAGGCCTCTCAACATTTTGGCTTTTTATGGCCACAGCACATGTTCTCTGCTGTGTCAATGGCATGATTATAAGCTGGTCTTTACCTGGATACTGCCTTCCTGCATAGATCATGTCCTTAGACCTTGAGAGGCAAAGATACAGCCAATTTACTATTACAACTCTTTTTTGGGGCGGGGAAGCCCCAATATTAAAAAACAAAAAGACAGAAATATAGAATTTGAGAGTAGGAAAGGGATCTCAGTAGCTATCTAGTCCAGTTCATAATGGAAAGGTATTTTCCAGTATAACATACTTGAAAAATAGATTATCTGGCCTCTGCTTAAAGACCTCCAAAGAAAGGGAACTTTCTTTGACCCAAAGTGGGTCATACTTTTCACTGGTGAACTGTTCTAATTTCTAAGAAGTTTTTCCTGACAAAAGACCTGAACTTGCCTCTGAAATTTTCACATATTACTTCTTTGTTCCTACTTTTTCCTTCTGTATACAAATATACACACACAAATTACAAAAATGTTCTAATTACTACTGAAAGTCTGGAAGCACAAGAATGCTTGAAATTCTTATTGTCCATTTTTAGTGGAGAAAAAGATAAACTTCTGGTAAACATAAGATATCTTACGTTGTTGGCAAAAAAGATCTACTTTCTTGACATACATAAAATTAGGAGCAATGGGCAGAACTTCCAAAAAGAAAAATTTAGTCAGGAAAACCTCCCAAATGATTAGAGTCAGCCAGACGTTGAATGAGCTTTCTTAGGAGGTAGTGTGTTCCTCCTTGGAGGTCTTTAAGCAAAAGTTATATGAATATTTATTTGGAATATAGTAGAAAGGATTCTTGGTCAGGTATGGGTTAAACTAGGTGGCCTCTGAGGTACCTTTAGACTCTGAAATCCTGTGAACCTTGAGGCTTTTTAGGATATTGCTACCCAACCCTTTTAAAGCTACATTACGTTTTTGTAACTGTAGACATAACTGGAATTGCTTTGTGGCACTTGCCAAATGAAATTGATCCAGAGCCAGATCCAAAATTATACTAATTTTCTTTTCTTCCTCATCCTTCTCCCCCTGATTTTTCCACTTCTGTCAAGTCCACCATACTCCTGAGTCACCTAAGTCAGAAACCTTTGAGTCATTTTTGATTCTGCCCCTCCTCCCCGCCCCACCAATCTAAATGGTTGTTAAATCCTGTCATTTCCACTGCCAAAGTATTTCTTGTATCTCTCCCCTCTTTTCTATTCCCAATGCAACTTTTCTTGTCCAGGGGCTCTCATTTTATCTGACCTAGATTACTATAATAGCTTTCTCCCTAGTCTCTCCACTTCCAGTCTATTCCATTTCCAATCCATCCTTCACTTCACTACCTGAGTAATTTTCCTAATGCACTCACTGTGATCATATCACTTCACTACTCAGAAAATTTTAGTCCTTCTCTGTTACCTACCAGTAGAACAAGGAGTTTATAAAGTATTAACACTTGAGTCTGGCATTTCAGTTCCTCTATAATCTGGCTCCAACCTACTTTATTCGCCCCCTACATACCTTCATGTAGTCTTTGTTCCAGCCAAAGTAGACTACTCAACAATCTCCACTCTCATCCTCTACCCTTGTGCCTTTGTTGATGTTGTTCCTAAATCCCGGAACGGACTCTCTCTATCTCTAATTCCATTTTTCCATTCCTTCAAGGCACAGTTCAGATGGTATTTCTCTGGGAAACCTTCCCTGATACTACCCATCCTTTCTCCCAATGTCAAAACCCCTCCTGAAATTTCTTATAGCACTTTTCCTGAATTTACCCATTATAACACATCTCATCTTTCCTTACAACATAGCTTTTTTATATAAGCTTTCCCCTGTTATTTAACTGAAATCTCCTTGCAAGTAGGTTCTGTGTCATCTCTATTTCTCTATCTACAATGCCTGACACTGTGCCCTGAACATTTTTTTGTATTAAACCTATAATTTTATTGGTGTAGGAGACTCTCGATGAAAATTTTTTCTATTAGTATAGATCAATATCTGCTCTATAGCTTGTATTTTTAGAGTTGCTTGGGGCACTTAGTTTAAGTGACTTGCCCAGGGTCACATAATCAGTATGTGCCAGAGGAGGGACTTGAAATCAGGTCTTTCTAACTCTGAGAGTAGCTTTCTCTCTCATATACTACACTGCCCCACAGGTGCTTAACCAATGCTTGCTGAGTTGAACTGAATCCAGCCTATAGGCCAAATGTTCCTTGCTTCTTGTCTAAACAAATCACTGATTTCATCTACCTCCTGCTATCAGTTTGAAGTAATTCTTGTGTTGAGGCCAAAATTTCAATCATTTTCTTCAACTATGATGAAGTTCTAACTAAACACAATACGGGGGGAAGAAGGGGAAGGTGAAAAGAGCTGACTTTAGCAACATTGTGTACAATTGGGTGGCATCTTTACAGGTAGGAGTATTGGGCAGGCAGTTAGGTGGCACAGTGGCTAGACTACTGTGCTTGGAGTAAGGAAAACCTGAGTTCAAATCCAACCTCAGACACTTACTAGCTGGTTACTCTCCAATGTGCTGTATGGATTGTATATGGTGTTTGTATACCATTTGACTGGCTTCCTTCCTTTCAAGTTGAGTACCTTCTCTTCTTGGTATGCTTGACCTTTTTGGGCTCGGGTCATTGGATCATGGCTCAGGGATGGGTTGTACAATAAATGTCCTTTTTGGGGGTGGAGGGGCAAGTCACTTAACCATTGTTTGCCTCAGTTTCCTCAACTATTAATTGGGGATAATAAAAGCACCTACCTCTCAGGATTGTTGTGAGGATCAAATGAGATAATATTTTTAAAGCATTTAGCACAGTCCCTGGCACATAGTAGGCACTTAATAAATTATTATTTTTACTGCCAATGTGGAGTAGAGTTGCCATCTTCGTAACTTTGTGCTACTGTTAGCCCAGGTTCATACTAAAACAGAGCAGCCAATGAAGTAGTTTTTATTTGGCTAGACAAACACTCATAAAATACATGTTTTTTCAGTTAATATAGAAATGCTCATAAATCACATTTTTTTTTCAGGTTAGAAGAACAAACAAATGAAAGCCTCTCTAGGCTCTCCTCCAGACTCTGTACTTTCTCCACCATGCTGCAGAAGCCTGGAAGCTCCTCGAAGGTCACTCCATCATAGCCTTACCACCTCGGTCTTTTTGGCAGACTGACTAATTAGTCAGTTATTCCCGGAGCCATAATTTTAAGGGAAGTGCCCATGCCAGCCTTGTCATCATTCTTCTCCAGGCTCTACTCCTGACTCTCCAGACTTTCTCCAGCAGGCCCTAACATGGGTATCTTCTTCCTCCTACCCCACCTCTAGTTCCTTTTCAGCTCTGTTTATGTGTTCTGTTGTCCTATTAGACTGTAAATTCCTTGAGGGCTGAGACTATCGTTTTTTCTGCTTGTATTCGTATCCTAAGAATTTAGCAGTGCCTGGTATATAGTAGGCATTTAATAAATGCTTGTTAACTTGACTTGTAGAGGGTGATGGGCTTGGAATTAAGATGACTTGGATTCAAATTTTACCTCTAACATTTATCAACTCTGTCACTATGGATTAGCCACTTAATATCTGAGCCTTGGGCATCCACCTAAGACTTATTTAGTTATGTTCTGCACTGATGGAGGGAGCTCCCATACAGCCATTCCATATGATGATGAAGTAAAACACCCTTTGTGAATTTGCATGATAAAGAAACAACTTCTTTGCCAAGGCAATATCTAGCAGATCTTTTTTGTTTTGTTTTGTTTTGTTTTTTTCATTTCATTGTTTTGGCTTTTTAAAATCATTATTTATTTATTTATTTATGTATGTATTTAATATTTTTAGTTTTCAGCATTAATTTTCACAAGAGTTAGAATTACAAATTTTCTCTCCATTTCTACCCTCCCCCCCACTCCAAGATGGCATATATTCTGATTGCCCATTCCCCAGTCAGCCTTCCCTTCTGTCACCCCACTCCCTCCCATCCCCTTTTCCCTTACTTTTCATAGGGCAAGATAGATTTTTATGCCCCATTGCCTGTATATCTTATTTCCTAGTTGCATGCAAAAACTTTTTTTTGAACATCTGCTTTTAAAACTTTGAGTTCCAAGTTCTCTCCCCTCTTCACTTCCCACCCACTCTCCCTAAGAAGGCAAGCAATTCAACATAGACCACATGTGTATCATTATGCAAAACCCTTCCACAACACCCATGTTGTGAAAGACTAACTATATTTCCCTCCATCCTATCCTATCCCACTTTATGCAATTTTCTCCCTTGACCCAGTCCCTTTTCAAAAGTGTTTGCTTTTGATTACCTCCTCCCCCTATCTGCCCTCCCTTCTATTGTCCCCTCTTTTTATCTCCTTCCTCCTTCTTTCCTGTGGGGTAAGATACCCAATTGAGTGTGTAAGTTACTCCCTCCTCAGGTCAAATCTGATGAGAGCAAGATTCACTCACTTCCCCTCACCTGCCCCCTCTTCCCTCCCAACAGAACTACTTTTTCTTGCCACTTTTATGCAAGATAATTTACCCCATTCTATCTCTCCCTTTCTCCCTCTTTCAATATATTTCTGTCTCATCCCTTAATTTGATTTTATTTTTT
>CM053625.1:229838931-229862240 GCA_028646595.1 Phalanger gymnotis
AGGTTATTCTTGGTTTTAATCCTAGCTCCATTGACCTCCAGAATATCATATTCCAAGCCCTTTGATCCTTTAATGTAGAAGCTGCTAGATCTTGTGTTATTCTGATTGTGTTTCCACAATACTCAAATTGTTTCTTTCTGGCTGCTTGAGGTATTTTATCCTTGATCTGGAAGCTCTGGAATTTGGTGACAATATTCCTAGGAGATTTCTTTTGGGATCTATTTGAGGAGGCGATCAGTGGATTCTTTCAATTTCTGTTTTTCCCTGTGGCTCTAGAATATCAGGGAAATTCTCCTTGATAATTTCTTGAAAGATGATATCTAAGCTCTTGTTTTGATCATGGCTTTCAGGTAGTCCAATAATTTTTAAATTATCTCTCCTGGATCTATGTTCTAGGTCAGTGGTTTTTCCAATGAGATATTTCACATTGTCTTTCACCTTTTCATTCCTTTGGTTCTGTTATATAATATCTTGATTTCTCATCAAGTCACTAGCTTCCACTTGCTCCAGTCTAATTTTTAAGGTAGTATTTTCTTCAGTGGTCTTTTGGACCTCCTTTTCCATTTGGCTAATTTGGCTTTTCAAGGCATTCTTTTCCTCATTGGCTTTTTGGCATTTGACTTTTACCATTTGAATTAGTCTAGTTTTTAAGTTGTTATTTTCTTCTGTATTTTTTGGGTCTCCTTTAGCAAGTCATTGATTTGTTTTTCATGGTTTTCTCACATCCTTCTCGTTTCTCTTCCCAATTTTTCCTCTACTTCTCTAACTTGCTTTTCCAAATTCTTTTTGAGCTCTTCCATGGCCTGAGATCAGCTCATGTTTTTCTTGGAGGCTTTTGATGTAGGCTCTTTGACTTTGTTGACTTCTTCTTGCTGTATGTTTTGGTCTTCTTTGTCACCAAAGAAAGATTCCAAATTCTGAGTCTGAATCTGAGTGTTTTTGCTGCCTGTTCATGTTCCCAGCCAGCTACTTGACCCTTGAGTTTTTTGTCAGGGTATGACTACTTGTAGAGTAGAAAGTACTTTGTCCCAAGCTTGAAGGGTTGCACTGTTGTTTTCAGAGCTATTTCTATACAGCCAGCTCTGCCACACCAGCACTCCTCCTCCCCCAAGAACCACCAACCCAGACTGGACTCAGATCTTAGGCAGGCTCTGCACTCCTGCTCTGATGTGCCACTTAATTCCTCCCACCAGGTGGGCCTGGGGCCAGAAGCAACTGCACCTGTAGCTCTGTCCTCAGAGCTGCACCACCTCTGCCACTGCTGGGGTGGTGGCTGAACCCCGAACGCCTTTCACTCTGTCTCCACAGCTTTTCCCACTAACCTTCTCTGTTGTCTTTGGTGTTTGTGGGTTGAGAAATCTGGTAACTGCCACAGCTCACTGATTCAGGGCGCTAGGGCATGCTCCACCTGGCTCTCAGTCTGGTTGGTCCAGGCATGGCTCACGCTGGGCTCTGGTCTGCTCCGCTCCCAGCTCCATGCGATAGACCTTACCCAGCGACCATCCAGGCTGTCCTGGGCTGGAGCCCTACTTCCCTCTGCTATTTAGCAGGTTCTGCAGTTCTAGAATTTGTTCAGAGCCATTTTTTATCTGTGTTTGGAGGGTCCTGGGGGAGAGCTTTAGGCAAGTCCCTGCTTTCCAGCCATCGTCTTGGCTCTGCCCCACTAGCAGATCCTTCTGAAAAGTTTCCATCCTTCTAGAGGCATAGAATGAGGCATTCATTTTAGGGAGAAGGGAGACCAAGTATGGATTTATTTTGAGTAACTACACTTACTTGTCCCAAGGGAGACCTTTGATTTTAGGGGGTGGGGTGAGACAGGAGTGGGGAAAGCATTTATAGAAGGTAAAGCAGTGATAGTGATGCCAAAAAGGAAGACAAGAGTATTGATGAAACATTTTCATAATACTAAGAAGAAGAAAATTCAAGAAGAGACACAGACTAGCAGGACAGTTTTAATTTTTATATATATACTAAAACAAGCAAACAGAAACCCCTAATGATCTGTATATAACAGGTTTTAGTTTCATAGTCAACCTTTGTTCTGTTCCTTGTGTATGGAAATGATCATGTTTGTCAAGTTAATAATAATAAAAAAAATTTAAAAAATATTTCCATTCCTCAATATTTTATTTATGATGCTTCTCCAAAATGTCTCAGTCTAAGAGGATACAATTCTATGGTGTTGGCAAGAAAAAGATGGCTGAATGCAGTCTCATAAACAAAGTTAGAAACAGTCCTGTTATGTCCGATATTATCACAGAAGACTGAAAGGATACAGATCAGAAACTTTATTACTGATGCCGTAAGGGGGGGTGGGGTGGTCAAGGGGTACCACTCATCATTGGAGGAGGTCCAAGAGGTGACCTCAGGAGAGAAAAAATAATGAATAACCTGCAGGGGTTACTTCTAGCTAGTCTTTCTCTTAAGGAGATTGGCTCCTCAGGTGGATTACTCTTCAGGAGTGTGTTGGAGTCAGCTTGAACAGATTTTGAGAATATGTTAAATTTCAATGTGAACATTTACACCTTTGTAGCAAAAGCTACAAATCAGGGCTTGATTCATTATTTTAATTATCTAGAGTTAAGAATGTGGTGGAGAAAATGTTAGCAATTCAGATTAAACTTGAAAGTGTGCCCTCCATTCTTTGGAAAGTCAGTTGTTAAACATTTATCAGAATACCCCTGGTCACACTCCAACATGCTGTATGGATTGTATATGGTGTTTGTATACTCTTTGACTGGCTTCCTTCCTTTCAAGTCGGGTGCCTTCTCTTCTTGGTATGCTTGACCTTTTTGGTCTAGAGTCATTGGATCATGGCTCAGTCATGGATCATTGGTTGTATAATAAATGTTCTTTTTGGGGGTAGAAGAGCAATCAGGGATTGTAAATATCTATAATGAGAAGTAAGACAAATCAACTCGGTGGTAGAATGGACTACTCTGGGATACCCACAAACAGGAATTAATTGGACATCCTCTAAGGGCCTCAGTTTCCTCATCTGTGAAAGGAAAGGCTATGACTATATGATTCCTAAGATCCCTTTCAGCTGTAAATCCTGTGACCTTGTGAACCTTCACCATCCCACAAAAAGGGAGAAAGAGCATACTCTCTTCTCTTCCACAGGCTAGAAGCATGATTTGTGGTACCTTCCTGACTGCCCTTGAATGATAAATTCAAAATGAATGAAATGTGTCACAAGCTTGCTGCCCATCCAGCTGTACTTCTAAGAGAAATAATTGCTGTTGTTCATGTTTATAAATGTATTCTCCATTCTATTTGCAGGTTGAATCCAATGGAGGCTTTCCACTTGTATGAGGCCAGCTCAATCACCTATAACAAAAATATCGAGAGAATTATCTCCCCAATGGTTGCCCAGCTTTGCCATTTAATTATTTCAATAGAGAGGAGTGATGTGAAGAATGAAGCATTTGCTGGCTTAGGGGCAGTGGCAGAGGAATTGGCAAAAGCCAGTGAACAAATGGCACATCTTGCAAGAAGGTAATAATTCCCCAAATTCAAACGCACTTGTGTGTGTCATTTGTCAAAGCATGTAGTGGCATCACTGGTGAGTTTTTAATAAGATCTTTATTTAAGGTCTAATTCAACCTCAGTGTGTCCAAGGATCTATTATTTTTTTGGTCGTGGGAATTTCCTCTAAGGCAATGATTATGTTCTGTCCATAATAATAATTGATAACAGTTGACATTCATGAAGCACTTTAAAATTTTCAATATACTTCACATATATTATTCCATTTGATTCTCATAATAAGCCTGCAAGGTAGATCATGTCCGCTTTATGGTTAAGGGAACTGAGGTCAAAGAAGTTAAAGATTTTACTATAGGTACATAGCTAGTAAGTATGACAGGCAGGATTTGAACGCAGGTCATGGGTTCATGGTTAGAATCAGGAAGAGCCAAATTCAAATCCTGCCTTAGATACTTAATGACTGCATGATCCTGGAAAAATCACCTCATGTCTTTTTCAGACTCCTATCTATACAGGGGTGTATTGGTGATTAGGGTGGAACTTTTTTTTACTGTTTTCTCTTTTGGAGCATTGTTGTAATCAAGTGCCTTCGATGAGTCTGGCCTTTGTTCCTTTGATTAAGTTGGAAGTCTTTGATGACCTGCTTAAGAAATAAGAAAGCCTAATTCACATAGGTTTGAGTCACATGGTTGTGATGCCCTTTGACCTGAACAGGGCATATAAACTCAGAGGTTAGCGTTTTGTTTGGGGCTTTCACTCACTGGAAGAGAGTTGTGTGATTTGACTGGACGAGACTCTGGGTAGCTTCTGGAGCCCCCTGGCTTTGAAAACCCAGATGTTGGTGCCCCTCTCTCTGGTGACTATGTAGTTGTTTGGTCAGACAGCTAGAGGCCTGTCTGTTGATAACCATGTGTGTTTACTCTGTTTATATCGTCTCTGTTCGTAATTTCTGTTTGTATTTGCTTCAGGGTGCTGGCTTTTCCCATTAAACTAAGTAAATTATATATATATATATATATATATATATGTATATATATATATATGTATATATATATATATATATGTATGTATGTATGTATGTATGTTTGATTAAAGTGAGATTGTAAACCCCTTAAAGTTGCTTTCCTTAGAAAAGCAGATCAAAGAACCTGTGCTGGCAGCCTTCCTGTATGCTGATGTTGTTGGTCTTACACAGCCACAGCAGCTGCTAGCAACATTATTGTTACAAGGGGAGATACTAGTACCTACCTCACAGGACTGAGCAAATGAGATGTTATACGTGAAGCATTTTAAAAACACTAAAGGGCTATATGAATATTAGCTATTCTTCTTACTCCTGAATCTAAGTAGAGCACTCCATGCACTTTGCCACACTGACTCCAAGGTGAGGGTTCTTTTCCTTTGTCTGTGTCATGGGCCCCTCTGGCAATCTTTGAAGCCTATGGACCCCTCTTTCAGATAAATGTTGTTAAATGCATAAAATAAAATACACAAAATTGTAAGATAAGTCAATTACACTAAAATGCAGTTCTCAAAATATTTTTTAAAAAGTTTCCTGGACTCCAGATGAACAATAATAATAGCAAACATTAAGAGTTACAAGACACTTTACAAATATTATCTCATTTTATCCTCACAAAAACCCTCAAAGGTAGGTCCTGTTATCTTCATTTTGCAGAGAAGGAAATGTAGGCAAGTAGTGGTTAAGTGACTTGCCCAGGGTCACAGAGTTGTTATATATCCAGTGCTATATAAACTCAGATCATCCTGTTTCCAGGGTCTTCTCTCCAGGGTACAGTCTCCACTGTACCAGTTAACTGCCTCAGTTTGAGCAGGACTTCTTGTCCCCTGCTCAAACACCTAGTTATGATATAATTTTTATGTGAGTGGTTTTTGTCTTTTTTCACTGTGAATTGTTCAAGGAAAAGATAACCTAAACATTTATTCCCAGGGCTTATCCTCCAGGTAGACAAATTCTAGATATGTCCCTAGGAAGATGTTTTACTGCTCGCTCTGTTTCAACTCCTTAATTTTATAGATGAAGAAACTGAGACTTAGAAAGTTTAAGTGACTTCAACAACAATTCAGTTTAACTAACATATAATGAGTGAAAGGTTCCTAGCCCCTCCCTGCTTTGTTGGGTGGACCACTTGTGGAGAATTTAGGGGAAGAAATGAGATCCTATGAATGGGTTGCAACCTCCATCATTGAAGGGAATTACATTATGTGTAAGGCACTGTGTAATTGTTGAAAAACTACATACTACTTGCTCACAAATATTTTACAATTTAGTTGGGGAATTAAGACTTATACAAAGGAGACTGTAGTAAGTATACAGGAAAGGTTAAACAGAGAGATATCAGAGATCCTAACATATGAATTGATTTTTCCAGGGTCACATAGTAAGTATCCGAAGCAGGATTTGAATTTGGGTCTTCTTGATTCTAACCAGGAACCCATGACCTGGGTTCAAATCTTGCCTCTCATAACTTTTGTTCTGAGGCACAGGGAAGGCCTCTTAGAGGAAAGGGCACCTGAGTTGAGGCCTTGAAAGAAGAAAAGGCTTTCAGGAGGGCCAGTGCCTGGCACAGGGGGTGGTATGGGCACCTGTACAGAAACAGGAAAGGGTAAGACAAGATCAGAGAATGGCTATTAGTCTAAATTTAGTTGGAATATGAAAGGAATAGGTGAGATGAAACTGGAAAGTAGGTTGGATTCAGACTGTAGAGGACCTTGAATAACAGAGTACAGAGTTTGTATTTTATCCTTCGTAGATAATGGGGTCTGACTGAAGGTGGGCTAGGGAATTATGTAATTAAATTTGTGTCTTGAAAGGACATTTTGATAGTAGTGTGAAGACTGGCCTGGAATGAAGAAAGACTGGAGGCAGAGAGAGCCTGAGTTAATCTAGCATTGGTAAAAAGTAATGACAGAGTGGAAGTGGTCAGAGAAAGGAGGGTACATACGTGAGTAGTAAATGACTGGAAGAACTGACTAAATTTGGCAACTCATTGGAAGGATAGGGTAAAAGTTAGGGGAGAGTCAAAGATGACTTGGAGGTTTCAAGTCTGCATGACTGGGAGAATGAATGGTAGTGCTGGCAATAAGAATATAGAAATTAGAAGAGACAGGTTTTCGGGAGAAGATGCCTTCACCTTTGGATATATTGAATTTGAAGTACACAGTAAGATTCCCAGGTACAGAGCTCCGATAGGGAGTGGAAAATTCCTGACTGGGAAGAAGAAAGGGAATAGAGATGTAGAATTGGAAGCTGTTTTTCTAAATGTCATGGATAATGGATCTAGAGCTAGAAGGCACTTCAGAGGCAATCTCATCCAAGTCCCTCATTTTATGGGGGTGAAAACTCAGGTCCAGAGAAATGAAGTCATTTACCCAAGGTCATACAAGTAGTAAGTATCAAAGTTGTAGGGACTTAGGTGCTCTGAGTACACAGCTAACTTTCTTACACCACAATCATAGTAAGACTGGATAATATGGCCAAGGGAAGAAGTAGAAATATAGGAGAAAAAGGCTGAGGACAAAATCTTCATGGATGCCTGGATTTGGGTGGAAGGGGAAGAAGAGAAAGAGAAACTAGCAAAGGGAACTGAGGAGCAGTCAGACAGGTAGAGACCAGTGTTGTGGAAACCGGAAGATGAAAGAATATCAAGACTGACATGATTGACTGTCAAATGTTGCAATAGCTCAAGGAGGATGAGGACAGAGGAAGGCCATTTGAGTTGGGTGGGACCTCAAAGATGATCACTTTCTTATTAAATGAGAGGAACAGAGAGTGTCCTTAATGCTAAAACCCAGATAAAGTCATCAATGAACATATGTCTATAATGGGAGGAACAGCACAAAGAACTCTGGATTATATCATTGGTGATCTTGGAAAGAGTGTTTTGAGTAGTTGAAGGTTGTCACTAACTCTTTGATCTCAAGCAAATTATGTAAACTCTCCAGAACTGTTATGTCATCTTTAAAGTGAGACAGATGAGCTCTAAGGTGCCTTCCAGTTCTAGGCATTCACGATTCAATCACTAGATAGCCCCTACGGTCCCTTCAGCTACAACATTCTATGGTCTATGATTCTGTAATTAATTTCAGGGGACTTCTTACTTTGAGGAAGGGGCTGTTTAAAGCTCATTTGTATGGCCCTAAGTGCATTAGACACCACTAACCTCAGCTGAAATTCCTTACAGATTAACTTTGTGATATAAAATTAATGCTGGGGAAGTTTAACCTTATGTGACTTCCTCTCCAGCCATTTCAATACAAACTGACTGTTCTGTTGCACTGTGGGCTGCTGGCACATTAATTATGAAGGGAATTATCCACCCTCCAGTCCATGGTGAAACCATAAAACCTGCATCTCAGGGTACAATTACAAATAATTAATATTATACATTGGTTTCAAGCTCCATTAGGCTTTTAGAGAAGCTCCTCAGAGAGTTTCCAGGGGCCAAATGGTAATAATCAGCACAGAGAAAAAGGGACTAAGGGCCAAGGAGCAGCCCAGGGAACCCTTCGTCATTCCTTTTCCTGGGCTTCAGATACTAGGAAGAATTCACAACTTCAGCATCTCTCAGGATTGGCTGATTGGCCCTGGCCTGGCTTTCTGGTAGCTGGCCTGGGCTGCATCTTTACCCTCTTTTATTCTGAGATGGGTCAACTCCAGGGAAGATGTCTACTAGCTATCAATTTGCAAAGTATCGACTAGCTCTATAGGAACTTTTAATCTCACCGAGTGAAATTTTGATTGGGGGTTTCCCTGTGCTGTCTTAGTAAGTGTGGTGCAGCCTTGGAATTAGAAGACCTGTGGCAAATCATATCATCTTTCTCACACTCAATTTCTTCATCTGTTGATTGTGAGATATATATATATATATATATGTATATGTATATGTATGCATATATATATAATATATATATTTGCAGGTTTGCTATGAGGAGTTTTGTTTTGTGAGTTTTAAAGCACTATGTTAGTATGAGATATTATTATGTTATGGGTATAGTAAATGTCAAGAAAACATTTGTCTAAGACCTTTCCTGCATGCTGAGGTCCTTGCAAGAGGATCTGCCAATGTAATGAGTGTTGTACAGGGAGGGTATAGTATACATTTCTAGTTGAAGGATTATCTTTTTATTTTTATTTTTTCTCACTTACATGTGAAAACAATTTTTAACATTTTTTTAAATTTTAGTTCCAAATTCTCTCCCTCCCTCTCTCCCAAAGCTTTCAATGCCAAATAGTGGATTTTATATTTGATCCTGGAGGCCATAGGGAATCTCTGGAATATTTCGAGTAGGGGAATGGCATGGTTGGATCTGTACTTTAGGAAAATTACTTTGATGGCTGGATAGAGTGTGGATTGGAGTGGGGAGAGAGTTGAGGCAGACAGACTTACCAGCATGCTGTTGCAACAGTCCAGGCATGAGTTGATGACAGCCTGCCCCAGAGTGGAGAGTCAGTATCATCACCATATCAGGTACTCCCCTATAGCTCATTCTCATTAATGCTTAATGAGATATTAACTAACAACTGAGTTGTTTGCAGATAAGGATTCAAGGTCTGATTTGTCTCAGACGTTGTATTTAATAATACCATTGATAATAATTGTCATTTACAAAGTCCCTTATATTGTCTCATCTACTATGTATAACAAACCCATGAGCTAGTTACTACAGGTATTATCTCTATTTTATGGATAAAGAAACTGACACTGAGAGAGGTAGTAAAACTACTAAAAGTTAGAGTTAAGATTGGAAGCCAACTCTATATTGACTCCAAGTTTAATGTGTAGAAACTCTCTGAGCTTCAGTTTCTTGTTCTGTAAAATGAGAGAGTTATGTCAAATAAGGTAAAGCATGTTATAAACCTTAAGGTATCACATAAGTCATATAAATGCCAGATATTATTATTGTGATCATTTAATCAGAATCCTTGAAGACCAAGAATTGCTTCAGACTCAAAGAAAGAAAGAAAGTTATAAAAAGTAGGATGTCAGGGAGTGGTGGAGTTTGGGATCAGTAGGTCTTGTCCCCCATGTTTTCAAATGATAACATATAGACACCCACCTCTTCTGCCTGCTTATAAGACCAGTCCAGTTTCCTATTCACTAGCCTTCTATGTACACATCTGGCTCATCTCCAATCAGTTCATAATCATTTATTAAGCACTTAGGTGTAGCAGTAGTATTGGTACTATGGAGTACAGTTTTAAAATTTAATGCTCTTCATTTGATGAGGGGGAAGGAGAGCTTGCTCCACCTTTAAGGAAAATTGATAGAGTGAAAAAAAAAAGCTGGTAGAGTGGGTGAAGCTGGCAAGCTTAATTTGTTTCCTTCCTTCCTGAGATCATATGGAGTAGGTAGAGAGGGGTTGGAAGTGGGAGGGAAAAGCAAGGCTAGTTTAGCAAGCTGTGAAAAGAATAGGAATCTGCTTCTGGGGCCAAGAGGCCTGAGTATCTTCTTTTTTTAAAAAAATAAGTTTTTACTTCTGTTTTCAAGATGACAGAGTGAGGAAGGAACCCTCTGAAGCCCTCCCAAATTCCCCTTCAAACAGCTTGATCTAGGAGCAGAGAAGCAGCTTACCAGCATGGCAAACAAGGTCTGTCTCACTGGGGTGAGAGGGGAGTCAGGTAAAAGAAGCAGCCAGCCTCACAGCAGAGGCCCTGCAGCAAGGTTCCAAGCCCTGGCAATCCAGCAAACCAGCAGTCCTCCAAGCAAGAGATCAGTCTGTGCTGCAGTGTAGCAAAGCCCCACCCCAGTGACCTCACCCCCCAGCAAAGCCACCTTCAAGGTCTTGACCCCATTGCTGACCAAGCCCCTTCCCAGGGCTGGCCAAAAGTGAGACCCCACCCTTGAGACCTACTAGCAACAAGATTCCTCCTCCAGAGACAGCCACCAGAAAGATTGGCCCCACCCCCAGTGCAGGCCAGTAGCTAAGCTGCTCACCAGGGGAGGCCAACAGGGAGGTCCCACCCTCAATACAGGCCAGAAAGGAAGCCAACTCTCTAGAGAAAGCAAGCAGCGAAGCCTTGAAGACCAGCGGAGGACCTCAACTTTCCCATCTCAGAACCAGATAAATCTAATCAAAAAGAAACAAGAAAGAAGTTAAGGAGGTGAATAAAATTCTGGAAAAGTTAGATATGATATATCTCTGGAGAAAATTAAATAGGAATAGAAGGAAATATACCTTTTTTTTTCTCAGCAGTACATGGCACCTACATAAAAATTGACCATGTATTAAGACAAAAAAACCTTATAACCAAATGCAGAAAAAAAGAAATAGTAAATGCATTCTTTTCAGATCATAATGCAATAAAAACTACATTCAATAATGGATGATAGAAAGAGAGATTAAAAATTAATTGGAAATTAAATTATCTAATCCTAAAAGCAAGTGGGCCAAAAGAACAAATCATAGAAACAATCAATACTTTCATTAAAGAAAATGACAACAATGAGACAACATAACAAAATTTATGGGATGTAGCCAAAGCATTTATATCTCTAATTGCTTACATCAATAAAATAATAAAACAAACAAATAAATAAATAAAATAGAGAAAAGGCAGATCAATAAATTGAACATGCGACTAAAAAAACTAGAAAAAGAACAAATTAATCTCCAATTAAGCATCAAATTATAAATCTTGAAAATCAAAGGAGAGATATAAAATCAAAAGTAAGAAAATCATTGACCTAATAAATAAAACTAGAATCTAGTTTTATGAAAAAACTAATAAAATAGATAAACCATTGGTTAATTTGATTTTAAAAAGGAAAGAAGAATACCAAATTACTGGTATCAAAAATGAAACGGGAGAATTCACTACCCATGCAGAGGAAATTAAAACAATTGTTTGGAGGTATTTTGCCCAGTTCTGTGCCAATAAATTTGACAATCTAAATGAAATAGATGAATATCTACAAAAATAAAAATTACCCAGATTAGCAGAAGAAGAAATGAAATACTTAAATGACTCAATCTTAGAAAAAGAAATTGAACAAACCACCAATGAACTTCCTAAGAAAAAATCCCTAGGATCAGATGGATTCGCAAGTAAATTCTACCAAACATTTAAAGAACAATTAATTACACTACTATATTGGAAAACTATTTGGAAAAATAGGTGAGAAAGGAGTCCTCCCAAATTCCTTTTATGGTGCAAATATGAAGAAGAGCCAAACCAAGAAGAGCCAAAACAGAGAGGGAAAATTATAGACCAATTTCCCTAATGAATATTGATGCAAAAATTTTAAATAAAATGCTAGCAAAGAGATCACAGTAATATATCACAAGGATCATATACTATGACAAGGTGGGGTTTATACCAGAAATGCAGAGCTGGTTCAATATTCAATAATTGACAATATCAATAACAAAACCAACAGAAATCATACAATTATCTCAATAGATGCAGAAAAAGTCTTTGACAAAATACAATACCCATTCCTAGTAAAAATACTAGAGAGCATACAAATAAATGGAGCTTACCTTAAAATGCTAAGTAATGTTTATCTAAAACCATCAGCAAGCATTATCTGTAATAGGGATAAGCTAGAACCCTTGCCAATACAATCATGGGTGAAGCAAGAATGCCCATTGTCACCTCTATTATTTAAGGTTGTACTAGAAATGTTAGCTATAGCAATACAAAAAGAAAAAGAAGTTAAAAAAATTTGAATGGTCAATGAGGAAATAAAACTATCAGATGATAGGATGTTATACTTAGAGAATCCTATCGAATGAACTAAAAAACTACTTGATATTATTAACAACTTTAGCAAAGTTGCAGGATTAAAAATAAACCCAATAAATCATCAGTATTTCTGTATGTTACCAACAAAGTCCAGCAGCAAGAGATAGAAAGAGAAATTCCATTTAAAACACCTGTAGACAATATAAAATATTTGGGGGGGTCTACCTGCCAAGACAAACCCAGGAACTATATGAATACGGCTATAAAACTTTTTACCCAAATTAAGTCATATCTAAACAACTAGAAAAATATTAATTGCTTATGGGTAAGCCAAACCAATATAATAAAAATGACAGCTGTGCCTAAATTAGTCAATCAAACTATCAAAACATTATTTCATAGATCTAGAAAAGTAATAACAAAGTTCGTCTGGAAGAACAAAAGCTTAAGAATATCAAGGGAATTAAATGAAAAAAAAATGTGAAAGAAGGTGGTCTAGCCATACCAGATCTCAAACTGTATTATAAAGTGGCAATTATCAAAAAAAAATCTGGTTCTGGCTAAGAAATACAGTGGTGAATCAGATGCAGATTAGATTGTACTTAATGACCATAGTAATCTAGTACATGATAAGCCCAAAGATCCAAGCTTTTGGAACAAAAACTCATTATTTGACAAAAACTGCTAGGAAAACACTATGGCAGAAACTAGGTATACACCAACATCTCACACTGTATACTAAGATAAGGTCAAAATGAGTACATGATTTACATATAATGGGTGATACCATAAACAAATTAAGAGAATATGGAATAGTTCTCTGTCAGATTTATAGATAAGAGAAGTATTTAGTACCAAAGAAGATATAGAGAACATTAGAAAATATAAGACAGATAATTTTGATTATATAAAATTAGAAAGATTCTGTACAAAAAGCCCCAATGCAACAAAGATCACAAGGAATGCAGAAAACTGGGAAAAAAAATTTTGCAACAAGTATCTCTGATAAAAGCCTCATTTCTCAAATATATAGAGAACTGAGTCAAATTTATAAAAATACAAGTCAAAGGATATGAACAAGCAGGGATATATTCTCATCTCTTCTTTGGGGCCACGTTTGTTCTTTGTAATTTTGCAACATTCACTTTTGCTTGTTTGGGGGTTGTTCTTTCTATATATCTTGTTGTTTTATTTATGCATATTATTTGCTTGGCTCTGCTTACTTCACTTTGCATCAGTTGTATAAATCTCTATACTCATCATATTTATCATATCATATCATATCATATATCATATCATATCACTTCTAGCATAATAATATTCCATTCCATTCGTGTGTACTACTTTGTTTAGCCATGTCTCATTTGATGAGCCATCTACTTTGTTTCTAATTCTTTGCCAACACAAAAAGTGCTGTGGGGACTCTTTTCCTATCAATAATTTCCTTGGGTTATAAGCCTAGTAATGGAATTTTGGGGTCTAAAAATACGGATGGTTTAGTTACTTAATTTGCGCAATTCCAAATTGTTTTCCAAAGTGGTTGTACTGATTCTCAGCTCCACCAATGATGCAATCATATGCCTATCTTTCTATAACCCCTCCAGTATTGATTATTCCTATCTTTTGTCATCTTTGCCAATTTGTAAGGTGTGAGGTGAAACCCCAGGGTTGTTTTGATTTGCATTTCCCTTTTTATTAGTAATTTGGAGCATCCTTTTATATGATTGCTAATACTTTGTAATTCTTTGGGAACTGCTTGTTCATATATCTTGATTACTTATCTATTGGGGGATAGCTTTTGGTGGCTATATCATATCATATTCCATACCATATTATGCTATGTCATATCACATCACATCACATCACATATTATATTACATTTATTATATTATATTATATTTATTATATTATATCATATCATATCGTATTGTATTACATCATTATAGTCTATTGTATTAATATATGATTGATATATATGTATGTACATATGTGGAAAGTTACTTTGGACCATCTGCAAATATTTTTAAATATAGTTTTTTGTTATATAAAATCCTTCTTTGTAATGGAATTTACTAAAATGGAGTTCCCCTTACATTTCTCTTTGATAACCACCTGAACAAAGATATGGGTAAAGTTAGATTTAAAATAATATACTTTGTCCAGGTTGGCAGGAGAGTCTGATGAGGAGGTGTTGAAAGCAGAAATGGTACCAGCAGCTGAATTTCTACTCTTGTCTGGGAAGAACATGTTACTGATAGCTCAGGAGCTCCATGTTCACCCAGATAATCAGTGCCACAAGGAAGAGCTAATCATCACAGCTCAGAAGATCTTGGTGGGAACAGTAAAGGTGAGGCTGATGGAGGAAGGGTGCCCTTCCATCTGTTTAGACATGGAATTACAAAAATCAAGGACTTATTAGGTGCCTACTATGTGCTGGGTCCCATGCTAGGTGCTGAATAATGGCTCATTCCTGTAGTTTTCCATGAACATTCTTTAAAGAACCATAGGAAGCAGATAATATGTTATTATCTATATGTTACAGATAAAGAAGCAATGTCTCATCTGAAGTCACATGGCTAGAAAGCGGCAGAGCTGGTGTTCAAACTCAGGTCCTCTTACTATCAAGTTTAGAGCTTTTTCTATTATGTCACTTTGGCTTAGAGCTGACTTTGAGATCACTCAGTCTAATTTTACAGATAAGAAAGCCAGTACTCAGAATGGTTACATGATTTGTCTCAGCTTAATGAAGGTATTCTAGGCAGAAGGTATTCTATTAATGAATATATTCTATTATTCTATTCTAGGCAGTAGGTATTCTATTAACGAATATATTCTATTATTCTATTCTAGGCAGAAGGTATTCTATTAATGAATATATTCTAGAATATAATCAGAAATCATAAGAGTTGTCATATCCACAATGAATGAAAAGACAGAATTATGCCTCCAGAGGCCATATGAATCAATGCTTGGTCCCTCCCCCTTACCTATGTATAGACTAATCCTAGTCTATAATTATGGGATATAACTGCAAGGGGGTCCTGTGCGAAGGGAAAGGGGAAAGGAAATAGGCATTTATATAGAACCTTCTATACACCAGGCACTGGACTAAGTGCTTCTGCAAGGTAGGTTATTATCCCCATTTTACAGTTGAAGAAACTGAGGAAAACAGAGATTAAATGACTTGCCCAGGTCATACAACTAGGATTAAGGAGGATTAGGAAAGGCTACTTATAGAAGTTGGGACTTCAGCTGAGATTTAAAGGAAGCCGAGGAAGGCAAGAGGTAGAGACAAGGAGGGAGAACATTCCAGGTATGGTGGACAGCCTGTGAAAATGTCTGGGGTCAGGAAATAGTCACAGCAAGGAGGCCGGTGTCACTCGATATCAGTCTGTTGAGGGGAATATGCTGTTAGGAGACTGAACAGCTAGGAAGGGGCCAGGTTATGAAGGACTTTAAATGCCAAACCAGGTTTTTATATTTGATCCTGGAGGCAATAGAGAACCACTGGAGTTTACTGAATGGGGATGATAGTGATATGGTCCTATATGTACTTTAGGCAGATCAGCTTCCTAGCTGACTGGAGGATGAATTTGAGCGGGGAGAGATTTGAGAGGCAAGGATTCTAACTAGAAGGTTATTACAAATTTCCAGGGCTTAGAATATAAATAGAATATATTAAAATATCAACAACTACCAGTCTATATGTACCAGAGTAGAGGCAGCATTAGAAGAGAAAAGGGGATGTAGAAAAGAGATGTTCCAAAGATAAAATTTGACAGGCTTTGGCAACAGATTGGACATGGGAGGTGAAAGTGAGTGAGGAGCAGGGAATAGCACCTAGGTTACAACTCTGGATGACTGGGAGGATGCAGTACCCTCAATAGTAATAGGGAAATTGGGAAGGGAAATTGCTTAAGGGGAAAAGCAATCATTTCTATTTTAGGCGTGATGAGTTTAAAATGTCTATGGGATATACAGTTTAAGACGTCCAATAGGCAGTTGGAGTTGTGAGATTGGAGGTCAAAAGAGAGGTTGGGGCTAGACAAGTAGATCTGAGAGTGATCTGCACAGAGATGACCACTGAAACCATGTGAGCTGATGAGATGACTAAGGGAAATAGTATAGAGGGAGAAGAGGAAAGGGCCCCAGACAGGGTCCTAGAGGATACTCACAATTAACAGACAGAGCTATAATAGCAGAGCTATTACATTTAGGCTGAAGTATTAAAGTCTCTGATACACCACATGGAGCAACGGAAATAGCACTCAAAAAATAAGGCAGGAAGAGAAACTAGAATAGATCAAATAGAAAAAGAAGAGGTTCATGCTGAAGGCAGTGACACAATTTGGGGCCATCGAGAGATTAATTTTGATGGTATCTGAAAGAAAAGAGGATATTAAATGCTTCAAAAAATCATGGACCTTATTATTACTGAAAAAAGATGATTAAAAATATCAACTACCAACTTATACACCTACTTTCACATATCTACAAAATTTTTATGAGAATAATCTACACCTGTATCAAGGGAATCCTTGCTTTGAGGAGGAAACAAGCAGGCCTCCACAAATGATACGCTACAACAGACAACATCCTTACAGTCACACAATTAACTAAAAGGTGTAGAGAATAAAGTGCAGAGATAGTACTGAGATTAATTTTGTTGAATATGAAACATTTATTCAGTGGAGTCAAAATTTCATATTAAAGGCTTTCCTCTAATAAAATGTCTCCCTTTCAGTTGTAAAAATCATGAGAAAACTTTGATGATTCGCTGATTTAATGTCTATCAAGGCTGACCAGCCATGTGACATTGTGATGATTACATCAAGCATCAGAGTGTTGTAAAGTCTCCTCTGTGATATTCATTTCCACTTTAAAATGTTTGTTCTAACTAGTCACAAAGGAAAAACCAAATGGATGAAGGATACCCATTGTCCAGACTATGATATGAAAGTTCAGTGGAAAGCTCAGAGTTGTTCTATCAGGACATATAACTTGGGCAGGCACTGCAGCTGGACAACAAACTTATTCCAGAATTAAAAAAGACATAGGGAGTAGGCTGGATTACATTAGGAAATTGCAGTGGTTTTAGTGACTCCAAACTTTTCCCGAAATGTATATTTCAACAATTCACTTTGACAGTTTATATTTTTATCATCTATAGGAAGGAGCATGAAACACTGGAGAGAATGATGGATTTGGAATAAAAGGAACTGGGTTTAGCTTCCATTTCTTCTCAGTACCTGTATGACCTTGAGTAAATCACTTCACTTCTCTGGGTCTCAGTTTCTTCAAGGAGGTTGGATTAGGTGATGTTAACCTTCTTAGCTCTAAATCTATGACCCTGTGATCCTAATATTCTCAAAGTGATGTCTTTTGGCTGTGAGTTATAGAATGCCAACAACAGCATCTTGAAGAATTAAAATCATAGGTCACTCAGATGGCAATAGAGAGGTGTAAGTATGCTGCCGCATATTAAGAATCAAGAATTGCATAGTAGAAACAGCATAAAAGATATCATTATTAGATGATTAGAGAGATGGGTGACTGGAAAAGGATTTGGGCCAGTTATGTATTGAGAACAAGGGCTGACCAAACATAGCATTTGCTCCATTGGTATTCACAAAATGTTAAGAGATCTAGAAGTCTTCCAGCAAGTTGGGTGGATCCTCTTTAGAGGATTTCTTGGAAGAAATGGACAAGAATTGAGAAGGCATGGATAGATTGTGATCTGTCCCATTGCAAGGAGGACCCACATCTCTGAGATTACAGATCCATCCAAATAAGTATATACGTCAAAGTGCTGTTGGAAGGATCAGATGAATTAACCTAAAAGCGCTTTCCAAACCTTTAGGTATTTTATAATTGTTACCTATACTGAGAAGATAAGGATTTGCATCGGTAGAGATAATTTCCTTGTCCAGAAATTCCCTAAATACTAATAAAATCACTATCCCTATTGTTGTCGTTAAAAATATTTAATCACCTCAGAGACCTTTCTCTCTCTCCTTCCTTTATTTGCCCTGGTGACTTATTGAACAGATCCTCCTCATTGAAGATGACGCTGTAATGAGGAAGATCATTCAAGTGGCTTGCTGGTGTCTGAGCTGCCTCGAGGCCCTGGAGGCCATAGAAGATGTCTCTACCGTACCAGCTTTCTCCCAGAATTTCTCTGAAGGTCTGCTTTTTCTGAGCACCTTGATTGAGCACCGCCTGCTGGAACTGAAGTGGTCAGTTCATCGTGACCGTCTGGCCCAGCACTTGCAGTTCTTGAAGAAGTGTATCCCTCTGCTCTACACAGTCACAAGTGGCCATTTCAGTCATCCCCAGAACCATCAGGTGAGAGAGTCTAAGAGCTACATTTTTGATCTGACCAAGAAAACCGTAGAGGAATTGATTGCCCTGTTAAATGCAGAACGTGAACCACAGAAGGATCCACAGAAAAGAAGTGGGGTGTTCTCTCAGAACTTGGAGCAGCTCCTGATGCTACTAGCTGAGCCAACACTAGGAAATGTCCTTCAGGGGGACCTAGATTCCCTCTTAGGAGCAATGGTATTTCATAGCATGCTCCTAGCTGGATCTTCCAGATCTCACATGAAGCTGAAGCTAGTCAAATGCTGCCACTGTCTGTTGGAGCTTAGAAAGATGGTTGTCCAGTGCCTGAGCAGGATATCTTTAGTGGACTGTTCAAATCAGGATCTCAGGGAAAAATGGGCCATGCTGAGGTGTGAGGTGCAGATTCTTGACCAAACCATGCAGACTGGGCTTCTCTACCAGATCCTGGACACTTTCACAGATGTTCAAGGACCTCTGAAAAGACTGATTCAAGTTGCCTGGGGGACTACAGTGCTTAGCTCTTCCTGGGACAGTGAAGGGTTTGCCAAAAGCCTCCAGCCTTTCATTGATGCTTTTTGCGTGCATTCTGAAAAGATGTTTAAAGTGGCTCATTTGGTCTTGGTCCGTTGTACTCGGCATCAAATTGGTAAAGAAATAGAGGAAAACATGTCTAGCCTGCAAAAACTTGTGGTCAGAGTGCTTCTCTTTTGCACCAAGAGTCAAGAAGGGTTGGATCTGGCCTGGCTTTGTGATACCTTCCAGGATGTGTATCAGGCATGGGTTTGGGCAGCAGAAGGCTTGTTGGCATGTTTTGATATTGTTTTCAATATCCCTGAATTCTTGACTGTGTCAATTGAGGAAATGGCAGAACATATGGGTTTCTCTGAATTGGCTTTGAATAGTGGAAATTCCAAGGAATTTTCCTGGCATGTAGCTTATCTTCAGGGTCGAGCCAAGCACATAGTGCAAGTGATGAACAGATACGTGGACCAAAACCGAGATCCCATTTTTCGGAATGGTTTGCGAGTTTTAATTCATCAACTGGAGAACTCTATTCCAGTAATGTCAACAGCTGCTGAGCACTGTTTAGAAAACAGAGATGATACTCAAGCCAAGGATGTGTTTTTCAACAAGGCCAAGCTTCTTATTGACTCTACTCATAGTGTCCAAGATGGTCTGGATGGGAGCAACCATCCAGATATCCTAAGCCCACTCCGAGACCAAATCCATAAATTCAACACTCCCAAAGAACAACTATGCCTTACTCCTCACAGCCTCCTAGAGTTCAGCAACCTAGAACTCATGGGCAAGCTCATTGGAGGGTCTAGGGTAGTAGAATTCTCAAACACCTCATATGATCCTGAGGAATGTCATTCTAGGGACATCCCCACACTCAACCTCATGGTTCCTAAGATCATTCCACAGGGAATAACACTACCTGTCATTAACAAACTTGTCCTGGCTGTAAAGAATCATGACCTCCCAGAAATCAGTTCTGCTTGCACAGAATTGCTGGACCTTGCCAAATGTACTGAAGCTGCTCAAGAGGCTTTGGTTGGGGGAAAGTCATCAGAGTCAGAGGGGATAGTACAGGCACAAGACATCATTTCCTTAACACCTTATATAATTGGCTTAGCTAAAGAAATTGCAAATGAGCCAGCCTCCAATACAGGAAGACTGCTTGGAGCAGCTCTCCGGCTGTCTGAAAAGATTGCTGAAACCCACCAAAATTTAGCAGCTATAGCTGGTGACTGGTTCCACCTTTCTCAGCAGTTGTTTTGTGGTATCCAGATTGCTGACCTTCCAAGGAATGTGCAGGTTTTCAGTGAAGTCAGGCAGAACATAATGGATGTGGCTCAGCTAGCAGACAAAGCTGGACAGATGCATTTGAATAAGGAGCCCACTCTGTCAATCCAGAATCCAGAGCAATTGCTACAGATTCAAGCTAAACTCCAGAAAGTGGAGACTCATGCCCGGTATTTACTAGACAAGGTGTTAGACTCAAATGGTCTGCAGTGTCCTAAGACCAGGGAAACAAGCATCAAGGAAAGTTGCCTCCTATGGTCTGCGGCTGTCCAAGCCTTGCTAAGGGGCATTGATGGCTTCATTGGGAGAGATATCCTGTTCCTAACTGAGCTGAGGCAGGTGATGAAGGACAAGCTGGGTTTGCAGGGTGGGCTGGCCCCACTGGCTAGCACTTCTCTGAGGTTACAGGAAGCTGCGAGACTGTCTGCTTTGTTGTGTGGTAATGAGGGAGTGAAGGGGGAGGTGGTCTCACTGCTGGGGGAGGTCCATGTGCTGACAGAGGCTCTGCTGGAGGTGGCCCAGATCCTTGCCCTTTCTCCTCCTTTGGTACCCAACTTGTCCATTCGTTTCGAACTACTCCAACGGGAGCTTGCCCTTCAAGCCAAGGTCCTGGCAGCCTACCTCAGCAGCATCAACAAAGACTATGAAAGGACCATACAGGATACCATTCAGCTAGTGCTTTCTGCTTCCAGTGCTTCCAAAGATGACAAGACAAAGTTCAAAGTTGCTCTGGGAAAGAATATGACCCAGATCATATCTGGCATCCAGACAGTTCAGAAAGTTGTGGAGGAAGGCTTGGAGTCTGGTCCTGGCCAGGAAAGCCTCCTCAGAGTAATGGAGCACCTCATCCTCCTTACTGCTGAGGTTGAACAGAAAGCTCACATGCTCCTGGAACACCCTCAGGACAAGGTAGCTGGGATGCTAGAAAGTCTTCAGTGGGAGTGGGCAGCTGAGGCTCATTATGTGGCAGCCCAGATCCAGATGTGGACAGGCAGCCATGCCTCAGCCCTGCAGCTCCTAGCCTGGGACTTGCAGACCAGTGGTGTGTCAGTTGGGATTCCAAGTGAGGATCCTGACCTGACCCTGCCCAGTCAGGGAGAGGATCTCACAGCAGTAGAAGTGGACAATACAGTATGTCAGGTCACACCTTCAAGAGGAATCTCAGACCCAGCTGGTTCAGAGGAGTCATGCCCTGACTTGAAAGATGCTGCTGCTGTGGCAATTTCCTGGAAGAAACTGGGAAAGGTATGGTAGTTACAATCTTTGACTATCCCATTTCCATCCTTCCTAAATCCCACCCCTTAGCAGCAGCTTAGTAACTGAGGCTAATAAGTGAGTTCCAGGAAAATCCTACCTACTGTGATGAAAGCTCCTCTTATTCCAGTCTGCAGTGTTCTGTGTGCAACAGCATGATACAGAGTTCAAAGTCCGAGCCCCAAATCAGAAAAGGCATTTATTATTCTTTCTCATGAGAAAGGATGCCACCCAAGCAAGAGAAGTCAGGGTGCCCCAAGCAAAGGTAAAAGAATGTGTTTATGGTCCTAACACAAGACCCCTCCCCACTTCTCCCCCTTCCTCCCATTGGCTGGGATTTAGGGTGCACAATCTAAACGCGGATAAACTCTGTGCAAATTCCTTAAAAGACAAAGATCTTCGTGAAAAACAGGATATATGTGGTCAAACTGGTTGGGGGTGCCTGGAGGTTATGTAGCAATGTTTCCATACCCCCACCCTACTGCTGGTCTCCTAATCTAACTGCTTAAAACTGTTCAGACAGCTATTAACCCTTGAGGAGACTTCACTCACTATCCATCTCACACAGTTCTCTCTCCCCTGAACTCCTATAGAACTCATTTATGTCCTTCATCTCTGGCACTTAGCATACACTGCCTTTGTATACATATATCTATGATGACAGAATGTTCATTTCTCAAGACAGGCACCATTCCCGATATGTCTTTCTTTCTCATTCAGCACCTAGAATGGTGTCTTCATAGATATTTAATTCCAATCTCTAAGTGGAAGGAGGGAGAGGAGCAGGAGAGAAGAGAAAGAAGGAAGATGGGATGAAGGAAGGGAGGATGGGAGAGGAAAAGAAAGAAGGCAGGGAAGAAAGAAAGAATGAATGAAGCATTTTATGAACCTTGGGTGGGGCGGGGGAGGGTGACACAATTTTTTGGAGCCCTTATGAGAAGCTGCTTACTGTGATTACTAGTATTTGAGAAAGGGACTGGAGCTGTGATTTTCATTGATAATAGAGAACTTCTGGGTGGGGAAACTTCCTCTACCAATGCAAATGGGCAATTCTGTAACTTATTGTTTCAGAGTTGCCTTGAGCAGTGAGAAGCTAAGTGCCCTATCCAGGGTTATACAGCCAGTATGTGTTGGAGGTGGGACTTGAATCCAGGTCTTTCCTAGCATAGTGCCTAGCACAGTAGCTGGTTAATAGCTTTTTCATTCATTCATTCATTCATTCATTCATTCATTCATTCATTCATTCATTCATTCCTGGCTCTGAGGCTGGCCCTTTACCTAAATTTTGTATCATTCCCAGTATCTAGAGATGATAGTCATGATCATATACTACCTCTTGGTAAACAGTATTACTATGAGTAATACTATCTCAGTATAACCCAGTCTTGGGAATCATTCTGTGAAATTGTCTTTTACCAAGGCCCTTTTTTTTCTCTTAACAATTATTTTATTATTTAATATTTTAGTGTTTAACAGTGATTTCCACAAGATTTTGAGTTACAAATTTTCTCCCCATTTCTACCCTCTCCTCCACTCCAAGATAGCATATATTCTGATGGCCCCATTCCCCAGTCAGCCCTCCCTTCTGTCACCCACTCCCCCGTCCCCAATCCCCTTTCCCCTTACTTTCTTGCAGGGCAGGATAGATTTCTATGCCCCATTCCCTATATATCATATTTCTCAGTTGCATACAAAAACAATTTTTTTT
>CM053625.1:229862740-229890255 GCA_028646595.1 Phalanger gymnotis
TTTAGCTGACTTGTTTAGTTGACTTGTTTTTCATGGTTTTCTTGCATCACTGTCATTTCTCTTCCCAATTTTTCCTCTACTTCTCTTACTTTTTTGAGCTCTTCCATGGCCTGAGTCCAATTTATATTTTTCTTGGAGGCTTTTGATGTAGGCTCTTTGACTTTGTTGACTTCTTCTGGCTGTATGTTTTGATCTTCTTTGTCACCAAAAAAAGATTTTAGAGTCTGAGTCTGCATCCTTTTTCACTGCCTGGCCATATTCCCAGACAACTACTTGACCTTTGAGCTTTTTGTCAGCGTATGACTGCTTTTGGAATAGAGAGTGCTTTGTCCCAAGCTTTAGGGGCTGCACTGCTGTTTTCAGAGCTACTTCTACTCCACTGTCACCACAAGCTCTACCACAGCAGCACTCCTCCTCCCCCAAGAACCGCCAACCAGGATTGCGGCCCAGATCCAAGCAAGCAAAGAAAGCCCTGCACTCCCACTCTGGTCTGTCACTTGATTCCTCCCAGTGTGTGAGCCAGGGACTCCGGAAGCAGCTGGTGCTGGAGCTCCACTGCCACACCACCTCCGCCACCCCCAGGGCTGGTGGCCGGACTGCTCTGATCTAGCAGTTTACCCGTTAACCTGCTCTGTGGTCTTTGTTGTTTGTGGGGTGAGAAGTCTGGTAACTGCCACAGCTCAATGATTCATGGCTCTAAGGCCTGCTCTGGTTGACTCCCAGTCTGGTCTATCCTGGCACGGCCTACTCTGAGCTGTGGTCTGTTCCCGGCACTGTGCTATAGACCCTTCCCAGTGATCATCCAGGCTGTCCTGGGCTGGAGACCTGCTTCTCTCTGTTATTTTGTGGGTTCTGCAGCTCTAGAATTTGTTCAGAGCCATTTTTTACAGGTGTTTGGAGGGATTTGGGGGAGAGTTTAAGCAAATCCCTGCTTTCCAGCCGCCATCTTGGCTCTGCCCCCCCAAGTCCCTTTTTTCATGAATAACCCTCATTGGATGGGGTCCATGATGTATCTACCTTAAATTTTATCATGTTCTAGCACTTGAAATAACATGCTAGGATCTTGTTATGAGTTCTCCAGAAGAAGGATTTTTATAAATCAATGTTGATCATTATACCTTGACCTGTTCCTTTTTCTTTCACTAAAATTGAGTCCCATCTCTTTTGAGGCTGGGTCTGTGCTTTTTCTAAACTTTGTATCTTCCTCAATGCCTAGTATAGTAGTCTACATACATTAGGTCATGATAAATGGTGGTTGCAGTTGTTAATAGAAAAAGAATAAAACAAGCTTTTTGGTGGTATGTCTCTACACACACTCTTCCTTCTTTCTAACATTCTCTAAATTCTTCTTATTTATGATGAGGTAAATCTCTAGTGTACATTTTTAGTCTTCTTCCTCCTCCTTCTTTTACCAGTAAGAAACTAAGTTACGAATTCTGGCTTTGAACCTTTTGGGTCCTTTTAAAATGGATAGTGGGATGGTTTGGGCACAGTCTTTTCTGGAGGCAGAGCTGTTAATATTCAGAAAAATCCTCCCTTCAAGTTATTGTCCAAGCTCAATTAATCACTTATTGAGCACTTACTGAATGCACTTGGCTAGGTGCTAAATGAGGGAGAGAGGGAAGAGAGGTAAAATAAATTGCAAATCTAATCCCAATCCTTGGGATTACATATATAGAACATATTACAGAATTCAACTTTATGCAATACTTTCTCTGTATAATACTATCAGGCATTTTCAGGCTAAGTATTGCTTTGAATATTTGATATCAGATCATATACTTCTTTGTATATGCTGAGGGCATTTGGAATAAGATAAAGAACACAGTGCATTGGGGTAGTAGGGGAAGGTTTCCTAGGGGAGATAAGATTTTAAACAGAATCTCAAAGAAAGCATGGGAAATAGGAAGAGAGGAATGGGAAGGGCAGTCAGGTGTAGGAAGAGTGCAGAAATCACTGTCCAGGGTGCTGTTCCAAGTGACTAGTACCACAGGGTGACATTCCTTTGTTGGGTACTTTGCTCTTGATGTAGAAATAATTATTCTACAATTAACCAAGAAAACAGTCTGCAATTATATCTTCACTGTGAAGTCTTTTGTCTTGTCCCAGCTAATGTTCAGGCTGGTAATCATTGGCAGCCATCTGGATCACCCATTAAATAGCTCAGATTTCTCTGTTTCTTTAAGACTAATAAGCCTTTGTCCTTATGACATCCCTGTGGCATAGGTAATGCAAGTAATATTATCCCCACTTTCAGATGAGGTCTGAGGGAAGCTGACCAATGTCAAAAACAGAAAACAGACTAAGAAATCATTTAGGTTTATAAGGAATAATAGTTTTCTAGGGGTTATATCTGTGCCATAAGTGGAAGAGGAGAAAAGGGGGGAGAAGGGAGAGTGGGAGAGAGGGAGAGAGGGAGAGAGAGAGAGACAGAGACAGAGACAGAGAGAGAGACAAATAGAGACAGAGAGAGAGTCAGAGAGAGACAGAGAGAGAGCGATAGAGACAGAGACAGACAGACATAGACAGAGAGACAGAGACAGAGAGACAAGGCAGAGAGAGAGAGAGAGAGAGAGAGAGAGAGAGAGAGAGAGAGAGTTTTTATGTATCTATATTGGGGGTGGTTCTTGGGGAAACCAAGCATTTATAGAGTACTATGGCAGGCATTGTGCTAAGCATTAAGATAACAAAGAAAGCCAAAACTAAGCCAAAACAGAACAAAATACCATCATCATCAACAACAAAACAGTTCTTGCTTTTAAGGAGCTTACAATCTGATTGGGGATTCTTGCGAACAACTATATACAAACAAGATACATACAAGATAAAGCAGAGATAATTTCCTAGGGAAGGCACCAAGATGAAGGAACATTGGGAAGGATTTCTGGGAGGAGGTGGGGCTTTGGTTTGGACCTGAACAAAGCCAGCAGTTGGAGCCGAAGGAGAGTTCCAGGCATTGGGACAGTCAGTAAAAATGTCTGGAGTAGAGAAATGGAATGTTATGTGGGAGGAATAGCAAAGCAGCCAATGTCCCTGGATCTTAGAGTATATAGAGTGGAATAAAGTATAATAAGACTGGCTAGGTAGGAAGGGCCTAGGTTATGAAGGGATTTAAAAGCCAAACAGAACCAGACTAACTTTAATTATTGGACCTTGAAATGCCATAAATATTAACAATTACTTTAAAAATAATATTAGCATTTTAAATGTGAGCCTACATTTGTATAGTGCTTTGCAAGTATTTTTTGCAAATTTTGTTATTTGCAAAACTCCCTTATTTGATCCTTTCAACAACTCTGAAAGGAAGAGTGCATAGGCATTACAGATGAGGAAACTAAGGCTCCAAGGAAGTGAGTGCTCTGTCCTAGTTTGTGGAGTTAGAGGCAGCTGGTGGCTCAATGGATAGAACACTGGGTCTGGAGTCAAGAACACAAATTCGATTCCAACTTTAGACACTTGCTAGCTGTGTGACCCTGGGCAAGTCACTTAGCTTACATTTGCCTCAGTTTCTTTAGCTATAAAATGGAAATAATAATAGCACCTGCCTCAAAGCATTTTTGTCAGGATCAAATGAGGTGAAAGGAAATGCAAAAGAAGGAAATTATCTTCTCTACAGAGGTAAAAAACCTAGATATTGGAAAAAAAACACACCAAATATTGGGTATTTTATTAATTCCTCCAAAATTCAGTATAAAGCATGTCGCAATGGGATTTAGAGGACCTGAATTCATCTGCTATTGACTACTTTTGTGTCCTCAGGCAAGGTCACGACCTCCTGGGGCCTTCATTTTCTCAGCTGAAAAGTGTGTTTGTGAATGGGGTGGTGGTGATGGATCACATGACTTCTGAGGTTCCTTCTAGTTCTATATGGACCTATGATCCTTTCATTCCTTTTTTTGACAGCTAGCTAGCAAGTCCCATGGTGCCTCTTCTTGTCATCCAGCTGTGTCAACCCCTGACATAGACCATCCATTCCTGAAGGATGATGCCATGGATAAGTGGAGGGACAGCAGCAACAGAATTGAACAGCTCACCAGAGAAATGGCCACAGAAGTGTTTCACATGGCACAGAGTCTGAAGAGGAAAGGGCCCATAATGGTACATTCTAGCAAAAAGCTGCCTTCTGGTTCAAAAGACCACCTAAATATTCCTAGAAACTGAGTCATAGAAGCAAAAATGGGTTAGCATTCAGGGAATCTCCCTTCTTGATGTGTTCATTCCCCAGGTCTAGAGACAGCACTGGAGTGGATCTGCTAGGAAACTTGTTAAAAGACACAAAGTTCTCCCCCACTTCCAGATGAACTGTTCCCTCTCTATACTCAAGAACAATTCACTTCCCTGGCTCCCTTTTCCCATTCTGGGCTCATCTCCTACAACTTCTTCTCCTTCTATTGGAGGAATTTCCCCCCTCAGAGGCAGCATCTCACTCAAATCAAAATGGAGTGACAATGACCCTTCTGCGTTGTCACTCTAGGTGGTTTCCAAAATCAGAGTTTGTGACAATAGAGACTGTACTGTGCCTTTGATAGCTGACAACCAGGATTAGTTGCATTGAAAAAGAAGGTTGTCTGGGAACTCTGATTCAAAGAAATTTAAAAAAAAAAGAAAAAAGAAAGGTTCCCTCTTTGCAACAATTTCCCCTTTTGCGCCGTCACAGTGCCTGAAATTTAACTTCAATTCTTCTTTTGGCCTAAAGCACTGAAATGTTTTAATATGACATAATAGATTTCATCTTTTTTCAAGTAAGTATTCATGCCCTTCAGTGATACAAGTTGCAACCCCTCCATGCCTTAGCAGATGATTTAATGAGTGGCTGGGATTAAAGGAATTCATCATTTGGTGGTCCATCTTCTGGTGATGGATGAGTCTCTTCATACTTTGCTAGACTGGCCCTTGAATGAGGTCCTTGAATGATAGACGCTGAGTCTTTGGCTAGTCCAATACTTTAAGTACTTTATACCTTGGCAGGACCTTCCAAAGCTTGTACTCCACTGGCACAATAAATATAAAAATGCAAATGTTATGTGTTAATGACACCAGGTAAGACCAGCTTAGATTAGTGTAAGGGTCCCTCTTACCCCATACTCCCAGGCCATTGTCCAGCAAAGGCCTGATCTCACAGGCAATGAACAAGGCGGGAGGCATGATGGTGAAAAGCAGCTCCGATTTATTTCAGGTTAATCGCGACCTTTTAAAGCTTCGATTACATAGCAATAGGGCTGCCTTGACTCACCTACTCTCCGCCTACTCTCTGCCTATTCTCCTCCTCTTTCCTTCCCGTGCTCTCCCCGTGATTCACTTGTGCACAGGTAAATCCCGAAAAGAACCCGGCACCACATTGCCAACAAGGGCGAGACCCTTCCTCCTGACTCCATCTTGTCCCCCCCATACCTCAGAGCCCTGAGATTATCTCAGCAGGCTCTGGGCTCGGAGGTCCAGCGAGGGCAGGGGTCAGCTCTAACTCGCCCCATTACAGATTAGTTATCATATTAATTCATTACCAGGCAAGGTGCAAACAGCAAATAAATAGTGAATAGATTGCTAGACTTGGAGTCAGAAAGATCTGGGTTCAAATCCCACCTCAGACACTAGCTGTATGATTCTGGATGAGTAAGTCACTTCATTCTCTGGGATTCAGTTTCCTCATCTGTAAAATGAGGGGATTGGACTCTAAATTTATGACCCTATTGTACTATAAGGACCCAGGCCAGATAAGTTTTGGTGGAGACCAGAGAAAAGAAGGTCTTGAACACAGGATGCACTTCTGACTTTCCTTCTAATTCTATTTCTATGACCCTCTGATCCTTTCATTCCTTATTTTGACAGCTAACTAGTGAGTCCCAAGGTGCCTCTCCTCACTGTCCTGCTGAGCCAACCCCTGACCTACTAAATAGGTCCTACATATGCCCTTGTAAAAGGCTCCACACTCACTCCACACTCAGGGACTCTGGGAGGACGAGGCAGGCAATTCTCTTCATCTTGGAGTGTCTCAGTTGTCTCGGCTGTAAAGTGAGAGGAGAGGGTAGATTCCATCCAGGATTCTATAACTGTGAGAGCACTGAAGCACTCAGGTCTGTTTCCCCATCTTCTTAGTCTTCCTAGTGCCAAAGCACTGACAGCATTATCATGTTTGACTTACTCTCCATCCTCTAGCTTTCCACAGTCTTCTTTTCTTCTTTAAGCAGAAAATCAGTGATTTAGAAGTCACTTCAAATTCATATCAATTACCAGAGAACAAGCAGAATTAGAGCTTCCCTAGAAAGCAGTGTTGTTAAAAAGGGGAAGACAGCAAATGTTTGGGAACAAATAGCCAAATGAGGAAGGTTCTTTGGAGCAGATGCTCAAATGAGGGGGAAGTTAACATCTTCCTTGGTGAGTCCATACACTGACAGTACTGCCTTGGATATTTGACGTTAACTACTGCTTGTGATTGCCTTGTCACACCAAAGAAGAAGGGGAATATAGTCGGAGGCGGGTTGAGGGGGAAGTAGGGTTTCTCTCTGGACTTCTAATTCTGTATTCAAGGGAATCCTTAGTGGGGAACCTCTCTCTACTAATGCAGATTAGCCATTGTTCTGCAATTTATCTTCTCAGAGAGTTGCTAGGGGCACAGAGAGGTTAAATAATTTGTCCAGGGTCACACAACCAGTACATGTCAATGGTGTAACTTGAACTCAAGTATTCTCAACCGTGAGGATGACTCTTTATCCACTATGCCATGCTTTCTCTCAGTGGATTATAATGTGACAAATAGTGGGGTATAGGCTGGCCTGTTAATCATTTGATGCCACCAAATCTTATCACTTCACTGAAATTTTTTTAAAAAGCTTTACATAGCTTCTTCATCTTGTGAAAACATTCACCAACAATATCAAAATGCCATTTGGACTAGCTAAGTATAAAATTCTTAATAGGTACCAAGGATGTATAAAGACTGAAGACTTTGAATTAGAATCTGAAGGTCAAGTTAAACCAATAGATGAAGGTGATACCCACAAATACATTGATATTCCCCAGATAAGACACATTGAATATAAGGCTATGAAGGGAAAAACTTTAAGCTGTGTGATTTACAAGACTGATGGGCATCCTGTGTTTAAAGCTTAATAGGAAGAACACATTTAGAGCAATTAACATCTATACAACATCAGTCAACACATACTTTTGGCATGGTAAAATGGATTGTGGATCTATAAGGAACAATATTAATGAAATACTGTGTTCAGCACCCAAGGCGGCTATAGAAAGATTAATGCTTCCTAGACAAAAAGGAGGAAACACAATACAATATGTCATCACAGGTTATCAAATTTAATGACTTTATCATACTTAGAAAGACATGAATAGACGGCCAGAAATATACATTAGAAGCTCATGAGTATAGACTGACTGATGATAAATCCCTGTATCACAAGTACAAACCCCCAAATATCCTTGAGAATTCCACAAACTACTGGGGCAGGAACAACATTATAGACTGAACTGTTATACACAAACACCCAAATAGAACACTGATCTGCAAAAATTTAAGAGCAATGTTTTTAATAGATGTCACCATGCTGAATATCCAGTAAAACTAAATGGAATGAAAAGTTTTTGAAATATAGAAACCTGGAAATGGGAACTATGCTGCAAAAGAACAAAGTGCACAACAATCTTGACATTTTGTCTGCTACTGCAGTTGTCTTGGAGATGCTTTCAGTGAATCTACAGAAGATGAGTTTAGACCCCTAAAATCTTATTCTGTCATGAAAAGTGGTCATTTTATCCCCCTGTTGAATAATTCACTGTACCTTAAATATATTTTTAAGAAGCAGGGCGGTGGCTTGCTCTTGGAACATTTTTATCTAAATCCTAACGAAAATGTGAGAGGTGATGAAGATGATTGTAATTTTACCCCCACCCCCAATCCAGCTTATCATCGATTATTGGAGAGAGTTTGGTAGTGGTGGAAATAAAGGTACATGAGAATGCCAGACAATATTATGTGAAGCAAGTGCTTCATGTATCCTGATCAGATCACAGGAGGGCTGTTAGGAAACCTGAAACACTGTCCAGTTGGGTTTTGACAATAATATCTTGTTAATACCATTGAGTCAATGTGATACAACCACTTCCAAGAATCAAAGAAACATATGGAGTATCTTAGGGTTGCAGGTTGGTCTTAATTGAAACCACTGTGATGTTCAGCTTACACACACGCAGGTGCATGCATATTTGGTAGTGGAATAAGTGACTCCTTCAAGTTCTAATATCACAGGTAGGCAAGACCAGAACAAATCAGAAATGCTAATACCACAGTTGCTGGAAATGTTTCATTTCAGATGCACTGACTACTAAAGAAAGCAAATCATTAGCACACATGAAATGGACTGAAGGCTTTATAAAGTATTCATATACTTTCATTATTCATATACTTTCATATCATAGCAAAACTGGAAGAGTCTTACCATCGATAGGCAAGGACTACATCCTGTTTTTTTTGTCACTGGTAACATAAGTGGCATATTGGATAGAGCTCTGAACCTAGAGTTGGGAAGGTCAGAGTTCAAATCTAGCCTCGGAGACTTACTAGCTATGTGACCACTCAACCTGTGGCATCCTCAGTTTCCTTATCTGTAAAATGGAGATAACAACAGCAATCACTTCCCAGGATTGTTTTGAAGATCAAATGAGGTATTTGTAAAATGCTTTTCACATCTTAAAATGTTATGTAAATGCTGGCTTATCATTACTATGTTAATGACTCAAAATTACAAAATAATATATTTCTAATCAGAAGAGGGCAATAATAAAAAATAATTTCATGCCTAAGCCTAGATTTAATGTAATCAATTAATATCTGAAGAGGGAAAAGTTGAAAAACCTGAGGTCATTAAAGTCTTCACTTGACACAAAAATCTAGAAATTGTGCCTAGTAACAAAATGGATGAGGAAAAAGCACTAATGTTTGAAATTATTTTGAAGAGGAGATAGGTATATGTAGACTGGAATTTCAACCCCCAACTCCCTTTATTTAGCTTGACAGCATAAATCCAACCAAGATAACTAATTATTCTAAAGCAGCATAATTTTTAAAAGCTCCTATTTGCTATAACTATCATGAACGTACATAATTTCTCATAGTATTTGACAGAAAGTATAAAAATACTTTAGGACACAGCAGTATATGTAGCTGTTGCCATGGTCAGAACCATAGGAGGAAAAGTAGAGTTATTAAACAATACTCCTAAAGATAGGCATAAAATACTGTCGTGATAGAAGTCATTTGAGAGCTATTGAAAATCTATGGTAAATCATTAGAATTTAAATCAATATCTCTGCAACAGAAAATTTGAATGTTGTATCATCTAGTTAAAGGCAATGAAAAAAACAACAAAATTGCATCTGGAAAATAAAAGTATACCAGAAATTTTACACTCCCTTAATTAGCAATTGAAAGCAAAAATAAAAAGGTTAAGGTGATACAAGGAGTCAAAGCAGTGCAAAGAACAAAATAAACAATTCAATGTAAATTAAAAAACCTTTACTACACAGGCCTTGAATGAAAGAAGGAGGGAAAAGGAAATAAAGAAGATGTGGAAAATTTCTGGATGTCTATGTTGTAAAATATAAGTGATGTCAAATGAGAAATAGAAAGGATACATATAGCCTATATGATTAAGGACAGAACAGTTATATCAAGGGAAATGATGGAGACCTGAACATTTTTTTTATTATAAAATTAGAAAGTGAGGAGAAGATCTGTTATTGCTTCACAGTGGCAAATAAATTACTGGCAAAACACTTTCTCAACTGCCTCTTGGATATAAGCCAGATTATGCTTCTTTTAATAGAAAGTATCATGTAGCTATACCAAGAGATGAGAACACCAGTGACCCCATGAAATATAGGCCATGTATTTATGTATTTAATACAAAGCATTCATGGTTGATATAGCTTTTTAAAAAAATCTATATACACTTATAAGAAAGGAATATATTGACTGAGAAGAAAAAAGGATGTGAAAAAAGGGTGTGGAAAAGAGTCACCAGGGTGTCAAAAGCAATTTATCCAGTCAGTAATTATTGAGCAATTTGCTTTTATTAAAAGTGCAATAATCTTTATTATCACAACTACTTTGATTCACTTTAACACTCATGGCTTAGTCTGCAAAGACATAAAAACACAAGTATAGTGAGAACATTGAGGTATTTAAGGTCCACGTGAAAAATTGTTCTCTCAAACATAAAATCAATATGATAATATATAATATATAATATAATCTATTATATGTAATATATAATAAATATGATAATACAATTGATTTAAAACATGGCATTTTTCAAGGAGACGGTTAAATCCCATCATGATTCTGGCCAACCTTAAATCCATTATCACCTCTCCTAAATCAAATCAAATATGGCTTCCAAATTAAAAAGGGAGTTGAACCAAAATCTCTTACTAATTACTTAATTATCAATTGCTTAAAATACGGATGATATCAAGCTATATGACTCCACAGAAAAATGCATTAATGGCTTTTTCATCCTCTGCAAACTTTCTTCAATAGTATTAAAATGTCATTTGGACCCAATAAGTATAAAACTTAATGCACAACAAGGAAAAATAGAGACTGAAGGTTTTCATCTTGAATCTGGGGGTCAAATTAAAGCAATGCATACAGGTGATACTTATAAATATCTTGATTCCCCAACCCCCCACCCCCCACCACCAAACTCACATTGAGTAGAAAGCTATCAAAAGAAAAGCTGTGGCTGAATATTATAAGATACTGACTGGCACTCTGAAATTAAAGCTTAATAGAAAGAATACATTTAAAGCATTTAAGAGCTACACAATACCATTCTTAGTGTACATACAATTCTTAATGCACATGTGTGGCACCACAAGAATGGACCATAAAAGATTTGGAAAATATTCTAATAAAAACTCATATGATATTAATTAAATACCCCCGAAAGCATCTATAGGAAAATGAACACTTACCGAAAAGGAGAAAAAGTATGAATAGATATTCTTAGAGCATAAGTTAAACAGGTAAAAAAATAAACAAATACTTTAGGAATAAGACAACACTTTTCTAAGCAATAGAAAGGGATGATTAGCAGGTATATAGAATTAAAGTTTGCTGATTATAACCAAAAGTGATTTACGTCTGAATGAAGATTATGGAATGGCTAAGATTTAGGAGTAGAATCAAAAGGCCCTTAATAGGTCACATCTGAATGAATTCAGCAATGTGTTGTCAAAGCAGTATTGAACAAATGGCTGAGTATATAGATGTATTTATATAAATGGAGAGGTTCATGATGGCAGTTCAGGATCGGATTATTGCCACCAGGAATTACAGAAGGGGTATCTCTAAGGCATATAGATATAATGATCAATGCAGATTGTGCAAGGAAACAGTAGAAACTGAATAACATCCCTGCAAAAATTTAGCACCTGCTGTATACTTAACAAGACATAAGCTGGTGACTAGAATTACAAATAAGATAGCTCCTATCTTTCATGGACTAATAAATAAAACCCCCATCCTATACATACAGACCTTAAAATATCCTTGAGAATTCAACCAATAAACTGTATTAGAACCAGAGCATTATCAGACTGTTCTGATCACTGAAAGGTAATCTTGATCCATAAAAAAGTCAAGCACAATGTTTTAAAAAGATGTTTCCCTACTAAATGCTCAAAATCTCTTAAGATGTGTAAGACAAAAAAAAGCTTTGAAAATATAGAGACTTAAAATTGATGCAAAAAAATTTAAGTAAAATACTAGCAAACAGATTACAGCAATATATCACAAGGATCATATACTAGTCATGAAAAGGTGGGATTTATACCAGGAAGGCAGGGCTGGTTCAATATTAGGAAAACTATCAGCATAATTGACTGTATCAATAATAAAACCAACAGAAATCATATGATTATCTCAATAGAAGCAGAAAAAATTTGACAAAATACAACATCCATTCCTATTAAAAACACTAGAAAGCATAGGAATAAATGGTTTTTAAAACACTAGAGAGCATAGTAATAAATGGAGCTTTCCTTAAAATGCTAAGTAATATTTATCTAAAACCACCAGCAAGTATTCATTATCTGTAATGGGGATAAGCTAGAAGCCTTCCCAGTACAATCAGGGCTGAAGCAAGGATGCCCATTGTCACCTCTATTATTCAATATTGCACTAGAAATATTAGCTATAACAATAAAAGAAGAAAAAGAAATTAAAGGAATTAGAACAGGCAATGAGGAAACAAAACTATCATTCTTTGCAGCTGATATAATTTTATACTTAGAGAATCTTAGAGAATCAACTAAAAAAACTACTTGAAATTATTAACAACTTTAGCAAAGTTGCAGGATACAAAATAAACCCATATAAATCATCAGTATTTCTATATATTACCAACAAAGTCCAGCAGCAAGAAATAGAGAAATTCCATTTAAAATAACTGTAGACAATATAAAATACTTGGGAATCTACCTGCCAGCCAAGACAAACCCAGGAACTATATGACCACAGCTACAAAACACTTTTCACACAAAGAAAATCAGACCTAAACAACTGGAAAAATATTAATTGCTCATGAGAAGGCTGAGCCAATATAACAAAAATGACAATTCTATCTAAATTAATGTATTTATTCAATGCCATACCAATCAAACTATCTAAAGATTATTTTATAGAACTAGAAAGAATAACAACAAAATTTATCTGGAAAAACAAAACGTCAAGGATATTAAAGGAGTTAATGAAAAAAAAGTGAAGGAAGGTGGTTTAGCTGTACCAGATCTCAAACTGTATTAGAAAGTGATAATTACCAAAACAATCTGGTACCAGATAAGAAATAGAGTGGTGGATCAGTGAAATAGATTAGGTACAAATTACATTATAGTAATTGACCATGGCAATCTAGTATATGATAAACCCAAAGATCCAAGCTTTTGGAACAAAAACTCATTATCTGACAAAAAGTGCTGGGAAAACTAGAAAACAGTATGGCAGAAACTAGGTATATACCAATATCTCACACTGAAATAAATATCATGTGTGATATTTAGAAATAATTTAGAAATAAAAATCACATGGGAATGAACAGGGTGAAGTAGCTGTCATCCTTTCTCCTACTGGAATTGTACCAAAGATGCTTTCAGGGAACCTACAGAAGATGACTTTATGTCCTAATTATTACATTTAGCTATTAAAAGCAGTCATTTTATCTACCTGTGTAGTAGACTACAGAACATTAAATATGAAACAATAATAATAGGATAGTAGCTTGGTCTAGGACTCTTTCAATTTGAACTACTGAAAATATGAGGTCGATTTTTCTAAAAATAAGATATATTATTATCTTATTATAATTATCTAATTATAAGTTTTAACCTGTCTTAATAGATAATCTTTGTATTCTTTAATTGAGAAGATTAATTTCCCATATATTAAATCAGGAAGAAGTTGCTTCCTGAGATCTTTCTATTATTTTCTCCTAGAGGAGGATAGGTCAAATAAGCCTTATTGGAAGGAGTACTTACTTTTTTTTGTCTTAAGCATAAAAAACCCACTGGAACATTGAGAAATGGGTCTTTTTGTATAGACTTAGAAACATGGGCTCATACATTTAGAGCTAGAAGGACCTTAGGGGTCACCTCATCCAACATTCTCACTTTTCAGATGAGGAGACTGACAGCAGAGGTTAAGTCACTGGTCCAAGGTCACAGGAAGTAAGAGCAAGAGCTGGAATTTTAATTCAGGTCCTGTGACTCCAAATTCAGGGCTTTCCCCACTTTACCACACTGCTTCCTTCTCAAGACCTTGTCTCTTTCGGCTTGATTTTGGCCCTTTTACTTCTGGTTAGCATATCCAAAGAAATGAATTTCAGATCAGTTAATTTGAATCTCGTCGAGGAATGATCCTTCTCTATAATCCTTATTACTGAGCTGACAGTAATTTCTCAAGTTAAATGTTCAGATCTTCTGTGGATTTCAACTGTTCTTCTTAGCCTTGTCTGCTATTAGTGCCAATGAAACAGAATTGTTAATATAGAGTGTCCCAAAAATCTCAGTGTAGTTGGAAGCTTTGAGGCCTTCAAACAAGGACACATTTCTAAGGATGCTTGCCTGATCATTGATGATGATCTCACGGAAGAATAAAGGAAGCATGGCCATCAGACAGGTGATACAGGGTGAAAATCTCATCTTGGTCCCTGGGCAGCTTGACCACCCGGCAAACCCTAGACGGAAATAATGGATTTCACAGCCTTTATAAGGATAGTGCTGTGCCTACAGCCATTTCACTGGGTCAGGTGATAAGGATGACTGGCTCAGAAAAGCTAGTCCATAATAAGGAATGTGTTTACAATCTTTAATTGCGTGCCTGTGAGTTTTGGTATGATGTTTGTTTTCCTATTAATGCCCAGGCATAGAATTTGACTTCCCTAAACATTCCCTCCTTTTCTCTGTCTCCTTCCCCCAGTACACTCAAAGGTGGCATTGACTAACAATAAAGAAGACTTCTGCTTTTGAAAGGGTTTAAATTTCTACAATGCCTCAAATTTTATTTAGAATTAGTTTGAAATTTCAAAAAGGAAAAAAGCAAATACAAGATCATAAAGATAAAGTCTTAGCATGTCTCAGTACAGTTCCCTCAGGGAAAATGGCAGCCCTGTACCCCTCTCCCAGTTGATTTTTGGAAAGGTGGCTTTCTTATTTAACCACGGGCCTTGAATGCCAGCCAGAGGGTTGTTCCTTAAGCCTTCTGAGGCTACTGCTTTAGGGGAGACTCTCCTCAGGAAAGCCTGTTTTGAAGGACAAAAGCAGAATTTCCCTTTTAATTCTGCAGTTGAAGAAAGTCTAGCAAAAGAGACTTTTGAAAGGCTTCAGGGTTGGCCAGCTTGGCTTATAGAAAACACCTGTAGTAGATATCCACTTTAAATGGGTCTGCTTCTTCTGACAGCTTCACTTTCTTTGATGTAGACCAAAGACCAGTTAATTGCCTCTGCAAAGAAAACAGCTGCTTTTGGACACATGTTTGTTAAATTCATCCGTCTGGTTGCTAAGAACTGCCTGGATCAGAGGTGTGCAGATGAACTCTCGTGTGTGTTGGAGCAAATTCAGACAATGAGTAACCAGCTCAACATCATTTCCAGGTAAACAGCTGTTCTGAAAAACTGAAGTGTGCTGATATTTTCTCAAGCTGCTTTCCACCAGAGGGCTGGAAAAATGTGCTTTTAAAAAGATGCCTGACTCCTTGTTCTTTTCTTCCCTGGGTTGTTTTAATGTGTTATTTCATTTCACTTGACAACCATGAATTATCTTGTCCTTGTTTACCACCATGCTCAAAGGAAACGGTTCATATTTTGTCTTACTGAGGGTGGTGGCTGATATGAGTGTAGCGGGGGATTAAAAATAACAACCACAAAAGCCCAGCCCCACTATTTAAAGTTTTCACTAGAATTATAAATATATAGGGCCATCATAGCATCAGCTCTTCCACTTGTCTTTTCTCAGGGTTTGGCAAGCCAGGGCTTTCATTTATAAGATGGAAGGGTGAGGTTGATCGAGTAGGTTGTAACTTACTTTAAGTGGGGTGCACCATACCCTTACACATTCATTTATTCATTCATTCAACAGGCTAGTAATGTGTCGGCAAAATGTTCAACAATATGTTAGTAGGGAGCACAGTGATTTTGGTTGCTGATGGAAAGTAGGACGAAGCTTGCCTGATCCTCTTGGGTTTTTTCAGTCTTGTTTTTAAGTTGATTTTATGTTAACAAAGGGCATTCTAAAGGAGGACGCTAAAAAGATTCTCTTCACTCCAGCTCCGACTAGATCCCTTGAAGTTTTGCTGGGAATTTGAAGGAGACCCAGAGAGGAGACCGAGGGATGTGATAGAAGTTAAAGGTATTTTTGTGTAATTAGCAGTTAACAGTTTAAATGGACTCTAAGCGCCAGCAGGAGAAAAAAGTATTGAAAAGACAGGCAATCTAAGCCTGAGGGTTTCTGTTGGCTGGTGTTGGCTGCCTGGTAAGGCAAGCTGGGATAGCCCAAGGCAACAGTATACATTTCTTACCAGAAGACCTCTGTCCTCCTCCTTCAGAGGAGAGGCTGCTTAGAAGTTGCGGGCCAGCAGATGGTGGCAGAGAGCAGCAGACCATCTGAAAAGCTTTAGATTAAGTCAGTTTTTTTTAACAATAATTTTTCTTATGCTTTCCACATATGGTAAGTTAACTCTGGTGGGTGATGATACAGGGAGTCATAGTAATAAACATTTACATTGCATACACGAAAATGTACTCTGGTACATTCCAGTTATTGTTTTGTTGTGCTCGTCCTTCATTTTTGAAGAGGACCACGACATCAGGGAAATGATGACATGACTTGCAGTTGACTTCGATTTGAGTGAGAGAGGGCTGTGCAAGGTCACCAGCCTCACTTTCTCCTCCAGAGTCATCTGGATCCAGTGACCAGATATTCATCAGGATGACTGGAGATGACCCAGGATGCAATGGGAGACCCTGGCCCTTTTAGGCTTAAGCCTTTTCATGTATTCACTTAGAGTGAAATAATAACACCCATTCAGTGAATAGGCCTCTTTAGGAAGTGAGGCAAAGGATGGACCCTTTAATTTGAAAAATGAAAAAAACTCAAGATGAGAGAGGAAGACCCTCAGGGTTGCTGTTCCAGAGAAAAGCAGTTACCATTGACATTCATTCTAAGCCAGGAGGGCCCAAAATACAGCCATCAAGTGAAGCTTGGTCAGGGACCTATTGTGGTCTAACTTATGAGCTTCAGATTGAACTGGGTTTAATGTTTTGTGAAAGAAAGAGAGAAAGAAAGAAAGAAAGAAAGAAAGAAAGAAAGAAAGAAAGAAAGAAAGAAAGAAAGAAAGAAAAAGGAAAACCTAGCCAGTAAACCTCAAGCTAAGTGGGCAGCTTCTGGCCATCAAAATTTACCTTCTTTGCCAAGAAAGCCCTCAAATGGGGTCACGAAGTCTTGGACACAACTCGAAATGACTGAACAACAAATTACGAGGAACTAATCTTCCAAGGCAGCTCATTCTGCTTTTGGATTGCCCTAATTTTTAGGAGGTCTTTCCTTATGCTGAGCCGAAATGAGGTTTCCTTGTAATTTCTACACATGCTTCTCCCTCTGAGGCTGCAGCAGAATGTGTCTAATCTTTAAATATGAAAACAACTTTTAGAATATTTGAAGATCATGATTTCTACCACCATCTCCCCACTTGAAAAATCTTCTCTCCTTCCATCTGTGACATAATACCATGTCCCTATATCATACTACCTTTCCTCTTCTAAACATACCTCAGTTCATGTCCTTTCTACAGTGGAGCATTGCAAAACTGGACACCAAAAGCACAGATGTAGCCTGACAAAGGCAGAAGCCTATGGTCTTATGATCTCTCTCATTCTGGATCCTGGGCTTCTTAGTATACCCTTAGATCACATTGGTATTAGAGAATTAAAATATAAATCACATAAATTTTTTTGGCCGGGGTAGGCTGACATATTGAACTTGAGATCTATTCTAGTTCGTGGGATCATAGGATCTAAAACTGAACAGAACCTTTGGAATCCCTAGCCCAAATGTTTCATTTTACCTAGAGAGGTCAAATGAGTTGTCTTAGTCAAGTTAAGTATTAAGGAGTATCCCTGACTCCATCTCCAGTAGTCTTGCAGTTACATTATGACATACATATATCACAGCTGATATCTTCTTTAAATTTCACCTTGGAGAGATAATATGACAGAGTGGATAGAGAACTGTCCAACCTGCTGTTCCCCATACATGGCATTCCATCTTCTTCCACCACACTGGAAAGATTTCTGTTCTCAGCTTAGCATCTTGGATTCCCATCAAGGCCCAATTCAAATGTTATTTCCTACATGAACTCTTTCCTAATCCCTCCCCACTCTATGCTACCCGCCCCAATTTGTCAACATTCTACTCTTCTAATTTGTGTATATTTTGTATTGACTTTTTTGTACTCATATTGTTTCTCCTTGGTAAAATATAAGCTTCTTGAGAAAGAGGCTATTATTGCGTTTGTCTTTGTATACCTGGTACCTGGCAACAGTGCCTGGGTCATGGTAGGCACTTAATAAAGTATTGAATACCCCTGCTCTACCAGCTTTTAAGCTGAGTCACTCATTCACATGTATTTAGTGTTTTAAGATTTACAAAAGTATTGTCACCTTGTGAGACACAGGCATTATTAGCATTAAAATCCTCATTTTTACAGATAAGGAAATCAAGACCTTGAGAGATAAAATGCTTTGCCCAAGTTTATACCTAGCGAGTGCTTAATTTACATCTTTGGAATCTTAGTCCAATGCTCTTATCACTCTATCATATTGTCCAAAAAGAAAAAGGAAGTGATGGAAGTCTTCCATGGATTGTTCTCAATGAATTCATACTGGTTTGTAGTGATTATCACTTTGCTTTCTAAGTGCTTGCCTACCTTACCTTTAATAATCAATTGCAGAATTTTTTCTAGGACTTGATGACAAACTGAGAGACATAATTAGACAAATCCAATCAAGACAATGTTTGCCACGCATCAGTTCCAAAGAACTACTCTTATTTTCCATGATTCTGTAAAGCTCCCTGACATGGTTCAACCATCACACTCACAATTTCTTACAGTACTCTATGATATAATTTGTCTAGGCCAGATGGTATGAACCCCAGAGAACACCTTATCATTTTAAATACCATCAACATACTTAACAGGTTTTAATTCTATTTTGTCTTCTTTTGTTCTATGCTTCTCAACCTGAAGATCATTCTTCTTGATAGAGAAAACAGCAGCAAAATTGGAATCAAGTAGTTCTGCCTTCTTTCCATTGTTCATTATCATAAGTCTCTGTCCTAAGCAGTGTTTTTATCCCTGCCTTGGAATTATAGGGATATAAGATTTAGAACAAAAAGAAGCCTTAGCGATAATATAGTATAACTTTCTTCTTGTTGCTAATATAACTTAAACCCCTCTCTCCACAAAAATGAAAACTAATCCTCTTTGAGGAGTTAAGAAAAACTCCTTTAATCATCAGCTAATTGATTCTTTTGAAGTATTTTTTTGAAAAATATTTCTTTAATGCTTTTTGTCTTTTACACTATGGTCATTTTCACACACACTAATGATCCTCCATAAATTCCTCCCTTGGGTCAGCAAAATGGACCCAACTGCATCAATGCTTGGCACATAGTAGGTGATTAACGAGTGCTTATTGATTAAATGACACCATCAGCATTCTGTAGGTATTGTTTTCTGGGACCAAGGCTGATTAATGTATAAATCCAAGTTTAGCTATCATTTAGAGTAGAGCTAGGTAGGTTGGGAAGCTAGGTGGGACAGTGGATAGAACACTGGGCCTCAAGTCAGAAAGACATCTTCCTAAACTCAAATCTGGCCTCAGAACCTTTTACTAGCTGTGTGACCTTGGGCAAGTCATTTGACTCTGCTTTAGTTTCTTGATCTGTAAAACGAACAGGAGAAGGAAATGGCAAAGCACTCCAGTATCTTTGCCAAGAAAACCCCAAATGGGGTCATGAAGAGTCGCACACAACTGAACAACAACAAAAGAGTTCTTTTAATGTATGTATGTGATTATATTCATGGAATTACAGGATCACAACTTTAGAACAAGAAAGGATCTCAGAAGTCATTTTATGGAGGAAGAAACAGGAACAGAGAGTTTAAGTGATTTGCGAAGGCCATACAAGGAGCAGAGCTGAAATTTGAATCTAGGTCCTCTGACCCTAAATCCAATACCGCTTTCACTGTACTCTGCTATTTTAATTGCTTCCTATTGATTTGATTATGTTTTTTTTGGGGGGGGGGATTGTTTTGATTCCTATAGGCATTTCTAGGTTCCTCTGAATTCCTAATATTTATCATTTCTTACAACAAAAGAACAACCATTATGTTCATATATCACAATTTCTTCAATGACTTAATAATTGATGGCACCCTTTTTACTAGTTTTATTTTTCAAGAAATGATTGCTACACATATTTTTGCATATATTGGACCTTTCTGTAATCAGTTTCCTTGGGGTATATAATGAGTAGTGGGATCACTTGGCCAAAGAGTGTGAAAAATTTGGCAATTTTTTTCAAATAATTCCAAACAGATTGGATTAACCCACAGCTCTATGCACATTGTACCTGTTTTTTTCACAGTCCTTTCATCATTGACTATTTCTGACTTATCTTTTCCAATTTGATGGTCTTAAGGTGAAACCTCAGAGTTGTTTTAATATATATTTCTTTTATGAGTAATTTGGAACATTTTATTATGTGGTTACTTAGAGATTGCATTTCTTCTTTTGAAACTAATTTATAATTTGATTATTTATTGGAGAATAGCTCAGATAAGTTTCCTTGTCCTTAATGTTATTTGGAAAGTTCACTACATTCTGATGTTTAGGTAACTTGATCAAGGTCACACAACTAGGAAGCATCTGAGGCTTTCAAGGGGCCTTTAAAAGCCCTAGGTCATACATAGCTAGCCAGAATTGAACCCAGGTCATCCACCTCCACTTCTAGCCCCTTTCTACTATATCTCACCTAATCTCAATGCCAAAAAAAGTAGCTATAAATCTTCCAACTCAGGAAAAATAAATCAGTTGGAATATTCTTTTCCTGCCTGGTTCTTATAACATCTTCCCAGTTGCCAGTAAACAAATTTTTCTTACCTTTGGTAAAGACTTTTTATTGTAGCATGTCTTCTCTTTTATTTGGTCTGAAAAATATTTCATCATTTAAATATGCCACAGCATTTTTCTCTTTTCTCAAGTGTAAAAGCAGCTCTAACAAGCAGCAAGTCCTCTGAAGAGCTCCTTGTGAACAATGCCCAGAACCTCCTCCAGGGTGTTTTACAGACTTTAAAGGCAACAGAAGCAGCATCTCTTCGTGTAAGTATGAGGAGCTTTATTTGACAGCAGCCACATCATTGGCTCCAGCCAGTGAAATCCAGCCAGCTCTTCAGGCAACCTGAGGTCATGGGAGGATGGATCATGAGTGGCATGGATCATTAAAACCTACTAAAAATTCCCAGACTTCATTGTAGCCAATTATGCTGATTTCATCTCCTACTGAACCTTTCACTGGAGCTGTCAACATGGAATATGATTGATAAAGTTGAGTTTCAGATCCTTTGACCTCCCTTGGACACCCATTGGTAGAAACATTCAAGAAAGTGAACTATGATAGCTAGGATGTCTTCCCAGATTCCTTACTTTTCAACAAACCTTGAAATTACATACATGTATCTTTCTCCCACTTTACACATTCACTAGTAGAGTTTAAGTCTCTTAAAGTCAGGGACTTTCATTTTTTGGCTTTGTATCCCTATTGCCTTGCATAGCATCTTGTTGTACATAGTTAGACACTTAATAAATGCCTTTTTTTTAACCTGAATAATTAATCACACCATTTATTTAGAAAAAAGCAAGCAGTGTGTTGCTTAGAAAATGAGTCAGAGGATCTCAGTTTGAATTCTGGCTTTGCTACTTAGAACTATAAATAACAATTTTGGTATTCTGAGAAGCAGGATAAGATGTCCCCTCAAGTAAACTTTGTAGCTTGTGATGTGAAAATAATATAAGAAGTAATCAGTGGAAATTCAGGAAGGAAGATACTAGAACACGGGTGATGGGGAAGTGGCTGCCTAATGTGGGAACTGGATTTCATTTGTGCAATGGCTGTAAGGAGGATGAATTTATCTGGTACCTTCCTATTTCAATAAATTATTTTTGCTAAATAGTTGCTAAGGTTACTCGTTAGAGTGCAATATAAGTTGAATATATTTAATAATCAAATGGTCTTTAAGTCTAAACTAAAAGAAAAAATAAAAATTAGAAAAAGATATGACTTGTAATTAAAACAACTTAAATTTGACCTTTTAAAAAAAGTTATTGATACTGAAAAATGGGAAATGGATGGAAGAAAGGACATCAACAACAACTACATTTTCACAAATGTTATATTGATGTACATGTACATCAATTGCCATAATAAGGAAACCAAAAGAGTACAATTGGTGAATTAGGTAACTGGGAGGTCTAAACTTTCATAGACTTTGGGTACAATTTCTCATAAAAGCAGAATCTAATTGTGTGTGTCTCTCACCTCCAGGGCTTAAGGGAGCCTCTCCTAGATGCAGATGAACTGGAAGCAGTAGCCTTCTGTATGCAGTGGAAAAGAGAGTTGCTAAGGCACAGATCCCAAGAAGCATCAAATGCAGACCGAGATGAGTCTGGACTACGCAAGACAAGGGCGAAGAAGGCTCCCACACTTGTGTCCATGGTTCAAGAACCATGGACCACTTAAACCTAAAATCCAACTATTTTCCTACTGACACCATTTTTTACCTACAGCACCTAATGCAAGGCACAGAGCTGCCTATGTCACTTCCCTGACCAAAAACCTGAAGTGGCTCCCTATAGAATAGGCTCCCTATAGAATAACATGCAAACTCTGTAGCCTGGCATGTAAGGTCATCTACAGTTCAGCTCCTCCCTGTATTTCCAACCTTATTTCATATAATCCCCTTGGAGACTCTTTCTATTCCAACTAAATAGGACTGCTAGCTATTGCCCAAATACGACAGTCCATCTCTCATATCTACATTTGCTAAATGCTTACTATTGTGTCAGGTATTGTGTTTGGCAATGGCCACTCTAAGACAAACATGAAAGTAGAATCTACCCTCAAGGAGCTTCCAGGGAGGACCCAACACATATAGATAGTTAGATGTGTAATACATACAAATTAACTAAAATGTAAATTCTGGTGTGTGTGTATTAAGTGGGGTGGGTGGTTAGGGAGATTGAGAAGACTTCAGACCTTTGGAATCTGAACTGAGGTATGAGTAGGGCACTAGATTCCAGGAAGTAGAGGAGAGGAAGAATAACTCAGCAGGCATAGGAGACAGCCATTGTACAGGCATAGAGGTTTGAGAAGAAATGTCAAGAAACAGGAGGGAGCCACTGAAGCTACTTGAGCAGGGGATTCCAAAGTTAGAATCCCGATCAAAGACCATGATCGTGGTCCTTGCAGTCACATAAGTCATTTCTCATGCTGAGAATGTACCTTCTCCTAATCGCTGCCTCTCATTATCCTTGTCTTGTTTCAATGCTTAACTCATGTGTACCCTCTTCCATCACACCCTCTATATCCAAGCAGTTCTCAAATCCTGTCATTTCTGCCTTCATAGTATCTCTCATATATACCCCCTTTTCTCCTGTAACACTGCTACCAACCCAGGTCCAGGCCTTCATCAATTCACACCTAGATTATTGCAATAGCCAGCTAGTTGATCTCCCATCTTCAAGTCTCTCCCCAATCCACTGCTTTCTCCACTCAAGTCAAACTGATCTTTCTAAAGTGCAAATCTGACCATGTCATTCCCTGCTTCCCAACCCCTCACCCCCAATCAATCAACTCTAGTGAGGTCCCTATTGTCTCTAGGTTCAATGATAAAATCCTCTGTTTGGCTTTTAAAGACTTTCATAACATGGCCCCTTCCTACCTTTCCTGTCTTCTTACTCCTTTCATCTCCACCATGTCCTTTGAGATCCAGTGACACTGGCTTACTTTTTGTTCCTCACTCACCATTTCCTGAACCCAGGCGTTTTCACTTGCAATTCCCCAAGTCTGAATTTCCCTCCCTTCTTGTCTCTACTTTCTGACTTTCCTGACTTCCTTCAAATCCCAGCTAAAGTCCTATCTTCTGCAAGAAGCCTTTCCTGGTCATCCCCCCCTCCCCTTAATACTGGTGTCTTCTGTTGATTATCTCTAATTTATGCTGTATATGTAATTTACATATTATCTCTCCCATTAGGCTGTGAACTCCTTGAGAACAGGGACTTGCCTTTACATATATAGCCCTTAGCACGGTGCCTGGCACACAATAGGTACCTAATAAATGCTTTGATTGACACCTTTCCTTACCCCTTTCCCATCCTCTTAGGATTCTCTCCCTTCTCAGTTTTACCTGATTATACTTGTCTACACGTTGTTCCCTACCCACTCCCACCCCCAGTAGAATGGAAGAAAACTTTCCCCTCTCATGAAGGTAGAGATTGTTCCATTTTTGTCTTTGTCTCCCTAGCACTTAGTGCTAGCACATAGTAGGTGCTTAGTTAAATTGCTAAATTAAATTAGTGCAGACTTTGTGCCCCATTCTGATGGGTGCTGACCCCAGCCAATCACTGGCTCACTCCATCATCATGGGGCAGAACCTATGAACGGGAGCTGGTTCTATCACCTTTGCAAAATTGGCTTCAACTTCAGTTAAAGGATAAACATTCACTTATAAGGCGAGTGAGAAAAGAGGGAAATAAAAGTAAATGATAATGATAATAACGATAGCTAGGCTAGCATTTATATTGCACTTTAATGTTTACAAAGCACTTAATAAATATTTAGTTTTATTCTCACAACAACCCTAGGAGGTAGGTGCTTTTATTATCATTTTAAATTGTTACATTTTATTATCCATTTCAGATTATCTCCTTCCCCCCAACTCTATCTCCACCCATTGTGAAGGCAAGAAATGCAAACTCTGTTACAAATATGAAGTCATGTAGAACACATTTCCATATTAGCTATATGCTGAAAAAAAAGAAAGAGAAAAAAAATTTGTTTTCAATCTGCATTCTGAGTCCATTAGTTTTCTCTCTGGAGATGGATAGCATTTTTCATCATGAGTTCTTTGGAATTGTGGAGGGTCATTGTGTTGATCAAAGTTAGTAAGTCTTGTAATGTTGCTTATCTTTACAACATTTCTGTAACTATGTACATCATTCTCCTAGTTCTGCTTATTTCATGCTGCATCAGTTCTTATATTTCTTTCTAGTTCCTTCTGAAACTATCCTTTCATAATTTCTTATAGCACAAGGGTATTCCATTACATTTACATACCATAATTCGTTCAGTTATTCCCCAATTGATGGGCATCCCTTCAGTTTCCAATTCTTTGACACTACAGAAAGAACTGCCATAAATATTTTTTGTACATATGGATCATTTTCATTTTTTTATCTCTTTAGTATACAGACCTCCTAGCAGTATTGCTAGGTCAAAGGATATGCACAGTTTAATAGCTTTTTGAGCATAGTTCCAAATTCTTTCCAGAATGGTTGGCTAGTTGACAACTCCACCAACAATACATTAATATACTTATTTTTCCACATCCTCTCCAGCATTTGTCATTTTCCTTTTCTTTTATCTTAGCCAATCTGATGAGCATGATGTGCTACTTAAGAATTGTAATTTGCATTTCTCTAATTATTAATGATTTAGAGTATTTTTATATGACTATTCATAGTTTTGATTTCTTCCTCTGAAAACTGCCTGTTCATATCTCTTGACCATTCATCAACTTCTTATGGTCTGTTTCTTCTTTCACAACATGACTAATATGGAAATGTTTTACATGATTGTATATATATGTAACCTATATTGATTTGCTTACCATCTTAGGGAGGGGAAGGTGAGAAAGGAAGGAAGAAAATTTGGAACTCAAAATTTAATGTTAAAATTGTCTTCACAGGTAATTGGGAAAAAATAAAATACTATTAAAAATTGCAAAGCACTGAACTTTCCAGAGGATATTAATCCACCTTCTGATAAACTGGTATAAGTTGTGGTCAATAAGCACAGCAGTGACCAATCAGAAGTAAGCTACATCTTCGTTACTATCAAATAGGTCACTGTCTACTTTTGGGTTTTTAACTTTTACAAAGCACTTAATAATATTTTGTTTTATTCTCACAACAATCCTAGGAGGCAGGTGCTTTCATGACTGTAAAAGATCTGTCTTGACCATCACATGGGTCCTTGGCTACTGAGGAGATTTAGAGCCTATTTATTGGAAAGAGCTAATAAATTGATCATGCTTGAAATTTTGCTACCTCAGTCTACCTTCATTTCAGTCATGACAGTGCAACTCATCTGCCTCAATGAGTCCTGCTGTCTGTGAATTCTGTCTCTGGAGCCTGGGGACATGTCCTGTTAACGAGCACTGGACTTAGGGGCAGGGGGTCTAGGTCTGAATCCAGTCTCTGGCACTCACTGTTGTTGCTCTACGATCTTGGGTAAATCATGATACTTCTGCAGTTACCTTCTCTGTAAGATGAGGCCAAATTAGCTCTAAGTTCTAGTATTCTGTGATTATACTGATGCTGAAGGTAGAAAAGGAAAAAAAATAAGAGAAAAAGCAGGATCTGAGGAGTCTCTCATGTCACACCTTCATTTACTAATACAAATCCTCTATCCTGACCCTTACTTCAACTCAAGTCATTGAATTCTAACATGCCAAGTTTCCTGAGACGCTCTGTTAAAGATTCATTTTGTGCTTTCTTACAGGGCAAAGTGATCTTTTCCCCCATGGCTGCATTTTGTCAAGAGTAATGACAGGTATGAAAACATGGCTAGGTTTTGATAAAAGCCAAGACAAGCTTGGCACTGCCTGAGGATAAGCAGGAGGAGGCCAAATGAGTAATTATGAGGGTTGTCTTCTCACGTGCTATGGTTGCCAGACTGATATTAGGCCAGAGAATGGGATTCCATAAGGTGAGATGTAGAAAAATGCCCCAGGCCAAGTGTTCAAGTACACACTGTTCACTGAACCCATCCAGCCCTGCTGTGGGCTGTGAAAAGGTCTGTATTTGGGCCATGGGGAACTGGAGAAAAAGAAGCATTTGCCTGAAAGTGGGGAGGGGAGAAGAGCAGAACCATCTGAAGCCTGGGAGACAGTGCTATTGAAGGCATCATACTCTGTAGTATCATCCCAGGACTATCAATGCGCCACACTCTCCTGTTTCAGGAGGTAAGGGTGAATAGAATTATCCTCTTTTTAGGAAGTTGTCCAGGTTGTTCCCTAGGTAGGGAGGCAGCTGAGGAGATTAAGTAAAACTCATGTTTGAAGAGCCATACCTAAACCCATTCTGTAGTTTCAGTTTTTCAGGGAAGAATAACTGACATTTACATAGCATCACAGATCTGACACTGGAAGGAACCTCACAGATCTCTGAATCTACCACCCCTCATCCCATTTTACAGATGAGAAGACTGAGGTCAAAGGAGGTTTAAGTGACTTGCCTTAGGACATCAGAGGGAGGGTTTTAATTCAAGCCTTTTGATTGCAAAGCCAGCTGTGTTTCCACTGTACCACATTCCTTCTCCCTATGAAGTTACTCTTTGTAAAACATTTTACATACATTATCCCATTTCAGCCCCGTAACAATCCCATGAGGCTTTTAGTGCTGTATCCCAAAGAGATCATACAAATGGGAAAAGGACCCACATGGACAAAAATATTTGTAGCAGTGTGTTGTTAAGCAAAATTGTCTCCTTAGTATGGCTTTTGTTCCTTTTGAGTGGAAGTACTTTCAGCTGTTAAGTGCTAAGCCCCAGGCCCAAAGCCCTATCAGATGTGAAACCTGTGTGGGTGTAGATTAATGACTTAAGAGGGG
>CM053625.1:229890755-229932051 GCA_028646595.1 Phalanger gymnotis
GAGACAGTTTCGGTGGAAGCGGAAGCTGCTGCAGAAGCCGGAAGTTGTGGAAGCCAGAAGCTGTGGAGGCAGGAAGCTGCGGAAGCAGGGCTTACCTGTGTGTAGACCCAGGAGTGTGAGCAGGAATGTGAGGCCAGTAAAAATGATTTGGCTAAATACTATCTTGTTTTTCTGTGGCCTCCTGGTTACTCTTGTGAGGTGGGCTTTCTGGGCCTGGAGTCTTTTTGTCAAGATGTCTGAATGGGGAGGCTGGTTCACGGTTCTGCTGCGGTGGAGCCTAAATAAATTTCTTGTTGTTTTCTCCTTAGAGAACCTCTCATACTTTGCGATTTTGAACCATTCAAACATATACATGATTATATTTGAGATTATAAATTCGGCCTTCCTACTACAAGGAGCTCTTTTTGTCATGGCAAAGAATTGGAAATTGAGGAGATGCCCATCAATTGGGGAATGGCTGAGCAAGTTGTGGTATATGAATGTAATGGAATACTGTGTTCCATAAGAAATGATGAGCAGGCAGACTTCAGAAAAACCTGGAAAGACCTATATGAACTGATGCTGAGTGAGGGGAGCAGAACCAGGAGAAAATTGTACACAGTCACAGTCACATTGGGCCATGACCAACTTTGATAGACTTGGCTCTTCTCAGCAATGCAAGGTTCTATGACAACTCCAAAAGACTCATGATGGAAAATGCTGTCCACATCCAGAGAAAGAATTATGGAGTCTGAATGCAGATTGAAGCATACTGTTTGCTTTCTTTCTTTTTTGTTTTGTTTTGTTTCTTTTTTCTTGCGGTTCATTCCATTGGTTATAATTCTTCTTTACAACATGACTAATGTGAAAATATGTTTAATATGAATGTATATGTAGAGGCTGTATCAGATTGCATGCTGTCTTGGGGAAGGGAGAGGTGGGGAAAGGGGAAAATTTAAAACTCAAAAGCTTGTGGAACCAAATGTTGAAAACTAAAAATAAATTAAAAACAAAATGAAAAAACAGTCCTGTGAGGTAGGTACTACAGATGAGGTTCAGAGGGATGAGGCGACTTGGTTTTTGTAATATTGCTAATATGTTTTGGAACTTGTGACTCAGTGATCCTTTGTTTTTAAGTTGGGTGATTAAGGTTGTCAAAGTATTTTAATGCATTGTATGTATATAGCTAGGTGCCACAGCGGATAGAATGCTGGTCCTAGAGCCTAAGTCCAAATTTGGCCTCAGACGCTTACTAGTTGTGCGACCCTGGGTTTCCCCATCTTTGCTTTGTACTATGCTCTAGGTGGTGCAGTGGATAGAGTGCTGGTCCTCAAGTCAGGAAAATTCCTCTCCCTGAGTTCAAATATGGCCTCAGACATTTACTAGCTATGTGACGCTGGGCAAGCCACTTAACCCTGTTTGCCTCAGTTTCCTTATCTATAAAATGAGCTAGAGAAGGAATGGCAAGCCATTCAAGTATCTCTGTCATGAAAACCCCAAAAGGGGTCAGTCACGAAGAGTTGGACATGACTGAAAAACAACTCAACAAAATGCTCCCTAACATTTAAAAAGACACTAAATCTCTGTAGTTTCCTTCTTACTGTTCCACTTATTACAACAGTTCTTCATTTACAACTAGCTATGCATACTGGCATAGTGAAAAGAGCACTGGACGGAGAGTCAGAAGACATGGGTTTGAGCTCCCAATTTGACATTTCCTGCCTGTGTGCCCTTGGGAAAAGAATTTAACCTGGTGTCTTTTCACTACTTTGGCTGAAGGGGGTTGGGTTTTCTGGCCACAGAACCTCATGAAGACCATTTGCCATTGCTAACTGCTTTGTACATGTAGACACAATGGAGATTGCTTGTTGGGTTGTATTGTATGGTGGAAAGAATTCCTGCATAACAACATCTGGAACCCCTGACAATGAAACAGGAAAACCTCCCTGGTCTTGGAGTCCAAAGACACCATGGTCTGACACCAGCTGTATCATCTGACATCTTTTTGAGTTGAATGTGAAGGATACTACTAGAGAAACCCTATGACTGTCACTATTTAGTTTAGAATTATAGAATTTGACCTGGAAGGTGCCTCGGACTATACCCAGTCCAACACTATCATTTTAAAGCTGAGACAAAGTGAGGCCCAAAGAAGTCAATTGAGTTTCCCAAGGTTACACTGGCAGTAAGTGGCTGAGCCTTTTGATTTCAGAGCCTTGGGCCTTTTGATTTCAGGTCAAGTTTAGAGTTTCCACCCCAAATATTCACACAGACTATTTGTGCCTGACCTGTGGTAGAGGATTCCGAACTCTTGGTCTGATCAGCCGCAGTTGGGCACATTGAAACTTGACTCTAGCATAGTGATATCATTTTGGTCCTCTTTGAGAATGAAGGATGACAACCAAGCAACCAACCAACCAATGCTCTGCTGCAGTACAGGCTCTGGAAAACCCCACCTTGAATTTCCCCACTTGATCTGGCTGAGGCTATAAGCCTTTTATTATAGCTATGCCCAATTCTTTATTATCTTTAACTTAGCCTAGTGCTCCACAATCTGTTATCTCCTTTGCCTTCAGCTACTTCCCACCCTTGATCCCATATTGGTTCCTGGCCTCCAACCTCTAGCAGCCTCAGACTACTGGCCACTACCATCAAGATCCTCCCTAGACCCCTCCTCCAATCACCCGGGACTACTTGGCCAACCCTAGTTCCTGTCCACAGTCTTTCTTATAAGATCCACCTCAGCCTCCATTAAGGTGCTTAGATTCAATCTAGCCTGCTTGCATTAGCAATACAAATGCTCAGATTCCCTAAGAGTCTGGCCAATAGTTTTAATAAACTTTGTTTTTCTTTGGCTGAAAGAAGGCTTGGGTTGAATTCATTTGGGCAGGACTGGCATGTTGCTATTTCAGCAGCACCCCTAAATCTCAACACCTCCACCTTTCCCACTGCGCTATGCCTCCTGAGCCTAACACTAAGGGAGGATAAAGGAACAAGCATTCATTAAGTGCCTACTATGTGCCAGACCCTGTGCGAAGCACTCTACCAATATGATCTCATTTTATCCTCACAACACTACTGTGAGGTAGGAGCTATTTTTATCTCCATTTTACAAGTGGGGAAACTGAGGTAGACATTATATGACTTGTCCAGGGCCACACAGCTACTAAACATCTGAGGCCAGATTTGAACTCATGCTTCCTAACTCTAGGTTCAAGGCTGCATCCAATCCAACACACAGAGCTCTATCCACTGTGTTATCTAGCTGCCTCTAAAGACAGCAATAAAAATAACAGGAACGAATGAACTGAAATTGTAATTTCAAAAATAAAGTAAAATTCGTACTGCCTGTGTTCAAATTATAAAAATCTTAAAAAGTAGTATTTTCTTTGACAGTTGATCTGCATTAGCTCTTGAATTCTTTTCACCTGTGAAACAGAATTTGCTGTCACACGTGAAAGATGCACTTAAGTAGAATGGTAAGAGCACATACTACGACAAAGAAAATATCAAAGTTGTACAGTAAACAGTTGAAGATGTTGAAACCCATGAGAACAAGGAGATCCAAACTTGTTCATGAAAGAAAAAGGACTATTTGAAAAAGAGTTGCTCTATTAGGAAAGTACCCCAAGGAAATGTCCCAAGATCCTATCTAGGATGCTAATTCATGTACCAGAATTTTATTAGTTGTTTTTCAGTAGTGTCCAACTCTTTGTCCCCCCATTTGTGGTTTTCTTGGCAAAGAGACTGGAGTGGTTTTCCATTCCTTTCTCTGGCTCATTTTACAGATGAGGTAACTGAGGCAAATAGGGTTAAATGGCTTGCCCAGGGTCACACAGCTATTAAGTATCTGAGGCTGGATTTGAACTCGGGTCTTCCTGACTCCAGGCCCATTGCTCTACCCACTGTGCCACTTACATGCCCCATGTACCAGAATAGAACATGAAAATTGCAAATAAGAATACCTTTACTTGTCTAAGAAAAAAAGGGAGAAAATTGTTCAAATTTAGTTTTTAATTCAATAAATTACTGGCCAGCTTCCCTAGTAAAAGCAGGGTTGCATTTAAGTTGCTATCTAAACACTGTAATGAGACAGCTGGTGGCTCAGTGGATAGAACACTCTATCCAGCTCAGTTCAATGAGCAAACTCTCTAACCTGGAGTCAGAAAGACCTGAGTTCAAATCCAGTCTTAGACACTTCCTAGCTATGTGACTGAGCAAGTCACTTGACCTCTGATTGTCTGACAAAAGGATTGTATTGGGAATCAAGATGGGCTCTTAGCACTTATCAACCAAATACACTTGAAGAGTTTGGCCTTTGTTTCCTTGATTAAATTAGGAGTCCTTGATGACCTCCTTGCCTCAAGGGAAAGCCTAGGGTTTCAGTGACATGTTTGTGACATCAGAGGCTTTCAGACCACGTGGGTTTAAGTCGAATTTTTGTGACGATTTTAGGTCATGTGGGTGAGTCGCATGTGTGACTCACCTTTGACCTTGAACAAGATATATATATATATAAACCCAGAGATTGGCTTTCTCTTTTGGAGCTCTGAGCCACAGCAGGAGTGGCGCGTGACTCTGAGCCAGCCTTGTAATGCTCCAGCTGAACTCAGATGTTGATGGTTCCTTGGTAACTATGAATTGTATTGGTCTGCTGAAATGTGTGTTTGTAATTTGTTTTTGTTTGCTCTGAAGTTCAGGGTGCTGGCTTTTCCCCCTGAGCTGAGTGAATGATATCTGTATGTTGGATTAAAGTAAGATTGTTAACCCCTTCACGTTGCTTTCCTTAGTAAAGCAGATCCAAAGAACCTGGGCTCGCAGCGTTCTCGTCGTTGGGCTTGTGCTGGTTTTTCACCCCCACAGCAGCTGTTAGCCGGATTGTTGAAACAAAGATCCACTGGAGAAGGAAATAACAAACCACTCCAGGATCTTTGCCAAGAAAACCCCATGAACAGTTGGTCCACAGGGTCACCAAAGAGTAGGACTTGACTCAACAACAACAACAAAACATTGCAATAAATGTGTGTCTGTACATTGTGCTCCTCATTTTTAAGATGTGTAACTTCCTCATAACAACTCTGTCCCTTACCCTGACTGCTATGATCAGAAAGCCCAGAGCCCCTCACTAAATTAGTAGATTCATGCATAAATTAGCTGTGAATAAATCCTTAATCAACTTAAGAAGATTTGGGCCACTGGATGAAAGGCAGATGGCATTGCATGGGAAAACACTTTGTAATCGTCTAAGAGAATCAAAAAATCCTCTGGTCCTTTGAGTAAAAAGATGAGTACCACAGTGGGCTCAGTTGACTTGGTGGTAGGAGAGTTCCGGGTCAAAGGGATTTCAGTTCAAAGCCAAGGGAATTACTCTTTGTGAGGAGAGAACAGGGAGAGTTATTTTCTCCTTCTCCTTCCTCCGTCTCTCCCTCCCTTCCTGACACTAACTGACCACGCCAGTGGAAAGAGAGGAGCAGTAGGAGGTGAACACGTCCTGCTGGGAGCGCTTGGCTTCCTGACGAGAGGCAGTTTTAGGAAATGCAACCTCTCATGGGGAAGAGATTCTACAAAGGCTCAAAGATGGAATTTCATTTAAGGGGGATTTTGGAAAGACTGAAGAGAGAAAAGGGCTTCCAGTAACTGGGAGTTGTGAATTCCCTCACTGTCTTTTTGCTTTCCCAGAAGACCCTATATCTGTGGGAGACTACACCTTGGAATTTTCTTCTTGTTGTAGGTGAGAGGGGTGGGGCTTGTGATCTACAGCCCTAGGAACTCAGTCCTTCAGGGTTACACCTAAAACTTTAAAAAGAATAGTGAGCCGCCCGCTACAAAAGGAGTTGGAGTAGTAACCCCAGAAAGGGTGCTACATAAAAGTGACCTCTCTAAGCCTCAATTTGTAGTCTATAAAATGAGGATGTGTGATACCTCATTTTGCATGAGGGAAGTATTTTATAAACCCCTACATAAATTCAAGATTGGGCTTTCCCTCCCTGCCCCTTTTTCCTTACTGCCCAGTCTCCTCTCCCCTTGTAATAACAATGTTACTTGCAGCTGCTATGGAGATGTAAGACCAACAACACCAGCACACAGGAGGGCTGCCATCACAGGTCCTCTGATCTGCTTTTCTAAGGAAAGCAACTTTAAGGCATTTAACAATCTCACTTTAATTAAACATACATATATCATTCACTTAGCGCAGGGGAAAAAGTTAGCAACCTGCACTTCAGAGAAAACACAAACAGAAATTACAAGCAAAAATTATATAAACAGAGCAAATAACACAAATCGGCAGATGGGGCTTCTGTCTGTCCATCACAATCCATACATAGTTACCAGAGAGAGAAGCGCCAATATCTGGGTTTTCAAAGCTGGAGGCTACTTAATGGCTACCCAGAGTCTGCTGAAATCACAGGAATGCTCTTCCATTGAGTGAGCCCCCAAAGCAAAATACTAACTTCCAAGTATATATACATGCTTCTTCAGGGTCAGAGGGTGTCACAACCATGTGACTCAAACTCATGTAACCTAGGCTTTCTTGTGACTTAAGCAGGTCATCAAAGACTCTTGATTCAATCAAAGACTCCATCAAAGGCACTTGATTGTCTCAGTGCTGAGAAGCATTCCAAAAGAAAAAACAGCAAAAAGTCCCACTTTGCTTGCCATTACACCCCTCCCCCGAAACCTGAGAAGTTGGGTTAATAATTAGCAAACAATTGCCACTGGACAACCTCCCCTCCCCTATCTATCAGTATTGTATGTTATAACCTTGGGGTTAATGTGAAAACCTTGAGACTCAAGTGAAAAAGAATGCATAGGTCTACAAGTTCAGAGAGGTGATATTCATTTGACCTTTTTATGAAATGTTTCTCTCAAGCTAGCCCTCCTTTTGTTCAGCCGAGGACATTTACTGGGTTAGATCAGTGATAACGTAATGTGCTATGCTTTTTTTTTTTTTAACCTAATGCTGTGTAGCTAACCATCAGGGATGTGAACTGGACCTGTGGTTTCATTGCCTCATAGGAAACTTTCAAATGAGGAAACTCCCTCTGTGGTGCAAGTATGCACCTTCTTTTTGACTCATCTCCTAAAAGAATTGCCTAGAGCACTGAGAGGGTAAGTGAATTGACTATTAGGAAGCCAGTCAGGATATGAATTCAGGTCTACTTGGCTCTAAGACTGGCTCTTTATTCACTACCCCACACTGCCTCTTCACTTAATCATTAAGCAATATCAAGTAACACTCCCTGTCCCTCAATCCTCATGACTTCTTGTTCCCAAGGTAAGTTAAAATAAATAAATTTTTAAATTGATTTAAAAATCTTTATATTATAGTCATTTGTCAGACCTATTCTGTAAAACTTTCTTCATGACAAAGTTAAAAAAAAGCAAAATATCCATACCTCATGCTAAAACTGCTTTTTTATTCCATCTTTTAATATCCAGCCGCAGGAACTTTTACTGTAGGGACAATAAGGAGAGCTGGGCAACTGAGCCAGGGACGATCTAGGGAACCTCTGGTGACAAAGAACACCAGACCCAGCTGTGCTGCAGAGACACAGTGGGGGACAAGGAACCAGACCATGCCCAGTGAGTGCAGAAGCAGTGGGGCAGGACATTGATGGCTGTGGGCCCTTATAAGAGGCTGGAGGTCTTGGTTTGAGTTCAAAGTTAGAGGGGACAACTGAAGAGGATCTGAGTCCAGAGGCACCATCCCCCATACCCCAGGACTAGAGGTGACTATAAAAATTAAAATATTATGAAAAAAATGCACAGGCAAAGGAGAAAGAATCCAACCATAGAGAGCTACTATGGGAATAGAGAAGACTGGGGTTCATCTTCAAAGGAGGATAGTGAAGCAAAGAAATTCTCTTCTACCCCAAAGAGTAACATCAAATGTTCACCTGGTCAAAAAGAATTCATTGAAGAACTCAAAAAAGCCCTTAAAAGTCAAATGAGAGAGACTGAGGAAAAACTAAAAAGAAAAATGAGAATAATCCAAGTAAAACAAGAATATGAAAAAGAAAGTCAACCAATTGAAAAAAGAGTTCCAGAATCTTAAGGAAGAAAATGACTCCTTGAAAACCAGAACTGGGCAAGGGGAAGCCAGCAAAATTATGAGAGATCAAGAAACAAAAAAGCGAAATATAGAGAATGAAAAACCAGAAGAGAATGTGAAACATCGCATAAGCAAAACAACTGATCTGGAGAACAGATCAAGAAGATAAGACATAAGAATAATCAGACTACTTAAAAGCTATGATCAAAAGAAGAATCTTCATACAATGACATGAGAAATAATTAAAGAAAATTGTCCTGAAGTATTAAAACAAGAGGGGAAAGTAGAAATAGAAAAAAATCCACTGGTCATTACCTGAATAGGATCTTATGAGGAAAATTCACAGAAATATTATAGTCAAATTCTAAAAACCCCAGTTCAAGGACAAAATATTACTAGCAATAAGAAAAAAAAATTTACATATGGCAGCAGCACAAGTAGAATCACACAAGATCCAGCAGTGGTGACACTAAAATATTGCAGGTCTTGGAACACTATATATCAAAGAGCAAAAAAATTGGACTTCTGGCTGAAAATATCATACCCAACAAAGCTAAGCATAATTCTGAATGAAAAACAAAAAAAAAAAAGAATATTTAATGAGTTGTCAAACTTTCAGGACTTTGTTAAAAAAACAACCTGAATTTAAGAAGATTTGACATGCAAGAGCCAAGAGAAATATAAGGTACATACCAATGACCAAAAACAAGGGACTCAATAAGGATAGATTGTTTACCTTTTATTTATGTAAAATGTAAAGCTTATGTCTAAGATTGTTATTAGTAATTAGGTAGCTTATAAGAAAGATTGGGGTAGACCTGAGTATGATGTGACTTCAAAAAGGAAAACCATTCAAGAACAGTTAAAAGAGTAATTATCTTATACAAATGAGGTGCAAGAGGAAGAGCCAATACAGAGAAATTAAATGAGGAAATGGGTAAAACTTACTTTCATCAGTAATGGATTCAAAAGGGAAAAATGCATGTAAATACATATAAAAACGCCAGGATGTCCCATTGCATCCTGGGCCATCTTCAGTATTCTGATGAATATCTGATCACTGGACCCAGATGACTCTGGAGGAGAAAGTGAAGCTGGTGACCTTGCACAGTCTTCCCTAACTCAAATCAAGGTCAACTGTAAGTCATGTCATCATTTCCCTGCTGTAATGGTCCTCTTCAAAAACGAAGGACAAACACAACCTGTGAGTAGTCTGAGCTGCCAGAATGGAGACCCAGCTAGTTGGGTAATTCAGCTCATCCTCTCTCTCTCCCTGTCCTCCTCTCCAAAGGAAGGTAAATTTTGATGGCCAAAAGCTTCCCAGTTAATTTGGGGTTTACTGCCTAGATTTCTTTTCTCCTTTCTTTCTTTCTTTTTTCCCCTTCTTTCTTTTCCTTCTTTTCTTTCTCTTCGTCTTTTCTTCTTTCTTCCTGGTTCCTTCCTTTCTCCTTCCTTCCATTCTTTCCTTCCTCCTTCCTTTCCTTTTCTCTTTCCTTCTTTCTCCTTTCTTCCTTCTTCCTTCCTTCCTCCTTCCTTCCTTTCTTTTCCTTCCTTCCTTCCTTCCTTCCTTCCTTTCTTTCTTTCTTTCTTTCTTTCTTTCTTTCTTTCTTTCTTTCTTTCTTTCTTTCTTTCTTTCTCTTTCTTTTCTTCCTTTCTTCCTTTCTTTTTTCCTTCCTTCCTTCCTTCCTTCAACTCATTTCACTCTGGAGCTTGTAGATTGGACCACAAACACACAAAGTCAAAGGGATATACAAAAGGGTGTTCTGATTATGGGAGGGGGAGGATAAGGCAGAGATTGCTGGAAGAGGAGTAGGTTAAGTAAAAGGAGGGCAAGGTAGCAGGTAGAAGTAGAGGAGTTAGGAGAGATAGGGGAAAAGATATGCACAAACATAATAAAGATTAGGAGGAGAAAAATTTAGAGAAACTGTATGTATATGTATGTATGTGTATATATGTATACATTATGTATATATCAATATCTATACATAAACATATCCATGCTTAATTGTAGCCTGGGGGGAAGGGAAGAAGGGGGAGGAAAAGAACAAAGTAAAAAGTATACAGCAGAGAACAAAAGCAAACCTACAAAGAAGCAAAGAAAAGATGGACAGCTTTCAACATAACGAGCAGTATATAATATACAGGCTTTCTTGAAAAGGAAAGTTATTGCTGTATATTCTGAACCCTCTCCTATGTTCTGTTGTGTACATGACATTTTTTTCTTTTCTTATTTTATATTTATGTTTCTTCTTCTTTTCTTATTATTTAAGTTTTAGTATTTGTCTAAAATAAAAAAGAAAAGAAAAAAATTGTTGGCCCATGGGATCATTGAGTTATATTGAATCAGAGCTTGAAGAGAGCTTAAGCCTAGCTAGTCCAGTCTCCTCATTTTATAGAAGAGGAAATTTAGCTCCAGGAAGGTCGTGACTTTTCTAGGCTCAAGAGTCTGTCTGGGTGTGGGCAACATAGCTAGCCTTGTCCCTGGGTGGAGCTCCAGTATGCCTTTGGCTGTTGTGGGCTAACTAGAAGACTTTAAAGGTTCAGAGTGACAGAGTCCTCAGGGGGCTGAATCTGAGATCCCAGTTTTCTTTGAGGACAGTTTCAAGCTAGCTCTGGTTTGAGCCTAAGGGGGTGGGGAGCTGAGGTCTGCCCCTTTGCTAGGACATGATCTATTTTCCCTTTCCATTCCCCTCTTCTCTTTTCCTTGTCCCACTCTTGATTGCAGGTTTTTGCTCTTTTTTTTCTTTCAATTTTCTCTTCACACACACCCCTTCCTATTGTTTTATGATTGAACCCTTACCTATACTAATCTATCTCCTCACCTGCCCCCTTATCTCCCCTTCCCTATTTCTAATTAATTTCTACAATACACTGTGTGTACGTTTGTGTTCCACTTTCCTTTGTACAATTCAGATAAAGGCATCATGGGATGCCTGGTCCTTTGTGCCTATATACTCTTCATCTCATGTAATACTATTTATGTGAGATGGTTGATCTTTCCCTTTATCCTCATTTTCTTTGCAGTATAGTTCCCTATCCCTCCTATTTCCCTCTTTGCTTAAAGACATCAAAAAAGAACAAAACCACCCCAATGCCATCTATCATATATCACTTTCTCTAGGACATTAGGGTTCTAAGAGAATACTTGTTTCTTCTTCCATTGTCAACATGTAATCCTCACATAGTTCCTTTCCAATTAATCAGATATATACTTTTTTATGTTTCTCTTGTCTCATGATACCTGGAATGTAATAGGTGCTATATAAATGTTCATTCCCTCCTGTGTTTTCATTTCAAAGTATTTACTCAGATTTGGTCTTTATATCAGGGATGCTTGAAAATCCTATTTCATTACAGGTCCATTTTCCACCCTCTCTAGGATTCTACTGTTTTTTTTTTTCCCCCAGAGAGGTTATTCTTGGTTATAAGCATTTATTGTGTGCTTTTTGGGATATCATATTCCAAGCTCTCCTGACTTTCATAGTGGTAACTGTGACTCCTTGGCACTTAAACTTTTTTTTTTTTTACCTGGAAGCTCTGGATTTTGGCCATCATGGGAGTTTTCCCAGGCCATTCCTGGGAGTTTTCATTTTGAGGTTTCTTGTAGGTGGTAACCACTGTATTCTTTCTATATTCACTTTGTCCTCTGGTTCTAAGAGATCTGGGGAGTTTTCAGTTGTGATTTCTTGAAATATGGTATCTAAGGTTTTTTAGGGGTAGGGAAGAGGGAGGGTAATCATTTTCAGTTAATTTGATGATTCTTACCTTGTGGCCTTTTTTCCAGGTCAGTTCTTTTTCATATATATGTTATGTTTTCATGTCGACCTTTTAATTGTAATATTCCTTGTTGGCTCATGGACTTGTTTTTTATTTGGCCCATTTTAATTTTCAGGGACTTCAATTCTTGGGCAAGGTTTGCCACCATTTGTGGATATTATTTTCCTTGCCATTCTATCCTTTCTAGCTCTTCCATTTTGTATCTTTTGTATTATAGTCCTTGTAGCGAGGACATTCTTTTTTCTGAGTTTCTTCTTAGACTTGTAGAGTTATTCTTTGGGATTTTGGGTTGAGCAAAGGTTTCTTGGACGCTAGTCTACACCCATCTTTTGCCATGGCTGGGGTACCTAAGTCACCATGGGCCAGGGACTGCTTTGTTCCTGTATACTGCTATGGGACTGGGCTGTTCTGCACTTTATCTTTCCATCTGCCTTAGCTTGTCTCTTCTCTGCACTTCTACAAGATTCTGGCAGATCTTTTTTGACCTGTTCTGCATTGGATAGATGCATTTATAGCCAATTCTATGATTTTATTTATCATTTTTCTATCTGGTCAAGTTTTAAAACTTTAGTGGGGTATATTTGGAGGATATGGACTTCTCTGGGTTCTAGTATGGTGCAAACTTCCCACAATTCTCAGCAGAATGGTTTTCAGGAAATGCTTCTTTGTGTACCAATGGCTCAATCTGCAGAATGGGCATATGAACAGTTAGGATAGATTAGAAGCTATATTAAGCTTCAGTAGATCTATGGTATTACCTGTATTCAAAGCTGCTAAAACATGTTTTTGCTTATACTTTCCCTAATAAATCTGATTTTAAATGTATATTGCTATTGTCAATCCACAGTACAGGTCCGAATACTTTCTCTTATAAATAATATAGATAAAATATATAGAATATAGATAAAAATTATAGATAAATACATCCAGGGTGATTACCCAAGTTTACAGGTAGTAACAGAGCTGGGATTTGAAGCAAAGTATTCTGACTTCAATTCTGATGTCCTTTTCACTATACTACAGAACTTAACCTTTGGAAAATCAATGTGGTACTGAGAAGCCCACTGTGAATGGTCCTAGCTCCACTCATAGGAGGACTGGGCTAAGGTATATTCATTCCCTGGCAGTGAACCTAGCCACCTGTCTGCTTATTATCCATTAATATTAACCGCGTGAACTTGTTAGTGTAGCCAGGAAGAAAATGCCCAGATATTATTTCTAAAACACTGATTCTCAACCCTGGTTTTTAAAATCTCCATGTCTCCTGTTACCTCAAAGAACATCGCAAGATTTTCGAAATACTGAAAAAACTAATTCATTTTAATACTATTAAACATATGCCATGGAGTACTTGGTAGCAGAACACAGCAGAGGGAGTTCTGGACTTAGATTCAAGAGAGCTGGGTTAAAATCTTGCTTCAGTTATTTTATCTTTGTGATTATGAGCAAATCACAACTTTTATGTGGTACGGTTTCCTTATCTGTCAAATGGAGACAAGTTGCACAGCCAGCATTACAGGGAGGTGAGGAAAACACTTTCACTAACCTGTGTTTGCTCAAAGTCAAAAGACCATCTGACTTACAACCTCTCAAAGGTTGGAAATCACTAATGTAAAAGAAATCATGCCATTGTTCGTATTGTAAGCATTTACAATTCTTAATGATGTGTCATATACGAGAAAGAACAGACTTGTTTTGTGCCATTCCAGAGGGCAGAGCCGGTACCAGTAGATAGAAATGATCAGTTAGCATATTTTATTTCAAGGAAGAATATTTATTAAGCACCTATATTCCAGAAACTGTTGTTAAGTATTTTATGAATATATCTCATTTGAACGTCACAACCACCTGGGAGGTAGATGCTATTATTTATCTTTTACAGTTGAGAAAACTGAGGCAGAAAGATGTTAAGTGACTTGCCTAGGGTCACCTAGCTAGTAAATGTATGAGGTCATATTTGAACTCTGGTTTTCCTGATTCCAGGCCCATGTTCTATCCACTATGCCACCCTGCTGCTGCTCTTTTTAAGAAAAAAGAAAACTTTTTTTTTTTTAAAAAAAGAAAACTTTTAAAACTGGAGCTGGGTAGGAGGAGAAACTAAGGACCATTTCTCAATGATGCTATGGATACTAGACTGAAGGAAATCTAAGGTCTCTTACTAAGATTCAGTATGAATGGCTCTTGCCCTTCTTTAAAAATGTTCATTTTACCAGCAATCCCAGAAGCAAGAAAATTTATATCCAAGGAATATTTTAAATGGATTTTTAAAGTTTATATTGATATCAAGATATCAACAAAAAAGCTTTAAATACTGTTATTAGGCAAAGCATAATTAGGAAAACGAGACTGAATAAGCTCCAAGAAATATGGTTAACAAGCAGAAGCTGAATTGTTGAGAAGCTTCTGATTGTGATCAAAGAAGTAGGGGAGGCGACTTTAAAGCTTTATTGGTGGCAAGCAAACAAAAGAGTACTAGGAGAGAGATTAGAAATAACTTTATTTCAAGTCAGACAATGGAAAGTGTTACAGGAAGAAATTACAGAAACTTGGAACAGAACAAGATGCAATCTGGAAACAGTGAATGAGGAGAAAACAGAAGTTTTCCCTGATTTAGTCAAATGAACATGCCTTCAGTTAGGTCAGAAGTAGCAGAATGGCCTGTTACCAATGTCAACAAGGGTCAAAACCAAATGGTAATTGATTCTGAACACCCAGAAGTTATCAGTTCACAAAGATGCAATCAATAAAAGCCCCTAAAGAGAAATGTATGTGGTGACATGGGTCCAAGCATTTGACAGTTTGGGGAACCCAAATAATGATAGTAGAATGTCAGGAATACCTAATACTGAATTGGAGCAACTTGGGTTTGCATAGCAAAAAATTATCCTTGTGAAACTGGCAGAGAAATAGCATATCATGAGTCTAAACACATCCATTATATCCCAAGCAACAGAGGACATTAATACATTTGGATCCTGGAAAGCTGACAGCTCAAAACGAGAAAAATAACAACCCACTATTGTGGAATTCTACATCTGAGCCCTTTCAGAATTTTTGGAGAAATAAAAATATTAAGAACTAGGGCAATTTGGCATACTGAATGACTTTTTTGATTGTCACTCTTAAAAGGGAATGCCCTTCCATTGCTTGAAAAAATCTCAAGTCAAGTGACTTCCCTCTTAAGTATTTGAAGTGCGAATGCTAATAAAATTAAGGGTGGATAAAAACTCTGGTAATAATACTTATCCTGCATTTAGCTTATTTTCAAGTGTATTCTGTGTTTTCTACCCCCCTCAAAAAAAACCCCTTCAACATACTACACAACCAACTCTCAAATATTGCTGGTAGTGAAGGTACATGGATAATACAAAATGCTAATTTTTTCTTACTTCTGACTATACAGTAAACTTTTTATCTACTGACAATGTAGAAAAGTAAAAAGCGAATTTCACTTCCTCTCAAGATTTTACCAGGGTAGAAATGTTAACCACTAATGAAATGCCCAAATGGTGAGCATGACGGGAACATGGGGGCTGATAATCCACTTAACTGCTGCTAATATGCCAACCTTGTTAGTTTTTCCTTAAAAACACAAAGTTGAATGCCTAGTAACTAAAAGGCAAATAATGCTATAATATGCTATTCTAAGAAATGACAATGCGGTTTGAGCCCAAAAAGAAAATCAACGCTTTCTTCATTTATATCTCTAATACACAGACATTCCATTAAAAATAGTAATAATGGTCAGATGTTTCGAGCTAAAAAAAAATTAGAAATTCGTTGAGTTAGAATAAAGCAATATTGAATTTTAAAATTTCAAAGGGAGAATTACTATTCCTTGTGAATGCTGATTGTTATTCTACTCAGTAACCTAGCCACCAAGGTGTTTATCCACTGTGTTTACTTTCCTCTCAGGAAGATAACAATTTAAAAGGATGCTGGCTTAAAGTCCTTTAGAAAATTTGGGGGAATTACCCAAGAAAGGCAAGGGATAAATACTGATCTATGATTACAGCTGTTCCTTTTTATGTATATCAAGAATCCCTCAAAGACCAATGGGAAAAAGTCGTTTTTATCTACTTGATTTGCCTGATCATCCATAGATTATCTTAGTGTATTCCAGTACTCTCTGAGGTGTATGATACCACAAAGTAGAGTATAGGGGAAACTGAATTACCACTATGATCTACACTATTCAAGCTATTTATTTGGGGAAAGTAGGGATAGAGAAGGTGCCTTCTGTTTATTGGTGAAGAGAATTCACAAGGTAGCTTGTCCTTGAACATAATCAAGAATATATAGCTGCCATAAAATAATTTTGTCCCTACTACTCTGATAAAATATTATCTTAGCATTAACCCTTGGGTTTAATGCATTAAGAAACCAATCAATTAAGCATTTATAAAACACTTACAGTATGGCCAGTATTAAGCTTGTTCCTATGGAGTATATAAAAAGTATAGCAGATGTGTTTCCTGTCCTTGGGCCATGTACAAGCTAATTCCAAATGTGCTTTTTATTTATTCTTATTTAAAAACACAGATTATCCTACATATGCATTAAAAGCAGAGGAAAGATGAAAAGCCCTTTCTTAGCTTTGTACCCCTTTAAGGAAAAAGTTCCCAAAAGGATAAATTAGGCTGTGGTGCAACTAGTTAAGCATTGTAAATCTAACTAAGAAGTATGATATTCATTACTGGAGTTTTGTGAAAATCAGGATCCGCTCAGACTGGTTCTTCAAAGCATATTAAGCTACATGTAGGAAAGTACAGTGGATCCTCCACTAAAGTCCTACCCCGACGATTCATTGTGGTATGGAGTTGACCCTGAGTTCTCAAAGGCTATTCCAGTAAAGCACAGCTCTAGCAGGTTTTTACCAAGCTAGAAAGACTTTAGGTATGGGCCTGGCAGTTGACTGGATTTCTGTCACCTGAGTATCAGGCTGTCTAAATGCAGAGGGGCTCATCAATCAGAAAAGTGTCCACCAAATGAGCAAATCTTCAGCTACAGAATTTCATGAAATGTGGGTGGGGAAAGTTGGATCTGCTTCAGGGGAGGGAGAATCCACACTGATGAAATTACACATTTTTCAAAAGATTAAGGTATTCTAATGACATTGGCTCTCATTAGAGAATTTTAAAATATTCAATTGAAGGCCTTCTTTGCTACACATAGAGTATATTTACTACACAAAGATATCTCTGAACTGATGTCAGTTTACTAGTGGCCTAGAAATGTAACAGGTAAAACTTTAGGTTCATTTCCACCAAGTTGATTATAAAGAGCAGCCAAAAACATGGAAAACCTACATTTTAGCAATGTTTACAAAAGCAGACTACCAGAGGAAGCACAGAGACTTGATAGTTTGAAGACCACTTGAATAATGAGCCTGTCCTTGCATTTCCACAGATAACAAGAATAGAATAAACTCACTAACTAGGCGCAAGGAAGAGAGACAAGATTTGCCAACAGAGTCCTATGTCATAGATAGAGCAGACCTTTTCTGGCTGTATCTAAGACCTCAAGGTCACAGGCCCAAGAAATCTCCAAAATTCTAAGCAATCTATGGCTTTCACTGTATTTGACAGAGACAATAATACTTGGCTTGATCAAATGGTCATTCTGATATAAGTGACATTCTTTCCGAAATACTTATAGCACTATCACAAGCTTCACATGAACACAGAAAGTAATGTACTGCACAGAATGGGACAACCTGGTTTCTAAGAGCCATAGGCAAAATACGATTGAGCTTGTTACCTCTGACAAACTTTATATTACCAAGCACACCACACAGAAGCAGCCTTTTACAGCAATTAAAAAACTCCACCACTCAGTATCATGCTTTGTAAATTTGTATAAATGTCCTGTTTTTAACACACACACACACACACACACAGTCAATGAAAACCCTGGAGCAAGGATTTTTTTCTGTTGACAAATTATACAAACTATAATTTAGGAAACTGGTACTTGTTGAAATTATTTGAAGTAAATTGTTAGTCAATTGTGACTTTAAGAAATATGAAGGCTCTAAAATAATTTCAGCATACACCATTGAAACTTCACAAGTTGCTTTCCAAGTTGCACAACTTAATTCATCCCAGTAGGTATAGATGGATCATTTTTATGATGTAGTTATAAAGCAATTTTCTATTTACAAAATACTTTACAATAATTATTTATTATTTCTTCCAACATCTGTGAGCAGCCATATTATCCTCATTTCATAAATGAAGAAATAGACAAAAAAATCAATTCATTTGTTTAGGGCAAATACATTTAGAACCAATACATGAATTCATAATTTTTAAACTCAGCCTGATGTGCCACACTATCACACCATTTAAAAAAAAAATTATACAGGTGGATTAAATGAACCTTTCTTTTCTAACCAAATGTCCTTCTACTCTCAAAATAAAGAGGATTTACAGTAAGAAAAGCTGGAAATTCTAAAAAAGATCAAATAAATGCAAGGAAGCAATGGGAAAACTCGACATCATTACTTTTTACCCACGAAATTTGGTTTCATTCTACATTTTAAATAAAATATTTAAAACCTCAGGGTTTGGAATCTGTGCAAATAGTGAATCTGGGGGTGTTAAACACTTTAAGCTTACAGTTTGAGGAAACCTATGCCCTTAGGGTAAGACTTGAAACTAGTTCAAAGTTGGGTAATCCTCCAAAGATAGATGAAGTCCAAGGCTATATGCAATGGCCAAATCAGATTTGAGAAAGAGCAATCTTCAAATACATTATGATTTTTTGTACTCAGTTCAGAATCCTGATCATAACAGGTAACTAACTATATCCATCTAAGAATTAAAGCACACAAGTGTTCAACTATGAAAAGAACCATTATGCCATAAAGTAGTATAGATGTAGAAACTTGTGAATCAGACTTTCCTCAAGGCCATAACCTATTCCTAGTTGCTTCTGGAATCTTCATGGATGCTGAGGAAAAAAGATATAATTTGCTTTACAGGACACTAATGGCTTGAATATCCAACTTGACCCTATAAAGTGGCTTATACATCAGAGAATATCGCTCCATACGAAGTTTTGGTAAGGAAAAAAGATTAAAGTAGTCATCACATCCTATAAGTTCTGCTTTCTTAAGGGAACTTAATTATTAATAAAAACACTCAAAAAGAGTATAAAAGGAAAAAATAAGAATAGTAAATTTTCTTTTCTGGTAGCTGATTTTATCCACAATCCCTATTATAAGATTAGTTCAGGTATTGTCTATTTTGCCATGTTGCAAATAAAAAAATACCATACCTGTTCTTTTAGAACATTATCAGTTTGACAGTGATTAATAGACTCCCTTTGTATTTTTTGTAATTTTGTTTAAAATGTCCCAAACACAACTAAAGAATTATAGTTATATCAATATCAAAACTACATTAAAATTATCTCTGTTGGCCAGTGTATTTGACATGCCAGTGTGAGAAAGCAATTTCTTTCCTAGCCAGATACATCTCAATAAAACTGTAATTATGTGAAATAATGTATTTTAAAACGTAAAGCATCCTTTGTATAATGTATTCACTTACATTTTAAACTATAACCAAAATACGACCTATGCAACATGTCCAGATAACCATCACCTGAGAAACCTTATTTATATTCCTGAATGTTAATCCTTACTGTTGATAACTTTTTAGTAGAAGAAAAGTCCTCTATTATTCAAAAGGATGGAATCAAGACTATACTGGCTTAGATCCTATCTGGATTATCAACAGATACTATCTTTTCATATATTATTAAAATGTGTGCAGTATTTAAATATATTATGAGGAGTCTTGAAATACATGGATAACCTAATTATCACTATTAAGTAATTTAAAAGTTTCAAAAATGCAATGACGCTCTTTGTGAAGCTCGATATAGCAAAACTAGTATTCAATTTTAACCACGCAAAAATAAACACATATATATATATTTAAAAATATATATGACTTAAATCTTACACCCTCTATTGAGTGTTTTTTATTAAGACAATTTTTTCCCTAGTTAGGAAAGCAGAATTTGTAATATGATGACTACTGTCACAGTGGCTTAAAGACTTTTTTTTTAAACCAAAAAGAGCTGTCCATGGCTATCAAGCAATCAAAAGAGAATCAGTAGACAATCACATTTACATCTTAATAATATAGTACTTCTCCCATTAAAAAAAATTCTTATCATGGAATAGACATACATTTGTTATTTTAAATGCAACTCAGTTTCAGTATAAAATGTAATCAGGTCAAATAATAACAAATAATGAACAAAAAGTAAGGAGTGTACATGCATTAATATTAAACCTTATGCTACTATCTGAGTACCTAGGTACAAAGGTGACAGGTTCCCACAGAAACAATTAGCCATGTAATTTTAAAAATTACTTAGCAAAAGTGGTCATTTTTATTTGAGGACCAATTTCTAGGCTAAGTTTAAAAATCTTAACTTTTACTTTCATTATATTTTATAATGAAATCTTCCTTTCAAAGTTACCTACTGAATTTGCTACCAGCAAACACTATCATATGTCCTTAGCTTAGGATAATGAGTATCAATGTAATACTTATTTTTCAGTTCTAAAGAGTATGTGCATGACAAAGTTTGAAACAAATAGGCTAGCCATTATTTGTACACTATAATAAATACACAAGAATACAAGGTTTTATAAAAATACAATTTCTAATCAATTTAGGAGATTTACAAACCATGAGAACATTAAATACTCAAAACACAAGATAGTCCCTTTTATGGTTGAGGCCCATTGGGCTAGATTTAAAAGAGGTTCTTCTCTGGTAGTTGTTTACAGTCGATTATATCAGTAATCTCTGTATAAGATCGGTTCAGGTAGTTTCCATTTTCCAAGAGTTATGAGTAAAAATACGGTACCTGGTCATTTAGAACATTATCAGTTTAATAGTCACTAATAGACTCCCACTATATCTTTTTTTTAAAATTTGTTAAAAATGCTGAAGACACGATGAATACAAGTACTGCAGTAACATCAATACAAAAAAAGCAATACAAATTAAGCTGCTGAATACAAAAATACATTGAAATACATAAACACCACAATGTAACCTACAGCACTAATTCAGAATTGTTTTATGTGAAAAATTAAATAAAAAGTTTTGTATTAAACAACTTAGGTATTCTCACCTTTTAACAACATTTTAGTTACATACTTCACAATTTTTATATACAATATAGAAGAAAATACTTTGAAAAGATATGACATTTTAAATGCTTTAGTAGATGATATAGTTATCATTTACACAAAAATATTGACAGAATGAATAAAAGTGATGTCCTTAACATCAATTGCTCTAAAACATGAGAATTAAGATTTTTTTTACTTCATTTGTTTATATTTCAGTTAGCCTGATAAATTCAGATCTTAGTCTGAAATATTTATTTCAAAGTAACGTACACTGTATTGCTCCAAACTATGCATCATACAAAAGTGGCAATTATTTGTCTAAACATTGATTATGAAAGACAGCTTGCACATACATAGGTTGAATGCTGAGTTTTTCATGATGTCTTATTTACAACAAAAAGTGCTTTCATCAGCTCTAACGTGATAACACCTGTTTCTATGTGTCAATTATTACAGTCTCCCTGAAGTTGAAAAAATATGTAGAAAATACCACATCTTTGCAAACACTAGAGCATATAACTGCATGTGGTTCTGGAATTAGCAGCTGAAAAAGTGTTGATAATTATAATTTAAAAATAAATAAAGCATAGAGGTAAACCAGTTACAAAACAGCAGAGAACTGCAATAGTTACAACAGTAAAAAGAATTTTTTAATAAAGCAATTGCTAACAAAATGGTGAAGCTGTTGGATCAAAAGTCTTAAAAACATCCTTCAGGGATTTATCATCTGATTCTCCATTTGGATCATTATCTGGCATTTGATTCACCTGTCCTGACTGTCTTGTCTGTCTTGGATCACTGTACTGTGGTCTTATCAATCCTGTTAAAGCCTGGATTGGAAGGTTGTGCACTGCTGGTGCAGTACTGGAGTGTGGGGACCCAAGTTTAACCTGAGTCTTAACAGTACTGTTCTGTTTATCTGACTGTGGGTCAACTGGTCCATCGGTAGTCTTTTCCAAATTTGGAGTGGTCTTCTGCAAAGCTTCTGAAGGAGAAGGCTCATTTTTGCCATTATTTTGTAAGCCACTGATTTTTTTCTGGTTCTCTCCATTCTCTCCCAAAGAAAGTGGTGCTGGATCTGATAGAGACAATGAACCATGTTCCCTTGGATCATACAAACTAATGCCACTAAGAATAGAGCTTGGTGTTCCTAGTCTAACACCAGTTGAAGCTGACAGTTTAGGAGCATATGGAGGAAGAGAATCAGACTCAGATTTATTAGTTGCTGCCCCTGAGGTCTGTGATGAGCCAGGACTAGGTCTGGCCAAACGTGGATCAAATTTTGATGGATGAGGATCCTTTGCAATCCCATGATGAGAGTCTGTACTGGACAGCCTATGAAGTCTAGGATCAACATTTTTTTGCAACCTAGGATCCCCTAATTTGTTTCCTGGACTATGGATTTCTCCAGGTTGGTCCAAGTATCCACTTCTTGTAGTATTATTTTTGGCTTTTGCTGCTAATCTTGGATCAGCTGGCATTGTACTTTGATGAAGATCACTATTTATATTACGTAATTTGTTTAGCCTCTGGTCAGCTATAAGTGGGGGAAGAGGTAAGTTGATTGATGAAACTGGGTCAGGTTTAGGTAAGGGTACTGGAAGTAAATCTTCAGGAGCCCATACAATGTGTTTTGCAAAGTTTGGTTTGGTCAGGATAATATCCATTTTAATATGGCTGAATTGTCTAAGCTGCGACCTTGGATCTTGTAGTGTTATACCAGGTAAAGATTCCAAAGGTATAAGGAAAGCTTTTTCTCTCAGCTCCCTTTCTGTTTCTTCTTCTTCCTCATCTATTCCTTTTTGTTTGACTTTAACTCCAGAATTTGTATGATGTAAGTCAAACTTTCCTCCACCAACAGAAGGACTTGCATGACCACTTTCGTTAAGTTTTAATTTCCTGGGATCTCGTGTAAGTCTAGGATCAAAAGGAGCAGAATCAGAAGGTTTTCTAGAGCTTTGTCTTGGGACAGCCCTAAGTCTAGGATCAACAGCTTGGCTTCCTATATTTTTGTCTTTAGCAAGTCTTGGATCAGTAGGAGTACCAAGCTCTGTGGAATGTTGTTGTTGATTCCTTAGAGTCTCTGTTTGTTTCTGTAAAGTTTTCAATATAGATTTGACACTATTTCCCTCTTCTTCTTCACTACTGGAATACCAGTTAACATTATCATCTAAAAGCAAACAAAATTTTAAAAAAAGGTCATATTTAAATTTAAAATTTCAAAAAAGCACATGGTCTCTATATCAATAATGTTCACTTAAAGCAGAACTAATAATGAAGAAAATGTAAAAATAAAATCTAGAGTAATGTACTCTTTTGGGACTACACTGTCTTACATACATGGTAAACACATGTGGTTGCATAGTTGCTACCTATAGTCCCAGAGTCAACGACTTCTCTAGAGCAATGCATGTCAAAATCAAATAGAAATGGAAGCCACTAAACTGTACATAAGGATCCTTGTAGGTGCATATTGACTTGGAAAACCACGTACTAACATCCAGATTTCAATAATTAGAGAGACATAATTGTTCCTGGTTAGACAGGGCTAATATAATAAAAATGACAATTTTATACAAACTAATTTATATATTCAATGCCATCCCAATTAAATGAACAAAAATTATTTTATCAAGTCAGAAAAAAATAATAAAAAAATTCATTTGGAAAAACAAAAGTCAAGAACATCCAAAGAAATAATGAAAAAAAGTGTAAAGGAAGGAGGTTTAGTAGTACCAGGTCTTAAACTGTGTTATAAGGCAATAATTATCAAAACTATCTGGTACTAGCTAAGAAACAGAAAAGCAGATCAATGGAATATAGCAGACAATTTACAGCAGCAAATAAACATAGTAACCTTGTATTTGACAAGTGTAAAGACTTAAGATTTTGGGAAAAGAATTTATTATTTGGTAAAAATTGTTGGGAAAACTGGAAAACAGTATGGTAGAACTGGGCATGGACCAGTATCTTAGACTATTTACCATTTTAAGGTCAATATGGATACCTGACCTAGATATATATAGAGAGGATTTTACAAGAAAATAGGAATATATACAATTTTAATAAGTTTGCTTATCTATTTTCTCACCCTGTAGCAGATTGGAAGCCACGATTTAGGAGATGGGGATAAAGAAAAGCACTATAAGTAAGCACATGGACAACCATGAGAAGTAATTACAATATTATTTCAAAGGAGAAGAGTCCTACCTAAAGAAAAGAAGCTACAAGAAGCCAAAAAGCATATCGGGCCCTTAGTATAGGGGAAAACAACTTAATTTCCCCTTAAGGCTTCACTATATTTTGGCATACTACAATTATTGATATTTACAATGATGACCTTGAAAAATAAAAATAAAGGTTTATGTTCCATATACTATTTATAAGGGAAGCCCAGATGAATTTTGAAATGTTTTCCACCAAAAAAGTCAATTTTTCAAGCTAAAAGGGTCAAATTCAGCTATGTAAAAAATTCACTTATATGAAGCCCCTCCAACATCTGATTATTCTAAATAAATGAGGCATTATTTTGCTATGATTTATCAGGAAATGACTAAGACAATTTAGTATCATGTAGTTTCTATAGGAGAGAAATAGGTAGTATTGCTATTTCTATGAAGTTTCTACAAGACAAAAACAGCTAGAAATCACCTGCCGGCAATACAGCTTTATTTGATCATTTAAATATGTTATATAAAAACATCTCTCCCCTGGCACCAAGTTCCTATATATATATTCCCCTTCCCTATTAGACTATTAAGTCTTCTGAGAGCAAGGATTACTTGCTTTTTCTTTTTGTATCTACAGCCCGTAGCAGTGTCTGGCACAAAGTAAGCACTGAATAAATGCTTTTTCATTCATTTACTCATAGCACAGAAAGAATAGGAAATTTTCCCAAATATTCAACAAACCAGTACAGATGTTCACTACCCCAGAAAATGAGGTATATGAATTAACACAAATATTATAATTTAAATAACAAATTAGTACTTTTAACTTTGTTCAGCAGTTTTCTAACTGGAGATCCATTTAGATTTCCATATTAACCAGACTATTTTGAAAGGGAACTAGAAGTTAAAGGCCCATTTCTTCACATTGACCCCTGGAGCCTTTTGCTCCAACTCTGATCCATTTAATATTGGGCTTGGGTTGTCCATTTGTTAACTCTTGTTACATGATCATTCAACCTCCTTTTCCAATCATACACTGCTCTTGTCATTTTAGTGTCTGCTCAAAGGGTTCACACTTGTGGCAGTAAATGGGACCTGGAGTGGGGCAGAGAGTAGTGGGTTGGCAGTGGCAGAGTTAAGCAGAGGAGGGGAATCCTGAGTAAACTGAACTAACCAAATTTTGACTTAGATCACTCTAGTCACAGAGGTAGCATAACAGGTAAGATTTTACCATATTGGATATTACCTTCTTCCTTGCTTAATGTCCTTTGAGATTGGTGACCAACTGGTTCTTCATCCTCTTGATGTTTTTGACTAAGTCTTACAAAGAGGGCTTTCTGCATTGCAGGAAGGAAATCTGGTACATTTATAGCAGTTTTATGGCCTGATGTGTTGATGCAATCTGACTCACTTCCACTGTTTAATGAGTCTTGAGCCATATGAGGTTGATGTTCAGCAAATTCACCATGCCACATTCCATCTGCATGCATTCAACAACAATGAAAGAAACAAATACTGGATAATATATAAAAAGTCACTGGATAATTGTCAGCTTTACAAGGTATGGATTCCCCAACGATAAGTGAATTTTTAAGAAAATATTCACCTAATCTTAAGCTTGAAGGTATAATTTTATCCAATCACTAAAAACAACAAGAAAGCATTTAAAGCTGTATTATGTCGATGTTTTTGGATAAATTTTAAAGGCATTTAGTAATCTTCAAGATTACTTGACAAGATTGACTTGACAAGGGAAGCCCAGATGAATTTTGAAATGTTTTCCACCAAAAAAGTCAATTTTTCAAGCTAAAAGGGTCAAATTCAGCTATGTAAAAAATTCACTTATATGAAGCCCCTCCAACATCTGATTACTCCAAATAAATGAGGCATTATTTTGCTATGATTTATCAGGAAATGACTAAGACAATTTAGTATCATGTAGTTTCTATAGGAGAGAAATAGGTAGTATTGCTATTTGATGAAGTTTCTACAAGACAAAAACAGCTAGAAATCACCTGCCGGCAATATAGCTTTATTTGATCATTTAAATATGTTATATATTTAAATATGTTTAGTAATCTTCAGGATTACTAAAATGAAGATAAACTCTAAGTAACTAAAAAATCCACAAAGGCCCTAGAAGATAGAAACCTTAAGTATCTCATAGAAGAGATAATGACTATTAGAACAAAATGTTATCTATTTTGTCAGATGTGGTCACTGTCATTTGTTTTTGTTCAACTGTTTTCCTTTGGCACAAAGGAGTTAAATTCTCCTTTGTAAAAAAGAAAAAATGGTTAAGCAAAAATGTAAGACATAGTGACAGCATCTGACACTGCATATAAAAATCTATCTCTATGTTCCTCCATTTCATTACTTGTTCTCTAGGACCAAGACTGAATATTACAATTACTCAGCAACGGGTTTCCTTTTAGTTTTCCTTTCATTTATATTTTTCAATTCAACACCTATTAAGTTCCTACTATGTACAAAGCACTGTGCGAAGCACTGAGGATGTAATGATAAAAACGAACAGTTTTTGCCTTTGACAAGCTTACATTCTGCTTTCATTATATCCACTGTGCAGATTGTTCTTTCAATTCATATGAATTTTCCCATGCTTCTCTTAATTCCTCACATTTCTCAGTGAACAATAATATTTCGTTATTCATATATCAGTTTGTTTAGCCATTCTCTAGTTGATGGGTGCACTGTGTTTCCAGTTCTTTGTTTCCACAAAAAGTGCTATGAAGATTTTACTATATAGTCAACCTTTCCCCATCTTTGATTTTGTTGGACACAGAATAATTATATAATGAATGGTACAGTGTGGCTGGTCTATATCCATTTGGATATTTCTGGTATATTTTAATCATTGTGAATACAGCCTAGAAATCAAGGTCATTGGCCTAATTTTGCCTCTCTTGCAACTTGTTTCATTTCATGAAGGAATGAATTTCTTCACTTCTTTACTTAATGGACCTAGTGTTACTGAATGCTGCCCATTCCCATTCCCAGGACTCATTTGCTGACACCTTGGCCAATGCTAGTTGCCATCATTTATGACAATCATACTCAAAAGTAAATAGGGCTTGGTAAGGTAACCTTGAAAAGCACTGGGATTGTGGCAGCATAGGAAAGGAGCAGTAAATCAGCTGTCCAAGGAGGTCAGCCTGATTCTTATCTTTTGGGACTGTTCTAAATAGACAAGGTCCTATTAAGTGCTGAAGTAAATAAATATTTTATCATGATCAAATGCCCAAGTATACAAGCATCATCCCTGGAGGCAGCTAGATAGCAGTGAATGGGCCTGGAGTCAGAAAGCCTGAGTTTAAATCTGACTCAAACACTTACTGGCCATGTGATCTCAGGCAAGTCACTGAACCTGTGCCTGACTTCAACTCTAAATGGGAATAACAAACAGCACTTCCCTCCCACAACTGCTGTGAGGATGGAATGAGATAGTATTTGTAAAATGCTTACTTAGCACAGTGCCTGGCACATGTGGATGCCTAATGCTTGTTCCCTTCCTGCTTCCTAAAAGTTATCAAGTCTAATCAAAAGAGAGCACATATCACAATACTTCAGTGGATCAGCGATCTCATGAACTTGGTTACTTGTTCTACTATCAACGCTGACCAAAACCCACCCACGACTTCTCATTCTGGGCAATTCTTATTCATGTTTTCCATAAAGGTTCTACCTGATACAGTGAGCCTTGTTCTAGGTTATTTTGTATTTTGTTGGTTCCATAATCAAACTTTATCTATTTTCACCTTGCTATATGAGCATTCCAACATGTGAATAGAATGCTGGACTGAGAGTCAAGAAATCCTGTGTTCAAATTCTGACTCAGACACTACTGTGTCCCAGTCCTGTAGGTTTGCAATCTAGGAGTCATTCTGGTCTCGTCACTGTCTCTTGCTCTCCCATATACAATCTGTTGCCAAGGCCCTTTGATTTCATATTTGTATCATCTCTTGAATGTGCCCACTTCTCTCCTCTGACACCATCATCATTCTAGTGAAGGCCCTAATCACCTCACACTTTGATTAATGAGATACTCCACCGATGGGTATGACTGCCTCATTCCAATCTAGTAAACTTCCTAAGGTGCAAGTCTGAACATGACAATCCGCAACTCAAAAAACTCTAGTATTTCCTCATTACCTCCAAAATCAAATACAAAGTTCTCTGGCATTCAAAACCCTTCATAATGTAGCTCCCTCCTACCTTTATACACCCCTTATCCCTTAACTCCCCAACCTTTACTCTGATTCAGCGACACTAGACCTCTGCCTGTTCCACCAAAAAGACACTCCATCTCTGGGCAATTTTTTTCTGGCTGTTTGTCATGTCTGGAATGCTCTTCCTCCTCATCTCTGCCCACTGACCTCTCTGGCTTCCTTTAAGTCTCAACAAAAATCCTATCTTTTACTAGAACCTTCCTTAAACCCTCTTAATTCTGGTGCCTTCTCTCTATTAATTATTTCCCATTTATTCTGTATATAGCTTGCTTTGTTTTCATTTGTCTGAATGCTATCTCCATCATTAGATTGTGAACTCTTTGAGGACAGGGACTATCTTTTGCCTCTTTTTGTATCCCTAGAGTTTAGCACAGTGCCTGGCACATAGTAGACACTTAACAAATGTTTATATGATTGACTGTGACCTTGGGCAAGTTACTTATCCTCTCTGATCTCTAAGGTCTCTTATACTTATACATCCAAGATTCTATAATCACTTTCCAATTACACATTTCCCAAATGTTTCTCATGCCATGTCTTGTGCATAGGTCATTGATGGAAATATTCTATAGTCTATTTAAACAAATCATGCATCTCTCTATTGCCTTCTGCATTACCCATAATTTTCATACTTTGGATACTGTGATGTTATAGGATTCACAAATATACAACTTCACTAGAATACCAGTGTTAAAAAGATGGATTTTGTGTCTGGGAAAAGTTCAGCACTGTTAAGAGCTAAATTTCTAAATAAAATTGAGCCTATTTTCTTCCTTCCATTCATTTGTGGTTAATTCACTGTCTATATGCAGTGCCTATCCTAGATATGTACCAATCATCAGACAACAGGCCCATGATTTGGACAACATACATTTGTTTTTCCTATATAGGTGATGAAGTTAGCCTTTTTTGAATAGTGGCATTTTAGCTAGTCATTGAATAGTCATGAATATCACTGGGAAAGTGTGTTATACTTGGACTTAATGCAATTAATACAAGGACATTTACAAACAGGAGCATTCAGAGGAAATTTTTCGTGATAATGGCTCAGACCTTTGGTGACATTGTGTGATGTTTTCTAACTTGCTTGATGTTAATAACAAGTAGATCATCACTGAACAGTTGTTTCTGTGGTTGTATGATCTTAATACAAGCACTGAAGATCTCTTGTTGAGGAGATTTTAAGACAACATGTTGCCCTACCAAGTCAAACTCTTTTTTTTTGGCTAATCAAGTCCACATGATCTTTTTTAAAAATCAATGACTTGGATAGCAGCATAGACAGTGTACTTGTTAAATCTGCATATTATACAAAGTTGTGAGGGAGAGGTAATAATGGATTATAGATTCAGAATTCAGAAGTATCTCTTCAGACTAGGACAGTCGACTGAATTGAAAAAAGATGAAATTGGGATAAATATAAAGTTTTAGTTGGGTTAAAAAAATCACCTTCACTATATACAAGATGGAAGAGGCATGGCTAAAGAGGCACTTTTCTAAAAAAGAGAGAGGTATTTTAGTGGACTGATATTTTAGCTCAACATGTTCAGGAACCAAGAAAGTTAATGCAATTTTAAGTCATACTAACAGAATCATAGCTTCCATGTATAAGGAAGTAAAAGTCCTGTGATACACATCAATCAATAAACACTTATTAAGAATGTACTATATACAGGCACTATGCTAAGCTTTGGGGATACAAAAAGAGATAAAAGACATTCCTTATATTCAAGGTGCTCACAATCTAACTAGAAAGCTATGGCATCAAAAAAAAAATAGGGTTGAAGTCTTGCATTTAACGTATAGTACTGGAGTAACCAAAATCAAATCTCTCTATTCTAAAAGGCAAAAAGTTACATCATCTCTGTCTGTGGATAGGACTTTCCCATAGTGATGTCACAGGTCTGAACACCCCAATTCCCCAAGCAAGAAAAAAAATCTCATTGTATTCTTTTTGTCCAGACCATATCTGGGGCCTTGGATGAAACATTTTAGGAAGATCAGCAATAAACTGTTAAGAGTCAAAAGGAAAGGAGGACAACATCCAGAATGGTGATCTTCATGCTTTATATGGATCAGCTGCAGGAACTGGGGATGCTTAACCTGAAGAAAAAAGCCTCAAGAGTTACATGATAGCTGTTAAAATATTGAAAGGCTTTCAGTTGAAGATGGATTAGATCCGTTCCTTTTGGCCATGGAGGGAAGAACTATAAGCAATGGGTAAAAATATGTGAGGCAAATTTAGGCATGATGTTAAAAAATTTCCAAAAAACTTTCTAACATTAGGCACTATAAAAAAGTACAACAGATTGCTGTGGGAAGTAATGGGTTATTCCTCACTTGAAGTCTTCAGAAAGGCACCAGGTATGCTGTAGAGGGAATTCTTTTTCAGGTTTTTATTGGATGTGATGGCTACAAAGTACCTTCCAAACTGGAAGTTCTGATATTCTGGGATTTTGTATTCTTTACACGAAGTACTCAATGAAAAAAAGAGTAAGAGCATTATCTTATAAAAGAGCAAAAAAGCAGCAGAAGTGAAAACAAATGTGTAAAAAGCTTGATGTGAGACCCAATGAAGTTATGTGAGCCCAACTATCTATAGATGAAAGTGACAAAAGAATAGTAAATGTCAGAAAACAGCATAGATTTGTCAGCATTTTCATAATGACCTATCTTCATCAATTCATCATTAACTACAAACCAGGTAATGCTCATACTCTTTTTCATTATTCTCATGTTGTACAAGTAAATTTGGACTTTAATTTGCTATTGCCTCCTAGCTGACATATCTTTCCCCTTGGCAAGGAGATCATGTGTTGGTTGGCTATGGTGGCTTCTAGACTCATTTTGGCCCTTCATTGTGGTGACTATTGTACATAAGTTAAAATTCTACAGAAAAGTGATTATCTTTGCAGTCTGACTTCCAACCTCTTCAATGAATCGAAATTGCTCTCTCCAAAGTTAATAATGATCTCTTAATTGTCAAATCTAATGGTCTTTTCTCAATTCCCATTCTTCTTGACCTTGCCATAGATCCATCTTTGACACTGTCAACCACCCTCTTCTCCTTGATATTCTCTCCACTTTAGGTTTTTATGACATTCCTCTCTCCTGGTTCTCCTCCTACCTGTCTGATCAGTTTTTCTTAGTCTCCTCTGCTGAATCTTCATCTAGGTCATGTCCATTAATTGTGGGTGTCCCAAAGGGCTCTGTCCTGGGTCCTTTTCACTTGGTGATATCATCAACGGCCCATAGATTTGATTATACTCTCTATGCAGATGACTCTCATACCTAACCTTTCTCTTGACCTACAGTTTCACATCTCCAACTGGTCTACTGGAAATCTTGAATTGGATGCTTTGTAGACAGCTTAAATTCAACATGTCTAAAACTGAATTCATCTTTCCCCCAAAACCATCCCTTCTTTTTAACTTCTCTATTACTGTCAAAGGTAACTCTATCCTCTGAGTAATCCAGGCTTGCAACCTGTCATTCTCAACTCTATACTCTTTCTCTCTACTCCATTATCCCTAATCCAATCAGTTGCCAAGTCTCATCTTTTGTACCTTCAAAACATCCCCCATATATTCTTTTTTCTCTTCTCAAACAATGCCACTCTGGAGCAAGCCCTCATCAACTTACTCCTGGACTACTGGAAGAGTCTGTTTGTTTTTGTCTCTGCTTCAAGTCTCTCCCTACTCTAATCTATACTTCATTCAGCTATCAAACTGATCCACCTAAAGCACAAGGTGACCATACCACCTCCCTTCACAATTCAAAAATCTCCAAAGGTTTTCTATTACCTTCAGGATGTTATCTTCTGTTTGGCTTTTAAAACACTTTATAACCTGGCATCTTCCTAATTTTCCTGTCTTCTTACACCTTATCATCCTCTACATACTCTGTGATCTCATGATACTGGATTCCTGGATGTTCCTTGTACAAGATACTCCATTTCCCAATTCCAAGTGTTTTTGCTGGCTATCCTTGGAACACTCTCCCCTCTCATCTCTACTTCTTTGCTTTCCTGGCTTTCTTGAGTATTAGTTAAAGTCCTACCTTATGAAAGAAGCCCTTCTCAAACTTTTTTAATCTTAGTGCCTTCCTTTAGAGACTATCCCCAATTTGTTTCACACACATGCACACATATGTATATCTATCTATATTTTGTTTGAATGATGTCTCCTTCATTCGACCGTGAATTTCTTTGAGAGGTGGCACTGTTTTGTTTGTTTGCTTTTAGCTTTCTTCATATCCTGGCACATAGCAGATGCTTAATAAATACTAACTGACTATCTTTGCCTTTTTCCATTTCCCGTTTTTTAGCATCAGTCCCTTGTGTCGGGAGGTCAGTTTGCACTGTATTTATTTCCAGTCTTCATTTTTTATCCTTTCTTCAAATCTGACATTGATTTTTACTTTTGCTCTAATTATAATATAATAATTATATGTGGTCTGATACTACATATATAACTGATTCTGAAATAACTCATAGTAGATAGTAACCAATTTTTTTCTGTCACTTACAAGACATGGTAAATTTCATTGTTTTATTGATGCTACATAGTGCCCAATACATATAGCACCTACTGACTCTTCTTGAAGACAAACTTTATGATATATGGGTATGGCACTTCTGAGCAGCCTATGAATTTTGGTCTCTTTCATTTAAAAAATCTGAATCATATTTTATGATATATTTTCACTATCTACCTTAACATTAAACTAATCAAGTATTAAATGACATATTTGACATTTCACGTATTTTATCTCAATCAAAACTTAAAATTCTAACAATATTTAGCCCAAGGAAGAATGGATGATATATACAACGAAATAAAGCAAAATAAATTTTGATGGAAATATAGTGTAGTAGAAAAAGCACCATATCTGCAGTATGAGGCCTTAGATACGAATCCCAGCTCTGCTATTAATTACTTTTGTGAACTCAGGCAAGTCACTTACATCTCTCTGTGCTTCAGTCTCTTCAACTATAAAACAGGAGGACTGAACTAGATAATCTCAAAAGTTTCTTTTCATCCTAGATCTATAATTCCATGAAGTTACTAGAATAAGTTTTGTTATATAATTAACTCAAGTGGTAGAAAAAAAAATTATTTCCTATCCAAAAATTATTTAATTTTGATTTAAAAAACCCCAGCTAATAAAACATTAATTTTGGCCAATTTTTGAAATAAAAACATTAAATCATGCTTTGACTGTGGTTTCTTCATTTGCTGACAAGCTTTTACTATAAAAAATAATTTTCAATGTAATTTATTTCCCAAGAAATATTAGCCAGTTATTCATAAATGCTTAAGTATATAATTCTTCTGCACACACCAAAAAGGTGGCAGTTTATTACCATGCATAATTCTCAAGTATTTACAAACTGCACAAATATATTTTAAAATAATTTTTCTTTTTCTGGTGCAACTGTACAAAATATGTGGAAGAAGTAAGATGTGCCATGTTTGTACTGTTCTATTGTTCTGCTAACTACTTGGTTGACAAGACCTCCTATTTTTATAGCTAAGTCACTGCTGAAAATAAGTAATAAAGATCTTGATTTTTACCCCCTAAATCTATGTAAGAGTACTCTGCCACACTGCCACTAAACCATCTAATTGAATTTATGAAAAACACACTTTTACTATGTATTTCCATCTATAACTGCTCCTAAGAGTATAATTTATTATTCGACAAATACCACACATAAAAAATGTCTTGAAATGATAAACAAGGAACTAAACATAGAATTTCAAGGATAAACTTACCACCAGAGTTACTGGCTGTCTGAAAATTATGTACAGCTTGATGTGAATAGTAATTATCATAGAATTCAGCTGGGTTTTGTAGGGACTCGTAGTTGGCATTGAGCTGCATGTCACTGGGACCTTGCTGGTAAGATGGACCTGAAGAACAGTGATTTTCCATAGCAATGTTCATCATATGTCCCTGGACTCCCACAGAGTTATAGGAACCACTCATACCAGGTGGTGTTAAAGGTGGACCTGGGTGAATGGGTCCTCCAGCTTGATTATGAGGCCCTAAAAATCCAGGTGGACCAGGTTGCAATGGTGGGCTATGTGGCATTGGTGGGCCAGGAGGACCTGTACATTGGTGGTGTCCAGGGGAACCTGGGTGCATTGCCGGACCATTGTGTCCCTGAGACATGTTAGGACCAGGACCTGGACTTGACCCTGAATTGTACATATTCTGAGGATGTGGGTTGTTTCCCTGAAACTGTGGTCCTGGTGGTGAGGCACTGTTATAAAATGCTGGTGGCCTGTAAAAAGAAAAAATATTTTAATGTTTTTCTTAACTTAAATCTTGATGAAAAAAAGTGTAAATACCTAAATGAATATTCAAAAGCACTGTCTACCAAAGATAGAAACAATAAGTATTATCTATATGGTTTTTTTAAAGTATTAATTTTGCTTAACATTTACATGATTTTTTTGTGTTGCTTTTCTTATTTCCACTGCTTCCTCAGTTCCTATTGACAGCCTGTTACTTCCTTGGAAATTCTTCTTGATCTAGCTATAGAATAGATATGTGAAAATTCTAGACATTTTCAAAAGCCATTTTTCCTAGTTTGTATTATAATATACCATCAGTATATACCACAGTACATATCATAAGATAGAAATTACAACACTTATTTTCTTAATATTTGCCCCAGAGGACAATGGAGTCTAAAACAAATTCTCATTGCTAACTTAGCATAAATTTTGTCTCTTATGTTTGTAAAATGAAAAAAAAAACCCTCTTCCTCATTTACCCAAGGAAGTATGATGTTTATTATAACTACACTTATATAAGACTGGAAAGTCTACAAATTGCCTTATATATATTTTTTCTATTTAAGCCTCAATAGACTTAGAAAGGTATTCTCATTTTTACAGAGGAGAAAATGTACTTTGAGAGGTTAAGCGACCTGCCTATGTTGACATGACTGCCAACACTGCCATTTAAGTGTCAGTTAATACATTGTAACATTTTTTAAGTCCTCATTATTGTTCTCTCTCTACAAAAAAAAAATCTAGCAGTGGTGATACAGAGGTCATTTTCACTGACATCCAGTAGAAACATATCATCATACAGTCAAACTTAATACACAGAGAACTATTCTAAAAAATGTAATCACAATTAGTATGAAAAGACTAAAATTCTTAGTTTCACTGCTTCTTCACCAAGATTAAATGTCTCAAAATAAATGCCAAAACTGAGGACGTTTCAAGTTGGTTCTATACTTTCTTTAAGATACTTTGGGATGTTTAACATTCAGAAATTCCTTTTAGTCAAACATCGGTCAGGCTAATTAAGCACACTATCCAACCTTCAGAGATGTTTCAAAAAAGGAAATGTTAGAGATTTTTTTTATAATATGTAAAACTGGTAAATTTCTTCAATTCAATTTAAAATTTATTAGCACCCACTGTGCAGAGCACTTTGATAAGTGCTAAGAACATATAAAGTTTAAATAATTCATGATCCTTTGGGGAAGGCACTTTGGTGTTACAGAAAAAGCACTGGATTTGGAGTTAGAGTTTAATTAAGTCTTAGGTTATCTACTTAATATGTGATTTTTGGAAAATGGTTTAACTTCTTTCAACTTCAGCTGCTTTATCAGTAAGGTGGACACAGCAATATTGACGTTAGGAGGATTATATGAAATACATATAAAATGTTCTGTAAGACTCAAAGTCTCTTGTGAGAGACTGTTATTAGCGCTGCAATAACTGGATGCCATCTAATTAACTTTTGGGGGTTTTCTCTTTCTTTTAGTCTGCAAGAATCATATATACTGTAAGGGAATATACACATTAGAATTAGTCCTATCCTAATATACTTGTTTACTTCTTAACTAATGCATCATTTTACCCATATTTTCTTTTTTAAGCCTTTTAGGGGTTATCTCCTGATAATGAACAGCTCCACAGTTATTCATCAGTTTATTATTTACTATCTATCATCTGGGCCACTGAATAAACAGGAAATTTCACCGACTGTTCACAGTACCAACATCAAACCTGTCATTCTGGCATTACTTGAATTAATTTGGATGGACTGACAGCATATAGGGCAAGCTTTACATAACTGTTGTTAGTATCTTTAGTATGTTCAGTTATAATAATTGCTATCTATTGGTTTAAGTAGTCACATGTTTTGGTCCAAAAGAACAGCAATATTATGGTACTTTGAAATCCACTGCTGCTTAATCTTCCCTCTAATTCTTCAGAAGCAGTCTGGAGAAGAGGAAAATGGGAGCATTTAGTAATTCCTGAATGCCACAAAGCCGATTATTAGGGCATATAAGATCAAAGGTAGCTAGCAGCTGAAAATGTTAAACTTACAAAAACAGTTCCAAAAGGAGAAGGAAGTTATTTATGATCTTTTAGAAATATCAAATAGACTAATGCAGGAAATTTGGGAAATTTGGTGGTTTGACCCTCTCCCTAATCCTGATAATAGCTGAATAAAGGCTTCTTGCCACACACAGAAATTTAAGCACTAGCCTCAATGGCTACTTTGAGGCTACTGAAGCTTAGAAATATCTTAATACCATGGAAGAAGATTGCTTATTAGATGATAATAATAAAAATTATTGACAATTAGGCAACACTTTACAAAGCACTTTCCTTACAATTCTGTAAGAATCTGAGGGCTTGGGTTCTAATCTTAGACCTGCTACTTACTACCTATGTATCCTTGGCAGTCATAGCCTTTCTGGGCCCCACAGATCTCATTTGTAAAATCAAGATTTTGGACTCAGATAATCTTTAAGGTCTCTTTTAGTTCTAAATCCTATAATATCAGTAGGTAGGTAGTCAAAACATCAGTATTGCCATTTTATAACTGAAGAAATTGTGGCTCAGAGAGATTAGCAGTCTTAAGTTTATACAACAAGTAATTGGCAGAGCTGAAATATGAATCTAAGTCCTTTGATTCCAAGTTCAGTGCTCTGAAGTAGTAGTTAAAAAATTGTAATTCTTAGAAATCTCAGTATAGTTCTTTAATAGTGTAACTTCTAAGAGCTGCCACAAACACTTTACTAGTACTGTACTGGAGAAGTGTAAATGATGGTGCCAGAAACAATTCAGATTTTGGCAAGTTGCTAGACTGTTAGATGATGCCTTGAAATGGGGAAGGTTGGAGGAAAAGTAAAAGATGGCATCATTAGCCACCCTTCATATTGCCAGACCTTGGAAAGGCACATTTGTAATTTCATGAAAAAGAGCTTTCATCTCCATGTTAAAATGTCTGGTATCTTCCAAGCTAGCACTTCCGCATAAAAATCATGGGAGAAACAGTATAGGGAGGACTAGACAAAACAAAATAAAGGCTGAAATCAAAAGGACAAAATTATTCATTAAAATGAAGAAAATAAAACTAACAACTAACAACTTAACATTTGTTCCTTTAGTGAACTATTAGGTATAAGAATCATGTGGAGAGCAGAGAAGGTGGTTTCATTTTACATGAGAATCAGACCTTTGTTTGAAAGCATAGTATTTTGCTATGATTAGAATTCTGACTTACTTCTTCCCAATTTTGTGTGCTAAATCCACAGTAGGTTTTACAACTATTTCAAAGAGAGATGGAATTTTCTTAAATTCATCAGAAAGATCTCCTTGAAAATTATCTTCTGATTCTGAAAATGAAAAATGCTCTGGCGGGGTTGGTAAAAGGCCAACCCCTGGAGGTGGTTTAGGAAGAGGAGCAATGCCACGCCTTCTAAGTTCTTCTAACTCTCTTTCATCTTCATTTTGTGGTTCTTCTTCAGTATTCAGGACCTAAAAGAAAATTACATCATCACTTTTGTGCAACTGAATCTATCATAAAAACAAACTCCTGATGAGGGCATTATTTGACCAATGAACAATTCCTAATGTTGTATTATTCGTACTAAATATATTATCATCTTATATTGCTCCACTCCCTCTCTCCTGAGTCCTTCCCCTCAGTCTACAAGTATGTTCAGACAGCTTCATTATCTTAAAACAAAAACAAAAAACCTTTCCTTAATTTCCCACTGTTTCCCCTTAAACTATCAGTTCTCTTTTGTATCAAACTCCTGTAAAGAATACTACTTGCTGTTTCTACCATTGACTCAATCCCTTGTAATTTACTTTCAATCTTTACTACTCTGGTGAACTCTGTCAAGGTCACTAAATTCCCTATCATCTTTTTATTTGTTATCTTTTTTGAACTCAGCATCATATAACTCTGTGGACCATGCCATTACCTTTATTGCCTTCCCTTCTCTTGGCTTCCTTGATGCTGTACTCTTATGGCTAATTCGTATTTTTAACCAATACTTTTTGCCTCTTTTGCTGGATCCTCACCTTCCTCTCACTCTTTAAAACAGGGGACTTTCTTAAGGTATTTACGGTCTGTGGTCCTCTTTTCTCCATTATTATCTCCCATGGATTTAATGATTACCTTCATGCAGATGACTCCCAAATCTGTATTTTCACTTCTTAAATTCTCCCCAGAGAGCCAAAACCATATGTTTAACTCCTAATGTATACTTCTCTATGTCCCATTTACACTTCAAATAAAATGTCTAAAACAGAACTCATTATCTTCCTCCCTAACATTGTCTTCTCTCTAGTTTTCCTATTTCTGGCAACAATGCCTTCACTTTCCCAATCTCATAATCTTAGAACTGTCTTTGGCTCTTTCTTCTCCCTCATCCCACACATCAAAACAGTTGCTAAGTTTTACCAATCCTACTTCTTCAATTTCTCTTGTATTTGGCCTTTCATTTCTATCCCCACAACAACCACCCTTATTTGGGTGCTAACTTCTTCTTTCTTATACTACTGTGATAGTCTCTTACCTAGTTTTCCTGCCTTCATTCTATCCTTTCTACAATCCATCCTCCACATTGATGCCTAATTTTGATGCATCTCTATTAAAAACTTCCAATGGCTCCCTACTGTCTAATTAAGTATAAACTCATGATATTAGAATCTAATGTCATTCACAATACAGTTCAAAACTACCTAATCCGGCCTTAGTTCATATTGCCAACCTTTATATCTTTTACATGCCAACCAATTAAGATTACTCTGACCTATCCCATTCATATTCTTCCTCCTGTCTCCATGGCTTTGTATTATACTTTCTACTCCCATCTTTTAAAGTCTTTCCCTTCCTTCAAGATTCAGCTCAGATTCTACTTGCTCCTTGAAGCCTTTGCTGACCTCCCAAATCTCAAATTTCTTATAGTATTTTGCATGGACTTTGTATTTATGTGGCTTGCCATGGTATTACATTTATTTGTGTACTAGCTTTTTATACCATTGGATTATAAGTAATTTGAGAGCAGGGCTTATGCCATACCTATCAATATGTCCCTAGGACCTAGCACAATACCTTCTTCATAGTAGGAACTTAACACATATTGGCAGAATTGATATGTCAAATACTTATTGAATCATTCCTGTCTATTTCAATTACCTAAAAATGTCAGGTCTTTTTCATTAACTGCCTAACACATGCATAATCCAATGGAACTCTGAGCCATGATGATGGTAATGACGCACACTTATATAAATGTTTCCCCTTAACCAATGAAACAGTAGTGGATATTACTTTCATTGTGCAGATAAGAAATTAAGGCTCATTGTCACAAAACTAGTAATAATGATGGTAATTCTTGAAATCATGTATCCAGAATGAATTATTAATTTTGAAAGCACCAAAGGGTTGATGACTATAATGACACATTATATCTCAAGATACACAATCTGTTCAAAATTATGAAATTCAGTGAAGAACTGGAAATTTCCAATAGTTTCTTCCTCTCTTAAAGAATTTTCCTGGGGAAAGGAAACAATTTTTAATTTATAAAAATATTCTTAGAATGATTTTTAGAGTTTCTGTCAAACTATCAACAAAAGCATAATAAACTCATTCCAATTTGGACCAAATTAAATTCAATTAAACAAATATTCATTAAACACCAATTCTGTGCAAGGCATTCTGGGAATATAATGACAAAAAAGAGAGTCCTTAATCTTATGGAACTTACATTCTACTGTGGGAATATGACATGTACACTGACAAATAAATACAAAATTATGTAACAAATGAAATAACACAACTAGGAAATGAGAAAATATTTCATGGAGAAGTGACACCTAAACTGTGCTTAATTAGCTCAATCATTAAAGGAATTGAATGTTTCTGAAAGACACAGAGAAGGAGTACATTTCAGAGAGGAGAACAACCTATGCAAAAGTACAAAGAGAGAAGAAAGAAGGTCAAGTTCAGAGAAATGGCCGTCTAGTTTGGCTAGAACGTACATGAAGGAAAGTGATAATGTGAAATAAGAATGGAAAGGGAGGCTGGGGTCAGATTATAGGGAGCCTTAAAATCTCTGTTGAAGAATTTGTTATTTTATCCTAAACACAGTCAGAAGTCACTGGAGATTTTTTGAATAAAGGCTGATGACATGGCCAAACCTACGCCTTGGAAAAATTATTCTGGCGACTTTGTGGATGATGAATTAGAGACTGAAATCAGGTAGACCAATTAGAAGGCTTTAAAATAGTCATGATGTGTGGGGTGGAGCCAAGACGGAGGCTGGAAAGCAGGGACTAGCGTGAGCTCCCTGCCAAGTACCTCCAAAAACCTATAAAAAATGTCTCTGAACCAATTCTAGAACTGCAGAACCCACAAAATAGCATAGGGAAGCAGGGCTCTAGCCCGGGACAGCCTGGATGGTCTCTGGGTAAGGTCTATCGTGCACGGAGCTGGAAGCAGAGGGGAGAGGAGCTGAGTGGAGCCCAATGTGGGCCGTGGGGACCGACAAGACCAGAAGCCAGGCAGAGCGTGCCCTAGCACCTTGAATCAGTGAGCTGCGGCAGTTACCAGACTTCTCAACCCACAA
>CM053625.1:229932551-229969935 GCA_028646595.1 Phalanger gymnotis
GAAGTTCAAGAAGCATTTCAAACCTTTGGGCTGCAAGCCTCAGGAGTTGGTATCTCATGGTCGGTGGCATTGTGCTGCCTCCTCGCTTCTACAGAGTGCCATCCTGTGTTGGGAGGCCTGGGGATCTCCACTGGTTTTGGGCACCCGGATTTCTCCCAGCCTGTCTCCCACATGGGTTTCCCGGCCAGCCACTTCTGCTTTGGTCCCATCTGGAGCAGCTCTGCATGCCGAGCGCTCTCCTAGCCCAAAGATTTGTTCCCTCGGCCTTTCAGACTCTCCTGGATGGGAAATTTGCCCCACTCAGACTTCTCGCAGTTTCTAATTCTCTCAAATCTGCTCAAATTCATTTTTTTATAGGAATCTGACAGAATTTGTGAGAGAGCTCCGGTAAGACGCTGTTTTCATGCAGCCATCTTGGCTCCACCAACAGAGTGGAATTCTCTATCTATCTGTATCTTCATTTGAATTGAAAAAAATCTTAACACATTTTATAGTAAATATGTGATAATTGTACACAATTTTTTTTTCAGTGTATAACTATATAACACCCCTTCTGGACTACATGCCCAAAAGTAGTGACCACTACTGTGCGATTCTAGGGTTGACCTAGAATCACATCCCCTTCCCCAGCAATATGCCTCCCATTAGCAATCAGTAGATGCAATTAACTCATAGCAAAGACAGTTACTAAAATGCCCTGGTAACAATAGTAGTTACAAAAATTCCCTCTATAAACCTGGGATGCACTCTCCACAATTACACATAGCAAGTGCAAGAAGAGCAGGCCCAAGTTTAGAGTACAAGTTGCATAAGCCATGCCATGGAGAACACAGGTGGCCAATACTATTCACTATCCCGCTACTGTGAAGCCTGGAGGACCTCCTATCAAGCCCTCACAAAGTTTCCCATAATGTGCAATATCTTTGCTGAGCAAGTTGCTCAGGTAGGCCCTCAGGGTCTGCTCCTCTTCACAGCTTGACTATGGATTGCCCAGAGCTACCTTTTTCTGAATCCATACATGACTCCCTTCTCTATTGCCTGAAGTCAAACTCTCAGCTGCTTCCTCCCTCAAGTGACTACCTCTCTGTAGCTGTTTCTTTGAGAGCATATGTCTGTTCCTTGCTGAATGCACATTGAGATTTTATTTCAAAATGACATTTACTGGGGTGGCGAGCTGTGGAATGTGTGAGAGATCCTTTCCTTCCCCTATCAAGAGTGATTCCCCCTCAGAAGCTGGGTTTCAGCGTTTCTTCATTTCTGACTCCAACTTGGACTTACATATCCTGGAAAACTCATTATATAAAACTATGCAGTATGTTCAATTTTTGCTTATCCAATGGTTTCATTTCATCAGAGTAAGGCATTTGGGAGGCGAGGAAAGTGTAAGCACTTGTTAATGTATTAATGCCATATTTCCTTTTATCTACTTTGCTTTCTGTGACTACAACTATGGGAGGGAGGATGAATACCTCCTTCTTCCCCATCTCCTCAACATCTGTATTTTCAAAGGCATGTCATTTTAGGGATCTGACCTGCATTTAGACCAATGTAGTGGCCCTAAGGCCTCAGTTTTTTCATCTTTGAAATAAAGATGTTGTGATGAGGGATGAGGATATAAACAGTGCCCTAAGGGTTAAGATTTGCTTTTCCCTAGTTTATCCTGTAACCTGAAGGCCTCCTAAAGTCTCTTCCCCTTATTTTGAAATATCATAAAACTTCTCCCTTATCCTGAACCATAAAATTCTTTGTCTTTCCTCCCCCCCCCCCCATCCTGGGTCACAAAATTTCTCCTGTCTCCCTTATCTTGTGTCATCCATCTTCCTTATCCTGTCCCTAATCTTCAACCCCCATGAAACCTCTAAAATTATTTAACCATTCTGAAGTCTCTACATAAGCATAACGCCCCCAAATGTCAGAGTCTCACTTAGCTTTCTTGCTAGGAGACCCATACTGCTTTTGCATCAATGAAGATCCCAGTGGCTACAGAGAAGGTTTAAGTGAATTTTTTCACACTGGAACCAGCTCTACCAACTCTAAACCTTATCAGTTGGACTAGGTGACCCCTAAGGTCCCTTTTATTTCTAAAATTCTTCCTTGTAAAAATGGTAAGGTGATTTCAATCCCTATCAAAATGCCTTGGAAAATTGTTTTGCTTGCAAGCAATCACGTTTTGACAGTAAAAATTTTAGACAACTAACTCTTTAAAAACTCTTTTTAAACTCTTTTAAAATTTGGCTTTAAAAAGCCAAATGCTACCAAAAATTGTAACTTGGTCTAGCAGATCAATGAAAAGATCTATTATTTAATGCTATATTAGAAAATGGAGAATTATAACAACACTAGTGAGAGCTATCTTAGAAGATGAATGTTTGATTTACCTCAATAGGAATTTATATTCTGGTATCAAAGGAAAATCTCCTCAGCCTATTGAATTCAATGGGATATTTCCTTGAAGTTATAGAGGATGAGAAACTGGCCCCTACTGAATAAGTTCATTTTATTCAAAGTCACTGTCTATAATAATAACAAACAACTTAGTTGAATCATTTATGATATGTAGAAGGAACAGGCAATAACTGGTTTTCAAATTTATTTATATGAGTGACATTGATTTAACAGAGACATACAGTAATTATTTTTACAATTGCATATATTTACATATATATGCACACATACATATAACCTTTAGCTCATGAAAAATATACAATTTACAACATTCTCTAGCATCAGAGAGAAGAAGAGTTTGGGAGATTTTGAGTCTTTTGAACATAGGGAAATTTAATCTTTTTGCAACTTAATTCTATTGCAATTATAATAATACCTTATTTTGACATACAATTCAAAATTGATAATTTATAACTTTGTCTTTACATCATCTTCATTTCCAATTATTCCCTTCTTCCACTGCTTCCCCAGAAAGCCACTCCTTATAAGAAAGAATAAAAAAAAATAGAAAAGAAAAAAAGCAGCTTAGTAACCAGATCTTACATATGAAATGTTGCACACTCATAGTATCCCACTCATGCAAAGAAGGGAGGGAAGTACATTTTCTTCTCTTTTCCAGGGCCAAACTTGATCATTATGATATCACTATGTTTACGCGGTATAAATATTACTTTTTGTTTCTATTTTTTCTTATTATAGTCATTGTGGATATCATTTTCTGGTTTTGCTTACTCCACATCAATTCATGTATTTTCCCATCTGATATCTGTATTTTTCATTCTTAATGTTTGTTGTTTCATACAACCAGTAACACTCCATTACAATCATGTAACACAATTTGTTTAGCCACCCATTAACAGCAAAAAATAAATTAAGTTTAAAAACCCTGGAATTAAAATGCATGTCCTTTAACTGGGAGATAGGCTGAACAAACTTTGTATAGAAATTTACAGCTCCCATGCAAACATCAAACTAACCAGACATGGAATACAGAATAGTTCATTCACACTTGATTGCATAAACAATCACAAAAATGTCCTTTTACTCTCCAGAGTCACCTTCCCTCAGGACCTATACAATCCTTCAGACTTACATACTACCCTAAATTTAAATTTCCTCTTAAAGGAGAAAATAGGCTTTAAACTGTGATGAATGAGAGACACTTTCTGGGTAATTCATAATCAGTTTCTTAATTAGGCTAGCTAATAATCAACAAATTGATGGATAGTGGTTTTTCTCCATAACCAAAGACACCTTAATGGAGACACTAAATGCCTTAAATATTTTTTTTTTTGAAAGGGAATACCCCTGACCAGAAAAATCAACCCTGATTGGTAGACATTTAAATGAAGCCATGGGCTAGAAGTCTTCAGCTCCTCCTACCAAGATCGTGAAACTAAGCCACCTCCAGCAGTCTGGCCAGAGGAATCCATCTCCACCAGTCCACTCTGGTTGTTTTTCTCCTTCATATGTTGGGTCACCCTAAAGTCCAGTGGAGAGGTACAATGACATGGGCTTATTTCCTAAGGGAAAAATTCACCTAGATTAGATTCCCTTTACAATCTAAACAGAAGCAAGGTCTCTTGGTTGGGTGGAGTACTGCCCAAAATACAGGAATCTCCTCTATGTCCTTCAGAGACTGGGTAACTGACCTACAGGAGCTGGTCCTTGAATGAAGAAATAAAGGGAAAAAGACTTACTAACAGCAAAATAATAATTTCTCTCACCCCTGAATCGAATGGGGAAACTATTTGGGATCAATAAATAGTGGATCTCTCAGCTTTTTGATGTCCTAAAGTTGCCTTCAAATTTACAGTACTACCTTAAGACTGAAGCTTCCCAAAAGGGGAATTTTTGCATTCAGGTTTTCAAGAGAGTCAACCCCTTTCTCAGTGGCCCTGCATGGTTCAAGTAGTAGTCAAGGTGTAGATTTATTTTTTATTCACTCTTTCCACAAGCATTTATCAAAAGACTACAATGTGCCAGGCAATGTCTGGCACATTGTCTGTCTGACAATGTCTGGTTTGGGGGATACACAGGCAAAAATGAAACAGTCTCTGCTTTTAGAGAGCTTACATTCTGCTACAATAGCAAAACAACATGAATACAGATAAGTATATACAAAGTACAAATGAAAATTGCTATGCTAAACACTTTACAATTATTATCTCATTTGATCCTCACAACAACCTTGCAAGGTAGGCACTATTATAACCCTCATGTCACAGATGAGGAAACTGAGGTTAAGTGACCTGCTCAGTATCACAAAGCTGGTAAGAATCTGAGGCCACATCTGAACTCAGGTTTTCCTGACTTTAGTGCTCTATCAACTCTGCCACCTAGCTGTCCCAGATATTCTAGATCCAGAGAGCACCTTTTACCAAGGCATGGAAAGTGCCCTGTATGAAGGATACTAAGAAGGCCAGTTTTGTTTTACTGCAACATAGGTGACACAAAGAAGACTAAATATGAAACAAAGCTGGAAAGTATAGTAGCAATTTGGCTTTGAAGATCTTTCCCACCCATTAATAGGCCATGTGGCCTGCTTACATCACAGGAAGCCTAAGGTAGGAAGGGCTTCCCAACAGAGAGAGAGAGAAAGAGAGAGAGAGAGAGAGAGAGAGAGAGAGAGAGAGAGAGAGAGAGAGAGAGAGAGAGACAGCACGCAGTTATGGCTGCTAATGGCCACCCTCACGATTGTTAGAACTGAACAGGCTGACTTAGGTGTACTGTGAGTTTGTTTTGGGGAAGATCCCAGCAGGGGGTCAGAGAGGTTTTGAGATGGCCAGGCTCCAGGTTGGTATATTGTGTATGGAATATTTTACTGCTGTGATAGACTGGATAAATGGCTTGTGGTACATGGTTCTCTGGTGCCCGAATAAATGGTTTACTTCTTCCACCTTCTATGTGAAGAATCTCATATGCTTTGCAATGCAGAATTACATAGGCATTTTGACAATTATCATCTGTATTATTATTGCCTTACTGGTACAGAAAGATGGATTGAGACTGAGTTGTGAAAAACTTTAAATATCAGAAGAATTTACAATCCATACTAGAGGGAGCCATGGTGTTAAACTAGTCAAGTAACAAAATCTGACTTGCACTTTATGAAATTCACTTGTACAGTGGCTATGTAGAGGTTAGACTGGAATGAGGGGAGCAGTGAAACAGAAAGGTCGATAAGGAAATTATTCCTATAGTCCAGCCCAGAAATGGTAACAGCCTGAACTAGGATGGTGAGTGTGTGAATGGTGTCTGATTGGGTGAAAAGATGTAAAGATTAGAAATGACAACTGATTGTATATAGGGAGCTGAATAAAGGATGACACAGGTTGCAAACCTGCATGGAAAGCACCTGTGGTGCCTCCAACAGGAAAAGTAAAGTTCACAAGGGGAATGCGTTTGAGGCAAAAGACAATGAGTTCTGTTTTGGATAAATGATAAGTGAAGAGAGGCTATATATACAGTGGCTGGAGAGAAGGCTACTGAGGAAGTGGCCAGAAATGAGGGAGTGACTGGGGCTTTTCTGAAATAAAGTTCCAGGAGAAGCAGTCATCATTCAGAAGAGGGCCTCAGGGAGGACTTTCCCCGAGGGGTTGGAATCTGATAGGGGCAAGGTGATTGATTAGGAGACTGAGGTAGCCCTAGACAATAATAATAACATGGTTAGTTAATACCTAAGAGGCTAGGTTTGCAAAGCACTTTACAAATATTACCTCATGTGGCAAAGAATGGGAAACTGAGGAGGTGTCCATAAATTGGAGAATGAACAAGTTATAACATATAAATGTGATGGAGGGGCAGCTAGGTAGAACAGTGAGTAGAGCACTGGCCCTGGAGTCAGGAGGACTTGAGTTCAAATCTGGCCTCAGACACTTGACACATGTACTAGCTATGTGACCTTGGGCAAGTCACTTAACCCTAATTACCCTGCCTTCCTCCCTCAAAAAAAAATGTTTTTAAAAAATGTGATGGAATATTATTGTCCTGAATGCTTAGCAACCAACACTAATGAAAAACACATGTTACATACATACATGCATACACCCCCCAAAAAATATTCAAAATAGATACAAAATTATTTTGGAGGGATGAATAGCAATGGAAACTGGGGGATTAGAAAGGCCTTATGTAGATGGTGGTGCTAGAGCTGAATCTCAAAGAAGATTAAAGACTTTAAGAGATGGTGCTAAGGAAGGAGTAATAATAACAATAGTAGCTAATAATAATGACAATAATAATAGGTAATGGTGCTTACTACAGTGCCTTCTGATAGAGGTGAAGGACTCAGAAAGTAGAATTTTTTGATGTGGCCAATATTAAAATTCATTTTAATTATATGGCTAATGTAGAAATTTGTTTTGATTGACTACACATGTTTATAATAAACTTTTTTCTTCTTGTGTTCTCAGTTACAGGAGTTGGAATGGAAGGGTAAGGAGGATATTGGCTGATTAAAACAAAATACATTTTTAAAAATATCTCATTTTGTTCTCACAACAATCCAGGAAGATAGGTGCTACTACCCACATTTTACAAATGGAGAAACAAAAGCAAACAGGTGTTAAATGAGTTTGCCCGCGGTCATGCAATTAGTGCCAATCTGAAGGGGAAATTAAAATCAAGTCTTTCTAACTCCAGGTCTAGTGCTCTTTACCACCTAGCTGCATTCATAGAATGAGCTAAGTTTGAGATGTGACACAGACCCTGTTCCATGAACAAGACACTCTATCTCTCAGCTCCAGACATTATCTCTGGCTATCTGCCTGGAACACTCTCTCTCCCTCTTCCACTCTTGCTATTCCAGCTACTGACCTCCCTGACTTTAAGTTCCAACTAAAATACCACTTTCTATAAGAAGCCTTCTCCAACCTCCTCTTATTCCAGTGCCTTCCCTCTTTTAATTATTTCCTGTTTATCCTGCATATAGCTTGTTTTTTTTTTTTTAGTTTGCATGTTGTTTCACCCATTAGATTGTAAGCTCCTTAGGGCAGGGACTTTTTGCCTCTTTTTATATCCCCAGCTCTTAGTATAGTGCCTAGCACATAGTAAGTGCTTAATGTTTATTTATTGATTTTTTTTCTTCAAGTATTCATAATCTGTTGGGGGGGAAGGGAGGAGATATGTAATATCTTTACTTTTCAGTTGGGTTAAGGAATAAGGGGACCTGACCTGTGATTTAATTTTAAGGGAATATCCCCAATGAGAAGACTCCCTTCTTTAATGATCAGCAACTGCTCTTCACTTTACATTCTTAGAGTTTCCTAGAGCACTGTGAGTTTAAGTGACTTGCCTAGAGTGACACAGCCAGTATGTGTCAGTAGTAGGGCTTGAATTCAAGTCAACTTCAAATCACAAAGCTTTGAGTCTGAGTTTTTTGTGAGGAGCACAATCTCCAAATATATCATTGTTCTAGTATGAAAATTAAATCCTCTGAAAGAACATTGTACCAAAATATGGGGACCATCTTTATAATTTGTATTCAAGAATAAAGGTTCTAACAAGAAAACATTGAACTAATAAATATCTCCTGATATTCACTAGTTTTTAATAGTAACCTGGAAGGAGCATAGTAATGGTTGTGTTAGTCACAACCTAACGAAAAAGCATTTATTAGACTCCTCTAAAGGCCAAGCATTCCCATAGATACTTTGTGTCCTTTACAAAGACAAAAGTGAAAGTCCCTGACCTCACTGTATTCTGATTATTTACTTACCATATCTCTAATGAAATACATATTGCAACCTATGTGTCTGTTAACTGTATTATGATGAAACAAAAAAGAAACAAGTAGCTTGGTCTAAGAGGCAGAGGAATCTATGAGGCTTATCAGTTTAAAGTAGTAAAGGGTTACAATAGAAATTCTAAGATCATGTAGTTTGGTAAAGCCCTTTGCAAATCTGAAGGCTTATGCAGGGGTCAGTTTTATTATTTCATGTAACAAAGAAGTTGCCCTATAAAGTGTTAAATATGAAACTTATGAAAATACACAACTTAAATACATAAATGCCAGCTGTCACTATTATTGTAAGAAACAAGCCACTAGCCTTCAATATTAAAGTGTTAAGTATGAACCAGATACAAATTAGAAGTAGTTTGAGGGCCTGTTTACTTATTCTAAAACCAAAAGCTAAATTCCACACCAGTACACATAAAGGTCAGACAGGACTGGAAAAAAAAAAGACTGAACAACAACAAAAATACATTAAAGGAATGTGTGATGCTTTCATTTATAAAGATTTCGTCAGCTTCAGAACATCTTATAAAGATTGCCTCAGATGCAGAACATATTGAGAGCTGCAGCAAAAAAAAAAAAAAATCATCTAGTAGCTAACCAGATGGGCAGTACAAGTACAGCTTCGTTACGCAGGCATAATTTCTTCGTACTCCATCTCTCACAATCAATCCAGATAAGACCCAGGTAAAACACTTTGCAAGTCTTTAAGTGTTAAATGAATGTTGGTTATTATGAGTAAGTACCTAATTGTGCAGGGTCCTCTGGATGGTATTCTTACACCAAAAAAGGGAGTGACATGTCACCTTTCAGAAAGACCAGGGCTTGGATTGTTTTCCTTAGAAAGATAAGTGCTGAGGATACTTTGTTTTTCTTGGAAAGACCACTGTTTAGGATACTTTGTTTTCCTTCAAAGACCAGTGTTTAGGATACTTTGTTTTCCTTGGAAAGACCAGCGCCTGGGATACTTTGTTTTTGTTAAGTATTAAAAAGGTAACCGTAACTTCCAAGGAGGAGGCAGGCCTTTTCTCAGGCAAAACAAAAAACATATAATGAAACATCAAATCCGCCGGCGGCAGCTACTCAACAAAGGAGGAAATTGGGGTCGGAGTAAGCGTCAGGGTAGGTGTGTGTAGAAGCTTCCTTTGGGCTGCCCTCCGGCTCCCCCACCTCGCCTCCACTTCCTAGGCCTCAGGCCTAGCTCAGGCCTAGTACTGCAGTCACACCAGAAAGTGACAGAGGCAGCGCCACATTCCCCAGGCCCGGTTAGAGGCCCCAGGCCCTACGGGCAGATAAAGCCCCGGGACGCGGAAAGGGGAAGCGGCCTAGAGCCTTCTCTCTCTCCTTCGTCCCCTAAGAAGGCTGCGGAGAGGCAGCGGTTTGCAGGAAGAAAGAGAGCCCGCCCGTGAGGCCTAGTACGGGAGCGGCGGCGGGGGAGGGGGGGGCGTTGTCATCTCTCTGCAGCGGCCATGCCCCTCCTCTCCGCCTTCTTCTCCGGCTCAGCCGCAGCCTCAAGCGGCACGTGACACAGCCCACTCTCATCTCCACCCCGAGATATCCCTGCGCCGTCGCTACCTCAGCGTAGGGGGCAACCACTTTCTCTTTCCTCCTCTTCTCCTCCCTCCATTCCCCCCCTCCCCTCCCTTCCCCCCTCCCCCGCCCGAGGTGACAGATCCTCCATCGCCGCCATGTTGACGTCCCGCCTCTTCTATCCCCGCCGCCACCGCGGGAAGGAAAAGAGGCCCCGCCCCTAGGAGATGATTGACAGGGAGATTTCCCCAATGGTCAACGCTCTCAGCAGGACCCCACCCCCAGCCTCCCGCCCGCCGGGGCCGCTTCCCAGCGGGGCCCGGGCCCGGGCTTATGTGTACGTGCGTATGTGTGTGTGTGTGTGCGCGCGCGCGCGTGTGTGTGCATGTATGTGTGCCTGCGCAGCGGCGGAGCGGAGGCTCCAGAGCGAGGGCCGCCCGCGGAAGAATCCTCTCTCCCCTCCCCCCCCACCCCTCCTCCCTGAGTCTGGGGGAAAGGCATTTCGGCCGGCGCCGTCGCCATTTTGTCGAGCTGCCTATCTCGGGCGCCGCCATGTTGGTGAGAAGAAATCACCGCCACGGCCACTATCCAAATCCCCGTGTTCCTCCACGCCACCCGCTCGCTCCCAAGCCTCGGCCAGCAGCGGCGGATAGAGACTAAAGCAGCAGCGCCAGCAGCGCCCGGCAGCGAGGGGGGCCATTGCCCTGTGTTTGCAGTTAGAGCCCCATCTTTCTGCTGTGATTGTTAATAGACTGGAAAAGTCTCTGTGTCTCTCTGTGTCGCTCACTAAGTAACCGTGAGTTTTTACCAATTCATCATCTCTCACCACCGAGTCCCAGCGGCGGCCGAGAGCAGGTGGTGATCACCGAGTCCAAGTGTGTGTGTCTCTCTCTCTGTCAGGCAGCAGCAGCAGCAGGGCGTGTGCGCGCTAGGGTCTCTGGTCGGTGGCCACAGGGCAGTTTCCTCCTCGCCACCTCCTGCTGCTCATCCCTCCACCACCACCTCCACCATCACCACCTCCACCTCCTCCACCAGCCTCATGGCCTTTGAGAGCCTTTTCTCCAAATCCCCCAACCCCGTTCTTGACAAAAACATGACAGACTCTGAACATGCAGGGGACGAAAGGTCGAGTAACCCTAATTCTTCTCTCTCTCTCTTTCTTTTCTCTTTCTTTCTGTCCGATAATAATAATGTGTCTGTGGTTCAATAATAATAGTCCTCATCCTCATGTGCGTAGTACTGGAATGTTTGCTGCGTTTTCTTCAGCCTATGTTGGGTGGGGGTGGGGGAGGGGATGGGGGGGGAGTAGTTGGAGGGTAAGGGGGTAAACAAAAAAAATCACCATCTTCGGTGTGTAAAAATGGGGGTGGTTTTGGGTTGGTGTGGGGCTGGGAGCTGGGGAAAGATTGCAGTTACATTTTGCATGATTTAAACATTTTTTTTTGTTTTGTTCCATCAATTCCATTACATGCACTCCTCTCCTCTCCTCTTCCCCCACCCCCCCTTAAACCTTCAAGATAATTCCACGGTCATTGCAAACTTCGTTTGGTGGTGCTAGAGAAAGGTTTGTTTCAGGTTTTTCCTCCCTACCTCTCAACTAGGTTTCGTGTTCTATATTTAACCTGATGGTTTTCTCATCGGATTTGCAGCCTTCTGATTTCACGAGATCTTTTTTATGCAGATTAGGGTCTGACTGACGTTTTGCTTTGCCCCCCCCCCCCCCCCCCCCGCCAGTCCCCACACGCACACCCCAGTCATCATTTCCCTGGTTAGATGACAAGCACTTTTGTGTGTCTCCCTCTTCTGAGCACTCTTTCTTACATGAAGCGTTGCAGTTTCCCAATTCCCTCCTCGTTAGCTGTGGCCCAGCCCTGAAGCTTTTTAGAAAAAAAAAACCCTCAAAGTTAAATGATTAGATGCTCAATTTCAAATATTTTAAACCATTTAATATTTAATGGTTTTTTACATATTTACTATGGCATCAGGACTCCTCCAAAAGTACACTTAAAGTTTTGCTTTTAGGAAGTTTTAAATCACCACCACCACCACCACCACCAACAACTATTTCCAAAGTGTTGTTTTCTAGTAAAACCCTGTTGAGGCTAGCAAGCCTGCATAGCTAGTAAAGCCAGGGAACACTGCAAAATGATAAGGCCATAGTACTTTCCTTTCAAAATCTCAAAGTTAGCCGTTCATGGATTATGAATTTATTTTGACCTCTTTGATTTTGTAAATGTTACACGTTTAACATTCCCTCAAAATAAGTTACTCCAGTACTATTTTATAAGAAGTGTATCTTTTCCATTTTAAGGCTTCAGTCTTCAGTTGTAATAAAATCCTAACAATTTAGATAAAATGGCAGCACAGTTTAGTTACTTCTGAAAGATTTAAGTGTTACAGTGACAGAGCAAAATCTCATATCTAATTGTGATTTATAATAGTCATTTCAGAATCCAAAATTAGAAAATTATTCTGCACTAAATAGAAGCAGTCGAAAGGACCCTTATACATAAACTTTTGGAACCCTAGCTTCAGTTTGTAGTTACCTCAGAATGCTTCTAACACATTTGTAAGTTGCCAAAATTTAATACTTATTAGTAGTAATATGGCTGTTATAACTTGCTACAATCATAACCAAAGCAGTAAAAATAATAAATTAGTTTGCACTTCAAAATTTGTATTTAAATATTTGATTATCTTGAAAAATTACTGAGGAAAAAAGGAGTAACAAGTGTAAGTGCACAGATTCAGTTCAATTCAGTAAAAGTCAGTTCAATAAAATGAAAGCAATGTCCTTCCCCTCTACCAAAAATAGAAAAATCCTTTTAACCAAAGGCTAAAATCATGAATATATGAATATTTTTCATATCCTTTTGCTGTGGGTGGTAGGAATTTTCTTTTAATTAAAGGCCTGTTGACAATTACAAAAACAAGTATGTTGGTTTTTAAAATAAAAATCTAATGTGTTTAGATAGTACACTCCAGTTGCAATCCCAAAGGAAATTTAGAAAGTTAAATTTCTATCTTTATAAGCTAATTCTAGAAATAATATTTTAGAATAAAAATAGAATACACAACTAATTTCTAAAGAATTCTCCACACTGACATTTAGTAGTTTAGACAGATTAGGTTCCAGTCAGAAGGAATTCAGTACTAAAGTAAAGTTATAATACCAAACTTATCAATGTAGACTCCAGACTTAAAGGTTTCTAGAGCTATTTTGAGAAATTTGTATTTGGACATCAAAATATTTTATTATGGAAAACCAAAATCTGTGCTAGCGAGAACTGGTAAATTGGGAAATTAAAGTTCAAAATCAAAATTTTACTAAAATTGCTTTTTAGTTGTCTTTGTTCCCAGCAGCATAAGTAATATAAAGGATTTACTTTATAAATAATATATTATGGAGTTTTTTTGTCCTTTAGACCTAAGAAAACAAAATCATCTACCTATATTTAGAAAATGATTAGCTGATTATTAGTGTGAGATGGTAGCTTTATTCTGAAACAATTTTTTTTTTTTACACTGTATCATTTAGTTCCACCTTGTGTAGCAGAAAGCCCTGCACTAGGCTATAATCTGAAGGCCTGGTCCTGGTTCTGCCACTTTCTAGCCAGTGAACATCCTCTATCCCTTAAAGCCCCTTGTGCAAGTCTTTTAACTTCTCTAGGACTCAACTGTTTCATCTGTAAATAAATAATAGGTTGAACTAGGTGATATTGAAGTCCCATATAGCTCTGACATTCTGATTTCATATTATATTCATTTAAAATCTAGGATCTTTGTAATTAATAATAGGTAGTCTTAGGAAGTTGCTTGAGGTTAAAAGAGGTCAAATGACTTGCCAATGAATACATGAATAAATATAATGGGTAGGACTTGAATCTAGGTTCTTCTTGATTCTAAGGCCAGAATTGCATTTACTGTCTCTCTGTTCCCAAACCATGATAGCAAAAAGTCAGTGGAAATGGAAGAGGTATAAGAACTAATTCTGGATTATTTTTCCAGATATTCTATAATGAAATCTTTAGTTGTCAATTACCAGTGATGTAAAGATTTTTTAATGACATTTTTGTATTAGAGGACTAGAATGTAAGTTCAGTGAAATGAATCAGTTCTCTTTATGATTTTTTAAAGTAGGTGTCTAAAACATGCTGTATTTTTAAAAAATTAAATACATTTTTGTGATTACTATGTAAAAACATCATCCTAAATGCAAATGAAAAATTTTTAGGGTGCAAAAGTTTAATTTTAGCTTAAACCAAATATAATTTATTTTAGCTTAAAAATCTTTTTAAGTTGGAAGGATTATCTCCTTAAAGACAGTAATTTTTCAGATGAAATAAGCCTAAGGAATTTCTGTTTTAAAAGGGCTGTTTTAATGATATTTATTTTAAATGCTTTTATTTTTATTTTGATATTTTTAGTTTTCATATTACATTCATTTCCAAATATATTCCCCCCCTTCTTCCCAGCAAGCCATCTGTTATAACAAAGATTTTAAAAAGAAAGGGAAAATAAAGCAATTCAGGAAAACTAACCAACACATTGAGTATACCTGACAGTGTAAGCAATATTCCACCTCCTTAGTCCCCCACTTCTGTGATGAAAGGTTAGAGGTGTTTTCTCTTGAGCCAAACTTGATCATTATAATTGCACAGCTTTCAGTTTCATTTCCCTAGTGATATTTCCATAACATATAAATGTGATGCACGTTTTACTATAAATCTGATAGGGTATAGCTTATATATTTGTGAAACGTAATCTATTTGAAAATGATATGAAGCCTGGAGGAATAGCTAATGGTGGTTAGAATTCTAAAAAGATATTAATAAGCAGTGACATTTGGGCTAAATCTAATATGACATTTGATAGAGTCTGAAATAAAGTCTTAGATCTAAAAATCTGACTTCCCAAATACAAGTTAGATAGCAATTTATCTGAAAAAGATCTGGGAGTTTTAGTGGAATGCCCACTCAATACGAGTCAACAGTATGGTATAGTAGCTAAGAAAAAGCTAATGGTGTCTTGGGGCTGTGTAGAGAGGCAGAATGGTAATGAGCAATCAAGCATTTATTAAGCACCTTCTGAGTGCCAGATGCTGTACTGGGAGCTGGGAATATAAGGAAAAAGAATGAAGCAATCTTGGTCTTGAAGAAGCTTACATTCCATCAGGAGAGACAACATATAAGTCAAACCAAATAAATGTAAGGTAATTAGGTAGGGCGCTAATTAGAAAAGGCTTCTTGTAGAGGATGGTACTTGAGCTTTATCTTGAAGGAAGAAAAGGATTCTATGAGGTAGAGTTAGGTGAGAAAACCATTTCTGGCATGGAAATGGGAAATAGAGTACCATAGATGTGGAGCAAAGAAAAGACTAACTGGTCTAGATCCCTAGAATGAGTGAAGCAGGGTATAAGATATAATGAGGCTAGAAAGATAATTTGGGGCCAAGTTGTAAAAGCTTTAAAAGCCAGCAGAGTTTATATTCTAACCTAGAGGCAATAAGTGAGACACTGAAGTTTATTGAGTTTTATAGGGACATAGAAAGGTGTTTAAAGAAAATATTTGATCTCTGTATAGAGAATGGACTTGAGTGGGGGTGGGGAGGGAGGAGTTAGAGTCCAGGTAACTAACCAGAGAACTCTCTAATAGCTCACTACTGCAATAGCCCAAGCACTCAAGCATCATGAGACCCTGCACTGAAGTGATGGCTAATCAATAAGGGATCAGCCGCAAGAGATAATGTGGAAGTAGAAACAACAAGATAATGCAACTTATTTTATATATGTGGTGAGGAAAAGAGGAGTCAAGAATAATATTGAGGAGACCGAAATAACTAGGGACTTTTGACAGAAGTAGGGACATGGGGAGAGGGGCAGGTTTTGGAGGAAAGAGAATGAGTTTTCTTTTGGATATGTTGAGTTTGAGATGACCTGTTGTACTCTCTCCTGGAGTAATCTGTTTAGTGCTGGGCACTACAGTTTGGGAAAGGCTGGAATCAGCTGGAAAGTGTCCAGAAAAGGATGCCAAGAATAGGGAAGTCTAGATGGTTGGCTGAAGGAATTGGGGTTGTTTAGCTTGGGAAAGAGAAAGGGGGTAAGAAGTAAAAAGTAGATACAATATCCATCTTCAAATATTTGAAAGATTGTCATGGCAGAGGAATTAGTTTGTGTTTCTTGGTTCCAGAGAGCAGAATCTGGACATGATAAGTAGAATTTGCAAAGAGGGGGCAGCTAGGTTGGTGCCTTGCAGTCAAGAGGACCCGAGTTCAAATTTGGCCTCAGGCACTTGACACTTACTAGTTGTGTGATCCAGGGCAAGTCGCTTAACCTTGATTGCCTCAGGAAAAAAAATGAATTTGCAAGAGGCAAATTTTGGCCTGATGTCGGGAAAAGATCCCTAAGGTAAAAGCTGGTTGATCACTTGTCAAGTAGGTTGTAATGGGGATTATTTTCTGGCTGTGGGTTGGGCTGAATGACTGCTAAGGTCTCTTCCAACCCTGAAATTTTGATTCTGTGGTAACTCAGTGAATTAACTAAATTTAAGATTTAAGGTATTATAATTTTTAAAAGGCCCCATAAATTTGCGTTTTTGTAGGATGTTAAAACATATAGTAGAGGAGTCTTTCAGTATGGGGGGGGGTGGGAAAAAGTTTCTAGAAGTCTTACTCAACTTCTCCCATCACTAATTATAAAAATTTGGGGGGTGTCAGGGGGATTGAGGTTACCTGCTAGTGAAATTTAGATCATAGAACATCGAACATATTTTCATCTTTATCCTTTTCTTTCTTCCATTTAAGCTTATCTCAGCTGAGTATTGGCTTAATTAAAGCATTTGACAGGAAGTTGTGCTTTATTGGAGGTTATTTGTGACATCAGAAAGAGATGTGTTAGTTCAAATGAATTCCCAAATGGTTGAATTTAGAGGAAGATGTGGACTTTGCCTCTTCTAGGCAACTACCCTCTCATCACCGACAGTCATCCAGGGAGCAGAATACATGGGATGGTCATTGTTTTGTAGCACTCATTCATTTTCATTCACTTGGTAAACATTTTTAAGTTTCATACAGGGTCAAATCCTGGCCCCTAAGGTGAATCTGAACACAAGGTTCAGTTAAATTTTTCATATCTACAGGAGGGCTAACCTTATAATAATAGCAATTTATACCTATATAAGGTATTATAGTTTGTTAAACACTTTACATAGATTTATCATTTGAGCTTTATAACAGCTCTGTGAATGGAGTGGTACTCAATATGATTCCCTTTTATAAATGAAGAAATTCCTTCTACTTGATACCAAATGAAAATTTATTAACATTGTAAGTTGAAGTTTTATTCTTGTCTCTAAAACTTTGAGTTAGTAAACAATTCTCTCCTGGGTTTAGGGTTCTATATTTGTGTTCAGTTTTGAAATAGCAGCTTAATGCCTCCTTTCTCAAACTGATTTAACCTTTGGAACACTGTGGAGTTTCAATCTAATGACTAAAAATGCTAGTATAAAAGCATAGGATAACTCTGGGGTTCAGTAGGGTCCTGAAAATTTACATCATAATAGAAATTAGGCCTTTCGTTTTTGCAGGGGGAGGGCAGGGTATTTGGGGTTAAGTGACTTGCCCAAGGTCACACAGCTAGTAAGTGTATCAAGTGGCTGAGGCCAGATTTGAACTCAGGTCGTCCTGACTCTAGGGCCAGTGCTGTACTCACTGCACAACCTAGCTGCCCCAGGCCTATTTTTTGTACCAAAATAGCTACTCTCCTCCATCGTCAGAGTGAACTCAGCTCCATTTTGCATATTTACTTCGATTTCTTTGCTTACCTAGTCCCAAATATTTTTCCCATTTATTCCAAATTTAGCATTTTGTAATTTCAAATTTGTGATCAAAATTTCAGTTGTGAGAAATAGGAGCTTTCTAGGTAATGTGTAAGTTCCCAGCTAGCTTAATAAGAGAACTCACTAAATAAATTAACATAAGAAATATACCTACAACTTGTTTTAGTTCCTTCTGAGCAGTGGCCATAGATTGAAATTTTACAGCAGCTAGTTGACCAAAAAATGATATTAAATCACTTATGCAAGTTATTTGGATTCAAATAATTCTTGTATAGCAGCTCCAATGTTAGAAACAAATTGAGAGATATGTTTCTTTATACCCACATTACACATTTGAGAAGTACATAAGATTCTCTTTTAGGTTTTGGCCTTTATTTTAATGTGTAAGTTGGAAAAGGTAGCAAGGTATTTTTATCTGTCATATCAATAAGTGGATTATGGACAGACCTATTCTCATATAGCCTTAAGATTTTATGACCTTAAACTTACCAAGTTTCTCTATATCTGGTACAGAAATTAAATTAGGTACAAAAGTTTGGCAAAGTATGTAGAAAGTGTTGCTTTCCGCTAGCTTCCTGAGAAGTCTCTCTATTTGAGATCTTATTAGTGTTATTACAGTACCTTCTAGTTTGGACCACTGACTGGGATTTTCAGCAGTTAAAGAATATAGACCCCATCTGTTTTACAGTGTTACCTTTTTAATATATATATATGTATATATATATATATATTATGTTTAACAGTTACTGAAATTCTGTTGTTTTAATTTCATTTATAGGTAGCCTTTAAAAAAAATACTTGATCCACATTACCTCTTGCCCTTAATATGAGTCAGCTTTTAAATGGGTCATCCTATGTAAAATCTTCTTTAAACTAGACTTAACTTAGACCAGTAGGGACACAGAGCTTTCTATTATCTTTTAATTGGATTAGTTTCACTCTTGGTAAGTTACAGAGCATCAGGTTTAAGCTAAATGAAAGGAAAAACTTCTTAACAATGAATTCTCCATCATTGGAGGTTTTTAAACAAAGGCAATTTAGGTGACCACATTAAGGACGTTGTATAGAGAATTGCCTAGTTAAGGACTGGCCAAAAGAGCCTCAGAGGCCCCTTATTCTGAGATTCTGTGACTTTTCTGGGGACAGTATGGGCACACTTAATGGCAGCATCCCTCAGCAGAATCTTCATATGACTGCTTTATGAAGCAGTTAAATCGTACAATGAATAGAGCCCTGGATCTGGAGTCAGGAAGGACTAAGTTCAAATATATCCCTAGACACTTAACAGCTATGTGACCCTGGACAAGTCACTTAACCTCTCTCTTTAGCTGCAAAAATAGGAACAATAATTTCATATACCTCTCAAGTTGTAATGATGAAGATAAAATGAGATAGCATGTATGAAGTATTTTGCAAACTTTAAAGCACTGTACAAATGCTGTCAGCTGTCATCATTGTTTTCATTCTGTGTGTCCAGACTTGTGCTGGGGGCCAGCTCAAACCGGAAAAACAATTATTAAATTTTTAGAGTTTGAGCATTTACACCTCAGAAATACAAATTCCTACAAATCAGGGCTTGATTTATTGTCTTGTTGATTGTTTAGACTTGAGCAAGTGTTACTCATTCAGATTTAACTTTAAAACTATATGTTTATCACATACACATACACAGAGCCCATTTTTTAACCAGCACATCCCTATATTGCTCTATATGTGTTGCTTGAACTCAGCAGGAGTGCAGTAGAAGGCTCAGGGAATGAAATCATCACTGGACTGGCAGCCCGATGATTGTAGACTAATAAGGATAATCATAACCAGCATTTATGTAAGGCTTTAAGGTTTGCAAAATGCTTTTCATCTATTAACTAATTTGAGCCTCACAACACCCCTGGGAATGTGAAACTCAATGAGAGAAGAGATCAATTTGGCTTATATGTTCACTGGAAACCTTCATGGAAGATTTAGAAACTGAATAGATTTTGCCCTGTCAGGCCACATATGAAATATTGTATTGAATTCTGGGCACTATAGGTTAGGAAGGACACTGGTAAGGTGGAGAGCATCTAGAAGAGAGCAACCAGAAATGTAAAGAACCTCAACTCTATATCATATGAGAATTGATTAAAGGAATTGTCTAGAAGAAGAGAATTCTCAGAGGAAATGTAATAAATGTCTTCAAGTATTAAAAAGGTGCCATGTGGGGAGAGCGAAGATAATAAGCATTTATGTGGCATCTGCTATGTGCCAGGAACTGTATGAAGTGCTTTACAAATATTATCTCATTTGAGCTTCACAGCCACCTTATGAAGGACCCCATTTATAGTCAAGGAAACTGAGGCAAGCAGAGGTTAAGTGACTTTCCCAGAAGGTGTCTGAGGCTAGATTTGATTTCAGGTCTATGCACTGTACCAACTATGCTGCCTTATTGTGGAAGAGGGAGGGAAGAACAAGCAGTAATTGGTGGAAGTTTTGATGAGGTAAATTTAGGCTTAATATCAATAAAAAGACCTTAACAATTATAGCTACCCAAAAATGTTACGGGCTGCTGCAGCCGTGGAGACCTTAAGTCTTAAAGCAAAGGCTGGATGACCACTTATGGAATGTTTTGTGGAGAATTTTTCAGGAGGTTGTGGATTGGGCTCTGTAGCCACTAAGGCCCCTTGCAACACTACAGATATAAAAGGTGAGAGGGGGGAACCTCGAGGAATGAGAGACTTTTAGAATTGAAAGAGACCTTAGAGATTATCTAGTTAAATCACCTCATTCTACAAACAAAAAAGCTAGATAGTACCAGAATGGCCAACTTAGAGCCTGTTTTCAAAAAGCTGAAGGTAGAACTCGGGTCTCTCTGATTATGGGTGTGTTCTTTCTCATCATGTTTTACCTATTTTGTACCCATCAATCCCTGCCTCCAATGTAGTATCATTATAGTTAATGCTGTCATATATCACACTGGAAAATTTATAGACATAGTGCACTTTGTGGATCCTATTAATGGATCAAAAATGGGATCTTTTCATCATGACCTATTGTTTAATCATTTAATGAAGAGGTATTTTGGGGGCATCACCTGAGTGCTTTAAACTCTGTTAAGTGTTTTTCTATACCAGCAATTCAACTTGGTCTCACATTCTGACCTTGCAGAATTTTTTCTTTTTCTCTCAAGAGATTTTATTCTTAAATTTTGTTCTTTTGCTGTGTTTGTAGCATGTTTTATGTGTGTCTTTAGAGGACCAGAAGTAAGAAACTTATTCTGTCTCTGAAAGTTACACAATGAGTATTTTTCTGGATTGTATAATATCATTCTTGAAGTCAAACAAAGGTTTAGGACAAGAGTTCTAAACCTGGACCTTTTTTTTTTTCCATATTTGCATTTCAACATATTTGACATATGTTTTATTTTATGAATTTAAAAACATTCTGAGGAGGGGTCCATAGTCTTTTACTATACTACCTAAGGGGTCTATGACACAAAATAAGTTGAGAACCCCTGGGTTAGTGCTATTACCCCCCCTCCCCCAACATCCCTAACTTTCCAGAATAACATAGTCTTAACCTCATTTTTGGAAGAGTGCTATGTTTTTCTAGTTAGTTTCATACAGTGGAGTGCTCTCTAGGGTCAGCCTTCATATTGCCTGATTCCTATGATCATTTGTCTGCCAATCTCAGATAACTTTCAGCTGAGAAACTCATGAGAGAGGGACTGGATAAAAGAAGTTTCTCTTTCAAAACACTTTGCTCCTGGACTGAGAACCTTTGGTCACTTTCTTTTTTCATATGGCAGTATTTCTTTTGCCCACGCATTCATTTCAAATGAAATTTTTGCTGTAATGTAATATGACTTGGGAGTAAAAACTATATACAAGTTCAGGTCAGTTATAAGCCTTTCTCACATTATTCAATTTTAGCTTAGCATTCATTAGTTTAAAATATTAAACAATCTCTTCTAGGGACTGTCTGCCCTCATTCCTCCCTCTGGTCACTTCCTTTTTCCACGGGCAGACCTCAATCTTATTAGAAATTTTTTGTTCTTGCTTTTCTGTTTCCACTGCCATGCCTATGCTTACTTCTTTGTCCTCTGGTTTCCTATACACCTTTTTCCTGACTGAGCCTTAGGTCTACCTTCTTTCTTTTGGAGGGAAAGCTATCCTAGCAGGCACCTGCTTTGTTAATTTAACTGATAGTCACTTGTAAATTTCTAACTAGCCTTTTTCCCCATTATGGGTACTCATAAGCTTTCTGTGTATTTCCCAATTTGAGTTGACCATCCCTATTATCACAACATCCTGGGTTCCATTTCTTGGTTTGCTTTTCCTTTTTGTCTTCCCGGACTCCTGGGGAGCTAGTGAGCTATTTTCTCAGTATCTCTTTTCTTAATCAACTTGCCGTGTGTTTTATTTAGTTTTTTTTTTTTTCCTGGCCCAATGTACTAAAAACAAAACAACAACCACTACCACCAAAAATACCTTCAAGCTTCTCAAATGATGCTGAGAGGTGAAGTTATTTTTGACTCAGTCTGGAGGTATCCCTTCTGCCTTATAGTGATAAGCACATTCCCTTCTCAAGAATTTAAGTAGTTTAAATATTCACTAGCATAATCCCACTAAATATCAACGCCCACTGTTATTTATCATTACAATTCCCTTATAGAACTGCCTTCAAACATTAAAAAAATACTTGCAACCCCTATTTACATTTTATCCCATCCACTTGGAGAATGGTGTCACAGCTTCTAAATGTAATAGCTTCTCAGTGCTCTCTTATGCCTCTGGCAGAAGCAACTCTGCAGCTGGTGTGTCTTTATATACCACTCTATACTAGTGTGCACTACTGTTTCAAAAATAAGCCTATCCTTTGTCACAGTTGGAGTTGGGTGGAACGTCAAAGGTCATCTAGTTTAACCTTTCATTTTAAAAAGAAGAAAACTGAAGTGAAGTGACTTGATCAAGGTCATTACTATTAAGTCCCCTGATACTTCTTGCTACTACATTAGACTATCTGTGAGTTAAAAACAGGGTATCTTGGAGAGGGGGTATGTGTGTGTGAGTGTGAGCAAGAGAGAGAAAGAGAGAGAGAGACAGAGAGAAAGGTGAAGGAATGAAGAAAAGCCCTGTAAGAAATAAAATAGTATACAGAGACCAGAAAGGCTTATACAGAGATTTCACAATTGCCCTAGTCTTTTGAAGTCTTAATGGTTTTTAAGTTTGGGGGGAAAGCCATATAAAGTTTTCTTTATTTTTTCATTTATACAAGGGATGACTAAAACTTATCTTCTTAGTAGTCCTGTGACATTGAAATTTATAAATTAGGAAGTGGAAGTAGAAGTCAGTATGGTTAGTGGATTGTAGTTGAAGTCAAAAGTCAAAAGACCTGGTTTGAAACCTGGTTTCCCTGGCTTAGCAGTCATGCAACCAGAAGAAGATTACTTAACCTCTTTGAAACTAAGTGTGCTTATTGGCAAAAACAAATAATAATATTTGTACTACAAAACTGATAAATATAAACATGTATGTGAAAGCACATTGTACCAATATAATTATAAATATAAGTCACACTGAATGGCTGTTGAGAGAAATTCTGTATGTATGTGTTCTTTCGGTGTAAATCTTGAAATGCCAAAATTAACATTTGTTTGAAAAGACACTAGAATCTGCTCTGTTATCTTTGTCTTCATGTGTGGCCTAAATTGATTGTCATAGACCAGAGTTTCGGGAGTAGAAGAGGGTCAGATTACCCCTAAACAATAAAAAAAATGTATCTTGTTGCAAAGGTATATATTATAGTTGATTTGGAAATATCTTCACTGTGGGGAGTGGATTATTACCCTTAATAACATTTGAAAAGACATGATTTCTTAGAACATAGAAACAAGAGAATAATTTATTTAAAAATTTAAATTTTTTATTAATGCTTTTTGTCTTTACATCACAGTCATTTCAAGACTGGCTTTCCCTCCAGATCATGCTTGACAAACAGTTAAGCAAAAACATCCAAGACAGTTACTACATCCAAAAATGTATATGATATTCTGTCCTAATTATCCTGTTTCCCTGTCTTGAACAGGGAAGTAGATCCAAGAAAATGGAGTTTAAGAATTATTTCTAAAGGAATTTCTTTTTTTTTTCCTAAAGGAATTTCTACTGCAAGCATTATTTTGGTCTGTCCCTGCTTATAATTATAAATTTAAAATTTTCACTTTAAGTATGTCTGTCAACATTAAGCAGCGGCAGGATAGGAGAACAATTCTATTGAGTGCCAATCTCTATTTTAAATAACATTTTACATCTTAGTTGTGGATAGGCAAATAGATTTGCATGAGGGTCTGTGAATCACCAGTTAAATGATGAACTCACCAGGCTAGACCTAGATGTGAGATTTATAAGTCCTTAGAAAAGATCTATGTCTTTTTTTTTTTACATAAGGATAGTCATTTATCAGAACTAGCATCATCTGTTACCTTCAGAAATACCCATAAACAAAGGCACAATCCAGATACAATGTAATTACTACCTAATAACCCAGATCAGTTGGTCAACAAATATCAGACACTATGGGAAGCACTGGGAATATGATGGAAGGCAAAAATACAGTCCTTCCTCAGTGATTACCCATTCTGAGAGTTGGTACAAAAACATTGAGATGGGAGATGAAGTGTTGTGTATGAATAAGTTCAGGTATGCCAGTGGAGCTATTCTGCAGAGCATATTTGCTATTTTTCCAGCCTTTTTCTTGACTTTGAACTTTATATTAAAGTTATGTTGTGTTCACCTTGGGGTGGGGGGAGGAGGGACTGTGCCAAGCTTCAGGCTTTTTCAGGTTGCTCTTTTCAGAGCTAATTCTGGGGGGTCTGCAAGTTTTCAGTGTTTTCAAAGTAGGGTTATCCTGGGAAAGGTGTGGTCACTGCTCTGGTCTTTGCCCAGCACAGATGCTAATCCCCTGCAGCCACAAACACTAACACTCCTCTTGGCCTTGGAATTGTGAACAGGTCCCCTGTACCCCTGATGCTGCACACCCTAGCGCTCTTCTCTGCATTGGGGCTGCACCCAAGGCCCCTACTCTCTTGTCACCACAAGTTCTTTTCTCTGCCCTGGAACTGCTAATGGGCAGTAGAGTTGCCAGTAAGTACCAGCTATATCCAGTGCCAGCAAAGGGTCCCCTGTAATCTCTTTCTGACCAGTTGTCTTACCCACTTACTGTCTCTGGGCTGAGAGCACACAAAGCTGCTGCTGCTAGGGCCGCAATATCAGCTACTACACGTATACATTCCTGGATAGGCCTCTATCCCAGCATCACAGACCTCTCCTGTATACCTCCTACGTTTTCTTAGACCTGGAAAATGTCTCACCTTGACCTTTTGTTGGCTCTGCCACTCCAAAATTTGATTTGAGGTGTCATTTTAAAGTTGTTTGGAGAGGGGAATGTTGTTAGAATTCAACTGAGTTACTGCCACTAATCTACCTTCTTCAACAATATTTTTCATTTGAATCATTTAGATGTCTATTTGAATTTTTTCTTAATGTGAATAGATCTAAAATAATTTAACTTTTCTTGATGACTTAATGTCACCATTCTGAACGTTAATTGTTACAATAACAGGTTGCTTAATCTCTAGGCCTATTTCCTGATCTGAGAAGAGGACACGATAGTACTTTTACCTATCTTACAAAATTTGTAGGATCTTAGTTTTAATGCTAGAAAAAGGTATCTTAAGAGGACATCCGTTCCAAATTCCTTACTTTATGTATGAGTAAATTGAGATCCAAAGAGGTAAAGGAACTTGCTCAAGGTTATTTAGATAGTTTATTTAGATACAATATAATGCCCAAGGTTTAATTAGATAGTAAGGGGCAGAATGATGGACCTATGTACCTCAACTGAAAATGCAGTGTTCTTTTTACTGTATTGGATTGCAGAAAAGTGATTGTAAATTTTTAAATTCATTTATAGATGAATTGTTCAGCCCATTTCAGAATAAGAGAGATCAGCAAATCTGGGACTAGAGCAAAGCATTCTTCATTTTCATATTTATTCCTACAGTAAAAAAAAAAAAAGATGATACCCGTGGGAAGAAATTACTATTCCATTTTAGAATTTGTGATAGGGAAGGAGAGGAAAAATTTGCATAATCTTATATTCACATTAGATTTTAGGAGAGCAAAATGGGCAAAAAAGATAGACTAAAATAGACTAAAATTTTGTAGCAAAAATCAGCCTTGGTAGATGGGAAGTTTTAATGGATGAAATTCTGGTGACACAAAAAGAAAAATTCCAATGAGCAGGTAGTGGACAATACTTTTTCTGGTAAGGGTTGGATTTAGATGGCTGCTGAGGTCTCTTCTAGCTCTGAAATTCTGTGATTCTCATTCTGTAAAAAGAATAAATTGTGCTAGTAGTAGACCCAATGCGTACACACAGGTAACCATTGTCAATAAACTTAGATTTTTAAAAAGCATATACAGAAAATAGAGCAAGGTCAGGGAACAGAGGAAAAATATTTTTTAAAAAAGATATGATAAATTCCTAGAAGAATGGTTTCAATAGAGCCAAAGCTTAGAATGAGCTGAAGCTGTTGAGGAAAACTAAGAGCAACAAAAAGACAGGGGTAGGGCTAGGATTTTTGTTTGTTTTAAGATGGGACTCAAAAAAGATGTGGAACTATTGCTCAGGATGGATGGAATGATGATGAAGGACAAAGTAAAGGAGACAAAGTTGCTTCCCTTCTGTTTGTTCTGTCAAAAAAAAAAAAGATTTTTGTACTCAAAAGGACAAAACAAAAATAGCAAATAGGATTTTGAAATCTAAGATAAATAGTGAGCTAAAGAGCACCCTAGCTACCCTTAATGGATTTGTTAAAACGAAGTATTATAGGTAAAGCACTTAACAAATCTTAAAGTTCTGTACAAATGTGAGCTATTATTATTTCTGTTACAAAGTGACCAGGCCCATATAAATTACATCCTACCAAAAGAATTAGAGGCTATGATGGATGACGTACTGTCAGAGATTTTTGAAAGGTGGTGGGAAACAAGGGAAGTGCTATAGGAGGGCAGATGGGCAGATGTCCTGGTTTTTTCAAAAAGATAAAAGACAGGCAAGGCAAGCAAACTAGAATTCATTTTCTGGCAAAATTTCTAGAATGTATTGTTAAAGATATGGTTAGTGAACATCTTGAAAGGAAGTGGCAGTGAGCCAGCATTACTTCAAAAACAGGTCATTTTATTCCTCCTTGTTTTTTAAACAAGGTTATCAGACTAGTAGAGAATTGCTATAAATTTAGTTTATCAAGATTTTAGCAAGGCATTTAATAAAGTTTCATGCTGTTCTTATGGACGTGATAAAAAAAAAGGGTTAGAAAATAGCATTAGGTAGATTTGATTGAATATCTGGACCCAATGTTAAACAAGGCCAAACACAGATTCTGAAGGCTTAGATATCAAGTATATCAAATTTGCAGATGATTTGAAGCGGAGGGATAACACATTGTTAATAGAGTCTAAATCCAAAAAGTTATTAATTGTCTAGACTATTGGGTCAAGTAAATTAAGACAAAATTTGTACTTTGGTTTAGAAAATCAACCTAGAACATACGAAATGAGGAGGAATGGCGAGACAGTAGATCATTTGAAAAAGGCCTGGGTGTTTTATTGGAGAATCAGCCTAGTTTTGTGGCAAGAAAGTAATTCTGACCTAATGTTGCATTAATAGCAAAGGTTATAGTACTGTTGTGCTCTGTGTAGGTCAGACTACAGCTAAAGTATTAAATTCAGCTCCGGGAACTATTTTTTAGAAAGGATATTGATCAACTAGAGGTTGTATAGAAGTGAGTTACTATCCTGATGAAGGTTATAATGATTGTTTGAAAGTAGTTAGGACTTATTAGCATGGTGAAGAGAAGGCCTAGGGGGATGTGATCATTTTTAGGTAATTGCTTGGTTCCAGAGGTCAAGACTAGTCGCAATGGTTAGAAGCTGCCAAGAAGCAATTCAGACTTAATGTAAGGAAAAGTGTTGTGTCTAGGACTAGAGAGGTGACAATTTCATTGTGGGATAGTCCTACCCCAGGATTCTTTGAAGGAGCTAAAGATGTTTAGCCTGGAGAAGATTGGATGGAAGGAAAGATAAATGATAGTTTTGGGTTTTTCCCAAGTGTTTCAACATCTGTCATGTACAAGACAGATTATCTTTTTCTGTTTGGCTACAGAGAACAGAACTAGAAGCACTGGCAAGAAGTTGCTGAGGGGCAGAAATGGGCTTGACATAAGGAAGAACTTTACCATTCCAGCTGTCCAAAAGAGGAATGAGCTGCTTCTGAATGTAGTGGGGTCTTCTTTATTGAACGGGATGACCAAAAATTGCGGGAGAATGATGTAGAAGGCATTCTTTTTCAGGTACAAGTTGAACTAGATGGTCTCTGATATGTTTTCAAACTCTAGTTTGTTAGTTTTTAACAGCTTCTCACCTTTTGGAAACATAGAATTTACGTTTGTTAAAACTTTTGTAGCTAGGTGGCACAGCTGATAGAGCACCAGGCCTGAAGTCAGGAAGACGTATCTTACTAGCTATGTAACTCTGGGCAAGTCACTTAACCCTGTTTACTTCAATTCCTTATCCATGAAATGGGCTAGAGAAGATGGCAAGCCACTCTAATAGCTTTGCCAAGAAAACTCCACATGGGGTCACAAAGAGTTGAACATGACTGAAAAGATCAACAACAGAGTATGAATATGTAAGCTTTGAGGGAGAAGACTCTCAAAAGTAAAACATGGGAATTTTAATGTACATAGACTTTGTGGCAACTATTTTAACTTCACGAAGCCTTTTTTTACTTCCTGAGTTTTGCCTATATTCTCAAGTGCATGAGATTGCTAGATAGCCTCATTCTCTATAGGTTGTTACTGTATCTGTTTTGTTCATGTCTTAATACAGTAACACTCAGGTGTTGTCTGCATCTGTGATTTCTTTGGCAAATGGAACTCCAGTGAAGAAACCAATGGAGATCTAGACCTCCTCTTCAATTTATAGTCTTAGAGACTTGCCTGGGGTGCTGGGAAATTTAATGTCTTGCTGAGGGTCACACAACCGTTGCACTATAAACGAACTTTAACACCTGGAGTTTAAATCTTCCTGATGTGGAGGCCAGCTGTCTAATCTACTTCACCTTGCTACTTTTCCTGTTACTGTGTCTCTTCTGAACCTTCTATACACAGGGTATATCAAAAGACTTAGTGTCGTTTTATGCTTTAAAAGCTTTTGATATACCTTTGTACTCTATAAATTGTTAATTTAGCATAGGACAGATTTGATTTAGATAATTATAACAAATCAGTTTCTTTTTCTTATAAAAAGTTGTTTGATGTAGCATAGAAGTAGGTAGTATATGTTTCATTTTTGTTAACTGCTTTTTTACTACTTAAAGCTAGTTAAAACTAGTTGTTCGATGTAGCAAAGAAGTAGGTAGTATGTTTACTTATTTACTACTTAAAGCAAGTATTCTTAACTTGGAATCCATTTTTTTGTTTATTTTGTGATCCTGTGTGTTTTGTTTTATGTATTTAAAAATGTGATTTTGAGAAGGCATTCACAAGCTTCATTAGACTGTCAAAATGGTACATTACACACAGAAAGGATAAGAACCCCCTTTTTAAAGGACATATGGTTGTTCTATGTGGGACTTTCTTTATTAGTAGAGATCATAAGACTTCATTGTCTTACTAAATGATTTTGATGAGTTAATGTGTTAAAATTTGTGTTACTGATTATAGAGTGATTAGCCCTCTGGTGACGAGACTTTCCAAAGTTAGCTAGGCTAATGTTTGGTTGAAAGACATGTAATCCATTGCTGGGCCCATAACTGAGGCTATTTCAGCTTTGTAGGACATGCTAGAGCTTGTGCTTCACTGCTTTTGACTTTAAGAAGGTAGCTTCCCTTCCATGGTATATTAGAATAGGACTTTGGAGGCTTATAAATTAAACATGATAGATAGATAAGATGAATATATATTATATGCATGATACAATACATATATATCCTAAAATTTATAACCTGTAACATATTCTATAAATTATGTATACTATATTGTTATATATTACAATAAAATTTTTATCACTTTTATGGTTATCTCAGAAAACTGAATATGTATTTGGATCACTGATTCATAGACTTTTAGAAAAGAAAGTACATATTAAGAAACTGAGGGTCAGATTGTGTGTCCCAGATCCTTCCCTGCTTGGGAAGGCAACTAGGAGGGTCAGTGGATAGAGCACTGGACCTAGAGTTAGGAAGACTTGATTTTAAATCCAGCCTCAGACGCTTGTTAGCTGTGTGACCCCAGGCAAGTCACTTAATCTCAAGTTGCCTCATTTTCCTCATCTGTCAAATAGGGTAAATAACACTTAACTCACAGGATTATTAAAAGGATCAAATGAGATAATACTTGTAAAGCACTTAGCACAGTGCCTGGCACATAGTGGGTGCTATGTAAATGCTTATTCCTTTCTCTTCTCCCAGCTGCCTACAAATACTTCCATGTCTCCTCCATCTCAAAAAAAGAAAGAAAAAGCTTCACTGGTTATCTTCTATCTCTCCACTTCTGAACTAAATGCCTTGAGAAAGTAATCTTATACTAGGTGCCTCCACCTCTCTTATTTGCTTCTAAACCCCCTGGCTTTTGACTACTTTATCCAACTGAACTGCTTTCTCCAAAGTTGGCAAGAATCTCTTGATCACCAAACCCAATGGCTTTTTCTCAGTCCTCATCCTTATTGACCTCTCTGCAATTTTCCATACTGTCAAATCACCCTCTTCTCTTAGATATTCTCTCTCTGGATTTTCATGACATTGCTGTCTTGGTTCTGCCTGTGTCATTGCTTTTCAAACTTCTTTTCTAAACCTTAATCCAGGTCATACCCATTAAGTGTGAGTTTCCTCAGGGCTGTGTCCTGTGCTCTTTTCTCTCTGTACTTTCATTTGGTAAGCTCATGAGTTCCTATGAGTCCAGTTATCTCTATGCAGATGATTCCAGGATCTATTTATTTTGTCCCAACCTCTCTCCTGAGCAACAGTCATACATTACCATCTGCCTCGAGTATGTCTATAAACTTCATGTCCCATAGACATCTCAAACTCAACATGTCCAATGCAGAACTCATCTTCACTGAACCTGCCCCCAACCTCCCCTCTTCTGAATTGTCCTATTAGTGTCAAGGGCATTACCATTTTCCCAGTCACCCAGGCTTTTAACTTTAGTTTCTGAATACCTTAGCCCATATATACAATCTGTTGTCAAATCTTGGTGTATCTGCCTTCACAACATCTCTTGTGGACATCCAGATACTCTCTACTCATGTGGCTGCCACCCTCCTATAAGGTCTTCATCACTTCCAACTACTTCCTTCATGGACTATTGCAATTATCATCTAATTGATATCCCTGCCTCAAGTCTCTTCCCTATCTCAAATTCATCTTCCATTCAGCTGACAAGGTGATTTTTCTAAAGTGTAGGTCCTACAGTGTCAACCTCCCATCCCCTCCAGTGAGTTCCAGTGGCTCCCTATTACCTCCAAGATCAAATATAAACTCTTCTGTTGGGCATATGAAGCTGTTCACAAATTGGCTCCTTCCTGCCTGTCTAGTCTTCCTACATTTCACTCCCCACCAAACACTCTGCAATATACCTTCAGTGGCCTTTTAAGATGATTTCTTAAGATCTCTTTCCAGCCCTAAAACTATGAACCTATAAACTCTGTAAGACAAGCAAATGTGCTGTTATAACCATTTTTTTGGATGAGGAAACATTTTCAAAGAGATTGTGACCTATTATTATAATAATTAATCTTCAAAATAGTGACCCTGCATCATGAAGATTAAAAAGAAAAATTTTAAACATCTAAAATGATTGAAATAAAAAAGTATTATAAAGCATTAAATAAGGAGGATGATGGATTCAACTCGTATAACAGTACTGCTTATAAAATGCTTTTCAAATCTGCAGGTACCTCAAAAATAAAAATATACACTTTGATTTGTTGTTGAAGTGTCCAAGAAGCTTAGGCTATATTGCAAATTTATTCATACTTCCAAAAATTTACTCAAAATGCAAACTTAAAAGGATGATTTTTTTAAAACCAGAATTGTGCTATCTTTGGCATAGGAAGTTTCTGGGGAGGGTCTCCCTCTTCCATTATCAATGTGGACCTGCTCTGCATCTTATAGCCTTAGAACATTGCCTGGGGCGCTGAGCAGTTATGTGACCATAGGCCACGCAGTCAGTATGTGTCAGAGAAGGGGACTTGAACTCAGGTCTTTCCTAACTTAGAAGCTGGCTTTCTATCTATTCCACCACACTGCCTTCTTGATGATTAAAAAAATATAATCTTTAATGACAGTTGCCAGGGTACAAAATGATCTTTGTAATGTGCATATATACCTAGGTACATGTTTACTATATATTTCAGTGAATTTCTAGAAAACAAGATTTTTAATTCAATTCAAGACTGGGTATGCATTGCAAAATACAGATTGTTGCTGTGTTCTTCAAAAGAATTCTAAAATGAATACTTATATTTTATTTATAACTGAATCTTAATTTGTTGGGCCATGAAGCCAAATATATACTTTCAAAAAGATTACAGTGTCCTTTGCTGGTTCTTCATGTATGTCTTGCCCACTAACCATGAGTGTCTATTCTGAGGTTCTATTCTGAGTTCTTCTTATCTTTTCCTCCTTTATAATTTCAGTTGATTATCTCAGGAGTTCCCATGAGTTCAATTATCATCTATTCAGATGATACCCAGTTGTATATATCCATCCATAACCTCTGTCCTGAGCAATAGCCATACATTACCATCTGCCTTTAATTAAGCATTTATTGTTTGTGATGATAGTGATTACGAAATGTCTCAGATGTATTCAAGAACAAGGTAGGCTAGAAATTGAAAATGTCATATTGTTCAAAGAGTTTTGGAGCTTAGAAGAAACTTTTTGTGGTTTAAAATTTTTTTTGTTGATATTGTTTATATTGCTATAGCCTTCTATTGACTCCTCTCACCCTCAGAGAACCCTCCCTTCTAACAAAGAAGTACTCTTAAATAAAATAAATCAACAGTGGCCATGTCTGACTTTATACAACTCATTCTGTATCTTTACCCTACCACCGTTCTAGGAAGAGGAAGGAAGCAAATGGAAGAAAATTCAGAGATCTTCTAATCTGATCCTTTCATTTTATAACTAAGGAAACAGAGTCCTTCAAATGTTAAGTGTCTTACTGAAGAAAGTAGCATGATAGGTGCTAAATATTTTTTAAAAAAACATTATTCCATTTTAGTAACATAGTTGAGACTAGTACTTACCCCGATGCTGAGTCTAATACCCATCATACAATATTCCCCTCATATGGCTCCACTAAAAAACAATAAGCTAGAAGGTATGAATCCAAAACCAATTTTCATATTAAGTTGTTAGAAATAAATAGGCTGAGTAAAAGGTTGGGAAAAGATGAATATAATTAAAAATATTTCCATAAACAGGTATATTTAATATTTTTTAATAGACTTTAAGACTTACTGAATTCATGATGTAGGATGCAGATAGATTATATAAAATTTTCAGCCTGGAAAATAATGACAGCATCTATTGATGAAGTGTGACATTGTAGCCTTAAATTTACTTAATCCTTTCCCCAAGGAATGTGTAACTAGTTTCTCGGACTGGTGAGTTAGTTGCCTAAATGACATAGACATTCCTGTTTCTATGGCCAAAACGAGAAATTGGAAATTGAGAGGATCCCAGATGAGAAAGTTGTACAAAATTTAAAGGGTCAATAGAAGTAATGCCATTAAAACAATTGCAGGATGTTAGAGCTCTGAGGGATTTTAGAGACCACCCAGTCTACTCCCTTCATTTTACATATAAGGAAATGAGAGACTCAGTGACTTGTCCAGGGTCATATGGTTAGTAATTAAGTAATACAGCCAGGTCTTGAACCCTGGTGGTTGTCATTTTTTAAAAATAAAATTTTATTGATATATTTTGTTTTTACATCACCTGTGTTTTCCATTGTTTCTTTCCTACCTCCTCCCGCATAGCCATCCCTTATAAGGGTGAAAAAGAAGGGAAAAAAGTAGAGCAAAACTAACCAGTATATTGAAAAAGTCTGACGCATCATTTCAGTGTACCATGCCCATGGCACCCCCAGCAAGAGAAGTGCCTCCTTATGTCTCTTTTTTTTGGGGGGGGAGGGGGGCTTAGTTTGGTCATTATAATTTCTCAATATTCAGTTTAGGTTGTTGTATATTGTTTTCCTTGTTTTGTCAACCTCACTTTTTTGTAGTTGTTATAAGTCTGCCCAGGTTTCTTGTAATTATTGTTTCTTACAGCATAGTAATATTCTACTGCATTTGTACACTGTAACTTTTTTAGTCATTCCTTTGTTGATGGAACCATGTTTTTTTAATTCCCCACTGTAGTGTTCTTTCACTGGATAGTTCCTCCGCAGCATTATCTGTAGTGGAGAGAGTACTTAACTGGACTTAAAGTCAGAAATCTCTGGGCTTAAACACTGCTTCAGATTCTTACTACTTAATCTCTCAGCCTTAGTTTCCTTATAAGTTAAATGGGATTGCTAATAGTATCTACTATACAGGATTATTATGAAAAGCAAGTGAAATCTTACATAAATGTTACAGAAAGCATTCTGCAAACTTTAGAATGCTATTTAAATGTCAGCTATTACTATCATCCATCACAATCATAAAAGGTATGGCCACTGTTGCAGATGTGTTCAAGTCAGTCCATTTGGGAATTTGTTTTTGTGAAATAAAATTTCATTTTTTCAGATTATTAAGTTAAATTATTTAATTGTATCATAGAAGTCAGTGAGAAAATTTAATTTATTTTGCCCCCAACTTTGAAATATACCTATTTCGTAAAGTTAGAAATACAAATATTTTACAGTAGTTGTAATTTTAATTTATCTTAAATGCATAGCCTCTGTTGATCTCTTTATCATACTATTGACTATAGATATTTTGCCTTACATATAGCAAAAATTAAACTTTTCTGCTTTTACATAATATAATTTTGTATTGCTACCAATATTTTGTTGTTATGCCAACTTGTTCTTCTGTATCCCATTTGCTTACTTACATTTTAAATGCTATTACTACTAAATATTTTGCCTCCCCCATCTATTTAGATGCAAATATTGATTTTTAAAAACCAGCATTTGCATTGAAAAACTAAAACTAATATTCTCACACTCAGAAACATGAAATTACTAGGATTACAATTTTAATTTTAATATTCTTGACAGAACTCAACTTTAAAAATTAATATCTCTTTTATAGCCTGAGTGTTGTTAATGCTTTTATCTATTTAAATTTATCTACTAAAATTGACTATTTGTACTAATATATTGTTTTTCACTTTAAGCAATTCATTTAATCTGCCTTCTTTTAATATGATGAGGTTTAAAGTTATTTTGTACTTATGACTTTTGTTCTCTAAGATATTTAATATAGTTTCATTTTTTGAAGTAGTTTGGCATTTTATAACTACATATCTTTGAGACCACCTTGCTTTTAAAATGTGTGGAAGAATGAGAAATACAATTTAAAATTTTGGTACAGGTTTTCTACAAAACACATACCTTGGAGATGCAGCCTGGCCTAGTGGATAGAGAACCGACCTTGGAGTCTGGGAGACCTGGGTTCAAGTCCCACCTCTGATACATTCTGGCTTTTTGACCCAGAGAAAGTCACTCAGCTTCTCAGTGAGTGCCCCAGGCAGCTATTAAGATAGGAACTGCAACTGCAGAGCCAGAACTGATATACCTTGGTTGATGAGGTTCCTTTCTAAGAGGGCTTTATACTAATGAGAACAGGTCTGGACCATTCCCACATCCTCCAGAAAAGATAAAGAAAATGTGTCTAATGTGTTTAGTTTCTGAATTGCCATTTAAAGATTCATTTTTTGCCTATTCTCCTATAGAGAAGATGGTGAATTAGAAGATGGTGAAATAGACGATGCTGGATTTGAGGAAACACAAGAGCAACCAGAAACAAAAGGGAATGACAAACAGAAAAGTGAGAGAGCCCACAGAAAATCAAGAAAGAAACGCAAGAAAGAAAAGGAAAAGAAAAAATCTAAAAGGAGAAGACGTGAGAAACACAAGGTAGGACAGAGTTACCTTTTTTATAATTGCAAATATTAAGCAGCTTTCCCAGGATCACACAACTAAAAGTGTGTGAGAGACCTGAGACCGGATTGAAACTCAAGTCTTCCTGTTTCCGGGTCCAGTGCTCTATCCACTGAATCACCTAGATAACCCAAGACAATGAGGATTATGACAATGATGATGATGATAACAACTAACATTTATACAGTGCTTGCTGTGTGCCAGTCATTGGGCTAAGCGCAATGGATAGAATCCCAGGCCTGGAGTCAGAAAGACTCATCTTCATGAGTTCAAATCTGGCCTCAGACAGTTTTAGTTTTGTGACTGTTGGCAAGTCACTTAGCCCTGTTTGCCTCAGTTTCTTCCTCTGTAAAATGAGCTGCTGAAGGAAATGGTAAACCACCCTAGTATCTTTGCCAAGAAAACCCTAAATGGGCTTACGGATAGTTGGACACAACTGAAAATGACTAAACAACAACAAACAACAGTCTCATTTTTGATCCTTACAACCATGCTAGAAGGGTAGGTGCTATTATTATCCCCATTTTACAGATGAGGAAACTGAGTCAAACAGAGGTTAAGTGACTTGCACAGGATCATATAATTAATAAGTGTCTGAGGCTGGATTTGAACTTAGGTCTTTGTATCTCCAAGCCCAATGCACTACCCACTGTACCATCTTGCTTCCAGGGTCTAGAGTAAGATAGAGTAAGTATGACTGGACAACGGTTTGAAAAAGATCTAGGAGTTTTGGTAGACTGCAAACTCAAAATGAATCAGCAGTGTAATGTGGCAACCAAAAAAGCTAATGTCGTTTTGGGCTACGTTAAGAGAGGCATAGCTTTTAGGAATAGAGGTAATAGTCCCTTTCAGCTATTCACTTGTCAGACCACATCTAGAGTGTTGTGTTCAGTTCTGGAAACTACAATTTAAGAAAGACATTGATAAGCTGGAAACAATTGTCCAGAGAAGGGCAAGCAGTATGGTGAAAGGCCTGGAGTATGTCATTTAAAGTTTGATTAAAAGAACTGGGAATGTATAGCCTGGGAAAAAAAGAAGACTCAGGAGACATGATAGCTGTGTATAAGTTTTTTTAAGGACTTTAATGTGTAAAAGGTATTAGACTTGGTCTGTTTGGCTCCAAAGGGTGCAACCAGGAGGAATAGGTACAAATTTCAAAGAGGAAAATTTAGGCTCAGTGTTAGAAGAAATTTCCTAACGGAGCTATCCAAAAGTGAAATAGGTTGCTTCAAGAAGTGATGGATTCTCTTTCCATAGAAGTTTTCAAGCAAAGGATGGGTGACCACCTGTGGGGCACTATATGTAGGATTTCTTTGGGTATGGTTAGTACTAGAAGGCCATTTGCAACTAGAAGTCCCTTCCAACTCTTAAATTTAGTAATTCTGTGGTCCACTACAAATTTGTTTTCTAACTTCAACTGGACCCTCACTGCAGCAAGGCAGTCCTTTTAGTTCTTCCTAATTGATTCTCAGTCCCATACCCCTGTTGTAACAATCTGCCTAACAGCTGCTGTGGGGGTGTAAAACCAACAACAACCAGCTCACAGAACACTGCAAGCCCAGGTTCTTTCTTTTTTTTATTTTATTTTTTTTAATTTTAATTTTTATTTAATATGTTTAGTTTTCAGCATTGATTTTCACAGGA
>CM053625.1:229970435-229987276 GCA_028646595.1 Phalanger gymnotis
ATTCTGTTTTATAATATCTGGATTTCTCATCAAGTCACTAGCTTCCACTTGCTCCAGTCTAATTTTTAAGGTAGTATTTTCTTCAGTGATCTTTTGGACCTCCTTTTCCATTTGGGTGATTCTGCCTTTCAAGGCATTCTTCTCCTCATTGGCTTTTTGGAGCTCTTTTGCCATTTGAGTTAATCTAGTTTTTAAAGTGTTACTTTCTTCTGTATTTTTTTGGGTCTCCTTTAGCAAGTCATTGACTTGTTTTTCATGGTTTTCTTGCATCACTCTCATTTCTCTTTCCAGTTTTTCCTCTACTTCTCTAACTTGCTTTTCCAAATCCTTTTTGAGCTCTTCTATGGCCTGAGACCAGTTCATGTTTTTCTTGGAGGCTTTTGTTGTAGGCTCTTTGACTTTGTTGACTTCTTCTGGCTGCATGTTTTGATCTTCTTTGTCACCAAAGAAAGATTCCTAAGTCTGAGTCTGAATCTGAGAGCATTTTCACTGCCTGGCCATGTTCCTAGCCAACTTTCTTGACCCTTGAGTTTTTCTTCAGGGTATGACTGCTTGTAGAGTATAGAGTACTCTGTCCCAAGCTTGAGCAGTTGCACTGTTGCTTGCAGAGTTATTTCTACACAGCAAGTTGTGCCACACCAGCACTCCTCCTCCCCCAAGAACCACCAACCTGGACTGGACTCAGATCTTCAGCAGGCTCTGCACTCCTGCTGTGATATGCCACTTAATTCCTCCACCAGATGGGCTTGGGGCCAGAAGCAACTGCAGCTGTAGTTCTGTAGCTGCACCTCCTCTGCTGCCCCCGGGGGTGGTGGCCAAACGGAGAACTCCTTTCACTCTGTGCAGCTTTTCCCACTAACCTTCTCAGTTTTCTTTGGTGTTTGTGGGTGGAGAAGTCTGGTAACTACCACAGCTCACTGATTCAGGGCACTAGGGCCTCTTCCGCACAGCTCCTGGTCTGGTTGGTCCTACCGCTGCCCACGCTGGGCTTCACTCCCCTCTGCTCCCAGCTCCATGAGTGATAGACCTTACCCAGTGACCATCCAGGCTGTCCTGGGCTGGAGCCCTGCTTCCTCTGCTATTTTGTGGGTTCTGCAGTTCTAGAATTTGTTCAGATCCATTTTTATAGGTTTTTGGAGGGACACGGTGGGGAGCTCACACAAGACCCTGCTTTCCAGCCACCATCTTGGCTCCACCCCTCGCATGCTCTGTATGTTAAAATGATTATCTTGTTTGGTCCGAAAAGAGCCAGCAAACAACCAGAGTAACTGAAAAGTTTTTCTTTTGTTTTTCATTTTTTCTTTGTATTTGTAGTAGGATTCACTCTAACATATTGTAGTATAGTGAGATAGGTCTGAATGTTTGTAAAAGACTACCTGGGCCTTTTAAATGTTTTACCCAGGCCAGATTATTTTTCAGTTGTGATCATTAGTAAATAATCTTTCTCCATAATTGCTCCTTACATAAACGTGGATATGTTGATGTTTTATGTGTGTATATGCTCTTTCAGAAAGTGTTTATGTCTATTTTACCTTCATTCAGCGGGACTTGAAAAATACATTAGTTGGATCTTCATTGAAGAGTGCATTTTTTTAGCCTAATAATGGGCATATGTGAATTGGGTATACTCCCACATACTTGATTATATATTGTGACCCCATATATGTGCAGAGCTAGAACTAATCCTGAAAAAAGTTCCTCGTTGGAGTATAATAATCATTTAAACATAATTGTAGGTGGTCTAAGCATAATCATAGGCTCAATTTAAATCTGCATTCCAGGTGTCTCATAGGAGAAGAAGATTTAGAATATCATTATGTTAAAACTCACTTTTATATTATACTTTAAGATGTGCAGAGGAGTTTTATATCTATTATCTCTTTTATTCACAACAGCCCTGTGAGGTAGATAGTACCTAGTCTGTAGATGAGGAAATTAAATCTTAGTGGTTAATGATTTGTCTAAGAACACACAACTAGTCATGTCAGAACCAAAATTTAAACACAGATATTTCTTGACTGGGCAGCTAGACCCAAATGGTCTAGAGAGTTGGACACAACTTAACACAACTGAACAACAACAACAAATTTCTTGACTACATATGATATAGTCAAAAAAATAATTTTTTCCCACCACAGTGGGAAAATATACCACAGTGTAATCATCTGTGTATGTGAAAGAGCTACTAAGAAGCCTGGTTGTATTGGAAGACTAGGCGATCTGGAAAAGCTAGAAGATTAGTATTAGGTTTGTAAATGGAGAGAAGATAAAATGTGAATTTTGGGGTCAGGTTAGTGCATAGATAGTAAGTCTTCAAATGGATAGTTAATTGATAGTAATGTATATTTATGATGAACAGCTATGTCTCTGACAAAGGCATGTAAATTAAGTAATATAGTAAATCTTTAAATTCATAAAGCAGTAAAATATGTCATTAAATATTAGTAGAAAGACTTTTTTCTCATGGAAATTTAGATACTTTTAACATATAGATCTTCAGATAGACCCAAGTAGTAGGCTATTGTTGATCCCTGTTAAACATTTTCATCAAAAGTGAAACCACACAAATTCATGACTCAATTTCTTTTTTTTCTGCATAGATTATTTTATTCGATCCTCACAACAACCCTGTGAGTTAGCTGTTATTATCACCATTTCACAGATTAGGAAACTGAGACCAAGAGCAATTTAGTGATTTGCCTAGGGTTCATAAAGCTAGTAAATATCTGAGGTTGGATTTGAACCCATATCAGCTCCGATGCCTTACTATATATGTAATTTAGTGTAAATTTCTTTGGTTCTCTGCTCCCCAACTTTCCTTTTAAAAAAAAAGCTTAATTTTATTTTTGTTCGATTAAAAATCCGCCCCTTTTCTGTTTCACCTCTATCTCTGCATTTAAAAAGGAAGAAAAAACAAAATCCTTGTTAACAAATATGTATAATCAAGCAAAACAAATTCCCATATTGGCCATGTCCAGAAAACATTTCTCAGTCTGTACCCTGAGTCCATCACCTCTCTGTCAGGAGGTTTGCAACATGTTTCATCTTGAGTCCTTTAGGCTCAACTTTGATCATTGTGATGATCAGAATTATTAAGTCTTTCAGTGTTTTTCTTTATGTGATTTTTATTTTATATATTGTTCTCTCTGTTCTGATCACTTTACTCAGCATTAGTCAGTTCATATGAGTCTTCCTAGGTTTCTCTGAAACCTTCCCCTTCATCATATCTTAGAACACAGTAGTATTCTGTCATACTGACACACCATGATTTGTTCAGCCAGTCCCCAATTAATGAGCATTCTCTTAGTTTTTAGTTCTTTGCCAGCACACACACACAAAAAGAGTTGTTACAAATATTTTTGTACATATGAGTTGGGGCAGGTAGGAGGTGGTGCAATGTAAACGAGTGTTGGCCCTATAGTCAGGAAGACTTACCTTCCTGTATTCAAGTCTGGCTTCAGAAACTAACTGTGTGACCCTGGGCAAGTCACTTAACCCTATTTACCTCAGTTTCCTCAGTTACCAGTTTATAAACGTATAAAATGACCCGCAGAAGGAAATGTGGCAAACTACACTAGTATCTTAGCCTAGAAAACCTCAAATGTGATCATGAAGAGTCAGCCATGGTGAACAAATATATGATTCCTTTACATTTTTCTGGTCTCTTTGGAATATAAATCTCGTAATGATTCTCTCTGAACTGTGACCCAATTTCTTAAAGTATCAGTGAATGTCAGAGTTGGAAAGAACCTCTGAGAGCAGCATATGGTTTAACTTTTGTCTGAACAAGAATCTACTCAGCAGCATAACAAACAAATGATTTATTTTCAGTCAAAAGGTCTCCAACTGTATGTTGACTCATGTTAAGCATATAGCCCACCAAAATATTCAGATCTTTTTCAGAAAAATTGTTCTCTAGCCATGTGTCTTCTACCTTGTTCATGTACATGGGAGGTTGGTTTTTTAAATGTAAGTATACTTTATATTTATTACTGTTAAATTTCATCTTATTAGATTTTCCCCAACATTCTATTCTTCAGTCTTTTGGATATCTACACATTGGATGTGCACACTGTCTATACCTTTATTCCAGGGATTAACAAAATTGTTGATTAGTGTAAGATCCTGAAGCTATCCATTAGAGACATTTTTTGAAATTGATAACCAAACCTTTAATATATACTCATTAGGTCCAGCCATTCCACAAGTTTTGAATCTTCCTAACTAAACAGTTGTTGACTCTACAGTTTTCCATTTTTCTGTAAGAAAAGCATATAGGATCTTGTTGGATAGTTTGCTAAATTCTATATAAATAGTCTACAGCATTTCCTTGACTTGTCAGCCTTATAACACTAGCAGAATAGGAAATGAAGTTAGTTTGGCATGTCCATCTTGACTCTTTCCCTCCTTTTCTAACATACATGAAAAGATTTTTATTCTTGAGATGCTATGCAGTAAAACTGTCCCTGCAAACACTGTTTTAAAGCAAAGCCATATGCATTCGATTTGGTGTATATGTGCTCATCACAATACTTTATAGATACAGCTTTACCAGAAATGAAACCGTGTCTTCAACCATGGTTGTAAATTTTTAAAATAAATTTTAGTTTTTTAATGCATTTCGTTAAATTTAGTGTCATTCATGTTTTTGTTTTTTGTTTTTGGCATACACTAAGGCAATATTTTTGTAATACCAAAACAAGATAGTTAAGGTGTAGAGGTAGTCCCACATCTCTAATGTTCCTTTCCTTTCTTTTCTAAAATTTTGTGATTCTATAATTCTTTAACAGTGACTGGTACATAGTAAATGTTTAATAGGTGCTAATTGGTTGATTAATTAATTTTAAGATGCAACAGTTCCTTCAAGTAATATTTATTTTAAATTGTTTCTTATCTGTATGAAAAATGAGATTGGGGGCAGCTAGGTGGCACAGTGGATAGAGCTCTGGACTTGGAGCACACACCTGATTTCAATTCCAGGCTCAGACACTTAATAGCTATCTAGGGCAAGTCACTTAACCTCTGTTTGCCTCAGTTTCCTCAATTGCAAATGGGGATGATAGCACCTACCTCCCAAGATTGTTGTGAGGATCAAATGAGATAATGTTTGTAAAGCACTTAGCACAGTACCTGTCACATAATAAGCGCCATATAAATGTTGTTTATTATTATTATTATTATGTATTTCATTGACTTTAGTCATTGAGACTTGATTCCACTAGTGTTAAACTTTGAAGCCTAACATATCAGCTTTTCCCAAGTTGATAGACTGGCACTTAGTTCAGAAATAACAAAATTAGCATTGAATATTTTAAATAATCTTAAAGTATCAATAGACCACCAGAAAGAGCTGTTCATTCCTAGAAATTTGCTATTTACAAAAGATTAACTTCTTCTAGTAGGCTCAAATACATGTATTTTATTTTTATAAATAAAATCATTAATCCATTTATAGAATATAATCCCTTTAAACATAACATTTGTGAATTTCTGTAAAATGAGAGGCTTTTCACGTTTTCTTCTTGTGCTACTCTGTTCTTTTCTTATTTTCAAAATGTTCATTGTATTGTCTCAAAGAAGGAATATGATCCTGTCTATTTTAAATATCCCTGTATATACCATGCAAACGATCAGAGATGAAAAATAGATGCTACAATACGAGTAATCATATATTTCAAAGGTCAAAGACCAATTGATTGGTTTTTTTTTTTTACCTGTAGGATATTTTTTGGTAAAATGAGAGGGGTGATACTTGATGGTCTCTAAGGTCTGTTATAACTTTATAGGCTTTCTGAATAATTACTATTTCATTTATTCTATTTCTGTCCCCAGCATCTAGCACAGTACTGGAACATGATAGATGCTTAATTGTTGATGACTTATTGATTAGTGTGTCGTATTCTCCTCCATCATGACTTTGTAAGGAACACAGTTTAGTAAATTGGAATTACTTTTGTGTAGTGTGATTGATAAGCAAAAAAAAGCAGTACTAGCTAGTACTTATCACCTCTCCTCATAGGAAATGGGAAACAAATTATTCGGCTGTGCTATATTTAATTAAAAATTAAAGGTGAAAATTTTTATTTTCCTTTTCATATAGCATGGACATTTATCAGGAAACTACATGATATCACAGAAAGGTCAGCATAATAAAAAATCAAAAAATAAAGATTATGACGAATATAGTAACTACAGCGATGACAACTTTGATAGCTACAATCAGGAAACAGAAGAAGATTTTGCCGATCAGCTTAAACAATACAGACAAGCTAAAGAAACCTCAAACCCTGCTTTAGGATCACCATTTCATAAAGAATCAGGGAAAAAACAAGGAATGAAAGGAGTTCAGCCAGGTAAGTATAAAGTTGAAAACAAAATCTGTCAGAAGTACTTTTCGATAACAGAATTAAGGAGACAGGTCTTTGGACTTAATTCAAATATGGGCTCCAGGGAGAGAGATATAATGAGACAGTAGTTCGGGTTTTTTTTTTCCAGTTAGGAGATGGCCTAATACAGTTTTTTAATATAGATAATTAAACTTAGTGCTGCTAGCCTACCTTTTTTTCTTATTATATACTAATAAATCTATGCACACCAATTCTGAATAAGAGAATTATCTTTCTTATATGTGAATATATTCTTGTTCATTTACAGAACATGAAGTGAGTATCTAATATAAGATTTTGGACCATTAACCCTTGAATGATAGTAGAAAGAGTTTTTTGGTCTGAATCTGAATTTCATTGGTATAAGGAACTCATGGTGAGGAAAGTTCCCATATTTATGTAGCTTTACAACTATTCTGAAGCTTACTGTCTTAGAGAGCAGTCTATAAGTAAGAGTTAGCCTTAACTGATAAATCAGACTCCCCTTCACTTTTATAAATTATTCGTCTTTGTTTTGCTCTGTTCTCTCTTAGCTCTTCCTTCAAAGATCTGCTACTATTTAACAATATCAAATGAATTTAAATATTAATTTCTGTAAACAGCTTTTTTAAATTAGAAAAAAATGAGGAAGAACTGATTTGCTACTTAAAATTTTTCACTTTTTTTCATGTAACAATAATATGATCCTGAAAGTCAGATCCAGAAAGACAGATCCTGTCAGTCAGATTCTTGTAAATACTATTTTAAGTGAACTGTAGAACTTATAGTTTCAGGAGAATATTGTAGTTAATCTTATGTAAAGAAAATTATTTTGTGTCATTAATTACCACCCTCTAACGTAACTGTTCTGTAAATGTGTTTTTACTCATCAGCTTTTCTTGAAGCAAAACACCCTTGTATTTTTTTTTTGCATATGCCGCAATATAAAAAAATGGTGAAAGCACCATAAATCACAGATTATTTTGAAGATTCTGCTGCTAACAAATGTGTGTGCTGTTTTTCTGATGCACTTCAAATATACATTTTTTTTTAGTTGAGCAAAGGAGTAAAAGTTTTAGTGTTTGTCGTGGACGTGGTATGCCGAAGAAACTGAAGCGCAAAGAGCGTGGCAGAGGAAGAGGCAGTAAAGGACCTAATGCTTTTTCTGGAACAGATGGTTTTCAAGAGGTAATAAAAATATCCATGTAAAACAAAGGAGATGCTGAGTTCTTTCCAAAAGCTCTTCTTAATGCAAAAATGTATTAATATTTTAAGTTACACAGCAACATGAAAGACCATAAATAAAATAAAAAGGAAATATTTTATTTTAGTTTTGTTTTTATCGGATAAAATATCACGATGGACTTCTAAATTGAAGGAGATATAATAAGTGGAATTGAGAGGCAGTATGGCATGATGGATGAAGGCCTGCCCTTGAAAACAAAAATACCCATGTTCAAGTCCTACCCCTGACGTATACTGGCTGTGGGACGCTGGCAGGTCATTGAACTTTTCAGTGCTCTAGGCAGCTTTGCAAGAATATAAATCCCAGAGGACCTGCCAACTTGCATTAGTATAGGGAATTTCCTCACCTAGGAGTTCCCTATACCAGTAAAGCCACAGGTCTAGTCTTTATCCCTATCCTATATTTGAAATCAAAACTGTAAAACTCTTTTACCTTGGCTTTTCTTCCCTTTTCAAATAGGATGATTGGGAAAGACATGCTAAAGCCTCTGTAATAGCAGAACTTTAGGAATGAAATCTAAAAGAGAACAAGGAAGAATGATCCTGTTAGCATCATAATGATGAGCTTCAAGTCCTAAAGTGTAGAAACAAGCCCTTCCAGACACCTCTTAGTCATATTGTCTCTTACATCACTTTTTTTTTCATTTAAATAGCCAACATTTAATTGCACTGCCAACATTTAATGTTCCTATTTTAACTATTTTTAAACCAATGTTATAGCTGTAAGATGGTGAAGGTTTTGGGTTTTTGTTTTTTTTTTGTTTTTGTTTTTTTTTGCATTTCTCAGATTGTGTGTGAACATTTCAGAATAATTTTTAACATTTTACATTTCTCTCAAATTTTTTCTCTTCATATTATTTTCCAGTTATCCATTAGGAATTGTGTATTACTTTTGTAAATTTGTTTCAGTTCCTCATACATTCTGTATGTTAGAATTTTATCCACTATATTCACCATTTTATTCACTTTATTTACTTCATTGTTTTATTATAATCAGTATTTTCTGCAGTCTCTTTTCTTTTTGCAATATATTTTTATATTTTTGTTTTGAACAGTGAAAAGAATGGCCAAATGTTCTAAGGTATAAGACTAAGGGTTACCATTCCTAAAATAACTATTCTGGCCACATGAAGGCATGGGTTAAAATTCTACTTCTGACAGAATCTTTTAGTCACTAGAACAATGTAAAGAATGCTGGATCTGTAATTAAAAGGTTTAAATTTGAATTTGTTCTGCCATTTACTTCTTACATGTCCTTGGTCAGGTTAGTTAAACCCTCTGGATCTCAGTTTCCTGAAGAGTTTAAGCTAAATGACCACTAAGTTCCCTTTCAGCTCTAGATCTTCAGTCCTATACATCCCTGCAGGAGTACAGAACTAAGACATATATTTTGGTCTAAATATATAAGTAGCTTCATACCATAAATATTAATTAGAAAAGTCCAGTTTCTTTGTACCCAGAGCAAGAAAGACTAATCTAGATCCTTTTGAATTCCCTGAGTAAAAAAAAAAATTTTTTTTTTTAGTTAGAGGGAGTGATAGATAGCATTAGATTTGTTCTAAAAACCATTGATATAAAAGTGTTTGGAAGGTTACTACTATTGTTTTTTTGTTGGTTTTGGCAGTAACTATATGCCTTTGTCATGGTGCTGCCATCTCCTGGTAAGTTAAGGAACTAAATACAACTTTAAAGCTAGGTAAAGCTAAAGCAAAATTTGAACAAAAGCAAATATGTATTGAGCTCTTATCAAATATATCAACAATTTTATTCATGTTCACATTCTTGTTATAAATTGAACCAGAAGACATAACAAAAATCAAGTAAATGGAAATGACTCCTTTTGTAAAGGCAAGTAAAGAAATTGGAAGAGTTGGTTGATTGTGCCCAAAGTAATAAAAAAACATGATTTTTTTGAAAACCTGCTTATCCCATTGCACTGCTTATGATGAGCATGACAAACGACTATTAAGGTAATTTAATGTAATTACAGTGTTATGTATCAACATCCATTGTAGAAGATGAAGTAAAGAAATTACATGTGCAATTTGACAAGCTCCTCCGAACCAAGTCACTTGTCAATACTTGGTAACTTCAAGGCATAAGTAAGCACAAGGAATTACAACAGAAGCTTTGTTGGAAAATAACATTCTGGATCAAAGAGTATTAGAGGTCAAAGGATTGTAACCTACTAAAAAGCTTTACACTTACATATCATGAATACTTTAACTGGACACCAGATATGTGGAACACCAAATAACAGAATAACAAAAGAAATTAACCAGATCTTGAGATAAGAAGCAACTGACTGTAAAAGTAACCATTTCAGAATATCTTTACTAAAGCTATCTTCTAGTTAGAGCAAACTCTAAAAAGTAAATGCCAAATTGGAAGAAAATTTAAACATGAGAAGGTACTATATGTAACAGCAGCTCCAATTCAGTCTCTTTATACAAATAATAGACTCAGAAAAATGGAAAGAGGAAAAAATGGAAAGACATTGTTTCTAATTAGCATTTTCTGAAGTTTATCTGATGTGAAGCATGAAACAGTTGCTACAAGGAAAGAGCCATAAAAGCCAAAAAATACCTCAGCCCACAAAAACACTTAATCTTTTTGCTCAGTAGAGATATGGCAACCAAGGGCATATACCTCATCCCTCAACTCAGATGGTCACCAACAGTCTTTTAATTGTCACATCTAATGGCTTCTTCTCAATCTTAATCTTACTTGACCTTTCTGCAGCATTTAATGCTGTTGACTACCTTCTAATCTTGGATGCTGTCTCCTCTCTTGGTCTTCATGACACCCTTCTCTCTAGGTTCTTTTCCTATCTGTCTGATAACTTTTTTTGTTTGTTTTTTGGTTTTTTTGTTCGTTTTGGGGCAAGGCAGGGCAATTGGGGCTAAGTGACTTGCCCAAGGTCACACAGCTAATAAGTGTGTCAAGTATCTGAGGCCGGATTTGAATTCAGGGCCTTCTGACTTCAGGGCCGGTGCTCTACTCACTGCACCACCTAGATGCCCCTATCTGATAACATCTTAACCTGCTCTGTTGGATCATCATCTATATAAATAACCCTAACTGTGAGTGTACCCTCAAGGCTCTGTCCTTGGCCCTCTTTTCTTCTCCCTACACTCTCACTGGGTGATATCATCAACTCACATAGGTTTAATGATCATTTCTATGAAGATGATGGATCTTTAATATCCAGTGCTTTTTTCTCCTAAATTCTAGTTCTGTAGTACCAACTGCCTATTGAATATTTTAAACTCAGTATCCTAGAGGCATATCAAATTCAACATATCCAAAACTGATTACTCTCTTGTTCCTAAACCTACCTCTTCCTAACTTCCCCGTTACTGTCATGATCACTACCATTTGGTCACCCAACCTTAGGGTCATTATCAATTCCTTATTCTGACTCCCCTATTCAGACAATTGCTAAATCTTCAACCACTTAAAAACATTTATTAAGCTCTTAATATGTATCTTTTCTATCTCTACAACATCTCCCCCACATTTATCCCCTTCTCTACATCTACATAGTCACTACCCTAATTCAGGCCCTTATTACCCCTTGCCTGTATTATTATTACAGCCTTCTGTTTCATCTCTCTATCTCAAGTCTCATCCCACTTCAACCCATCCTCCACACAGCTGGTAAAATTTTCCTAAAGCACCCAGTTATTAAACATGTATTAAGCAGCTACTATGTGCCAATCAATGTGATAAATGCTGAGGATACAAATAAGGGAAAAAAAGGCAGTCTCTTCCTTCAAGGAGTGTACACTCTAACAAGAGAAGAAAACACACAAAATGAAACTAAAAAGGAGATTCAATTTGGGAATATGGGGAGGAAGAAAGTACATGGCATGGGATGGCCTAGTGGAGTCTAGTCCAAAAAGTGAAAACTGGTGGGAAACGAATAGATGACTAGCCTGGGAGACCTCTTGAAATGGAAGGTTGGGAGGAGTTCTTTGCTTTGCTCTCCAGCCTTCTAGGCTAATCAGAGGGGCAGGAGGTACTGATGAGGTATGAGCAGTCCTTGCAAGATGATGTTTCCTACTGGTGAGGTTTGAGAGGAGCGGGGAAAGGGGACATGATCATGATGGAGTCTAGTTCAAGAGAATATAGATGGTAGGAAATGAAGAGTTGGCTGACGGGGATCCCTCCTTAAATGGAGGCTTTGGAAAGAGTTCCTTGCTCTGCCCTCGAGCCCTCCAATCAGAAGGTGCTAATGAGGTCTGAGTACAAAAACTGATGCAGTCTCACAGGGTGATCAGTTTCCTCTTGATGAGGTCTGACCATATCATGTCTAGGATCAAATATAAACTCTTATTTGACATTTAGTGCTCTTCACAAGCTGATCTCAGCCTTATACTTTACTCCCCTCCCTGTTTTCTGTAGCTAGTCATACTGATCTCACTGTATTGAGCTGTCCTCACTGATAGTACTTCATCCTGTATCTCTGTGCCTTTTCCTTGACTGTCTTTTATGCCTGAAATGTATGTTCTCCCTCCTTACCGCCACCTGTTAGAATCCCTAGTTTTCCCTCAAGATTCGGCTCACCTAGCTGCATTCTGCGGGAGGCTTTTCCTTATCCTCCCAGCTACTAGTGCTTTCCCTTCCAAGATCACTTTCTATCTGTTTGTATGTATGTGTTGTACATATTTGCATATGCATGTCTCTTTATTAGAATGTAATCTCCTTGAAAGCAGGGACTATTTCATTTTTGTCTTTTTATCTCCAGTACTTAGCACAGTGCCTAGCATGTAATAGGTACTCGATAAATATGATTGAATAATCTGATTTTCACAACTCCGAAGGTATGAATAGAAGATTCTAAGCAGTACTGCTTGTAAACACACACACACACACACACACACACAAGTTGTTGAGAAAAAGAGCCCAAAGAGAAATTGATTTGAAATCCAGTTAAGCTAAATTATCCTGAGATCATTTGAAAACGAAACCAGGAAGACAACAAATAGATAGGTGATAGAAAATATCTGCTATTATGCTTGTAGTAATTTAGTCTTACCAATAGCAGTGAAACTACCATATTCTACCACTTCATTAATGACCTCATACATGTACCACGTGAGGAAATAGCAATGGCATTTGAAAAGATGAAGTTGGGAAGAAAAGATAGACCAGACCAAGCACAATGACCAAGAAAATATTCATTCTGGAGGCAACAAAATTTTAAAGACACTCATGGATCAATTCTCAAGATAACTCAAAAAAGAGAACCTTAAAAATGTCAACTTAGAAGACATCAGTAATTAATGATGTGCATACCTGCTTTCTCATCTCTATAAAATGAGAGTGGTCTTTGCAAACATTGAGTATCTCCTTGATGAAAACATAAGAAAATGGGCAGGCTTGAAAGGCAGTATTTTGTAGCAGAAAATCAGCTGACAGAAGTGTAGAAAATAGATGTTCCTGTGTGTTTTGGGTGCTGAAGATAACATTTGATGAGGAAACAAGGGCTTTCCTAAGCAAGGTGCCTCTTGCGTATATACATCTGAATTATGTAAGACTTCATGGTGGACAGAACTTGGGAATTAACTTTGTTCAGTGATCATCAGTAAACATTTAATAAGTGCCTATTATGTGCCAGGTACTGTGCAAAGTATGTTAAATATGGATACATACATATATATGTTTTGCCCATGTCATAGATTATGTACTATGTAGAGTCATCTCACTAATAATTGATTTATTAAAACATTAAAACTTCAAAAGTACTTTCCTTATGACAATCCTGAAAGATATTTAGGTATTATAACTTTTATAGATGAGGAAATTGAGTTTTAGTGATGTGAGGGGACTTTCCCATGATAACATAAATAACTAATAAGTGTCAGAGCTAAGGTCATATCCTCCAGCTTCATTTCCAAAATTCTATATTACATGGTCTCTCTTAACAAAAATTTTTGCTCCTATTCACAAATAGCATCCTGCTAATTTCATTGATCCCCAAAATGCTACAAAGCTTTCCCCAGTGAAATTCACAATAATGTAATTAGCCTAGCCTTCCAATTTGGAGAAATACATAGTACTTTGATTGATATAAACAAACATTTTATTAGATATGTATATGTGTGTTTATAGTTGTATAGATATGATAAGTGCTATGGTTGCATAATGATCTGGGAGAAGGAGTAGAAGTGGCAAATTGAACTGGGTTCAATTTGGAAATGGTTTAGTTCCTTCAGTTTCAAGTTGCTCATTGCCTCATAAATCCTCTTTAACAGCAGTATTTTCTAGGTAGTGCTATGTTACTGTAGGCCATGAAGGAATAGGATTTCAGAACTAAAATTTCTACAACCCAAGTAACTATAGAAATATAGATAGTATTACTTGGCTTTGAAGTATATTAATGATGATGTGCTCAAGAAATAATAATAGCATTTATACAGCACTTTAAGGTTTTCAGAGTGCTTTACATATATTCACTCTTACTACATTCTTACTACAACCCTTTGAGGCAGGTGCTATTCTGCCCTCATTTTACCGATTGAGAAAGTTAAATTAGAGGTTGATGGGAGATAGGAGCTATTATTTTGCTTATTTTATAGATAAGGAAACTGAAGCAGACAGGTTAAATTACTTGCTCAGGATCTCCACAGCTAATGAGTATCTGAGGCTAGATTTGAACTCAAGTTTACATGACTACATGTCCAGCATTCCATCTACTATGTCACCTAGCTGCCTCTAGTGGTAGTAGTCAGTAAGCATTTATTAAGGTTTTACTATGTGCCAGGTATTGTGTGAAGCACAAAGAAAGTAGACCGTGGCATAGTTTTCTCAAAGGATAGTAAGAGAATAAGAAAAAAGAACTACAGTGGTTGAATAAATCTGTTATGCAGGATTCCAAGAAAAACATGAATAAAACTCAAGTGGAATAAGGTGTGGAGTAGTTTCAGAATGCATTGGTGGAGAAAGTACCAATACTGATAAAATCACCAACCCATCAAATTATAAAAGTAGAATTCTTTATATTAACTCTATTAAAAATAAATTTCAAGACTTCTTTCTCTCTAATTCAGTAAGCGTAGAGTCAGAATTTCCCATGCTGATGATTTTTGTTTCACAATTCATACAAAGTAAAGAATTATTCTAAATATTGAACTCTTGCTACTTTCTTGAACCATGTAGATAGATGTTTTTTAAAAAAAAATAGAAGTTTAGTAGCTGTCAACATATTTGTAGTTTTAAATGGAATTTTTTTATTATAGGATGGTAAACCTGTGAAAAAATGGGTAAATATGAGTCAAGAGTTCATAAACCAGCATACAGTGGAACATAAAGGAAAACAGATTTGTAAATACTTCCTTGAGGGGAGATGTATTAAGGTAAATATTTCATTTAAAAGTTTAAATTTCTACATAATTGTTAAATTTTTAATGTGTCATTTTTTTGCCAGTCTATACTCTTTCATTTTATTTTAAGAAATGGTTTTTTTTTTTTTAGGAAATTTTTAGTCGCTACTGTTGTTGCAGTCAAACTAACCTTTTACAATGCTAAACCTTATATGAAAATGCTGTATGCTGATATTCATATATATAGTTTGCAAAAAGTAGCAGTAAGGCAGTTTATGAAATTTAGATTTGTAAATTGGCTGCCACCTATTCTTTTTGAGGTTTTAATCAATTTTTTTGTACTATGAGTAACTCTGATTATTGGAATATTATTGAGATTTTATTATAATGAAATAATTAAAGTACCCAATTTTCAAAATTATTTTTCTTTCTCTTGCATACAGGGAGACCAATGTAAATTTGATCATGATGCAGAGTTGGAGAAAAAAAAGGAAATCTGCAAGTTTTATATACAGGGATATTGCACCAAAGGAGAGAATTGCATTTATATGCATAATATCCTTTGCCAAAAAGAGATAACTAAAAGATTAAGGATAGAGTGGGAGTTGGGGGGGGGGGGCAGGGAAGGAGAAAGCAACAGCCTTTTTTAAAATATAGTAATTGAATATAGCTAATGGTTTTATTCTAAGTTTGGGAAGGATATACTATATAAAACCAGTTTAATCAGTCTTCTATTTAATTAAATACTTTGAATTTCATAAATATCATTGATTAGAGAAAAGAAGGAGGTCTTTTAGAGAAAAATCTAATAAAGACTTTTCACCTCTGAATCTCTGATCCAAATGAATCCTTTCTATTTAGCATGGTCAGGCTAAAGTTTCGGTGGAAGCTTTGTGTTTATATGAGGAAAAGTTGGCCTAATTTTTGTTGAATAACTTACCCCTTTAGTTTTTCCATAAATTCTAGGGATTTATTGAAAGCTTACTTTCCACATGTAAGAAAGCTTTATGTAATTACCAAAAATAACATTTTTGCTTCTAACCTGTGTTAAGTTTTAAAAAGGTATTTTTCTAGTCATACCAGAATAAAATGGATTTTAGGAAAAAAAAACTATTAGAAATCACATTTTGTAAGTTTTTTTTTAATTAATGATTTGCAAAGTAACTTCATGAAATACTAGATTCATAAATACTGCATTTGTATGTATAAATATGTAGTTATGAATCATGGTGTAGCCAACAAAAGCTCACAAAAATGTGGTTTCTAAACATCCTGAAATTTAAGTTAAATATTTTATCTAGATAAAAATGTATATTTAATTGTCTTTTATAAAAAAAAAAACTTAAACTGAGGAAGGTTTAAGATGTAAGGTTCAAATTCTGTTTTTACTATCTAATTATTTGTGTGACCTTGGCCAAATCAGTTAACTTCTCTCAGACTCCTTAAATATTAAACAATGAAATAATAATACCTCCCCTCCCAACCTGGTTGTTATGAGGATCAAATAAGAAAAAAATACATAAATATTTCAAAAACAGTACCCGGATAGATATGTGGTATTGTAATTTCAGAAAAATCAATGCAAAGGAATAAGAAGTCTTCTTCAGTCAATGAAATGGTCTTAAAATACTTAAAATCTCTTCCTTAATATTATTTTTACATGAATTTCCTTGCAAATTTTATCACACAGGAGCAAAATGTTACCAAGGAGATAAGTGCAAATTTTCCCATGCTCCTCTCACTAAAGAAACAAAAGAACTTCTGGACAAAGTAAGTACTATGTACATACTATAATTCTTGGTATATTCCCTTAAATTGATTTGACCGATATTCTTACTTTTTGAGCTGCATATTTTTTTATAAAGAAAGTGATTTATCAGTCAAATGAGCACTTATTTTTTTT
>CM053625.1:229987776-230021742 GCA_028646595.1 Phalanger gymnotis
CCACTTTAGCAAAGAGTTAAAAGATAAGAAATAGGCTGGGAAAATGAGCAAACAACAGAAAAAAATTCTGACTATAGAAAGTTACTTTGGTGACAAAGAAGATCAAAACACTCAGAAGAAGACAGCAAACTCCTATATCAAAAGCCTCAAAGAAAAATATGAATTGGTCTCAGGCCATGGAAGAGCTTTATTTTTCTTGGGTTTTTATTTGGCCTATGTTTTCTTTTACAACATGACTGATATGCATATGTTTCATATGACTATACATATGTAACCTATATCAAGTCACTTGCCTTCTCAGTGAGGGGGGTAAGAGAGGGAGAGAATTCGAAACTCAATTTTTAAAATGAATGTAGAAAATTGTTTTTACTTGTAATTGGGGGGAAAATAAAATACTACATTAACTTTTAACAAAATAGTAGCGAAAGAAAGTCAATACCCATTCATGTGAACTGTAGCTGGGAATAGGAGGGAAAATATGATCTTAATATAAGTGGAACACTGGGTTCTGGCTCCTATCATTGATTTCATAAGGTCTCAAACTTAGGTATGTTTTGAAGCTAAATTCTATGCTAAATAAACAATAACTATTTCTATCTTTGTGATTTAATGACTCTTAGTGATTTTTAATTTCAAAGGCAGCTTAATATTTTAAGGTCCATATACATTTTTATGCTGTTTGCTCAAATACATTTGTCTTTGTTTATATATAATACAAAGCAATACTGTTAAGCTAGCACTGAGGTTTCTTTCTGCCTTGTTTATTCAGCCACAACTTTAGACCAGGCTTGGAGCTGGGTCTGAGACTCCATTTAGAGACATAGAGCTGCTTGCTTTTCTTCCTACTCTTTGCCTAGCACACCATCAGGTCCAGGGCGACTCCTTGCCCTACTATGCTCCAGTTTCTTTTAGTCACAGTCTCTCTTCTCAGTCCATGCTGGATTGGCGGTGGAGTGGGGCAGGGAAGAACAATAGAGCTGCCAGTTGGCCCCTATGCCTGCTCTCTGACCTGTATTAGGTACCTCTATGCTGAAACCATAACTTCTTGCCCTAGTACACAGTCCTGATGAGATTTGGGTCCGAAGGGTTCTCAAGACCGCAAACTACCGACACGCCAGATCCTGCTGAATGAATTCGACTCAAGCCTTTTCAGCCAAGGAAAAAGACAAAGTTTATTAAGGATTTGCCATATTGGGTAGACTCTTAAGGAACCTGAGCATTTGTGACACTAATGCCAGTGGGCCAGATCAATCTGAGGTGAGCTAGATTGAATCTGAGCATCTTCATGGAGGCAAGATGAAACATATACACAAAGATTGTAGGAGGGATCTAGGATGGTCCTGGGGTGATGGGAGGAGGGGTTTAGGGAGGGTCTTAATGCACAGTCTAAGGAGGAGCTTGATGGGACTGAGATGAGGTCAGACACTAGGAATGAAAGAGAATGGGATTAAGGGTGAAGGCTACCTGGAGACAACAGACAATGTAGGGCTAGGCTAGTTTAAGGGTAAGAGATTTGGGCATAGACACTTTGACAAGATCATGGGTGGAAACTCGCCAGCAATGGAGGGCTAGGCTAGGTTAGAGTAACCTAGTCTAGAGATTTGGGCCTAGCAATAAAGAAAGGCTTATGGCCTCAGGCAAATGCTTCATCTAGTGGGAAGATTCAAGGGGAATTCAAAGGGACTCCCACAGTCTAAACTCCATCAGTCCCTTGCCTCTCTTTAGTGTTGCAGTGCTGGAAAGCTCTGTGTAGCCCCTTCTGGCTAGACCAGGGGTGGAGAACGTGGGGCCTTTAGGCCACATGTGGCCATCTAGGTCCTTGGGTGTGGCTTTTTGACTGAGTCCAAGTTTTACATAACAAATCCTTTTATTAAGGGAATTTGTTCTGTGAAGTTTGGATTTAATCAAAGTCAGCCTAGAAAATTTCAGCATCTTCTGAGTTGTATGACAACTTTCCCATGTCTATAAAATCAAGGATATCTTTGATGAAGGTTTGAGAAGGAAAGAGGCAGGCTTTCCTAAATGGTATTCTAGAGTGGAGCACATAATTTTCAGTCTCTCAATTGACTGAAAGTTACAGAGAAGACACGATTCTACTGGACTTATTTATGGTTTGCTGTATAAAGACACATTTGATTTAGTGGAGAAAAATTCTGTCTTCAAGTTTCTTCTTCAATAAGGCGTTTTTCATGCACATTTTAAAATTATGCAAGATTCCTTGAAAGATGTAACAACAGAGATAACTTTGTGTTCTATATATTTATATCAATTAAAACATAAAGGAGGAAGAAATATGCATATCAAAGGTGTTTCCTACTGTCATGAAGATGTTCAATGCAGAGTTCAAATGAAAGAGGCATTCCCTATTCATTGTGAGGTCCATTAAGTGTTCCTCTTTGCAGATGGCATTCTGCTAATGATATCAAGCCCTGGGAGTGGTAGACTCTCCTAAATGAGATCTGTAACTATTCAAAAGAGTATGAATAGTGTCCATTGTTCTTACATCAAGGATCAAACCTAACATTCTTTGTTTGGCTTTTAAAGACCTTCACCTTCTGGTCCCTTCCTGACTTTTCAGTCTTAAAATTTCCCTCCATGTATTCCATGATCCAGCTACACTAACCACTTGCTATCCTCAAATAAGACACTCCATTTCTAGTCTATGCTTTTACATTGGCTGCCTCATATTTGGAATGTTGGCTTCTTTCAAGAGTTAGCTCATAATAGCTTTGTTTGTACAAAAACTTTTCAATTTAACGTAATCAAAATTATCCATTTTGCGTTTTGTAATGCTCTCTATCTCTTGTTCAGCCATGAATTCTTCCCTTCTCCATAAGTCTGACAGGTAAACTATTCTCTTTTCTCCCAAATTGCTTATAGTATCAACCTTTATATCTAAGTCATGAACCCATTTTGACTTTGTTTTGATACATGGAATAAGATATTGGTCTACGCCTAATTTCTGTCATACTGTTTTCCAGTTTTCCCAGCAGGTTTTGTGAAATAGTGAGTTCTTATCCCAGAAGCTGGACTCTTTGGGTTTATCAAAGAGTAGATTACTATATTCATTGACTACTGCATCTTGCGTATGTAACCTATTCCACTGATCCACCACTCTATTTCTTAGCCAGTACCAAGTAGTTTTGATGATTGATGCTTTATAATACAGTTCAATATCTGGTATGGCTAGGCCCCCTTCCCTAGCATTTCTTTTCATTAATTCCCTTGATATTCTGGATCTTTTGTTCTTCTAGATGAATTCTGTTATTATTTTATCTAGCTCTATAAAATAATTTTTGGTAGTTTGACTAGTATGGCATTAAATAAGTAATTTAGGTAAAATTGTAATTTTTATTATATTAGCTCAACCTAACCACGAGCAACTGATGTTTTTCCATTTATTTAGATCTGACTTTATTTGTGTGAGAAGTATTACGTAATTATGTTCATATAGTTCCTGGGTTTGTCTTGGTAGGTAGACTCCCAAATATTTTATATTATCTACAGTAACTTTAAATGGAATTTCTCTTTCTATGTCTTGCTGTTGGGCTTTGTTAGTATTATACCGGAATGCCACGGATTTATGTGGGTTCATTTTATATCCTGCAACTTTGCTAAAGTTATTATTTCAAGTAGTTTTTTAGTTGATTCTCTAGGATTCTTTAAGTATATCATCATATCATCTGCAAAGAGTGATAACTTAATTTCTTTTTTGCTTATTCTAATTCCTTCAATTTCTTTTTCTTAGGAGGGAAGCAGAAAATTGGGAAAGAATTTTTACAACCAGTGTCTCTGACAAAGGCCTCATCTCTAAAATATACAGGGAACTGAGTCAAATTGATAAGAACACAAGTCATTCCCCAATTGATAAATGGTCAAGGGATACGAACAGGCAGTTTTCAGAAGACGAAATTAAGGATATCTATAGTCGTATGAAAAAATGCTCTAAATCACTATTGATTAGAGAAATGCAAATCAAAACAACTCTCAGGTACCACATCTCTCCTGTCAGACTGGCAACATGTCAAAACAGGGAAATGATAAATGCTGGAGAAGATGTGGGAAACTGGAACACTATTGCATTGTTGGTGGAGTTGTGAACTGATCCAACCATTCTATAGAACAATTTGAAACTCTATCCAAAGTGCTATAAAAATATGCATACCCTTTGATCCAGCGATACCACTTCTAAGGCTATATCCCAAAGAGATCATGTAAAGGGGAAAAGGATCCATATGCACAAAAATATATATTTTTTTTGTTTCCGAGAAATTCATTAAAAACCCACACTCCTTAGACAAACAGCTACATGAGGTAGTTCAGAGATAACCCCATCTTTGAGATAAGGACACTCAAAGCCAACAGTCCAATAGAGTAACAGCTTGTCTACAGCCACACAGATGGAGCTAAGGCCAAACTGCAGGGCTCCGCAGATCACATTCAGGTCAACAAGCTATTCTGCCTTTGCTAGGTTTATAAATAAGACGATTCATCACGATTAGTGGAAGAGAAGAGCGGAAGACAAGACTCTGGTGGCTAGAGTGCTCAGTCTCAGATTTACACCAAGCCCTTGGATGAGATATTCTAATAACCAGTCACTCTAAAAATTCCTTATAAAAATGTAAAAGATTCATTGTTAGGGGGTCAGGGGGCAAGAAGTAGAAGTTGCTGACTTCAGAACTCCTAGCCATCTGGACCCCAGACCTCAGACCTTAGGCCCCTGGCCACAGCTCCTCTCAGCTTTACCAATGCCCTTGCTAGAGCAGGAGAGGGGGCGACAGTCCAGATCCAAGACTACGTGATCCACATGGGGAGCATAAGATTTCACTCGCTGAACATGCAGGATTCGGGTCTCCCATGGCTTCCCATGCAGCTGCAGAAGCAAGGCTCCAATGCGAGCAGCCACAGCCTCAGCCCACCTTTGCCATTCTAGCTTGGCCATCTTTGCCAGTGTCTGCCTTTCCGAATTTCTGGCAGCTCTCTGCTCCTTCTGCTCTGCCTCACTGCTGCTGGAGAGCTGAAGGTCCTTCCCTGGGAAGGACTCCACATTGTGGTGGATATGCAGGATGCCCCCTGTGTCCTGACGCAGCACCCGGCAGGCAGTGGGCCAGCCCTCTTCAGAGCTGGGAATGAGCCCCAAGTTCACCCTGTCAGCAATGCTCCATAACTTCAGCTTCCTGTTATCACCGAGGTGGATACAGCACCTATCCACAACACCATTGAGCTCCAGGTTTTTTCTCAAGGCTGCTGCAGCATGAGGATTCCACTCACAGGCATGGACAAAAGCAGCATTTGCATGAATCAGGAATGGTAAGGTGAAGTACCCAATCCCTGCATAGAGATCTACCAGCACCTCTCCAGTACAGGCCATTGATGCTACCCGCAGCTTCTCAGTGATGTTTCCAAAGGAGAACATGCTTTGGGTCACATCAAACGTATACCTGATGCCATTATCCACGTGCTCCACCCAACCATGGGCACCCAGCAGCAGGATTACTTTGGGAGCTCGCGTCCCACCTGGTGACACACGCCCTCGCTTTGCCAAACGCTGGCCTCCCAGAGCAGAGGCAACAGTCTTCCAGAGACCTGGTTCCAGTTTTTTCCAATGGGCGGCTTTGAAGCTGTCCTCATTGAGGAGAAGGAGGTCACCATGACGTTGCCAGGAGTGGGGAAGATCCCTCTCTAGCTCAGCTGACCAGGTGTGCCCCTGGCCTTCCACCAGACGCTGTAGCTCCTGACATAGCTTCTGGGCAGGAGAACAGCTCTGAGCTTTCTTGGAGGGAACAGGATTCAGGATCTGTGCCAGCCTGCAGGTGCTCTCAGGGCCCCCTCGCTGCTTCAATGCGTCTAGGTGCTGCTCACTGACAGTCTCTCCCAGAACAGGTAGCGCCATGGTGCCATCGGGCAGCTGCTTCACACGGTGATGCCTATCCAGGAGTTGGTGCTCCTCAAGATATTCCCTGCAACGCTGTGTAAACTGAGGTTCTGTCACAATAGCCACAATAACCTCAGACTTTGCACCTTCAGCCTCCATGGTGCTAGAGCCTTGCATATATCTTGTATGTACTCAGTTGTTTGCATGCTGTCTCCATTAGGCTGCGAGCTTCCTGGTGTCAGAAACTGAGATTTGGCCTCTCTCTGGATCCTCAGTGTTTAGCACAATGGCTGGCATTGTGCTAAAGGAAGCGCTTAATAAGTGCTTGTTGACTGTATGCACGCCTGGTTTTCTGCCTGAAGCCTCCCTGAGCCTGGCTATGCGGAGGCCGGCTAGCCCTGGGTTGCGGCTGCTTCCCAGATTGCTCCAGAGGCAGCCAGGCCGAGAGAAGCCCTGGGAAACTGGGAGGGGGCCCGGCTGGGCGGCAGCCGGGTCATGTGTTTGTTTTCGCCGGCCGGCCAGGCAGCCCTCCGTCAAGCGCCTCCTCTGGCCACTGCCGGCACGGAGACAAATGCGCTCGCACCGGGGCCAGGCTCGGGGGCGGGGGGGGTGGGCGGGGAGGAGACCGGGCGAGCGCCGTGCGGGCCCAGGCCTGCCCCTCCCGGAGGGGCGGTGTCTCTACTCCGCCAGCTGTGCCCGTGCCTCGCTGCGCCCCCTTCTGACCAGGTGGCCCAAGGGCCCTGCCGGCCGGAGAAACGCTGCCTAAAGGGCGCGGGGAGGAGAGAGCCTGCCAGCTCCCCCTACCGGCCCCTCCTCGCGGTGCCGCCACCGCCCCACAGCTGAGCACATCACACGAAAATATTTATAGCAGCTATTTTTGTAGTAGCAAAGAACTGGAAATCAAGGGATTGCCCCTCAATTGGGGAATGGCTGAACAAGTTGTGGTATATGAATGTAATGGAATACTATCGTGCTATAAGAAATGAGGAGCAGATGGACTTCAATAGAACCTGGAGAGTGTTACATGATCCCATGATGAATGAAGGGAGCCGAACAAGAACATTGTACACAACCAGAGACACATTGCTTCTGTGATGACTAATTTTGAAAGCCTTGGCTCTTCTCAACAATGCAAAGTTCTAAGACATCTCCAAAAGACTCGTGATGGGTGTTGTAAGCTTAAACAAAAAAATTAATTAAAAAAAAAGAGCTCAAACTTTACCTCTTCAGGAGGCCTTTCATTGTAAATCTGACTTAGTCTATATAGTCTTTGCTACCCCAAACAAGGACAAAACCTCTTTCCTTTGGGAGATGCCATTTGAGTTCTAATTTGCAAATTGCTTAATTAATGTTTGCAGGACACTGAGTTGTTTGTTGTATTCCAGTTGTGTTTTGCTAAATGTAAGGCCACATTTTATTCACTGATGACCTCAGAGAGTTTGCCTCTGAAAGTATGTAATTTCTAGGAATTAGTTTTCCCAGGGAGACTTTAGCCTGTCAAAAGTTAGAGAAAGGTAGAATGTGTAATCAAGTCAAATACAGTTATTTACTTAGGGTTCTGTTTATATTAAGGGACTAATTACAAATCTTTAGTCATGAAGGCCAGCTTTAAGGAGTGTGAAATTCTATATTTAATTTATTTAGGGCCTGGTTTTGCTTAAAGCTGCTTTTTAATGCCTTAATGACTGTGCCTGGTCTGAGTCAGATCTGCTCCAAAGGTGAAGGCAGTATGACCATGAAGTAAGTGGAATTGATGGGAGCCCTTTAAATTATGAAAAGATTTATTTTAAGCTACCATAGATCTAATGCTGGAAGGGACATCAAAAGCCATTTAGTCCAACCACTTTATTTTACAAATGAAGAAATTGAAGCACAGAGCTTATATGAATTATTCAATTAAAAATAATTTAAAATTGTCCCTAGGCTAAGTGCCAGGGGTATGATTTAAGGAATAAGGGCTAACTGAACCCAGAAATCAGGAATATAGCCCCATTTGGGGCTTAAGAATATAGAAGCACAGTAATTGACATAGAAAATGACTATTGTGAACATCAGTTTTACCATTCCGAGCAAAGAAAAGCAGAGAAGGAAAGAAATGAAGTCCACAATAGGATTACAAGTTCCTACCGTTACCATTTTTTCCCCATTTAATTTTGAAATGTGATATGAAGATGAGAGTCAAAATGGTGTGGTGAACAAAGAACTGGCTTCAGAGCTAGGATTACCTGGGTTCAAGTGCAGCTTCTGACAGATACTTGCTGTGTGACTCTGGGTAAATCTCTTAACCTCTCAATTCTCTAAGCAACTGTCTAAGAATATAAATTGTGGAGAAGATGATGATTTGTATTGGTAGAGGAATGGGGTGTTCCTTAGACCAATGAAATCACTAGTGTAGACTCAGACCTTTTGCAATTAGGTAGGGGGTATATTATGAAAACATGTGATTTGGGGTAAGAAGAATGGAGCTCAGATCTTAGTTCTGCAGTGGTGGGACTTTAAGCAAATCACTTTACCTCCCTGGGCCTTAATGTCCTTATTTTTAAAATAAGGCAGTTGGACTGGATCAACTCTAGGGTCCCTTCAAGTTATAATCTTTTGATTTGTAAAATTTTTTTTTAATTAGCAAAAATTTATTTTCTCTCCTTCCCAAATCCCTCCCAAATGACCCCCCCCCCAAAAAAAGGGAAAAGCAAAGCAAAAATTGTAACAAATATGTATGGCAAAATAAAACTGATTCCTACATTGGCCGTGTCCAAAAAAACATGTCTTAAACTGTAGTTTGAGTCTATCAGCTTTCTGTTGGGTGGCATGTTTCATTATAGATCATCAGGATTTGTGACTGGTCATTAGGTTATTTATTGTTTCTTTGTTACGATTATTATTGTATAACTTGTTCTCCTAGTTTTGCTCATGTCATGTTACAGCTGTTCATACAAGTCTTGCCATGTTTCTCTGAAACTTCTTTCATTATTTCTTATAGCATATGAGTATTCCATTACATTCATATATCATAATTTGTTTAGCTGTTCCCCAATTGTTAGGGAATCTTAGTTTCCTCTTAGTTTTCAATTCTTTGCCACCAAAAAAAAATGAGTTGATATAAATATTTTTGTATGTGTGGGCCATTTTCCTATTTATATGGTCTCTTTAGGCTATAGGATTAGGTAGTGGTATTTCTGGGTCAAAAGGTATACACAGTTTAATATCTTTTGGGGCATAATTCCAATGTGCTTTCCAGAATAGCTGTAATTTACAGTCACCACAATAATTCACAGTTCGAGTAACGGTGAATTAGTGTACCCATTTCCCCCACAATGCTTCTAACATTTATTATTGTCCTTTTTGTCAACTTTGCCAGTGTGAGGAGTGTGAGATGGAATCATAGTTGCTTCAATTTACATTTCTCTAATTATTAGTGACTTGAAACACATGGCTATTGGTTTACTATTGTCCAGTCATTCAGCTGTGTCCAATTCTTTGTGACCCCATGCCAGGCCCTTCTATCTTCTACTGTCTCCTGAAGTGTGTCCAAGTTCATATTCATTGTTTCCATGACATTATCTATCTGTCTCATCCTCTACCATTCCCTTTTCCTTTTGCCTTTAATCTTTCCCAACATCAGGGTCTTTTAGAAAACGAATCCTGTCTTCGCATTATGTGGCCCAAATATTTAAGCTTCAGCTTCAGTATTTGTCTTTCCGAGAATAGTCTGAATTAATTTCTTTAAGTATTGACTCATTCAATCAACTTGCTGTCCAAGGGACTCTCAAAAGTCTTCTCCAGCACCACAATTTGAAAGTGTCAATTTTCTGGTTCTTTTGCCTCTTTGAAAGCCAGCCTGTGCTGGTAATCCCCAGTTCGTATGTTGCAGAAGCCTAGTTTGCAGAATCTTAAGCATAACCTTGCTGGTGTGTGAAATGAGTGCAACTGTTTGGCAATTTGAACATTCTTTGGCATTTCCCTTCTTGAAGATTAGGATATAGACCTATCTTTTCCATTCCAGTGGCCACTGTTGGTTTTCCTAATTTGCTGCATATTGGATGGAGTACTTTAACAGCATCATCTTTTAGGATTTTAAATAGCTTAGTTGGAATTCCATCACTTCTACTAACATTGTTAGCAATGCTTCCTAAATTCCACTTGACTTCATTCCCCATGATTTCTGGCTCTAGATCAGTAACCACATTATTGAGTTTACTGGTGATGTTAAGATCTTTCTTAGATAGTTCTGTGTATTCTTGCTGCCTCTTCTTTATCTCTGCTTCTGTTAAATCCTTACCATTTTTGTCTTTTATCATGCCCATTTTTGCATGAAGCTTTCCCTTGATATCTCTGATTTTCTTGAACAGATCTCTTATCTTCTCTATTCTATTGTTTTTTTTTTCCTGTTTCTTTGATTGCCCATTTAAGAAAACCTTATCTCTGCTTGCTATTCTCTGGAATTCTGTATTCATTTGGGTATATCTTTTTCTTTCTCCTTTTTCTTTTGCTTTCCTCAGCTATTTGTAAAGCTTCCTCAGACAGCCATTTTGCTTTCTTGCTCTTCTTTTTTTTGAATGTTTTTTTGTTGCCACCTCCTATGTGATATTGTGAATCTCTGTCCATAGTTCTTCAGTCACTCTATCTAACATATCTACTCCCTTGAATCTATTCATCACTTCCACTTCATACTCATAAGGATGTTATTTACATCATGTTTGATGATTTTCCCTACTTTCTTCATTTTAAGTCTGAATTTTGCAATAAGACAGGCACCTAGCTGGCACTGTGGATGGAGTGCTGGACCTGGAATAAGGAAGATGAGTCTTCCTGAATTCAAAATTGGTCTCAGACACTTATAGTTGTGTGACCCTGCACAAGGTGCTTAATCCTTTTTGTCTCAGTTTCCTTATCTGTAAAATGAGCTGGAAAAGGGAATGGCAAACCACTCCAGTATCTTTGCCAAGAAAACCCCAAATGGGGTCACAAAGAGTTGGGCAAAACTGAAAATGATTGAACAAAACATTTGCAATAAAAAGCTCATGATCTGATCCACAGTCGGCTCCAGGTCTTGTTTTAAATGACTGTATAGAACTTTTCCACCTCTGGCTGCAACGTGTAGAATCAATCTGATTTTGATATTGACCATCTGGTGATGACCATGTGTAGAGTTGCCTTTTGGCAACTTTTCTATGACTAGTGCATTATCTTGACAAAATTCTATTAGTCTCTGCCCTGCTTCATTTTGTACTCCAAGGCCAAAGTTCCTATTATTCCAATTATATTTTGATTTCCTATAATTTAAGCATTCCAGTCCCCTACGATGAATGTGATGTCTTTTTTGGGGTGTTATTTCTAGAAGATATTATAGTTCTTCATAGAATTGATCAACTTTGGCCTTTTTATCATCAGTGGTTGGAACATAGACTTGTATTACTGTGATCCTGAATGGTTTGCCTTGGGTTCAAATAGATATCATTCTGTCATTTTTGAGATTATGCCCTAGTACTGCTTTTCTCACTCTTTTTTTGACTGTGAAGGCTACTCCATTTCTTCTAAGGGATTCTTGCCTATAGTAGTATTTTTAGTGATCACCTGAATTAAATTTTCCCATTCCTGTCCATTTAGGTTCATTGACAGCCAAAATATCAATGGACAAGCAAGGCATATATAAGACAAGTTGGGGGGCTGGACTAGTTTCAGAGGGAAGGCACTAAAATTAAGGAGGGAATGCTTCTTGTGGAAGGTGAGATTTTAGCTGAGACTTGAAGCCAGAGAAGCCAGGAGCGAAGATGAGGAGTGAGAGCATTCCAGGCATGGGGGAAGACCAATGAAAATTCACAGTTGGAAGGTGGAATGTCATGTGTGAGTCCAATATCACTGGATTGCAGAGTTCCAATCAGAGAATTTTACATTTGATACTGAAGATAATAGAAAGCTGCTAGAGTTTATTAAATGGGGGGTAGAGGTGGAGGGGTGATATGGTCAGACTTATGCTTTAGGAAGACATCTTTTGTAGGTTAGTAGAGGACAGACTGGAGTGAGAAGAAACTTGAGTCAGGGAGACCAAACAAGGCTACTGCAATAGTCCAGCTGTGAGGTAATGAGGGTCTGCTTCAGGCCATCGGTGTCAGAGGACAGAAGAGGACATATATGAGAGATGTTATGAAGGTAGAATTGAGAGGACTTTATAACTGATGGGATACGGGCGGTAGCGAGAGAGAAAGAGAGAGAGAAGAGAGAGAGAGAGAGAGAGTGTTAGGGGTCCAAGGTGACACCGAGGTCACCAGCCAGCCTGGGTGGTAGTACCCTTGATAATAATAGGGAAATTGGGAAGAAGGGAGGGTTTTGAGGGAAAGAAAATCAATTCAACTTTGGATGTGTTGAGTCTAAGATGTCTGCAAGATGTCTAGTTAAAGACGTCTAATAAGCAGTTGGAAACATGAGACTGGAGGTCAGGAGAAGGGTTAGGGCTGGACTAGTAAATCTGAGAGTCATCTGCATAGAGGTGATCATTGAAGTCAAGGGAGCTGATGAGGTGAAATAGTGTAGAGGTCATAAGGCTTGGGACAGAATCTCAGGGGATTCCCACAGTTAAAGGGGAAGGAACCAATATTTGGGAGACATTGAAGATTGAACATTGGGGAGGGATTTCATGCTCTTGTTTATAAAGAAAGCCATATGAAAGCGTATAGAACTTTATTTGCTATGGTAAATGACAGGGAATCAGTTGCATCATTTTTATGTACAAATCATAGCCCAAATGAGCTTAAATATAGGTATACATATTAGTTCATATGGACAGAGGAGCAATCCAGCTCCCTTAACGTCACTCTTTTTTTCATTTGGCCATGGACAGAGTAATAGTAGTGGTGTGGATACACATTTAACTATGCTTGAATATGAACTTGAAATTTACCATTTTATATATTGCTGAGCCAAAGACAAAAGGAAAAAAAAATCAGATATTGTCACTTCATGACAGAAAAAAAGTTTTTGTTCTTTTTTTTCTACTGTAGACTACATGCACCTCTTTCCCTAAAGAGATATGTCACCCACTTTAGTTCTGTGTCATTCAAAGTAATATTTTGTAGCATAATGCCAATAATACGTAAAGTTTTCTTTGATGTGAAGATATTCTGTGTAGTCGATTCATTGATTTTCTTGATTTTTTATGTATCCACCAGGTGGCATCTATGAGCTATAAATGCTGAACCACCAAACTTCCTGATAAATGAATAATAATGATCCTGGAATCATAGATTTAGAGCTAGAAGAAGAGATGTGCTAGAACAAGCTGTAACTGTCTCAGAAAAACTAATTGTTAAATTTTTAGGACAAGCATTTACACTTTGGAAACGGGCAAACACTATAAATCAGGGCTCGATTTGTTATTTTGTTGATTGTCCAGACTTAAGAAAGTAATGGAGAAAGTATTCAGAATGCAGATTAAATATGAAAGCGTGTCAAACCTAGATTCCCCTCCCACCTAAAGACACTTGTTAAACATTTACCAGCACATCCCCAGCTGGAAGTGACCTTGGGAGACAGCTAGGCCAATCTCTCCTCATTTTATAGGTGAAGAAAGTACATCTCAGAGACAGGTAAGTGATTTAGTAAGGTAGTAATTGACAAAGGTCATATTTGAAATCAGGTCCCTTGAATTATTTCTAGAACGCTTACTACTGGATCACAAATAACCATGACCACTGTCTCATAAATGCTTTCTGGATATAGAAGACACTAATTGCTCAAGAAATATAGGAAGCAAATATTTATTTTTTACTTCCATTGGCCTTGGTGGTTGACAGTTTCTTAAAATATACATAGACAAGGGGAATGGACTAAGTTGGAATTTTCTTCTAAACTTGTGATTATCTCTGTATTCTTTGTTGGCTTAAAAAATTTTTTTTAGTATGAATTTTTCATGAGAATAAAGTGACAGTTTATCTTGTTATCTGCTTCTTCCTCACTATCCGGCTTGCTGTATGGATCAAAAGTTTATACAAATACACTCCAGATTAGATAGTCGCATAAAAAGGAGGTTTATTTGAAAGAAGACCTTTGACAGGCAATGAATGCCTAGAGTCTACACTCTGGCCTGTCATCGTGGTATAGTTCAAGGATCCCTCTTTATTTATTAGGCAGTCTTACTAATCTGCCTTCCAAATGAATGGGAAATGGTCTTTCCTTGTAAAAGAGCCATACCCTAGTTTTAAAGAGAGTATAGTATTTTTGGGAATGGTAATCAATAAAAGTAATACTGAAAATTTGTGTATTTGTGTCATTGAAAGTACTTTCACATATGATTATTAGTTTCAGTGCACTAGTATAACACCTGTTAGGCAGTGTTGCACAGTTGATAGAGGGTTGGTTTTAATATCAGGAAGAACTGGACTCGAGTCACACATACTGGCAATATCATCAATGGCATATCTCTCAATGTCCCTAAATACCTTTCTAAAAGTCATAAAAGAGTTATTAATTTGAGTTAGTGAAGGGAGTTTCCATTCTGGGAGTCCTCCCGGAGTTTTGGAACCACAGGTCCAAACTGGATCCTCCTTGCCAAATAAGCAAATTATGATTATTAAATTTATATAATATTCTTTTTCCCTCAAAGAGTTAGAAGTGGTTTATACATTCAGAATTTAACACTAAGAGGGACTTCGGAGTCCAGCCTATTAATTTTTACTTGCAGGAACTGAGGCCCTGAGGAGTAAAGTGCAAAGTGCCCAAGGTCACAAAGGTATCAAATATCAATGTAAGGTTTAAACAGATTCTAGTATTTGGGTTCTAAATTTAGTTCTCTTTCCACTATTTAACCACCCTTCAGTAATCCTGCTCTGATACCTCATTATGGTGCAGAGGTGACTTTGAGCTCAAAGGCATAGTAGACCACACCTTATCAGTTTCTACTAAGCTGGAAGGGTTTTGACTACCAGCAATAGATAGAGTGCTGAGTTCAAATCCGTTGTGTGACTACTAGTTGTGTGACCCTGGGCAAGCCACTTAACCCTATTTGCCTTAGTTTCCTCATCTGTAGAATGAGCTGGAGAAGGCACTCTGTAAATGTGAAATACTATAGAAAGTGGACTGCTGAGGCTATTAAGAGATGTCCAAACAAAGTACTGTAGAATAATTAGAGGAAGGAAAGAACACTATCTGTACTAGGTGGCACAGTATATAGAGTACAGGGCCTGAAGTCACAAAGACTCATCATTATGAGTTCAAATGTGGCCTCAGACACCTACAAACTGTGTGACCCTGGGCAAGTCACTTCACCCTGTTTGCCTCAGTTTCCTCACCTGTAAATGAGCTGGAGAAGGAAATGGCAAATAGCTCCAGTATCTTTGCCAAAAACCAAAACAAAGCAAAAACAGAGGTGGTCATGAAGAGTCAGACACAACAAGGACTGAACAACAACAAATAAAAGCCCAAAGGAGGAGGAAGGAAGAAAGATACCATAAATTCAATTTACAAATAATATGATAGTTTAGTTAGAGAATCCTAAGGTTCAATGAAAAAACCAATTGAAACAATTATTAACTTCAGTAAAGACCAATAGTAAAGGTCATCTAGTCCAATGCCATCGTTTTACAGATGAAGAAACTGAGGACAAAAATGCTAAATAACCTGTCCCATGTCACTCAGGATATAAGTGACAGAGCTAGGAGTCAAATCCAAGACCTCTGACTCTAAATCCAGTGTCCTTACCTTACCCCTATACCGCATTCACCTTACTCCCTTCATCCTCTCATACTGTTGTTAGGTTTGAACCAAATATCATGTGAACTAAATAAAATTTGGGGTGGCTTACACAGTGCATTATCCATGGAGAGACTAATGCAATCGATTAAGAAATTGCTTTAGATGGCCCTGACATTAATCTTTGCAGAATGTACTGCTGGAGGAATGTTTCAAGGCTCAACTTATATTTAGTGCAAGAGCATCCCAGGGCCGGAAGGAAAATCAGAACCCAATTTGCCTTAAAACCAATTGAATTTAAAGGCTGGGTGAGATCTAAGCTGTATATGAACTAGGAATATGAACCAGATCCAACCCGACTTCTTCCCTGAGACAAAGAAGTTTTGCAATGCTGAGAATGAAACTGATGGGCATTTTGCTTAATTTGGGGAGGGAAAAGGGGTCATCTTTTATGATGGGAACAGATTTTTTCCTGGCTTTCTGCCTTATAAGGGAAAAGGACAGCTGTCGAGCCACCTTTGATGTGGTATACTAGCTCCAGAGAGGATGAAAATATTAGGGTCAGTGGTTCTGTGGTTTCCTGGATGAGGCTCGGAGTGCTGTTCAAAACAAAGGATTGCTCTCCAAACACTCCACTCTTTCCATTCACTACTCACTAGAGGGCTTTGCCTGCAGCTGCTGATTCTCATGCAGATTAGTTTTGGTTTAGTAGAGAACTGCCATTCACCTTCCTTGTTATTTTAATGTTGTGACTTTTTTTAAGCATTACGGTTTTTCTTTGTGTATGAAGCAAAATTGGTGGTTATTAAAATAAACATCATGGTCTCTCGTCACTGAAGTTACGATGGTAAAATAATTAAATAATTCTTACAAGCAACATCCCAATGGATGAACACTGTGTGCTCAAGGAGTTTTTTTCATTTTTATTTTTATAAACATTTCTGGTTCTCAGACTACATTTCCCCATAGAAACAATGCTATACCTGGTGTTTAGGTTCTCAGGGAAACCCATAAAAGTCAATTTAACTCATAATGTACCTTAAGTACAGTGCCAAAAGTCTACTAGTGCTATGGAACCTGCTTACGTTATGTAATGAACAATGTTTCTGTATGCTGCAAGGCCCAGCCTAGAATGCCCCATACCAACCCTCATACTCCACCCCATCCCCAAGAGGATCATGCATTCACCCTTTCCAAATAGTTCCTCTCCCATCGGGAATAATGGGATCTGCTCCAGCTTCTAGCCATAAGGTGGTAACTTCTGTACAGACTTCAGAAAGTGCGTTTGGAGGTGGATAAAAAAACTGAATTTGGAGGTGGATAAAAAACTGAAAGGAGTTCTGAGAATCTTGCCAGCCTCACTCCACAGTGATATTTCTTGATCTGGGGTAAGGTCCTCGATTGTCCTCTTTCTTCTTCCAAATGTTAATATTAATAACTCTCTGCTTGCTTTTCATTTCTACCACCTGTTATTTTGCAATTAGGGTTTCTTGCTTTCCATGGCTTATCGTAGAACAAAACATTTTAGAAGCTGGCATTGGAGGTACAGACTGGAGCTAGAGGCATTTGTTCATTGTAAGCAAATCAGTCAAATAAACATTGATATCAGCATAATATATAAAAGATAGCATTGTTCCAGGAGTCAAAAGACTGGATTTTAATCCTAGCTCTCCTACTGGTGATGATATTAGCTGGAGAACCTTGGTTAAATCACTTAACCTCTCTGAGCCTCAATTTTCTAAGGTAGAAAACCAAGAGAGTTGGACTAGATAAACTGTATGATTTCTCCCAACTCATTGACTCGGTCAATCAATAAACATATTTTTTAGTGCCTACCATGTGCCTGACACTGTGCTAATTGCTCAGAATCCAAATACAAAAAAGAAAGTCATTTGCCCCCCCTACAGTTTACAATCTAATGGAGAAAGACAACACACAAAATGAAGCTGAAAGGGTGTGTGGGGGATGGTGGGAAGCTACCCAGCATGGAGGCATGATAAAGAATTCCAAAACCAACTGGTAGGAAATGAAGAGATGAATTGTTGCATGTCAAGCTCTGTAATATTAAATATCTTGGCCATCTAAAGAAGACATTGGCCATATAGAGTAGAGGTGAAAGCTGATCAGCATAACTATCTTCATAGTGAACATGACAAAATTTTCAAGGCATAAAACGCTCATACTAAATGTGAATGAAGAAACAGTTCTGCATGTTACTTCTTCTACTGATTCCTGGGCCTGCATGGCCAACAATAGGGTCACAAATACTTTCTTGGATAGTATCCTATTTACACTGCAATTACCATTACCTTATGTTCCAATACTCTAATGCTCCAAAGGATCTATGATGTGGATATTTCCTCCAACTATGCAAATCACAGCCATGTGTGTCTGCCATATCTATAAAATCTTGTATATGTCCTCCCCTAAGTTTGCAACAGGCAGTCTCCTGTATACCACCAGTTCTAATGGATGCAATACCCACTCATTCTATACCTGTCCGACTCTTTCCCTAGACTGTTCAATTCAATTAATTTCAATTCGATAACATTTATTTCCTGCTCATTCCGTACAAGACACTCTGCTAGACTTAACTGTTTGTGAGGAATGACACATGACTTTCCTACCTGTTGAGCTTTCCCATGCTTCTCAGTGCTTCAGCTTTTTTGGCTACCATATCACTGTATTATATATTGGGTCTAGAAGGACTCTTAGAGCTCATTTATTTCAGTCCCTTCTTTTTACAGATGAGGACCCGGAGGCCAATAGAAGGCAAATGACTTGGCTAAGGTGACACAGATAGCAAATGACAGTCTTGATTCCAAATACAATGGGCTTCCCACGTACCATGATTTGGGGTTTTTATTTATCGCCAGACTCAACAGGAGGTACAGACATGTATGAGGCAATATGTACTCCGTGTTGGGGAAGAGATGAAAGGAATTCATGAAATGAATTTTCTTCATCTGTAAAATAGGGAAAATAATAATACTGACCTCATAGGTTTGTTATGAGGGCCAAATGAGAAGACATATGTAAAGCACATGGGAAAACTTAAGGTGCTTTGTAAATGGTAGGTATTATTATTTGCCCTGGTCCAGCTAGGAATGAGTGCTGACACCTTTTTCCTCAATCAGTGTGAAGCCAGTAAGGTCTTGATGGCTGATTGGATTGCTTTTCTGTGTTTCAATTAGAGAATTATACATACACAGGGGCATGTGTATGTATATGCACGTGTTGTTTGTCTTTTGTTTCAAAGAGGACCAATGACATCACGGATAATGTCTGGACTTGTGTGTGAATTGAATTTAAGCAAGGCAGAGCTGTGCAAAGTCATCAGCCTCACTCTCTTTCCCAGAGGCATCAAAGTCCTGTGGCAGGATAAAAGTTGGGATGACTGGCTGGATGACCTCGGTGTCTTTGATGTCTGACCAAGCTCTAAGTGCTCCTCAGTACCTGCTTCAGCTGCCTTCATGGCTTCTGGGACAAATTGTTCTCGTCTACACATTCTACCAGGGAAATCTTCACACACTTGGAGTAGACAGGTTTGAAGCCTGGAGGTTACCATCATCCTGGTTTAGCTCATCTGCTGAGATGGTTTTACAGGGATGTGGCCATTATGCAAGCTACAGCTTCTTGGAGCCACAGGTGAGAATTGTGCGAAGGTGAACACCAAAGGTGGATGATAGTCCTGAAAAGGGCTCGGCAAGCCCTCATACCAGAGTCCTCTCTGAACACCCCAATATACCCCATGCACATGTGCAGATGGATATTGTATACATATGCAAAATATATATTATATTTTTATGTTTATATATCTTTCTCTTCCTACATGTATTTGTGATAATTGAAGCATTCTAATCAGAAATGACACATTAAATATTTATTTGTGGTATAATATATTGCTAGGTGGTATCTTGAACAAGTTAAAAGCCATTCCTTTTACAAGGCAGAAGATACTGACGCGGTTTTTTTTTTCCCTCCGGATCAAACCTCTGATTTCATTAGTATAAGGACCTTCTGAACAGGAAACTTTCTTATTAATAAATGCACATTAACATCTAATCTGTAACTTACAGTCTTGGGAATTGTTTGGGAGCATTGGGACATTCACTGACCTTGTTGTTCAGTCATTCAGTAATGTCCAACTCTTCTTGACCCCATGGAACACAGTATGCCAGGCCCTTCTATCCTTCACAATCTCCCAAAGTCTGTCCAAATTCATGTTCCTTGTTTCCACGATACTATTGTTCACTGACTTGCCCAGAGTCATACGGTCAGTAGATATCAGAGGTGAGATTTGAATTCAGTCTTTCTGAGTGCAAGACATCTCAATATCTACCTAGCTATGCTGCCTCTTACAGGAACCCTAAGGATATAAAGAAAAGTACACAAAGATTAGTTCTTCAAAGTACTGAGTAGATGGTTCTAATAAATCAAAATAATTAAAAATGCTTTCATTGTTGTTTCTGCCCACTTCCTACAGAAAGCCTTCTCTAACTCCTCTCAATTGTTTTTAAATATTTATTTGTTATTTATTTTAAACGCTCTTTTCCTTTTAAATTTTGACTTCCAGATTCTGTCCCCCTCCCTTCCTTAGAAAGCCAACAATATGATACCAATTATACATGTGAAATCATACAAAACATATTTCCATGTTAGTCATATCACAAAACAAAGCAAAAAAAAAGAGAGAAAATTATACTTCAATTTGCACTCAGAGTTCATCAGTTCTCTCTCTGGAGGTGTATATCATTTTTTTTCAACATAAGTTCTTTGGAATTGTCTTGGATCGTTTTATTGAGTAAAGTCATTTACAAGTTGATTTTTTAAAATAGAAATGGTCAGTTATGCTGTTTCCTGACTATTGAACTAGCCCTGCATTCCTGGAATAAATCCTACTTGGTTATAGCATATGAGCTTTGTGATATATTGCTGTAATCTCCTTGCTAGGATTTTATTTAAATTTTTTTCATCAATATTCATTAGGGGAATATTCATTAGGGAAGATGGTCCATAGTTTTCTTTATTTTTGCTCTTCTTGGTTTAGGTATCAGTGTCACATTAAAGGAAGTTGGTAGGACTCCTTCAACACTATTCTTAAAACAGCAAACATTACTTGTACAAGATCTGTTTGAACTGTGCCCTGGCTATGATTAACAACTAGCTTAAAAAAATTCCTGAAAATTTAAAAATTGGCTTCCTACTTTCTGCCTCCCTTCCACAAGAACTTTCTAACACAGCTTGGCCTTGCCATCTAAGACAATGAGATTTGACCTTTGTTGTGCTTTATTAGGAAGGATAAGTAAAATCTTCAGAGAGAGAGTTCCTGTGCTTGGTAAAGACAGACTTTAGAGCTTAGAAAAAGCTGATGACAAAGGGACACGGTGTCCCTGACAGCTCCTAGGTTTAGGCCTTCAACACCTGCAGTTAAGGCTGGACTCGCCTTCCTTCTCTGTTATTCTAATCCTGCCCAGAAAACCAGGAGGGGGAAGGGCAATGTCTTATCCCTTCTGATATTCAGCCTCAAGTCACTCCAAAAGGAGTAAATCTTTGTGTTCTGAGGAGCAGCTGGTAGCTTTAGGGGGCTCTGTTGCCCCCTAAAACATCTCCCTACCTATCTACTGATGCCTGAAAATCCTTTGACAAGGAATAAAAGAACCATATGATAAAATGGAACAAAAGCACTCAAGCTATTCTCTGGTACTCTGGGGTCTTCATTCTACCTCTGCTACCAATTAGCTGTGTGACCATAGACAAACGGGGTTAAGTGACTTGCCCAGGGTCATACAGCTAATAAACGTATGAGAACCAAATTTTAATTCCTGACTCCAGGACCAGCACTCTATCCACTGTGCCACCTAGCCACTCAAACATCATGTCAAAATATCATGGCTGCAAAGATAAGGCTGCAAGTAGATATAGAGTATTCTTCAAGTATGAATTAATTTTATTTTGAAACTAAGAAGAATCAAGTCTACTACAATTATTTCTTTTCATTCAGCCTCCCTCCTGTCTTACATCCTAAAGTGTTTGAACACCAAATTTCACATTTTATATTAAAAAAAAATTCTTCTTATTTTAGGCTTTCTAAAGGCATCACACATAGTATGTTATTCTAGCAATACGTAAGCCGAGGACAAACTGAGCTGAGATGGTGATGAAGAGAGAGAGCATTCTAGGCCCTGGGAACAATCTGTTCCAAGTCAGAGAGGCGGGAGATAAATGGTGTGTACAAACTGAAAGCCCTTGTAATGTCTCTTCTAACCACATAGAAACAAACTGTATTCTTCAAAGATCAAAAGACGACATTAAGTGCTGATCAAGTTCCAACTATAGGTGATTATAAACCACCTGAACCCTTGGGGGAACCAGGTTTTCTCTTCCACTCCGTATTTTTCACATCCCTGGCTTTCTTCAACATATATTTAAATTGATTTTTGTTGGGGCAAACCACTCAAACATTAAAATACACTTGACAGTAAGTCAGGCACATAAGATGTCAGGACATGCTTAAAGCCTTTCCCATGAAAGGGTCATTATTTTGTGTAATACTCCCACACATCATGGTGACAAGTCAAACTGAAATGTATATTCCAGCTTACTTTTGAGGATCCAGAGGAAACCTAATTTAGTGACAATGGCACTACTTAAGAAATCAGAAGACATGGTAATTAGTCTTAGCGGGCAGCATTAGGCACTTGACTTTATCTTTCTGTTCCTCTATCTGTGAAACAGGTAAAATTATTTTCTATCTGACTTACAGAAATGTTACAACGATAAATGAAAAAACATGTAATGGTAAATCATGCTTCTCTAAATAAATATAGCTTATGAATCCCAGTGATGATGCTTATACCTAGACAGCTCCTTCTTGGTTAGAAGCCTCTCTCCAGCCCCAACCCTAAAGTTATCTGTGTACATATTTTTGGCTAATGAAGCAAAGTACATCAGGGGACAGCTTACATAATCACAGAAAAGTTCTGAAAAAAAATCACTGATCCTTAAAATCAACGGCAAGCCTCCTATCTACATCTTGCGAAACATGGCTTTTATTTGAAACATATTAATATTTTAGTTCTTCAGAGTAAGAGCTTTGGATACTTACTACATTCTTCACATGAGGGTCTGTGATACTCATTTGCCTGGCTGGGCCATTTTTCTTTATGTATAAAAATCCTCCACTTTTATCCTTTGATTCTATTATTAGTTATAATCCATTCCTTACTGAAAATTCCCTATGCAATTGAACTCACAGATCTACCCCACGGCATACATCCACTTTGGGCCGCATGTGCCTGGATGTTCAAGCACGTTCTGGAGCAAGCATTGGTCCTTCCCCTTCTCATTTCCCAATGACTCCTCACTCCTTACACAACAGAACCATCCCTTGTAAAAAACAATTACAGTTAAACAAAACAAATCAACACATTGGCTATGTCTGTCAATATATACCTCATTCTGCAGGTTTAGGCTACCACCTCATTGTCAAAAGGAGGTGAGTGGGGAAGGATTGTTTCATTGTTAGTCCTCTGAAATCATGATTGGTCATGTATTGCGTATACATCTGGTGTCTTTCAATATTGTTTTCTTTTACATTATTATAATCATTGTTTAAATTTTTTTCTGGTATTTTCTACTTTGTTTTGTTTATACAAGTCTTAAGTTTTCCTGACTTCTTTACATTCATCCTTTTTTATGGTACAATAATATTATATTACATTCATATACCACCATTTGTTTAATAACCATCAATCAATAAACATTAAGAGCCAACTATGTGCCAGGCATTGTGCACATAAGGTATCTACTTTATTTCTAGTTCTATTTTACCACGAGAAAGAACTGTCATAAAGAATTTTTAATATATGGGACATTCCTGGGGGCATATGCCTACTAGTGATATCATTTGGTCAAAAGGTATGTATAATTTAGTGATGTTTGGTGTAATTTCAAAGTAGTTTCCAGAAAGATTGAATCAATTTACAGCTACACCAACAATGCATCAGTACAGCCCATAGCCCCTCCAATATGTATCATTTTCACTTTTTTTGCCTTTGTCAATCTGATGAGTATAAGGTGACAACAGAGTTATTTTCATTAGTTTTTCTCTTACTATTTTTTTTACTGATTTGGAGCAAAATGGGGATAATAATAGCACCTACTCCCAGAGTTGTCGTAAGAATCAAATGAGATAATAATTGTCAGTGCTTAACATAATACCTAGTATGTAGTAAGTGCTATATAAATTTTAGCTATTCATTATCATTATTTCTTATTTTGTACCTCTTCTGAAAGTTGTCTGTTCATATCCTTTAATAAATCCATTGGGGCAGATGGAGGGGGAGGGGAGGGACAGCTCATGTTCTTTTGTCTGTGTATCTTTTCCTTAGAGACTTTGGTCAGGCCTTTATGTGAGGTATTTGTTAGGAAGATTTTTTTTCCCCAACCAGTAGCTCCTCTTCTTATAGTTAACTATGTTGATTTCATGAGCCTCATTTTCCTTGCTCTGTCAGACTGGGGATGGGAAAATTAAATGGGGCAAATTTTCATGGCCAAGTTCCATCTGGCCAGCTCAAATTTTTGGTTCCATGGTCCAACAAACTTCCAGAAAAAATGGATTAAATGCCATCATTTGTTCTTTGCCATTACCTAGTTGCAAAACATTTCCAAATAAACTGAAATCACAATCCACCATGCAATGAATGATTTGTTAAACTGTCCTTTCTGGCAATTATTATAAAATGAAAACCTAGACTTTTTCCCTAAGTTTTTACAAATGTGACGTGTTATTTGGTTAGTATCAAATACCCACAGTTTACCTGCTATATGATCCAGTCCACTTTTCATTATAGAACTTATTTGAAAAACAATCAAACAGGGAAATGCCTATCACTCCTTGGACTGTGCATGGGTCGCAGAGGTCCAGGAGCCCAGACATGGAAGGCCTCTAATCCAGACCTCAGAGGTCATCTAATCCAGCCTCCTTCTGAACGAGAATCTCCAGTACAACAGATGGTCACACAATCTGTGCTTGAAGATGCCCCACTTGAAGAAAACCCACTACCATAAAATCCAGTCCTTGGCTTTTAAAGCCTTTCATAACCTGGTCCCCTTCTTCCTTTCCTATCTTCTTACATCTTAGTCTTCTTCACTCTATGATCCAACGGCTTCCTTGTCATTCCTAGAACATGCCTCCTTCTTCTGACTTCCAATTCACTGACTATCTCTCATGCCTGGAATTTTCTCTTTCCTCATCTCCTACTCTTGGCTTCCCAAGCTTCCTTCACATTTAAGCTAAAATCCCACCTTCTGTAGGAAGCCTTTCTTGATCTCCCTTAATGTTAGTGCCTTCTCTCTGAAATTTGCCAATTTATTCTGTATAAACTTTGTTTGTACATAATTGTTTGAATATTGTCTTCCCCATTGGAATGTGGGGAAGATATACACAATATTCCTATTCTCAAGGAGAGCAGGGATTATTTTGCTTTATTTCATATCTCCAGGTTTTATTGAGAAATACTTGATATATATAGTAAAAACCTGATAAATGCTTGTTGACTTGACCTGATTTGACTACTTCCCAAGGAAATACATTCCTCTTTTACAATGGTTGTAATGATTAGTTTTTCCTTATGTAAAGCCAAAAATCTACCTCTCTGCAGCTTTTGACCACTGATTCTGGTTTCGCTTTCTGTGCCAAGCAGAAAAATGCCAAATCCCTCTTTGATGTGATAGCCCTTCAAATACTTGAAGACTATAAACATGTTCTCCCCTGAAGGTTCCTCTTCAGGCCAAATATTCTCACTTCCTTTAACTGGTCTTTTACCTTACTGGTCATCTTCCTCCACACACTGTCTAGCTTTTCAATATCCTTCCTAAAGAAGAAACTGTGAAACTGACCATCATGCTCCAGATATGGGCTTACAATAGCATAGTACAGCGGAACTATTAGCCCTAATCCTAGACAATACCCTGGGCTCTGACTGATGAGCATTCACTTTATCTTACCCTGGTCTGATGTCCATACACCCCTTCTTAGCCATTTCTGTGGCATACCACTGTGTGCATACATTCCTGCCTTCTCCTCTTACTGCATTGCTTTCTAACTCTAAATTTGAGTAGAGTTATCAAATCAGCTTTACCATTACAGGAAAAGACATGTCAATCATTTGCGCTTTGACTCCAATCACCATTCCCTTTGACTTCTCTATCCAAATGTCCTCTGCATATGTTCTCTTACTTTTTTAGAATGTAAGCTCCTTGGTCATTGATAAAAATAAAGGTTCCATATACACCAAAGTATTTAGAATTTCACTTTTGTGGGAGCAAAAACTGGAAACTGCCCATTAATTGGGGAATAGTTAAACAAATTATGAGACATGACTATAACAGAGTATTATTATGCCATAAGAAACATCAAACATGACAAGCACAGAGAAGCATAAAAAGATTTATACGATCTGATTCAAAATGAAGTAAGCAGAGCCAAGAAAAAAAATACACAATGGCTACATCATTTAAATGGAAAGAATAACCACCATAAAACAAATGAAAATAAATATTGTGAAATTATGAAAAACAAGCTTGGTTCCAAAGAAGAGATATGAGAAGACATTTTACCATGTTCCTTTGAAGAGCTGGGAGAGGGGCTGTCCACAGGTGCAGAACATTGAATATAATATCAGGTCTTTTTTCAATGTATTGATTGGTTATGCAAAAAAACCCTTTTCCTCCATTAAAACAAAGTTATTTATAATAATGAATAGCTCACTAGGAGTGAGAAGGAGATATATAGAAGAAAATCCAGGTGATATAAAATTAAACTAACAAAAATTGATTTTAAAAAACCAATCTAAATTTTAAAATAGAATATAGGTGCCTTTATTTAAAAAAATTTATCATATTTACTTTTATTTGTGTTCCTAGTGCTTAGCATAGTGCCTTATACATAATAAATGTTTTTTTTCATTCATTCATTCATTGTTTCCTTTTATAGCCTAGGATTGAATTAACTTTTTCAATTCAATTCAGTAACTACTAAATATTTACTTACGTACAAGGCACTGTGTCAGGCCTTGGGATACAAATTCAAAAACATGAATCTGCCTCATACAGCTTACTTGGACACTATATCATACTGTTGACTCACACTGAGCTTGCAATACACGAAATTTCTCAGATTTTTTTTTCCTAGATGAGCTGCTATCCATCCATATGTCCACCATCTTGGACCTCAGAAGTTAATTTTTTGAAATCCAAGTGTCAAGCTGTTTGGGATCCCACCTAGAACTCCTCTTTGGCAGAACAAAACTTTGTACTACAAACTAATGAAAAGCACATTTTCACATTAAATCCTATCTTCAAGTCTTCCCTGACTTTGGGCATTCAGAGATGGAGGGTTAAAGGGAAGTAGGAACCCACTTTGGGCATTGAATAAGATGTGGAGTTGGGGGACTAAAAAGTGGGAGACTGTGTTGTTTATTTTAAAAGTCAACTGTTTTTGCAGAAGTCTCTGTAGCACCATCCTACTATCAAACATTCACTAGACCCTTTGTTCTCATTCAAAAAATAAATATTTTAACGTTTCTTCATCACATCTCCAGGTTATTTGGTGTTAGTTCAGAAGGTAGGAAAAGAGAGACTGAACTGAGTATTTCAGAAGCAAATAATGTATTGTTTCAAATGCAGCATGAAAGGTCTGACAGTGTTCTTTCAACCAGGTCTACTCAAATATTCATTATAGCAAGTTGTAATAATAATACTTTGAATTCCTATAAAGACTCAAGATTTAATAATTGGTTTCCTTACAATAGCTCTGAGCTCATGGGCAAGAGAAGTCTGAGATGCAGGGGGTAAGTCAGAAGACCTTAGTTGACCCTGCTATTTACCAGCTGTATGACTTTAGGCAAATCTCTTAACCTCCTGGGGAATCAATCTCCTCACTTGTAAAATGGGAAGGGGAGTGTAAGTTAAATGATTCCTAAGATCCCTTCTGACTCTAGATCAGGGGAGGGGAACCTGCGGTCTTGATATCTCATGTGGCCTTCTAGGTCCCTGGGTGTGGCTTTTTGATTGAGTCCAAGTTTTACAGAACAAAACCTTTTTCTTTTTTGTGGCCTCAACGCTACCCCTGCTCTAGATCCTTTAGTTTATGGTCCCTATTTCAGAGATGAAGAAATTGAGGCCCAGAGAAGTGAATTCCAGAACCCATCCTCTGATTCTAAGTTCATTCAGTCAACATTTATTAAGGACTTACTATGTGTCAGGCATTGTGCTAAGCACTGGGGAATACAAAGAAAGGCAAAAGGCAGTTCCTGTTCTCAAGTTGCTCATAGTCTAATGTGGGAGATTACATGTAAACAACTATATACAAAGAAGATATATAACAGGGTAAATTAGAGGTGGGCACCTAAGTGGTGCAGTGGATAGAGAGCTGGGTATGGAGTCAGGAAGACATTTTTACTGAGTTCAAAACTGGCCTTAGACATTTACTAGCTGTGTGACCCTGGGCAAGCCATTCAACCCTGTTTGCCTCAGTTTTCTCTTCTATAAAATGAGCTGGAGAAGGAAATGGCAAACCACTTCAGTATCTTTGCCAAGAAAACCCCAAAGGGGGTTACGAAGACACAGCTTAAAAACAATTGAATAAAAAATTAGAGAGAAGGCACTAGCATTAATGGAGTCCTGGAAAGACCTTCTCCAGAAGCAAGGATTTGAGCTAAGGTTTGAAAGAAACAAGGGAAAAATGAGAGGGAAAGCATTTCAAACAAGGGGGACAGCCAATTCAAATGAACAGTCAGGAGATGAGGTGTCTTGTGCAAGTGAGTAACAGGAAGGAGGCCAATATCACTGACTTAGAGAATATATGAAGAAGAGTAAAGTATAAGAAAACCAGAGAGGTAGGTTGGGCCAGGCTGTGAAGGGCTTTAGAGGCTAAACATAGGCTATTATATTTCATCCTGGAGAAAACAGGGAGCCACTGAGAGAGAGAGAGAGAATGATATAGAAATGTAACATATCTATATCCATCTCTCTCTCTCTTTCTCTTTTTCTCTCTGAAAGATGTTGTGAAGGTAGAATCAATAGGACTTGATGACAGATTGGATATATAGGATGAATAAGAATGAGAAGTTGAAAATGGAACTGAGATTGCAAGCCTGAGTGACTGGTAGGATGATAGTAAGACAGGAGGATCTAGGGGGAAAGATAATGAGTCTCTTTTGGACCCCGTGAGTTTGAGATAAATACAGACATCCGGTTCAAGATGTCCAATAGGCAGTTGGCAATGAGAGACTAGAGGTCAGGAAAAAGATTAAGGCTGGATGAATAGATCTGTGAATCATTTACATAGAGATAATTAAATCCATGGGAGCTCATGAGGTCACTAAGCAAAATAGTATAGAAGGATAAAAAACAAAACAAAACAAAACAGAGGGTCCAGGACAGAGTAAGAAAACCTCTATTATCAGGGGTGGCCTATATGAAGATTCAGCAAAGGAAATTGAAGAGAGGTCAAACAAGTAGAGAAGAATCAAGAGACAGCAGTGTCATGGAAGCATGGAGAAGAGAGAGTATCAAAAGGAAAAGGGTGACCAGGAGCGGAGGAAGCTGAAGAGAGTTCGAGAAGGATGAAGACTGAGTAAAGGTCATTTTATTTGGCAGTGCCTGGAACGGTGACAGGCATAGAAGTGTGTGTTTTTTTAAACAAATGCTTGTTGATTAATAGAATTACTTCCATGCTATTACTATATAACCTTTTGAGTAATATCTGAATTCCCCTGAAAAAAATTTTAGTACAATATTTTAGTGATTCATAAAATCTCCAAGGGACTATGAAAAGAAAGACCATTTAGTAGCTAAATAGAGAACAGATGAACTGCTTTTCCATCCCTGCTCACTCCTCCCCTGTCCTGTCCATAGTTTCCCCATAGATGAAACAAAAGGAACAATCACTGTCATAACACGCATTATAAAGTTTTATGGTTTACAGTGGACTTTTTTCATAATAATCCTGTGAGACAGGAGGTGTTAGAATTTTATCCTCATTTTAGAGATGAAGAAACTAAGCCTGGGGCTAGGGACATAAGTCGCATAACTAGTTAGTGTTGGAAACCAGGTCTTATCACTAGCAAACAAAAACCTCCTGAGCCACTTTTAACTTTCCATTGTCCATTGCTATACATTTCACTGCTGTTTATGCGTCTTGGAATTATCCCCTTATATTTCCTGAATTTACTCTTTCCTCTCCATCTTTCTCACCATAATCTCAGTCCAGATCCTGTCATCTTTTCTTTCAGCTATTGGAATTTCCTTCTATCCAAACACTCCATCTCCAAGACCGTCATATTCTATATAACCGGATGCTACTGCAGTGGTTGTCTTCCTTTTCTGCCACTTTGATTATGCCAGGCTGTTTCCTCAGGAACTTATGTTGGCCTTCCATTGACTCTACTAGGAATCAAAGGCACTTTCATACTGATGACTTTTAGTGAGGGCCAGCATAATGGATGAGAGTTCTCTCCAGTACCCAGCCAGTCTGGTCTGACAGATATCCAGGGTTAATATAGAGATAGAAAAACTTAGTAATTGTGCTAAGGCTCTAGCTATCAGGATAGAGAAGAATGGAATGGGTTTGGGGCAAGTTGTATAGGGAAGAAACCTGTAAGAGTGAATGGTAACATCAACATATTGAATGAAAGGCAAAACTCTTTGAGACCAGAGATGGTGCCACATCTGTCTTCATATTTTCCTTTTATTTATTGCACATAGTAGGAAGTTAATAAGTATTTGGTGAATAAATGAAGAATTAAAGATCACTCAAAGGCTTCCTTTGGAGAGGTGACTGAAAGGACTGCGTAATTCTCCACTATGATAGGGCAATGTGTGTGTTTGTGTATATGTACATGTGTGTGTTGCTTAGAAGAAAATCCAGAAAAGTGGATCATGGAATGTAGAATGGGGCATATGTTGCTAGTCATGGTTAATATGTCAGTTTTATTGCTTTTCCCCAATGCCCATTTCCCAAGTTCCCTATTTCTGTTGAGGACACCATCATGCTTCTGATTACCCAGGTTCATCCTTGACTCTTCACCCTCCTAATACATTGCTAAGTCTTACTGATTCCACATCTACAAAATCTGTCATTAATATCCTTCTCTCCATTCACATGGAGCCCACCTTAGTTCAGCCCTTATCAGTACCTATCTGGATTACTACATTTGCTTCCTAAGTGGCCTTCTTAGCTCCCCTCTCAAATCCAGCCTCCACACAGCTGCCAAATTGATATTCCTAAAGCACATTTTCTTGCTCAAGAGTTTTCAGTGGCTCACTGTTGACTCTAGGATAACATACCAGATCCTCTATTTGGCATTCAAAGCTCTTCACAATCTGGCTCCAATTTAGTTTTCCAGACTGATTACACATTGCTTCTCCTCACTTGCCCTAAGTGCTAGCCTTGCTCTTAGCACAGGGCCTGGTGCACAGTAGGCACTTTTATTAAATGATTAAGTGATTACTGATTGATAAACATTATATGTCTTATGTCTGTGCTTTTGCTTAGGCTATTTCTCATGCCTGAATGACAACAATAGCACTTTAAAGTTTGCAAAGTGCAAAGCACTTTGCAAATCATCTCATTTGATCCTCACAACAGCTGTGGGAGGTAGGTGCCTTATTGTCCCAGTTTGACAGACAAGGAAACAGAGACATTAAGTAACTTGTTCAGTGTCACATGGTTAGCGGGTGTCTGAGGCAGGATTTGAACGGAGGTCTTCCTGAGTCTAGGTCCAGGGCTCTATCCTTTGTGCCATTTGTCTGCCCTAGGTGTCCCAAGGTGATTTTGCCCAGGCTGAATATGGAGAATAGCAAAGGTTTTAGTGCCCACAACCAGAGGGAAATGAGTTAGGGAAGAAACTTACTCTGGGGACCACTGGAAAGAAAAGGGAAGGGAGAGTGCTAGTCTTGAAGTCAGAGGACCTGGGTTCAAATACCAGATTAGCCTGTATGACCAGGGCCAAGTCATGTAACTCCTTTATACTTCCATTTTCTCCTCTGAAAAATTCTCCTTTGTAAAACTGAATAACCTCTAAGGTCTCTTTCCATCTATGATCTAAACCAATCATCCAATGATTCTTTAACCTGTGAGGCCCATTGCATTTATAAATCTAAAATCTTATGAACTCACATGCCTATAGTGCCTCAAGATTTACAAAGTTATTTTCTCCCAACAACCCTGGGAGGTAGGTAGAGCAAGCATTATTGTTACTAGCAAACAGGCACAGAGAGGTTAAGTGACTCGCTCACATTCACAGAGCTGGTAAATGTCATAGCTGAGACTTCACCCCGACCCTCCTGAATCAAAATCCAGAATCCTTCTGTTACACCATGAAAGACAGGCATTTCACCTGTTAGGTGGATATGCCTATAAATAACTGTTCTGATGACCTTTCATGCTGATCGAAGATCATTTTAAAGCCCTTGAAGAAGCTCTTATGATAGTTGTTCCCAGGTACTTTTCAACTTGTTTAGTCTAAATGCTCACACTGATCCTGAACAAATGTGAGGGATGTCAAGGGCAAGACCACATTAGGCTGTTTGTTCTAACATACAGACATGTATTTTTGTTGCCAAGGAAAAGCCCTCAGTTCATGGGAAGAAAATAAATGCCTCTCTCTTCTTAGTCCTCAAAGTATAGCAAAAATTGGCGAATTCATAGAGGCAAACTTTCCTGTTCACACTATCAGATATCAAGATTCTGCTAGGAGGCAGTGTATGATGAGGTACATAGCTTAGCAACACAGCAACCATAACAAATACAAATATTATGGCCCAATGTTTCATTAAATCCTGTAACAGGATTAATAAGGGCTTTGGAATGTGTACTCTTTTTTTTCTTTTTGGACCTTGTTGAGATCTTTAACGAAGGCATAAATCTCTAAGAATAATAGACATTTGACAGTGCAGAACATATTTAGAAAGATGAGACATTAGAACATAAGCCCCTGTGCCTGGAGGACACCATTGGTATGCCAATGGATGCCAACAGTTAATTAGAGAAAAGTCATTGCTGAGTTCTTTCATGTAAGTTAATGCGAGGAATATTACACGGTGAACATCTCCTCCCACCCTCCAGCCTTTCAGGGACAGAGCTCATCTCATGAGTTCTAACTCCTTTCTGTTCTCTCATTCTCTACTCCATGCTGATTCTAGATAACTCTAGATGACTCTCTGGCTCCTTACTGGGAAAATTCTCTTTAGCTGTCAGACTGGGGCTACTTTCTATTCTCTAGTTTAGATGTGCTTCCTCCTCAGAGCTAGATCAAGGCTTCTTGTTTAATTGGGTCCTCCTAGGCCAGGACTTTGGTGGTAGGGAAAGAAAAAAAATAAATCCTTCAACCAGCAATGTGTCAGCTTAGGCAACACATCTGACCTGAAGGAGACCAGCTTTTAATATAAGAGAATTTACTAATCACTCCACTGAAAAGATCCTTGGGGAAGGGGTAAGTGATTGTTGATTGTGTGAGACAAAGGATGAGGGAGGCATGGAGTAACGAGGGAGCAGGTGCTGCCAAATGTCACCCCTTTAAGTGCCTCTCTTATTGACTGTCCATGGAGAGGGGTCATGTTAGTGATTCCTACTCATTCCTACCACCCTCAAAGTCCTTGTGAGATGAGAGCTGGGGAGCAACCATGATGGTGAAGGCTATGTGAGTATCAATGGAAGAAATGGAGATGTTCAGACTTGAGAAGATTCAAAGGAGACATAGCATCTATCTTCAGGTATCTGAAGTGGTGCCATGTGGAACAGGGTTTAGATTTTTTCCATTTGGCCCAAGAGGGCAGACCTAAGAGTGATGGGTGGTAGTTACAAAGAGTCTGATTCAGGCGATATAATGAAAAACTTCTAGCAATAAGAGCTATCCAGGCTTGTAATGGATTGCTTTGGGAGGGAGTGGGTTCCCCTTTACTGGAGGTCTTCAAATGAATGATGCCTAACCTCTTGTCAGGTTTGTAGAAAGGATTCTTATTCAGCCATGGGTTGGATTCAGTGGCTATTGACATCCCTTTCAACTCTGAGATTATGTGATTTGGTAAGCATGGAAGGGCTATAATTAACCAAGTTGGCCTTGAAGATTGAGTAGTTTATCTCTATTGGTCTGCTGAGCATCTCAGTGTGTTGGTAAGCAAAATGGGCTCCTTAGCACTTAGTGCCCTTGAAGAGTTTGGCTTTTGTTTTTGTTGAGTAATTCAGTGTATTTCATTGAGTCTTACTAAGTGCTAAGCCCCAGGCCCAAACCTCTATTAGGTGTAAAACCTATGTGGGTGTGGATTGGCAACTAAGGTGGGGCCCAAGGTGGGGCTAACTCCAGGGAGGGCCTAGTTTACATGTCTGGGACAGCAGAGGC
>CM053625.1:230022242-230043328 GCA_028646595.1 Phalanger gymnotis
AGTGCCCTTGAAGAGTTTGGCTTTTGTTTTTGTTGAGTAATTCAGTGTATTTCATTGAGTCTTACTAAGTGCTAAGCCCCAGGCCCAAACCTCTATTAGGTGTAAAACCTATGTGGGTGTGGATTGGCAACTAAGGTGGGGCCCAAGGTGGGGCTAACTCCAGGGAGGGCCTAGTTTACATGTCTGGGACAGCAGAGGCTCTTAGACCACGTGGGTTTAAGTCCTCTCTGGGATGATTTTAGGTCACGTGGGTGAGTCGCATGTGTGACTCACCCCTGATGCTGACAAAGATATAAAAACCAGGGGTTGGCCTCCTCTTCCTTGGAGCTCTTTGCCACAGCAGTGGTGGCGCGCATGATTCTGGGACAGCCCTTGTTCTGAGCTCCTGGGCTGAACCTAGATGTTGGTAACTATGAATTGTATTGTGTCTGTCTGTTGATGTTTGTAATTTGTTTATATTTTGCTCTGAAGTTCAATGTTCTGGCTTTTTCCCCTGAACTAAGTGAATGATATTTGTGTGCTGAATTAAAGTAAGCTTGCCAACCCCTTCATCTTGCTTTCCTTATTAAGGCAGATCAAAAGAACCTGTGCTGTCCGGCATCTTTCTGGGTGCTGGCTGTGGGTGGATCTTTCACCCCCACAGAAGCTGCTACCCTCATTGTTAAAACACTCAGTCCCTGCCCTTTATGCCTGTGATGACCCCTCTACCCCAAATGGATGAGATTGAGATCTTACAAGTAGTAGCAAGTATATTACAAACCTTCTGAATATTTAAGGAGAATTCCTTTTATTCCTGACCTTCTACTTACTTGAATTTGAAAAAGAAAAATATTTGCTAACAAGCAGATGATCCTGATGAAGCCTCTAAAGTTGGTCCCAGGACTGTATTTTTCTGGCTAAGCTGAAATTTTACTTTAAAAAGTAAGATTTTGGGATCCAAATCCATTTTTAATATGTTACCTTAAAATAAATGTCTTTTATCGTTTCAGAAGTGCTATAGATTGTTTCTCTCCAGGAGGCTAACATTTCGCTGGTGGCCCTGGTTAAGGCCCTAACAGTAATGATGGATCCCCTCTTATCAAAGGTACTAGAATGTAACAGTAGTCAAATATTTTTTAGTGTTCTAGGGCAAGCCTGGCAGACTATTAGCAGATTATGACCACTGAATTCTATTCTCACCTCTGCTTCTAGAACCCTGGGAGTCCTTGGAGGAATTCTCAGTTTGGGTCCTCAGTTCCCCTGAGTGTAGGAGAAGGAAGATAACACTTGGTTCCTCCCTACCTATAATAACAATGTCGCTACCAGCTGCTGTGGAGGTACAAGGCCAACAACGAGAGCACAAGGGAGGGCTGCTAGGACAGATTCTTTGATCTTCTTTTTTAAGGAAAGCAACTTTAAGGGGTTAATAATCGTACTTTAATTAAACATACATATATCATTCACTTAGTTCAGGGGAGAAAGTCAGCACCCTGAACTTTCAGAGAAAATACAAACAGGAATTACAAGTGGGGAGAATAGAAGAAACCAACAGACAAGCTTCTATCTGTCTGACCAAATCATAATACATAGTTACCAGAGAGAGAAGCACCAACAACTGGGTTTTCAAAGATGGGGGCAGGGTGGGGAAGGGGGCTCCAATGGCTACCCAGAGTCTTGTCTGGCCAAATCACCAACACTTTTCCAATGAGCATGCCCCCAAAAGCAAAATGCCAACCTCAGAGCTCGTATACCCTGTTCAGGGCCAGAGGGTGTCACTACCAGACGACTCAAACTCATTTGACTTAGGCTTTCTTGTGACTTCAGCAGGTCATGGAAGGCTCCTGATTCAATCAAAGACTCTTGATTGAGACAAGGGCAAGATCCCTTAGTGATGCGAAGCACTCAAACAAAAGACAACAAAAGGTCCCACTTTACCTGTCCCAATTCAAACAAAGGCAAAACTCATTAAAGGCACTAGACTGCAAAAAGAGAAAACAGTAAAAAAAAAAAAAAATGTCCCACCCTGCTTAACATTACAGTACCTCACAAAAGCATTTGAGAACAAATGATAAATTGATGAATTCATTTCATAGAAATTCAGGCTCACCTAGTGTTAGTGAAGTGCTTTATACTTTTCAGAGAAAATTTTAAAGTACATCTGTACATAAAAATGTATTTACTATATATCTTGAATAAAATCTGAACTCTGGTTACTTCTTTAGCAAATTATCAAATGAATGAATTTGAAATGGCATTACAATGATGTAAGTTGGGTTGTTAGACTAATACCCAACTTCTATACACCAGCCCAGTGATAGAAAAGGATTCCCCCTCCTCTCCTAATACTCCAGATTTCCCTTTTCTACTCCCTCCTTGCTTCTTCAGATTCTGGCATTGCTGAGAATTTCTGCTTTTCTAGTCTTCACCATCGCCATCACTCTCTAGGTCCCCCAGACCTTGCTTCTCATACTGTCCCAGTGTGGGATGATTGGCAGTACTGAATGGAAGGATGAGATGGGAGTAAAGGGAATGATAGCAGAAGAGGTAGAACCTTATCATATTGCCATTCTTAACTATAGATCTGTGCTAGGGTATCTAGGGTGTTTATTCCAAAGCATGCAAATTCTCCAGCAGCAGAACTTAAAAAGACAATTCTGCCTGTATGATACCAGGCTGCAATTTTCTTCAAGTTTGCGTCAATTATTGCCTTTAAATAGAATTCTGGACACCAGCAAAACATGAAAAATTTTATCTTTAATGTTATGATTGAAAATCCTCAGTAGTACCTACAGAATGGATCAACTTTTTCCTAAAATCTTTTCTGTAATGACATTCCATATTTTAAATAATTTCTTTATCACTTTGAAGATAGAGGATAAAGAGATTCCTAAGTACTAACTTTGCTCCCTCAGGGTGAGTTCTACAATTATGTAACAATAGCTTTGTTTTCCTGTGATTTTAAAATGATTTTTCTCACTAGAAGTATATCCGTGAGTCATAGGATATCACAGTCTCTGAAGAATTAAAATTCAGAGTCACCCAAAGGGTGACAAAGGTGAGTGCGAGTTGTTGAGTATTGAGTGTGGTAGGCAGTAACTTATTATCAATGAAGAATTGCAGAAGAGAAGTTGCTTAAAGGATGTCAGCAGAGAGAAGTATGATTGGAAAAAGTGGGCTGGTGATGTTGTGGGAACAAAGGACAACTGATGGGTAGCCAACATGCTCTACTGGTATACACGTAATACCAAGATATTTAGAGGAAGGCCCCTGGCAAATTGACTGGGTCCTCTGTGAGGTATTTACGGCAAGACGTGGACAAGGTCAGGCGAGAAAGAATGGATGATTGTGCCATACACCCAGAGAAGATGGAGTCACATTGATGTTATCATATCCCTCCATCAATAAACTAAAGTAAGGTACAACAAGATAACCGAATGAGCCAGAAAAACATTCTTTCTCATTCATGCTCTACTTTGCACAGCTACAAGCTACAGGTATACCTTTTGTGCTTTGGAAAGCTCTAAGATCATGGAATTTTCTATTCACCTATAGTTTTATTTTATGGGAACCTAGAATATTGGCATCTGCTGAAAGAATTAGCTTGTCCTTATCCTATTTAAACCCTGATAGAACTGATTCATTGATACCAGCCAGGGTAAAAGTTAGCAAGCATTACCAAAATATAGGCAGTGCAGTGGATAGAGTGCTGGGCCTGGAGTCAGGAAAAGCTGAGGTCAAACTTGGCCTCAGACACTTACTAGCTATGTGAGCCTGGACAAGACACTTAACCCTGTTTGCCTCAGTTTCCTCATCTGTAAAATGATATGGAGAAGGAAATGGCAAACTGCTCTAGCATCTTTGCCAAGAAAATCCTAAATGGGGTCATGCAGAATTGGACATGACTGAAAAATGACTGAATAACAATAAGGATTTATTTATGTGAATTACTTAAGAACTAATATGGAAATGGAACATTTGGAGAAGGGGCAGGGGTGGTGGTGAAAAGGACATGAAGCATAGTGTGCAGTGCAAAGAGACCAGAGGCAGAATAAGTTCTGCAGTAGGGGATCATGAATAGGCAGGAGATGCCTATGGTAACAATGTTGCATCCTTGTGTAACAGAGAGGAAAAAGTTTGAGAGCAGAGTGGGATAAAAAGGGCAGGAGCCCTGGGAACCTTTCCTCAATCTTTCATTAGTTATGTGACCTTGGATAAATCATCCTACCCCTCTGTGCCTCAGTTTCTTCAACTGTAACATGAGAGTATTATACCAGATGATATGTATAGTCCCTTCCAGCTCTTTGAGTTTATGACAAGGTTTACAGGCAACAAAAGCAGAATTAAAGAGCATCAAAAACAAACTTGAAGAGACCTTAGAGGCCATACAGTTTAGCTTCTTTGTTTTATAGATGAAGCTACTTAATAGCAGAACTGAGATTCAGACTCACATCCCTAAACTCTAAATTTGGTTTTCTTTTTAGAATACTATGTGTGTAGTATACTATCTACATATAAACCATGCCTCTGATTTCTTGAAGTTGCCCAACTCCATTGGGAGCTATACAGGTACTGGATTGAGGACTCAGCCTAGATAGTTTGGACTAGAATCATATGACTGTTATTCGAAATAACATGATCCCAAAGTGTCAGAGGGATTAGAGTATATCCTTTCAAGCTGACAAGTTATAGGACTCTTGGCACGACAGAAAATTATACTTGGGTGAGGCCAGTTAGTTAGCAGGAGCAGGCATGCTGCTCTACAGTTCGGCAAACATCACGGCAGTTTTCATCTGGGACAAGTCTCAAAATAGCAATAGGGTGGTCAAAAGCCAGCCAAAAGTATCTAGAGGTTCTACAATACCTGTTGCATAACCCTATATAACCCCATTTGACTTTCTCCCTTTCTTCTTTACCCCTCTGGCACAAGACAGGGCTTCGGGAGGGAAGACAGGCATCAAGCACATCTAACTTCCTTTTTCTTGATTCATCACTTGCTAGCTCTTACTACCCTCCACCCTGGCCAACTTCCCCTCTTGAATTACCTTTGCCTAAGACAGTCTTTGCCTCTTATGACCTTCTGTCTAGATGATATTTCCAGTTCCTGGGTTTTTAAGGTACCACCCAAATCCTGATCCTGAATCTCTTGGTTTTATCGATGCTATCTGGTGAGACAACCTACAGAAGACCTCTTAGGGATCTTGTAGCAGCAGCAACAGCAACAACAACAAACAACAACTAACAGTCTTGCCCTTGAGCTGAGGACAAATTAATGTATCCTAAAATTTTGTCACACAAGCCATCTGCATTCTCAAGAAAGACTTCTAGGACTAAGGGTCATGGGTCTGGGGCTTGTCCTGAAGTTGCCGTTCTATGGGGAAGGGAACATCTCAATCAGACTGTATCCCACAATTGGCAGGAAGCTGAATCCATAGATACTCATTTCATTATTGGTGTGGTCCCTTTGGGGAACCTAGTGCCCTGGATTCTGATACTTTAGCTATTTCTGTCCATCAGGTAGAATTTGACTCTCTCTGTAAGGCTCAGCTTGCTTATATCAAATATATTCTCCTCCTGCTGGATGCGGTGAGCCCAATTCCCATTTCACAATCACTAGCAGCCTTCTGCAAGAAGTTTCTCCTTAGTGAGGATGGACCTGTTCCATAGATGAAATAGTCAGGACTAGCTGGCAAACTCCCTGTGTCAATATACTACTACTATAGCACACTAGCATGCTGCTGCCGTCCCTGCCCAATAATAAGAGCCCAAATAAAGGTTTGCTCCATGGAAGTGGTGTCTGGAAATGGAGTATAAGGCGTAAGAACCCTGCCCTTCCTGCCTAGACAGAAAGCCCTAAAGTCAGGAGGCCAAGAGCAGAAATAAAGACAAAGACTTGGATTAAACTTAGAGAAACAGATGATTCATTCATTCCCTTGAGTTTTATTCTTATACCTCTTACTAGATACTAAAGGCTACTGAGCAGACTATGACCCCAAGGCGTCAACATAAACTTGGTGATTCTAACTAGGGAAGAGGAAAGTGCTTGCATCTCTCTCTAATGTAAAAACTACACACTATTGTGTACTTTCATACGCATTTGTGTCTTATTTCCACGCTCAATCAAAGGCTTCTTAAGAACAAGATTGTGTCTTAGTGTAATTTCACTTCGTCTCTTAGCATAGTGTGCTGAATACAGTAGGTGTTTAATAAATGTTTATTGTGTTAATGAGGATATAGTTAGTTGACTGAAGATGATAAAGGAAATTTGATTGATAGTCTAGTCAAAAAGAGAAGGCACATTTTAAGACATACTTTTTATGAAATTAACTCACAAAGAAACAACGTCTATTAAATCTATTCTATCTCGTAGGAAAGCGATGTCCTGAACAGTCGTAGGTTTAGAGACAAAGGACTGGGGCTCAGATCTGACCTCTATTAATGACAATCTGTATGACCTTGGGCAATTCACCTAATTTTTCTAGACTTCATTTTCCTCAATTGTAAAATGAGATAGTTGAACTAGATGACCTCAGAAGTCCCTTCTAGTAGTAACACTGTGACCTTATGAGTGAATGAATGCAATTTGGTCAGGTAGACATAGGATTGGCATTGATCATTGGTACATATGGCCACAGTAGAATATGGGACCTATAAAGTATAGAATAAAGTATGGAAAATAAATGAGGGCCTCCCAAATCTCTTCCAGATCGTCCTCTATTCCTCTAACTTTAGAAGAGTTCTTTCCCTTCACCTATGCCATTGTTTGCACCCTGCAATCTAAATACTGGCTAAGCTGCTTGCTTCCTTGTAAGCTCTCCACAAGGGGATTCGATGTTCTTGAGGCTACAATAACAGTTGGAAGAGACCACTGAAGAGTTAGCCATGCTTCAAGAGCCATTTTGTGGCACCTGTGAGCTGCACGTGCACTTTACGGGTGCCCATATAATAGTTTGTAGGGTGGGGAATTGTTTCACCTACACTTGTGTACATTTGCTGTGTTCCTGAAAACTTCATTGCCTTGCCTTTCCCGTCTTGCCTTTCTCCTCCCCTCTGCCTCTGGGCTGTCCCAGATCCTACTAGTATAGCTGGATGAGAAGGGAAGAAGATATATCGCTATTGGAAGTGTCCTCCCCACTAGCCTTTCCTCTTCTTGCCTATTTCAGCCTCAGGTCACCCAGAATCTATCTGGATTCTTTGACTAGCTCATATGGCTTGAATGAGATGAGCACCACCACCTCTATTCCTTCCAGTTAGAAGGAGAATGACCAGGATTCATCTGCCATGACATTGCTTCCTAAAGTTCTCTAGGTCTTACCATCTTCCCTGCCTCTATGACCTGCTGACCCCCACTATCCTCCGAATTACTGACATAAACTTGCTACTTGCCCCTCACTGCCCCTTTGGGACTTTCAGAGTTTTCCATCAGCCCTGGAACCGAATTTCATTTCATATGTACTCTCCTTCAAAGTGTGAGCTCCTTGAGAATAGGAACTGTCTACCTTTTTCTATTTGTATTCCTAATGCTTAGCTCAGTGCTTGGCACAGAGTAAGCAATTAATGCCTTTTTCATTGATTTTTCATTTATCCTATTTGAATTCTCATGAGTGAACCATATTTTTTTTGAAACAAGTTTTTGCCCATTTGTTAAAGTATACTTTTGTACAGTTTACTTCTCACTAGTCTGTTCTAGCATGCTTCTAACAATATCAGGATCACCTGGATCAATGATAGCCAGTGTACATACTCTGTAGTACTTCCCACATGCTGTACCCAATTCAATGTTATTGCCACTGTAGTGATGTATGCCAATTTTGGCCAACATAACGTAATATTCAATCTCTGATTTCCTCAAGGCTGGGCAGTTGTTGGCTAAGATGACCAATTTGGCTTTGCCTTGTTGAATCATTTTCAGGGTCTGTTTGCAGCCTAGCACATATTTGCTGCTTTTCATGACCGGCTGGAGCCTTGACTTGATGGACTCTAGCTACTTTTTCATCTTCTTTGCGGCCACCATCTCCCTGCCTGTGGTGTGGGAGGACCCTCAGCCAGAGACCTGCTGCCAAGATGAGTGAACCATATTTTAAATGCATTAGCATTTAGGCTATAGTAATTTTTTTTTATTAAGTGGAAAATTCATTCTCTCAATTTACAGTTTATGTTTTGTTTTTTAAAAATATTTTAAAATTTCTTAAAGTCTGAATACATCAATAAAATGAAATTTCTTCAATGAGAGAATGTGGTTATGTAGGTTATATAATCCCAAGAGGAGTCATTGCCAGTCAGCTTCACTTTTGCCTTGTCATTGTACTCCTATGACTCTGGAAGAGAGAGAGAAGCTGATGACTTCACACAAGTCTGCTTCACTTAAATACCAGTTCACATGCAAGTCAAGACATCACCTTCCTAATATCATTGGTTCTCTCTGAGAACGATGGACAAACAATGACAAACAATCCCAAGAAATCTCTATAGTTTTTACTTAAATACTTACAAAGAAAAACATCATGCCCACAAAGAATGTAGAGAAAGAAATCTATCAGAAGATTAAAGAAATGATTTGGTTTTACCTTAATATAGGATCTGCTCAGTCCTTTGTAACCCAGCAAAGAAAGAGAACTATAGATCAACATTATTATTGATGAAAATCAATAAAAATTTAAAAAATTAAATCCTGTCAAAAACTTTACAGCAATATAGACAAAATTATTGATAGATAGCTCATGTATTTACTAAGCTGGGATACAAATACCAACAAGCAAGACAGTCCCTGCCCTCAAGGAGCTTGAATTCAAAAGGGGAAAACAACACATAAAAGGGATCTGGAAAGGGAGTGGGGAGAGAAAGACCAAGGTGCTTAGGGTTTGGAGGTGAATGGGATGATACAGGTTATACATATGTTATCATGTAAAATACATTTCCATATTAGTTATAGTTGTGAAAGAAGAAACAGATCAAAAAGAAAAAAAATGAGAAAGAATAAAGTGCAAAAATAGCTTCAATCTGTACACAGAATCTACCGATTCTTTATCTATATGTAGAATTCTGGATATGGTAAAATAAAACAAAAATAAATGATATCCAGGCAAAAAGACTGGCAATATGGCCAAAAATTATTCATTATGATCAAATTGGAATTATTCCAGGCATGCAAGGATGGTCCAACACTAGGAATAATAGAAAAATAATTAAAACAATTATGTTAAAAATAAAAATATCCCAAACCACCTAATTATATCAATTGAATTAGAGAAGGCTATTCACAAAACACAGCACTCATGCCAAAAACCCCTATAAGACATAGGTGTTGAAAAGACATTTTTAATGCAATAAAAAGTATGTATCTAAAAATCAAAGTTAGCATTACACACAACGGGAAAATGTGGCAATATATGTGCATATATATAGAAAACAATGGGGAAAAAAACCACTGGAAGTTTTTTTTTTTCAATAAATACAGGAGTAAAGCAACTATCACAAGCCAAGTTCAAAGTTTCTAGGGCCCAGGTTTTAATGCAGGTGGGGAATGGGGGTTATTTCAGAGACTGTATATTCTGATCCTTTGGACCCACTCTCTCAGTGCATGGGGTGGCTTAGACACTTATGATCCTGTCTCTTGTCAGCAAAATTTCCAACCCTTTTATCCTGATTTTCTAAAGTTTTGGTCCTTGACCCCAGCTGCTTACATTCTATATTTCTGGATCACTAATGGAATCTACTAGATGCAAACTTTATAGTCCATTTAATTTATATTTGTTTATTGATTTTTGTTTTTTCTTTTAAAATTATATATTTTTTCCTAATTACATGTAAAAATAATTTTAACATTCTTTTTTAAAATGTTGAGTTCTAAATTCTCTCTCCTCCTCCCCCTTCCTGAGACAGCAAGCAACTTAATATAGAGCACACAGGTACAGTCATGCAGAACATATTTTCATATTAGCCACATTGTGAAAGAAAACACAGACCAAAAAAACCCCATTAAAAATAAAGAAAGTAAAAATAATTATGATTTGATCTGCATTCAGATTCTGTCAGTTCTTTCTCTGGAGGTTGATAGAACTTTTCATCATAGATCATTTTAAATTGTCTTGGATCATTGCATTGCTCAGAATAGCTAAGTCACTCACAGTTGATAATCATACAATATTACTGTTACTGTGTGTACAGTGGCATCAGTTCATGTAAGTCTTTCCAGGCTTTCCTGAAAGTATCCCGCTTGTCATTTCTTTCTTTTTTAAATAGTATTTTATTTTTTTCCACTTATATGTCAAGACTATTTTTAGCATTCATTTTTACAAGATTTCGAGTTCCAAATTTTTCTCCCTCCCCTCCCCTCCCCTCTTCCTAAAATGGTAGGCAATTCGATATATGTTATCATGTAAAACATATTTCCATATTAGTTATAGTTGTGAGAGAAGAAACAGATCAAAAAGAAAAAAAATACAGAAAAGAATAAGCGAAAAAAAATATGCTTCAGTCTGCATACAGAGTCTACCAGTTCTTTGTCTGTATGTAGATATATCACATTTTCCATCATGAGCCCTTTGTACTTGTCTTGGATCTTTGTGTTGCTAAGAAGAGCTAAGTCATTTGTAGTTGATCGTCACACAATGTCGCTGATTCTGTGTACATCATTTTTCCTGGTTCTGATCATTTTAATTTGCATCAACTTGTACAAGTCTTTCCAGGTTTTTCTGAAATCTACCTGCTCATCAGTTCTTATTGCACAATAGTATTCCATTACATTCATGTACCACAGCCTGTTCAGCTATTCCCCAGTTGTTGGGCATCCCCTCAGTTTCCAATATTTTACCACTACAAAAAGATCTGATATAATTTTTTTTTGCACATATAGGTCTTTTTCCCTTTTTAATAATCCCGTTGGGATATAGACATAGTAGTGATATTGCTGGATCAAAGAATATGCATAGTTTGGTTGCCCTTTGGGAAAAGTTCCAAATTGCTTTCCAGAATTGTTGGATTAGTTCACAATTCTACCAACAGTGCACTAATGTCCCAATTTTCCCAATCCTCTCCAATATTTATTATTTTCCTTTTATGCCATATTAGCCAATCTGATAGATGTGAGGCAATACCTCAGAGTTGCATAATTTGCATTTTTTCTAATCAAAAGTAATTTAGAGCATTTCTTCATATGCCTTTGATTTCTTCATCTGAAAACTGCCTGTTCACATCCTTTGACTATTTATCAATTGGAGAATGGCTTGAATTCTTATAAATTTGACTCAGTTCTCTATATAGTTAAGAAATGAGGACTTTATCATAGACACTTGCTATAAAGATTGTTTCCCAGATTTCTGCTCTCCTAATCTTGGTTTTGTTTGTGCAAAAGCCTTTTAATTTAATGTAATCGAAATTACCTTTTTTATATTTCATAATTTTTCCTTTGTTTGAGCTTAAATTTTTCCCTTCCCCACAGATCTGACAGGTAGATTATTCCTTGCTCTTCTAATTTGCTTATGGTGTTGCCTTTTATGTCTAAATCATATACCCATTTTGACCTTTTTGTAGTATACTTATTTATTGATGTTAATGATGTATTATCTTTTAATTTTTAATATTTAATTAATTTTAATATTTAATGATGTATTATCTTTCCTACTTCCAAGGAAGATCTGAGGTCATTTACAGGTCATTTACAATTAAAAGTGAAACAGAACAAAAAATAATTTAAAAGAATTAGGGAATCCTGTCTGTTTGGACCATTGTGGACATGCTGGACAATTTCAACTTCTGTAAGCTTCCTGCCTTTATGGGACTTTTGTTATATATTGGCCAAATGGACCTTGGCCATCTGGCCAGCTGCTTAGATCTTCCTCACATGACCACCTGTTTGGATGGTTGTTCTCTGTCAGCACCACACTGTCTATTCTGAATTTAGCTCCAAAACTGCCTTTATGATTTAGTTTATTGCTTTCTACCTGAGTCACCTCTACATTAACATCCTGGGCCCTGGAAGTTTTGACCCTGGCTCAGGACAGCTGCATCCTACTTTTTATTTCCTTTAAGAAGAGTCATATCTCCTGTGTACCCCACAACCATATCCTAGTGCTTAAATCTCTTTTCCAATTCCCGATAGTATATACCTGGTAATGACTTCTTTCCTGTCTCCCTCCTCTGGTCATAACTGTTCCACCTACTTGGATGTTGGATATTGGTTGAAGGAGAGAGATTTAAAACAGGGAACAAGGTTATCCAAAGCTTAAGGCAAATGCAGCTGTTTTCATTTGATCCATTTTAAGGCCAGTTATGTCATGTAAGTATTTAGGCTGATTTCAAGGAGTCTAGGATGGAATCCCACACTTCATACAATTTCCGGAAAAAAATCTCTAGAGGGAACATCAGCTACAGAGGAAGATAGGTCTCATATAAAGAATGCTTACACTCATATGCCATGAGAATATAATTTTCAGTTTGACATTTAGACTTTCCTTAGACACACATTCACTTGTGTAAACCTTTGTTCAGAAGTCAGGTTTGCTAGAATGACATTTTCCATAAAATTGACGGACAGTTCCCGGCTCACAAGAATTCCAAGAGAATTCTATTAAACTTTTAAAGAATAATTAATACCTTTATAATGCAAATTATCCCTTAAAATGAAAAGAAAACACTCTAGCAAACTTATTTTGTGAGACGAAAAATGGAAAGGATAAAGCAAAAAAAAAAATGTAGACCAATAGCATTAATGATTATCAATTCAAAAATTTTAAATACGATCTTGGCAAAAAGACTATAGAAATTTAGAAAAAAAATTATGATCCATTTGGATTTATGGTTAAACATTAGAAAAACTATATTTCCTCATATTAGAGATAAAATACATTTAACCATGTGATTGTTATCAATAAATCAGATAAAACATCTGACAAATTAAAACACTGAATAACACTAAAAACCCAAGATAGATTATTGGACATTTTCTAATATAATTAAAACATATATGTCTAAAGGCAAAATTGTATATTCAATAGGGAAATAATAGAAACTTTCTCAATAATATAGGAGTAAATCAGGGATTCTGCTTTCCCTGCTGGTTTTTGACACAGGTCTGCCAATAGAAATAAGACAACAGAAAGAAATTAAAGGAATAAGGATAGGCAGAGGAGAAAAATCTATCATTAGTTGACAATGACATATAACAATACTATAATAAAACCTAGGAGGAAATAGTAAAAAGGTAAGTCCTCTTCAAAATAATTACAAAATGCATAAAATATCAGGGAGTCAATCTATCAAAGCACACTCAAGACATGTATAGAGAGAATTACAAAATGCTCCTTTAAAAAATAAGCACTGTCAAATGATAGGAGGAATATTTAGTGCTCATGATTCAGTTACATTAATATAACAAAAATAATGATACCACCCAAATTAATTTACAAATTTGGTGATATACCAATCACACTACTATGGGGACACTTTAAAGAGCTAGACAAAATAAGACAAAATTCATTTGGAGGTACAAAAGATGTAAAATCTCAAGAGAAATAATGGGAAGGGTGGGTGTGGTGGGAATGAAGGGAGAATAGTACTTCCAGATCTCAAATTATATTAGAAAGCAGTGATAATCAAAATTATTTGGTACTGGTTAAAGAATAGAATCAATAGAACTGATTAGATAAGGAAGAGTCAGAAACAAATTCAATCACCCAATGTTTGACACACCTGAGAACACAAATAACTTGGTAACAAGCTCCATATTTGACAAGAACTGCTGAGAAAACAAGAAAGCAATTTGGTAGAAATTAGGCTTAGATCCACATCTTATACCACATATCAAAACAAGCTCAAAATGTTCATAAGACCTTAAAGTTAAAGGTCATAATAAAATAATTAGAAAATAGTCAAGTAGTTGGCATAACAATAGCTATCTGTTCAAGAATTCTTAACTGAACAATGGATAGAGGCAATTACAAAGATAAAATAATTTTGATTATATGAACTTGAAAATTTTTGAGTAAGCAAAATTAACAGAGCAAGGATAAGAATGAAAGCAGTTAACTGGGAACAAAATCTTTGCATCGAATGTTTCTGATAATGGTCTGATGTCCAAGATAAAGATAGGACACTAACACCAACATGTAAGGACAAAAATCTTTCCCTGGTGGATGAGTGATCAAGCAATATAAACAGTTCTCAAAAGGGCTGCAGACTATCAACGACATAAAATATTGCTCCAAACCACTAATAAGAGAAATGAATTTTAAAACAAATATGAGGCTTTACCTAGTACCCAGTCAATTAGGAAAAGTGACAAAAGATGGAAATAGCTAATGTTGCAGGTGTTATAGAAATATAATACCTTCAATACAAGCCACACAAATATATTGTTGATGGTGGTGTTAATTGGTTTATTCTGGAAAGTAATTTGGATCTATACTAACAAAATGACTAGAATGATCACCCAACTTTGACTCAGGGATCCCATTCCTAGGAATATAATCCAAGGAGATCAATGACACGGAAAGGCCCTATATACCCCAAAATATTTATGGTAGCATTTCTTTGTAGCAATAAATAACTGGCATCAAAACAAATGACAGTTGATTGGGAATAGCTAAACAAGTTGTGGTGTGTGAATGTCAGTCAGTCAACAAGCATTTATCAAGTGCCTTGCATGGGCCAGGGACTCTGCTGGAATATTAGTGGGCAGTAAGAAACGAAGAATATGATGAATATAGAGAAATATGGGAACATTAACTGACCCGAAGTAAATGGAGCCAGCAAAACAACACAATGACTATAGCAATATAAATGGAAAGAATGATGACAAAATGAAAAAAACTGGAGTCTAGCAACTATAATAATCAAATTTGGCTCCAAAGAAGAGGGATGTGAAGAAAACTCTCTCCACTTTATTCTTGGTGGAGTGATTATGGGGATGAAACTTTGAATATAATGTTGGACTCAGTTGATGTGTTAGTTAGTTTTATTGAACTTTTTCCTTTTCTTTTTTTAGTCTTTTTCTTTATAAGAAATTGGTCCATAGGAGGGGCTAGAGGAGGATATATTGAAAAGTACAGGTGATGTAAAAATAAGAGATATCAATAAGTGTTTTTAAAAATAGAAGAAACAATTGAATGATGAAAATCAGGAAGAAGTTTCTTGAAAAAGGAGTCCTTTCCCTTTTATAGAAAATATAATACAAAAATGTAAGATTTTGATAAGATATAGTCAAGACAATTTTCAAAGGAGGATATATGTTGTCAATAGTTTCCTGAAAATTATTAAAATTCTCAAGTAAATATTAAACATGCAAACTGTAAGAACTTTGAAAAACCATTTTATATTCATCAAATTGAAAAAATACTTCAAAATTTAATGTTTGTGAGTATATAGGAATATAGATGATTATTATATTTTTAAAAATAATTTTTATTTCATTAGATATTTATCAATTACATGTAAAAATTTAACAATCATTTAAAAAATTTTTTTGAGTTCCAAATTCTCTCTCTTTCTCCTGCATTTCTTTTATACTTGAGAAAGCAGGAAATTTTATAGCAATTATACATGTGAAATCATGCAAAATATATTTCCATATTAGTCCTGCTGCAAAAGAAAACACAAAGAAAATGAAATAACAAAAATTAAAAAAAAAACCATGCTTCAATTTGCATTTAGAATTCATCAGTTCTTTTTCTGGAGGTAGATAACATTTTTCATTATGGATCCCTTGGAATTGTCTTGGACTATTGTCTTGATCAGAGTAGCTAAGTCTTTCACAGCCGATCATTGTTACATTGCTGTTACTGTGTATAATTTTCACCTGGTTCTGCTCATTTCACTTTGCATAAGTTAATATAAGTCTTCCCAGGTTTTCATGAAACAATCCTGCTTGCCATTTCTTATAGAACAATAGTATTCTACCACAACCATATACTACAACTTGTTCAGCCATTCCCTAATTGATGGGTATCCCTTCAATTTCCAATTCTTTGCCACCACAAAAAGAGCTGCTATAAATCTTTTTGTTCAAATAGGTTCTTTTCTGTTTTATTTGATCTCTTTGGGATTATAGACCTAGTAGTGTTATTTCCACATTGGCTATATCTAGACACTTATGTTTAATTCTGCACTCTGAGTCCCTTGCTTCTCTGTCAGAAGGTGTTACCAATCCTCTAGAATCAAGGTTGGTTATTGCAGTGATCAGAGATCCTAAGTCTTTCCAAATTGTTTGTACTTATAATGTTGTTGCTACTGTATAAATTGTTCTACTGCTTCTACTCAATTCACTCATGTAAATCTTCCTTCCTTCCTTCCTTCCTTCCTTCCTTCCTTCCTTCCTTCCTTCCTTCCTTCCTTCCTTCCTTCCTTCCTTCCTTCGTTTCCCTTCCCTCTGTCCACATAAGGTATCATACCCTTACCTATGGGTGCTCTGCCCAAAGGAATGTAAATTTTGTTTGTTGAAATGTTTTTTTTTTTCCCTTAAGGACCATGCCTTAAACCCAAATCACTCTGGGTCTCATTGATTGTCAACAATAGGTTGTTGACCTAGGCCAAACCCCATTTGGTCATTATTTTGGCCCTGATTGGATGTAAACAGCAATTGGTTCTGTTTTGGCCAGAAATCTTGAGGGTCTTCCTCTTCCTGATTGATTTTTTTTAATTAGGTGTAGAGGTCATTCTCTGCCTTGTTTTTTACTTGGCCTTAATCACTGAATAGGTGTTGCCTCAGTCAGAATGAGATCTATTAAATACCTTAGCTTAAAAAGGCCAAGGTCTCCCACTGCATCCAGGGCCATCTCCAGTCATCTTGATCTATATCTCACCACTGGACCCAGATAGCTCAGGAGGAGAAAGTGAGGCTGGTGACTTCGCAAAGCCTTCCCCCACTTACAACCAATTCATTTGCATGTCATGGCATTACCTCCCTGATATCATGCTCCTCTTTGAGAACGAAGGATCAACTGTGTTGGTAAAGAAAATGGGCTCTTAGCACTCAGTTCAATCAAGTGCCCTTGAAGAGTTTGGCCTATGTTTCCTTGATTAGATTTGGCAGTCCTTGGTGACCTCCTTGCCTCAGGGGAGGGCCTAGTTTACACATGAGTTTGAGTGACATGTTTGGGACATCAGAGGCTTTTAAACCATGTGGGTTCAAGTCGCCTCTTTGTGACGATTCTAGGTCACGTGGGTGAGTCTCATGTGTGACTCACCCTTGACCCTGAAAAAGATATAAAACTGGGAGTTGGCTTTCTCTTTTTCAGAGCTCTTACCCACAGCAGTGGTGGCATGTGTGACTCTGGGCCAGCCCCTTTCATGAGCTCCCAGGCTGAACCTAGATGTTGGTAACTATGAATCTGTATTTGGTCTGTCTGTCGATGTTTGTAATTTGTTTGTATTTGCTCCGAAGTTGGGGGTCCTGGCTTTTATCCCTGAACTAAGTGAATGGTATTTGTATGCTGAATTAAAGTAAGCTTGTCAACCCCTTAACATTGCTTTCCTTACTAAAGCAGATCAAAAGAACCTGGGCTTTTGAAGCGCTTTTGCAGCATTGTTGTTGTTGGACTTGTGTTGGTCTTTCACTCCCACAACAGTTGCTAGCCTGATTGTTGAAACACCAACAACAAATCAAAGTTAACCATAGGCAGCTCTCTAGGGATCCATAGCCAGACTTTTTTTTCCAAGCTATTACACCAGACACGTACTTTTAGACTCTTGGGGTTCTATATCCAAATATACTCCTCACTCATGATATATTATGTTCTCTCTAACTTTCTGACTCTCACCACTATTTGATGCATCAGCACAATGGATAGGATCAAAACACTCTGAATTCATGTTCTGTACATTTTATGCTCCATTCTCTGTACACACTGTACCCCACTCTTGACATACTATGTCTCAAAAACCCAGGGGCTGGATGACAAATGCTTTCATCAGCATCAAAGAAACATTCTGATGTTGCCTGCATAGGCAGGGAATCTGCTTGTTATCTAGGCAAAGGTTTTCAGTTTAGGAACAAAAATTTTTGAAAGAGAAATTTCCTTTATTCATCCCCTCTCCCGTGTTTCCCAGAAGAAAACTACCTGAGATGAATTTGGGGGCTGACCCCACAGAATACCCTATTTTATCACCATAGCTAGAAAAGCATAACACATGTCCTCCCCAAAATGACAAAATTGTAGTGATATGATTCTGGATGGCCACTTCTCAGGGGTCATTTGTAGGATAAGTCATCAATGCAATATGGAAGAACTAGTAACATGCTAGTTCTTCATTGGGCTCAGATTGTGTCTCTAATCTCTGCTCTTAAGCAGGCTTATTTAAAATGGGGAGGCAGGAAGTCAGAAGCTACTGGGAATAGCTCTGACAAGAATATCAGAATCTCTCCCACTCTGAGGCAGCTTATAATTTTGAATGATTTGGTACAAAGTTGAGTACTTAAATTTAGTACTTAAAAAGTGAGCTGATATTATAAAGGTTCCGAGGATATTATTGCTTACCTCCAAGGCCACATGGACTCCAGTGAAATCAGACCTAGATATGAGCTTAGAACCATCAGTAAAAAAAGCAGACCTAAGGGTAGAACCAATTTTAACAACCAACCTCAGGCAAATTGAACAATATAAGAGAGAATGAATGAATGAACAGACGAAATACATTTATTAAGCATTGACAACGTGTCAAGAATTGTGCCAATCATCAGGGATACAAAACAAAATTGGAGACAATCTCTTGTTTCAAGGACCTTATATTTTGAAAGGGGAGATAGGGTTGTTGTGGCTAATGTGGGGTATCTTGAGTGGAGCCATAACTGAATAAACATATTAAGGCAGTATTGATATGATTTAGTTTCCGAATTGGAAAAAGAATGGGATATCACAGAGAATGTGCACAGCACCATGGTGGTTGCAAGAAGTTGGTTTGAGTGTAAGATATAAATAACATAGCTGGGTACATCTACCTACAGTGGGACATGTGAGGCACTCACCAGCAGAACCCCAGGGGACAGGGAGGGTGTTGTGGAGCTGCAAGGGTTAAGTCCTTCAGAGCATGTGCCTGCTGCAGGGTTCATAGAAACGGCCAAGGAGCTGACAGTATGATTGCAGGGTCCCAGAGACTTCTCAGAAAGGATGGGTGAAAGACAAAAGAGGAAACTTCAAGATCTGTACGAGGTGGTTTGAAACCAAGAGGAAGAATCTTAGGAGGCTGTAGTAGCAATTAGATTTGAAGATCTTTCCTGCCCATTAATAGGTCACGTGACCTGCTTACATCTCAGGAACCCAAGTTAGGTATGGTGGGAGGAGCTTCCTGCGAGGAAAAGGAAGTTATGACACAGAAAATGCTGAGAGAAAAAAAGATGTTATGGCTGCTAATGGCTGCCCTCATGATTGTTAGAAATGAACAGACTGACTTAGCTGTACTGTGAGTGTGTTTTGGGGAAGACCGCAGCAGGGGGGTCGGGGAGGTTTTGGGATGAAGAGGCTCCAGGCTGTGATATGGTGTATGAAATGTTTTACTGCTCTGGTAAATGGCTTGTGGCATATGGTTCTCTGGTGTCTGAATAAATGGTTTACTTCTTCCTTCTATGTGGAGAGTCTCAAATACTTTGTGATATAGAACCACACAGGCGTTTTGACAATTGTCATCTACATTGCTTTTATTGCTTTACTGTTACAGGGGCCAGACTTTGAAAAAAACAAAATGACTTCATCTAACGCAGAGGTTCTTAACCTCTGTGTGTGTGCGTGTGTGTGTGTGTGACGCCTTTGGCAGTCTGATGAAACCTAAGGACCCTTTCTCAGAATAGTGGTTTTAAGTGCATAAAATAAACCAAGCATATTGAAATAGTTATCAAAATATTTCAGAAATAGGTTCACAGACCACACAGGTTAAGATCTAAGTATTGATCTAAGTATTTTAGGGTCTAGAGACCACATGAAAGATTTAAAGGTTCAAGGATGATTACAGTGTACAAGTACTTACAACTGAGGACCAGAGTAGGTTTTTTTTTGGAGCCCCCATAATACCATTAATGAGCAGGCTTTGGAAGGAAGTGAAAATCCCATCAGCCATTGCAATGGTACCTGTGTGATCCTACCTCAAGTTAGGGAGCTCATACCTTGGTTTAGCTAGCATCTATTGCAGACAGAATTAAAGTGAGGCCAACACCCAAGATGAAAAGCATGAAACGAGTCATTGGAAAAGGTGAGGGGAAAATGAACTTTTTGATTACATAAAATTGAAAAAAACTGTGGAAACAAAAGCATTGTAGCTAAAATTAGAAAGGAGAAAAAGAACTAGTTAAAAAAACCACTTTGCAGCAGTTTGTTTGATGAAGGTCTCGTTTCCAATATATAAGGGGAAGCTAGGTGGCACAGTGAGTACAGCACCAACCCTGAAGTCAGGAGGACCTGAGTTCAAATGCAGCCTCAGACACTTGACACATTCACTAGCTGTGTGACCCTGGGCAAGTCATTTAACCCCAATTGCTCTGCCTTCCCCCCTCCAAAAAAAGGGAGATTATACATATACAATCATGTTAAACATGTTTCCACATTAGTCATGTTATGCAAGAAGAATTAGAACAAAAGGGAAAGGATGGCGGCTGGGAAGCAGTGACTGGCGTGAGCTCCCCACCAAGTCCCTCCAAAAACCTATAAAAAAATGCCTCTGAACCAATTCTAGAGCTGCAGAACCCACAAAGTGGCAGAGGGAAGCAGGGCTCCAGCCCAGGACAGCCTGGATGGTCTCTGGGTAAGGTCTGTCCCACACGGAGCTCCCAGCCCCCAGCTGAGGGGAGTGGAGCTGAGCCCAGGTGCGAACAGACCAGATGCAGACTACCAGACCAGGACACAAGTGCAGAGTGCCTTAGCATCCTGAATTACTGAGCTGTGGCATCTACCAGACCTCTCAACCCACAAAGAGCAAAGACAACAGAGAAAGTTAGTGGAAAAAGCTGCAGGATTGAGTTTGGGGTTTGGCCACCGCCCCTGGGGCAATGGAGGTGGGGCAGCTTTAGAACTACAGCTGCACTCGCTTCTGGCCCCAGGCCCACCTGGTGGGAGGAATTAAGTGGCTGATCAGACCAGGAGTGAAGAGCCTGCTGAAGATTTAAGCCCAGTCTGGGTAGGGGGTTCTTG
>CM053625.1:230043828-230075341 GCA_028646595.1 Phalanger gymnotis
TTTTTTTTTTTCTTTTGCATGCAACTAGAAAATAAGATGCACAGGCAATGGGGCATAGAGATTTATCTTGCCCTACAAGAAAGTAAGGGAAAGGGGGATGGGAGGGGAATGGGGGGACAGAGGGGAGGGCAGACTGGGGAACAGGGCAACCAGAGTGTACGCCATCTTGGAGTGGGGGTGGGGTGGAAATGGGGAGAAAATCTGTAATTCAAACGCATGTGAAAATCAATGCTGAAAACTAAATATATTAAAAGTAAATTAAAATAAAAAAAAGAATACAAGCTCAAAAAAAAAAGAAATGATAGAAGGGATAATTTCAGAGAAATGTAGAAAGATTTGCCTGAGTGAATTGAATAGAAGCAGTAGAACAATTTATAAAATAGCAACAACATTGTAAATAAAAACAATTTGGAAAGTCTTAGAATCTCTGGTCACTGCAATAAATAACCATGATTCTAGAGGACTGATAACACCTTCTGACAGACAAGTAATGGACTCAGAATGCAGAATTAAACATATGTTTTTAGACATAGCCAATGTGGAAATTTGTTTTACACTACTATGCATATTTGTTATAAGGGTTTTGTTTTTCGTTCTTTTGTTTAAATTAGAGGAGTGATGGGAGGGAGAGAAAATAAATGCTTGTCAATTTAAAAAGAAATTAAAAAGAGAAGACAGTAGCTAAGGAAGAATAGACAATTTTCATTTCATTGAGGACCAAACAAAACTAGTGCTATGGACTTCTTCGGCTATGAAACAAGCCCATAACCCTTGCCAGAGACAGTAATGTTTTCTATTGCTCCTATCTATAAAGAAATAGACAAGGATTAAGAAAATAACCAAAGGGAGGGAGAGAGAGGGGGTGGAAAGGGAGAGGAGGGAGAGAGAGAGAGACACACTGAGGTGGGAGTAAGTGGGAAAGGGTGGGTATGGGAATGTAGTAGGCCTGGAAAGAGATGCCAGGTGGGAGACAAGGTGGTAGCATTGGACCAAGGACCTGAGTTTTGAGGTTGAGAAGAAATGGAAGAATGGGGAGCCAGTCCAGGACTCAGAAGTAATTAGTGAATACGCTTTTCTCTGGTTCACCTCCTTTGAGTGTGCTCTGGCTTATCAAAGTCCTACTTAGAATATGGTACCTAGAACTGAACAAAATAGTCTAGATATGGTATGATCAACCCGTAATTGAAGAATAATAGAATTTATGTTGTAACTACATCTGATTCAGCATTATAATTGTGTTCTCATACTCTCAATCCTGTTGTAGATCTAATCCAGATATCAATTATGAACATGAGAGCAAGAGGGAGATTGTACCTCCCCCAAATATTACAATAATTGGCATAGGACTTCCTAATGTTGGCTGGATCTTCGATGGAAAATTTGTGGGAAGATGCAAATGAAATTACTTAAAGTTTTGTTTTTAAATTCCAAACTTAAATACTAAGAAACATGAGCTTTTCCATATACACAGAACACAAAAAGACGGAATTGTGAATCTCTATTTCATATCACTCGCTTTTAAACTGTCCTTTTTGCTTTTGCTTCCTTCTGAACTTCTTTCTCTTTTCTTCTCTACATTAAAAAATGTTCCCATGGCCATTTTTGGGGGGCCTTATTATTGCTAACTGCCTTTCTGCTCCCATCTTTCCCAATTAAAAAAAGGAGAAAAAAATCCCCTCCTACAAAATAGTCAAGCAAATTTTTTCCTTTTACTCCTCACTTCAGAATCAAGAAGTTGGTTTTACTTGTGACTTCTTTCTATAGAGATTATACTCTCTCTTAACCACTTCTCCCTCACCTACAGCCCTACTCATTCCCTTGTGGAGTTTGATGTAGTTCTATGTCAAATTATGTGTATAAAAAAACATGTATATAATATAATATTGACATAATATATTATAATACAAAGGATAAATAATAATATAAGATAAATATTATAATAATATAATATATAAATAATAATAAAATGTAAGTTCTCATTAAGAGTAAAGATTATCTTTTTGACTTTATACCCAGCACTTAGCAGAGTGACTGGCTCTAGCAGGGCATTTAATTAATGCTTGTGGAATTAAAGTGAATTTTTTAAAAATATCAAACATTGTTCTCCTGACCTCACTTACCTCTGGCATGTTCTGTCTTCTCAACTTGGCTTTGTAGAATCTCTAGCTTCTTTTTTTGGGGGGGCAGGGCAATTGGGGTTAAGGGACTTGCCCAAGGTCACACAGGTAGTGAATGTGTCAAGAGTCTGAGGCTGGATTTGAACTGAGGTCCTCCTGACTCCAGGGCCGGTGCTCTACTCACTGCACCACCTAGCTGCCTCTCTAGCTTCTTTCAAAGCACAATATTCTCTTTGTTCTGCTCACTTCACTTCGCATCAGTTCATGTAACTCTTTCCATGTTTTTCTGAAAGCATCTTGCTTGTCATTTCTTATAGCATAATAGTATTTCAGCACAATCATACACCACAACTTTTTCAGACATGCCACAATTGATGGGCATCCGTCAATCACTCTCTTTGAGAACAAAAGACCAAAACCACCACCACCAACAACAAAGTACAGCTCAGGTAAAACTTCTTCCCTGAGTCCTTCCTTGAGCCCACTAGATATTAATGCTTTTTTCCTCTTGAGATTGTGCTTTTTCCCTTCTGAAAATGCTTTGCATTACTTTGTATGTATAGGGTTGATCAGAAGAGTTCCCCTATCAACTTGTTGAGCTTACAGAATTGTAAGCTTTCATTTAGGGCTTCTGATTTCATCTTCCCTTATGAAAAGGTGATACCTCCTAAGGATTATTTTCATTGCCTCCAGGATGAATTGGCTGGCTCCCACTGTCATGGGATGAACTGTGTTATGAGAAGTGTAACTTCATTTAGGCCTATAAAAAGGATTCTGTAGACTTTTTCAGCCTCTTTTCCCTTTTGCTTTTGTGAAAGCACATATAACCTGAGCCCCAAAACCCATTGGTATGGGACTCTATCCTCACAGGTGGAGATCAATGCCACTGATGCTGCACAAGGGGTGGAGCAGAGTTGATCGTAGATATTTGATCTTCATTCTTTTCAGGCTTTTCTGGCTCCTAGCTACAAGACAGAAGATGGAAGAAACCTGTCCCACTTTAGGTTGCTGAAATGGAAAAAAAGACTCTGGGAAGAAGCTGACATGTGGAACTTTGAACATGTCTTTATTCTGAGCTTGCTACACTAGAGACTTTGGGGAATTTCCCCTTGGTTGAGATCTGGGACTCTCTCTTGGTTGAGGTGAGTTGCTTTGTTCCTAGTGAGAGAGAACCTCCACACTCCATTGTCTGGTATGTATTCTTATATGTATACTTTCTCTGATTTTTGTGTTGTTATTAACTTGGATAAATGGGTTTATTTGCTTTGTGTGTTGATCATGGAATTGGTATTTAATGAGAAAAGAGTCAAACCTTGGATTGGATATAGAACTTGGGGTTTTCCTTTCCCCAATAATGAACAGTGATCAGAAGTTTAACTTGAATTTCAAAACTACATCCCTCAAAATTACTATTCATATTTAAGAGAGTAAGTATATATAATTTTAGCCCACTGCACCTTTTCTCTGAGAATAACAGAGTAGCTAATCTCTGGTCCCAATCTCCTGCTTACTCTCTTGGCAGGAATTAAACTCTCTCTTCGAGAAGAGGTTAGAGATGCATCTATTCTGGCCATCCAACGAGTTAAATCAAGCCACACAACGAAATCCCATGCTGCATTTTGGGGGCAGTCTTGTTACACATTGAGCTTAGAGTGGAGTTGAGTCAGGAAGCATTACTAGTTGCCTCTACCACTAGGGAGAGTTCCTGGCCTCAGCCTGGTAGAAGTACCTGCAGAACCTCTACAAACACATGGCATCTAGGGAGAGGGGAACAACATGATCAGAGCATTAGGAGTTCCTGAATCCCAGCCTCCTAGAGAAGGAAGACGTCCCTGAGTGGTGCTAGACTTGGAGCTTGCCTTGCAGGTAACCCCAAGTTTGAGAATTTGGGGAATTGCCCTCCTCTTGAGCAGAGGGAGATTTTTATGGCAGCTTGGCTGTGGGCAAGAGAATTAGATTGTGCTTGTGGTACCTGATGTTGGGAAAGCAGCATGGGTCCAAAGTCATGATAGGGAAGAATAAGATTATTGGACTTTACCTCTGATATAACCATGAGTTGTTTGGATTGCATGGTCTTGCAGGAAGGGGAGGAGTGGCTGTCAGCCTCACATGTTTTCCTTTTGAAGGTAGTCCAAACAATAGTGTGGCATGGTGAGTTTGGAAGACCTTAGGGTCTTGTGGAGAGTAGGACCCACTAGATAGAGAGAACTGTGTTGATCGTTTACGGGTTTTTGAGAGTTCTTTGCATTTTATCTGGAATGGAATAAAGGCTGTCCTCATACCCAATGCAGTCTAGGGTTTCCATTTTGTGTAAGGACCCACATCAATCAAATCAAATTTAATTTTCCCTAGGGCTCTGTTTCTGAGTTCTGCAAAACCATGTGCCTGGGGCACCTAGATGGCACAGTGAATAGAGCACCAGCTATGGAGTCTGGAGGACCTGAGTTCAAATCTGGCCTCAAGCACTTGACACTTACTAGCTGTGGGACCTTGGGCAAGTCACTTAACCCCAATTGCCTTGCCTTCTCCCCTCCAAAAACAGCAAACAAAAAAACCATGTGCCTTGCTAGCTATCTTCCTCTACTCCCACTCCTGCCCTCATCTCTTTTCAACTCTATTTTGTCTTGTCTTCAGTTCAGTCATTTTTCATTTGATCCAACTCTTTGTGACCTCATTTGGGATTTTCTTGGCAATGATATTGGAGTGGTTTGCCATTTCCCTCTCCAGCTCATTTTACAGTTGAGGAAACTGAGGCAAAGAGGGTTAAGTGACTTATCCAGGGTCACGCAGCTAGTAAGTGTCTGAGGCCAAATTGGAACTCAGGAAGAGGAGTCTTCTTGATTCTAAGCTCAGTGCTCTATCCACTGTGCCAATCTAACTGCTCTTGTATTGTCTTACCCCAATAAAATTTAAGCTTCTGAGGGCAGGGATTGTCTTCTTTTGGTAAGCTTCTCCGTTGGATTGTAAAGTCCTTGAGCACTGAGACTGTCTTTTGCCTCTTTTGTATCCCCAATACTTAGCACAATGCCTGGCACATAGTAGATTCTTGTCAAATTTTTATTGATTGATTGTAGTTGTATCCTCAACATTTAGTACCATGCCTAGCACATAATAAGTGTTTAATAAATGCTTCCTTCTTTCCTTGTTTGTTTGCTTTTCCTTCTTGCCTTCCTTCTTGCCTTCCTTCCTTTCCTTCCTTCCAATATAGGCATTGTCACCTTAAATCAGGAATTCTTAACCTGGGATCTACTGACTTATTTTGTATTTGGATAACTGTTTTTCAATATACCTGGCTTCTTTTTCATTCAATTATTTTATTTTATGCATTTAAAGATATTATTCTGATAAAGGGTCTGTAGGCTTCACCATACTGTCACAGGAGTCCACAACATAAAAGGTTAAGAATCTCTGGCTTTAGTATTTATACAGGATCTAGGGGTCTCTTGTGCATACTACTAGTAGAAACCTAGATATAAGTTATATTGGGAGATATTCCTCCTGTATCCCTAAGGTAAGTTCTAGAATTCTGATTTGGAGTAGGGAACTTTTTTTTCCCTTTAGGCAAACTGTACCTTTCCAAAAGTTTACATTCTGAAGAATGGAAACATTAAATATGAGAAAGAGATGAATGCGTGAACAGTGACAAAAACTTCTAGAGAGCAAGAACTGTTTCATTTTTCTTGCTTGTATACCATCCTCCTAGCCTTGTATACCAACCTCATCTTCCACATAGTGGGCAACTAAAAGTTTGTTGAAAGGAACCAGGAAGAAAATGCTTCCAAAGTATCTGTCTACTAGCGATCATATCCAATAAAATACAATGTCTGTTTTTTACAATGGCCCTTGAAATAATATCCCATACAAATATTCTTAATTCAAGAGGGAGATTTATTTGGTAGAGACCAAAGGGTAAAAACATGCAGTGTACACACACATAATCACAAAAGAAACCTTAAGAGATAAGAAACAAGAACTCTGTAAACCTGATTGAATTTGTTAAAAGGCAACAGGAAGGCATGAGCTCCCTGCCTAGCTCCTAGCCAGGGCAGAGGACCCAAAAGATAAACAGGAGGTATTAACTCCATCAGGAATGGATGATGGATTATATTCTGGGATACTCCAGTGCAGGGCTTCCCTGCAAGGAAACAGTTGGAGGAGTCTCCCCAATGTCCTTTCTACGTTGGTCATTTGCTCGACCCCTCTCCTTCTCCTCCCTTGGTCCTTCTCTTCAGTTGGCTCACTTTTTTTTCCTGCTCACCTTCCTCTTTTCTCACTACCTCTTTTCTTTCCCCTTTCTCCTCTTCTATTCTTCCTCTTTTCTCTTTTTACTCTTCATTAGGCCCCTCCTCTTTGGGTTTCCACCCCTCCCCCATCTCTAGTCTCCATCTTCCATTCTCACTTGCTCCTCTTCTTTCTCCTCTCAGCTTCTCCTTTACAGCCCCATGTTCCTACTTGCATGCTCTTTCCTCTCCAGTACCAGCATTACTCACTCTTTCCACAGGACCCCCTCCTCACCCCCAGTGAACCACAGATTCCGGGGCTAGTCGAGTAGGCCCATTTGAAGGTTCAAGCATATGCTGAATGTGGTTTCATTTTACCAGGGGTTACCAGGCATAGTCCTTTGAGCCCTGTGACTTTCCTTTCTGAGAGAAGCTGTAGAACTGAACCCATGTCTTGGAGTTATTGTCCTATTGGCTACTGCCGGCATACAGTGGGAGCTGGCGGCTTTTCGGAGACCGTGGAGCTACAAGGAAAGGATGAATGAGGCAGAAACAGCAAAAAACCAAATATCGTTCACAGTAAGACAGAACGGGCTCCCTACTGTTCTCTCCTCTTCCCTCGTGTCATCTTCCTAGCAATACCCTGCCGGTCACTCTCCTATAGTGAGACAGTGGCATTCCTGAGACAGTGAAGGCCACTGGACATTCCTGAACATCTTTAAGCAGTTTCAGTATTAACCCTCTTAGAGTTTTGGTCATTTGTTTGCTTACCCTCTATTAAAGGTTATAACTCTGCTTAAGGAAACTCAATACACGAAAATCTTGATTTACACAAAAGATAAATTAGATACTAGTATCAGTATATGTAAGTGAATATGTATGTGAATGTGTGTGGGGGCGTGTTGATGATTACTTTCTTTACAAAATATTTCACAATGGACTTTTGTCTTAAAAAGCCAGATCCCTTAATTGACTTAAAATATAGTTAAATTTATAAAAAAAAAATTGATGGACACTCTACTTTGTAAAGTGAAGCATATCTAGACTGGGTTAGTCCCACTCCCAATTCCCCAACTTCTTGTCAACCTCACACCTCAGGGCAGCAGGGACTGTTGCTCACTGCAAGCAGAATTCTCTTCTTTGGGATTTCTTCCCTTCCTAAAGCTGGGCTTCTAACTCTTCCTCTGCGTTCTTCTTTGTTTTTTTTTTTTGCTGCTATTGGCCAGGCCAAGCTCTCACAGCGAATTCTGTATTCTTTCAGCACTACAGGGACCTCAGACAGAGAGAACAAAGGCATCTGGACTTGAAGTAGGACCCCACAGAAATAGGCTTTTCCTTGGTCCTTCCTCCCTTCCACCCTTCTTCCCTCCCTCTCTTTTCCTCCTTTCCTCCCTCTCTCCCTCTGTTTCTCCCTCCCTTCCTTCCTTCCCACCTCCTTCCCTCCCTCCCTCCCTCCCTCCCTCCCTTCCTTCCTTCCTTCCTTCCTTCCTTCCTTCCTTCCTTCCTTCCTTCCTTCCTTCCTTCCTTCCTTCCTTCCTTCCTTCCTTCCTTCCTTCCTTCCTTCCTTCCTTCCTTCCTTCCTTCCTTCCTTCCTCCCTCTTCCCCAAGGAGCCTTTGAGTTTTTCTTAGCTCTACTGGCTCATTCTAGGCTTTCTCTGGATCCAGCTCCATTATCTGGAGTTTTTAGGTCCACATCTCTTCCTGGAATCATGTCAATTTACCAAACCTTTGCTAAGAGCACTGCACTAGGAACCAGGGGGAGGTGCAAAGTTCAGATAAAACAGTCCTTGCCCTTACGGATGTTTTGATTCGGTTATTCTTACTATATATTTTGCCCTGGTGTCCTCGGTACTCTGATGTGTGGTTTCTTTCCCTTTCTCTAGGTCTCTTCTTAGGCTTTTAAAAAATTGTTTCTGCCTAGCTCCAGTGTCCTCATAGAAGGAAAATCTTTTATGTTTTTTCACTTGGCTTCATCATCTTTCTTTAGGCCAGATGAGTGACCTTCACCAAGCAGGCCGAGCAAATTCCAACGATGCTAAGCCATTAGAGAATTTCCAATAGACAGCTACTTCTCCCATCTATTTCCTTCCTTTGCTGCCCAAACTATCTGCCTCTTTTTCCTCCAATCTTCCAATACTCTTGAATTGCAGGTTAACAACATAAAACTGTCAGAAAAATGTATTCCCACACTGCTTTAAGGTCAGTCTGTCTGGGATTGTCACTTCTTGCAACTTATTCATCTAATGTATGATCGTGTAGACAGTTCAATAGTATTTCCAATCAGGTAGATAGATATTCTTTCCAGTGTTTAGCTCCTCCAGGATCTTTTTCTATCTCCTGTCCCTGAGATAACTTCCAGGACTTGCCCTCATATAACTGGTTCCCCTTCACAGAGAGTACTGTATATGATCTGTGTGTCTGGTACAATGTGTATTTCCATGTATTCATATGTTAAATGTGTTATTCAGTTTTGTGTACCTGTGTCCTATTCCTCTACTTATACTGTTAGTCTGTCTAGGGCAAGGACCCTGGCTTCTATGTGCCTAGTACAACTCACTCTGTATACTGGTATTCAATACTAACCTTTTCTAGTTAAGTTCCTCACAGGCAGAAACAATTTTAATTTTTTCTTAATATTCCCAAAATCCAACACAATGCTTGGAACACAGTAAGTGTCTAATAAATGTTTGTTGCATTGATTTGAAAATTCACTTAGGAAAGGGGAAGTAGGAAGAAGGGATGGAACAAGAAGGAAAAGACAGTTCTTTTTTTGGGATTAGAGAAGACTTAAATATTTGCTAATTGTAAGTTCATTGAAGGAAGAGAATGAAGCTGTTCTGAACTTTGTATGTCCCCCAGACCCTAGCATGCTTAATGTTTGTTAATGGTATTGACTTGTTCATCTGCCTGCCCTCTTAGGACTGACTACCCTCAGGTCAAGGCTCTTCATTTCCTCATGCAGTACATTGTTCTGTACGTACATACTTTGATTCAGTGGAGCTTCCTCATGCTTTTGCTTACTATAAATGTTCACATTCTCCCTCACTTCTACCCTTTTCTCCTCCCAGCCCTCCCTAGAATTCCCATCACCTCTGCTTTGTTCTCTTTTAGCTGATCTCTCCCTTTGTTCTAAGACACTTAATTCTCTACCTGCTTTCCATGGAACGCTTCTTTTGGTAAGGCTTTCCATTAGGTCCTCTCTCGGTTTCTGTTGTAAAAGATTTGAGGAAAGAGTCATCTTCTTGTTCCTCATCTAGTTACTTGACCTGGTCCTCCTCCACCCCTGACATACTTCAGGAAGTCCTACTCATTCCCTTTAATTCTTCCCATCAGCATAAATTCATTGGGTTTCAACAGATTCTAGTTATTTCTTCTTTAAGAATCCCACATCTTCTTTCTCTCTCCCTATCCCTACCCATCTACCCCCCACCCTACCTATATTCCACCCTTAGTTGCAGGGATCTTATTTTCTTCTGAGATCAGAGAATCCTGGAGTTGGAAAGGACCTTGGGAGGTCATTTACTCCATCCTCTGTTTATGAAGAAAACTACTTTAGATAATTTTCCAAGAAATACTTTCAATGATTCTCATTCTCCATAATAATAACATAGGATAGTAGCATTTTGAATGTGTGCATATGTATATGCGTGTATGTACATATTTATGTGTGTATATATGTACACATGTGTATATCTATATCTATATTTATTTATTTATTTTCTTCTTTTGCTTCCAAAATGTATAGTGATGATGGACATTGTATCCAGAAGCAGAGAGCGAGTCCTGGAATACCAGCATTTTGGCTTCCTAGATGTATGGGCTCAAATAAGCTGATGTTCCTCTCTGGGCCTCAATTTCCTCACCTCTGATAATAATAACTGTAATAACTTGCACTTATATAGCACTTTAAGGTTTGCAGAATATGTTACCTATGTTATCTCATTTGATATGAGGGGGTGAGATTAGATGATCTTTACGGTCCCTTCCAGCTCTAAATCCTGTGACTTCTGACCTTGTTAGGTATTACTTTGAACAGCTTCATCTACATTGTAACATTTTTATTTGGGCGAGAGAGATAAGCATTTAGTACCTACTAGACACCAGGCATTGCGCTAAGCAATATTCCCCTTTTATAATTGAGGAAACTGAGACAAACAGAAGTTAAGTGACTTGCCTGGTGTGACATAGTTACTAAGTGTCTGAGGTAGGATTTGAACCCAGGTCTTCCTGACTCTAGGCTCAGCATTCTATCCATTGTACTACCTAGGTGCCTCTTAGCATAGTTAAAAATTCTAGAGCTTTTCATTCTTCCCCTCCCATCTATCCCCCGCCCTTGTCCTCCCCCCTACCCATCTCGCCCCACCCTAGCCCTGTTGTAGCTAAGGGGTAACTCCAGGACCAGAGTAGGGGCTGCTCCTCATTGGGCCCACTCTCACCTAGAGGTTCCTGCTTCTTGCTCTTGTGACTTCTGCCTCCCTGGCCTAGGCATTCCACTCTGGACACCTAGGGGAGGTAGTGCCGTTCTCGGGTCCAGACCCAGTGAAGCGGATTCTGAGCCTGGATCTGAAAGGTAAATAGGAGAGTTTGATGGTCCTCGTTCCTCCATGAACTGGACTATTTGTAAGGGATGGAGAGTTCTAAGATGAGGATATGCTCCCCTGGTCCCTTCTGTGTTGAGGCACCATAGCACCTTAGCTAACAGTCTCAATTAATGCCAATCAGATGTCCTGGTTAGGTGGTTTGATCACCCAACGGAGGAGGAGGGAGAGTCATGAAACAGCTTGTTGGAACATAAGAGATTGCTTAGTTTTTTTTTTAATCTCAGGACTTTCTTTTGTTCTTGCTTCTGCCACCTCATGTCTCAATTCCATCTGCCCTCATCTCTCCAAGTCTATTCCTGGAGTACTAGTAATATGGTAACCTGGTTCCTCAGTCACTGAATATACACTCTTATGGAGTCAGCAGTTCCCAGGATGCAGGGTGATAAGGTAGGGAATGCAGTTCTGACTTTGTCCATAGATTCCACTTAGGCAGTGGAAAGAAAGGAGAAAGGTATGGGGTGGGAGGTGGGTGCTGGTGGTGTGGGGAGGACACTTTCTTTTTGGACTTCAAAGGAGTCTTGCATAAGGGTTTCAGGTAGACTTTCAATATCTTTCTTCCTTCCTTCCTCTTTCTTTCTTTCTTTCTTTCTTTCTTTCTTTCTTTCTTTCTTTCTTTCTTTCTTTCTTCCTTCCTTCCTTCCTTCCTTCCTTCCTTCCTTCCTTCCTTCCTTCCTTTCTTTCTTCCTTCCTTCCTTTCTTTTTTCTTTCTTTCTTTCTTTCTTTCTTTCTTTCTTTCTTTCTTTCTTTCTCTCTCTCTCTCTCTTCCTTCCTCCCTCTCTCTCCTTCCTTCCTTCCTTTCTCCCTTCCTTCCTTCCTTCCTTCCTTCTTTTCCTCCTTTCATCCTTTCCTTCCTTTCTCCTTCCCTCTCTTCTTTCTTTTCTTCTTTCCTTTCTCCCTCCGCCCCCAGCAAGAATTTACTAAATATCTCTTAAGAACAGTGCACTATGCTAGGCACTGGGGATGCAAAGACAAATGAAAAAGAGTCCCTGCTCTTGCAGAGTTTACATTTCCATTGGAGGCATGAGATAGGATGTTGTACACAAAGAACCGCAAGAGGCCCAGATCATCAGTAATATGGAATGCATAAAGGGAAATCTAATGTGCATTGTTGTGAAGTTAATACATTTTCCCTTCCCTTTCCTCCCTACTCTTTTGAAATATATTGATAGAAATGTAGTATCTTTACCTCACCACCACTTTCTTCCCCTGGCCCCAAACCGACTGACCTCTTCACATATCTCTGGGGTGACCCAGGCTCTGCATCCCATTGCATGGAAGAAGTCTGCTTGTAGCCTCAGGAATTCCTTATAGAGGATGGGCCAGTCTTCCTTCCCAAGTACAAAAGGGAAAATGCTCCACTTAGAGACAGGGTTGTCTTCCTCCATGTCACAGGCAATATAGCTGTCATAGAGAAATGGAAATGTTCGTATGATTTCCTCCTCAATAGCCTCTCTAGCCTCATACTGTGTAGAAGAGGTAGCTCTAGAAAAGGAAATGAATGGAGGGGAACCTTTGGCCCTTGGGTACTAGTTTTATGCCCCCTCAAGATGATGGCTATTGAAAGGATCCAATTTCTAAGAACTGTCCTGGGATCCAGAGAGACAGTAGGAAAGAATCTGAGATGCTGAGGATGTGTGGGGTGGTGACCTTCGTTTATGACTGAGAAACTACGCCATTTCAGGGCCGTATTTCTGTATTCTCTTCAGAGAATGCTCCTTTTTATTTTAGCCCCTAAGGGTCAGCTAATGAGTGGTTAGTGGGTGGGGGGAGTAGGGAGGAGCCCTGGATGCTTTGGTAATCACATTCCTAATAGGTGGTTATCTTTCCCTCACTGGGGGAGCCTTAATTGTCTGTTAATTTAAGTCTCCTGTCCTACCATCCATGAATAGGGGCACAATGTGGAACCATCAAGGAGAAAAGACTGTATTAGGAATCCATCAGAGCACGTGCTCCGGAAAGGATTGGTAGAGCATAGAGATTCGCGAGGCCTCTCGGGAATGCAGATCTCTCAGTGGTCTCTTGGACCAGAAAAGGAAGAGCAACAAAGTTTTTCTTTAGAGTTGGGGGAAGGGTACTCACAGGGCCAGGAAAAAGTGGATCCTATTATAGCAATGTCCTGGGAGTCCCACTCGGCCAAAGTATTCAACGACCATGGAGAGCAGATACTATCCAGAACAGAGAGAGGCATGTTAAAAACCAAGAGAACAGGGAACAGGAAGAAGATGGACAACTGAGTCACTGCGCTCATTTGGCAGGTCAAGAATGGAATCCTGTATTTCCCACATCATGTTCCTTGCCCCTGGAGTCTTCCTGCCCAAGCTTCTTTCTTCATAGAAGCAATTGTTTCACTGGCTTTGCTCTGATCAGGGGGAAAATCTAAATTGTCATACCCACTCGCCCAAGTTTTTCTGCAGGTCCCACCCTTTGGGGCTTTCCATACCTTATCAGACACTCTTAAGAAAACGTCAGCCTCCAAGAAACTCTGGATAACAGGATCCTCTGCAGAGGGAGTGAATAGGTCAGAGTCATGGGGAGGCAGAGCTGGGAAGACCAAGCCCAGTGTTGTGGAAGGAGAAATTTCCTCCAAAAGAAGTCTCAGGAAAGAAGAGAAGCTGAAAGTCCTGCCACATTTCCTTCTCTGGTCAGGAATAGGGTCTAGGAGAGGAAGCTTTTTCTATTACAACGTGGTGTAGTAGTGGGGGGACCCCAACAGAACTTAAGAGTCAGAAGACTGGGATTCTGTTACCTCTTAGCTGCATGACCTTTGGCAAGTCACAGACTCCTTGTGAGGCTTCCTATCTCGATATATTTCCTCTAGATATTTCTTCTCTGTTGTTACTATTAATAAAGTCTATCTCTAAATGTGTATCTATAAGTGTTGGCTCTGCTGCCTCAAGGCCCAGTGGATAAGACCTCAGATGATTAGAAGACTGTCCTTTTGTAGGTCTGTGTGAAGTGGAATCATTTGTTTTTGTTCTTGCCCATGCCTTGATGCTTTCTGATGGCATTTGAGTGGGAATGTGGGACCAATGGATTTGAATGGCATATGAGCTGATAAAATATAATTTGTTTTACTCTAAAAGAACTCAATAGAGGGTAAGTGGTGGGCAGGGGCCCATTTCCCCATTTCACTTGGAACCACTACAATTGGGAGGAAAGAAAAGTCCTCATCCCCATGGAGGGGAGGCCAAGTGATCTGCCCCCTACCTCAACTGAGTTTTGTAAGTCACTAGGATATAATTCCCAGGTGCTAGATTGGAGCAACTGATCATTCTTCTATGGAACCTCCCTGTAGAAAATCCCAAAATTCTGCTCAGGCCACACACCAAGAAGTCTGTAGAAGGCTTCCTGATCTTCAGGGCGGAAATTGGCTCTCCTTCTCTTCTTCATGCAGATCTTGGTTCCTTCCATACTAGTGACAGCCCACATGCCCCTCTTCAGACCCCTCTTCCTCAAGGCCTTCAGCTTAGGGATATACCCTGGGGAGGTAGATGTGGAGGCCAGAGGGCTGCTGTCCTGTGGGGCTGTAGGAATAGAGATCCCACATGAACAGGGAAGAGACCAACCTGGGTCATCTTCTCTCCCTCCCCTCCCCCTACCTCTCCAGTTCACCCTTCTGACCCTGAGCCTACCAGGACACCTGGCAACTGCAGGAAGAGATGGTGGCCAAGCCTGGGCCCTCATTGACAGCTAATGTAAGGAGGTAGAGGGAATGAGTGACTCCATTAACCTGCTGCCTTGGTATGAATATTTCAGTAGGTTTGTGATCTCATTGCTGTAGGTACTCCATCAGTACAGATCATAATCTATCCATGTGTAATTCTTGACCACACCCTCCCACAAATCTTCCATGGAAGATCTGCCTAATATGATGAAGGCCTTGCTCTGGATATTTTACTATTTTACGGATATCTGTACATCAACATTTGGGCTGTCCATTTACTTATTTATCACTCTTGCTACATGGCCGGTTGTTGCTTTTCTGGCTATATATGTCCTCGATGACATCATTTATGTAATTTCTTGTGTGCAAGTCATTGTTGGTAGGTCATAGGTGCCATAGCCTAATTACATCCTCCTTGAGTCTTTGAATAGAGCTTTACCTAAATGTTGCACTGAACTGGGACTAGATTAGGGGAAAGAACCTAGTATAATATATTAAGAAAGTGACATTTACCCCCTACAGGGGCTGTTCCCTAATCTCTTCTGTTACTTTTTGCAGGACAAATTATATTCATGTTGAGCTTATCCCATATAGTGAGCAAAATGAGAACTCTAGCACTTTCTTCTCTCTTTTCCTCACTATTCTGCCCCTAGCACATCCTTTCTCAGGATCCCATAGAATTCTCTAAATTTTGTAAATTTTTCTGTAAATTCATTTTCTCTCCTTCTTGGCCTTATTTATATCTTCTCCTTTTTTAAAAACCTTCTCCTCTTCCCTTCTCAATCTGCCTTTTTAACATGGAAATTCTTCCCCTCACAATTTCATCTGACCCCAGTTAACTTACCTGAAGTCTCCAGAGCAGGTCCTGTGCTGACCTCCACCCTAGGGATCCTTACTGAGAACATGGTTTGGGAACAGATGGCTCAAGGTATCACAGGGATGGCTCAGTTTTTAACTTGGGTGGGTTCCTCCAGGTCTCTGAGTCAATTCTTTCAAAGCAGTTTCTCTGTCACCAAACAACTAGCATCGCCACGGAGCACTGACTCCAGCTAAGTGTTTAGGTCCAAACAGCTCTGAAGGTTCCGAGGCAGGAGACCCCTGGTGACATCAGACCATTCTACCCAGAGAACTTCCCCTTGGTTGGAAAGGTCAGTCAAGAACACATTAGGGGGCATAAAGGGGATGCTGACTTGTAGTATGGCCTGTACGGTTGCAAGTACCACCTCCTGTACTAAGAATAATGACTTCTGTTTGTATTATCTCTTTATCTCCAATTGCTTTCACACCAACAATCTCATTTTCTCATGACACTCCTGAGAAATGAAGAAGGCATCTATAACTTTCTTCACTGGTTTACTTAAACCTACATAGTGGGGAAGCCCAGTTTGCCTTGTTCCGAGTGTAGAGCTCTGACTACCAGGCCCTCCACCTGTTCCATACTATGACAATGCACTGGCTTTCTCTCCTTCTATCTGGTGTATAGGACCCTTCATTGTTTGGCTCCAACTGATCTTTCCAGAATTATTTCATGCAATTCACCTTACTATATTTTCCATCTCCAACTCATTACTTGTTCACCATGCTTACATGGTGAACAAACTCTGGTTTTCCCTTAGTAGTATGATTTCTTTGAAGGCCTTCTTTCTGTCTCTCAGAGGACATTCCATTTCTTGCCTCTGACTTTGTACAGGCTATCCCTTGTCCCTGGACTGCTCACCTTCCTCACTTATTGGATCCTGTCTATTCAAAGATCTAGTGCCTTTTCCCACACAAGGCCTTTCCTGATTTCCCCAGTTTTTAGCAATCCCCCCATTACTTTGTATTTACTTTTTATATATCATATACTTATCTACATGTGTCTTGTTTTCTTTGAGTAGAATGTAAACTCTTCAAGGAAAGACACTGTTTTTGTATCTGTGATGGTTAACCCAGTACCTGGGTGTAGAAGTTTTTAAATAAATGCTTGTTGAATTGGACTGAATTACTTTGCATGTTTAAACAGGTCAGATTGGAGCACATAGTAGGTATTAAATGGTTGATCGAATTGGAATTCTTTGAGTTCACTTTGGGAACAATACACATCTACAACTCCTATGGTAGTAGAAATTCCTATGTCTAAACAATAGATTTGAAATAAAGAATAGTAGCTCAATAATTGTAAAGATGAAAAAACAGAACTAGAGTTATGTTAGCTCTATAATTGTGACTATGTGGAGTTTTTGTGCTTAAAATTTAAAACAAAAGTATAATATGTTTGTAAGTGAAAATTTTAGTTTGCATATGAAATATTTGGATTAAGGTCTAAAAACATTAGTTGTAATGATATTATTCATTTATGCAATAGACCAATACATAGGTATACAATTTTTCCATTTTTTACCCCAAATACCTTAATATAATTAAAAATATTAATCTATTACTTTTTTGCATTTTTCTTTTTCATTGGCATGATTACTTACATACAGATCATATCATATTGTATATGTGTTTGTATACATATATACATACACATATACATGTAAGGTTCATATATACAATCACTGCATTTTTCTGGACATTACTATTAATTCCATTCCTGATTGTTACTGAAAATAATTGTCATATTGAGAAAGGGAGGTGTTTAAAAATGTTGCATTCCAGGTATCAAATATGCAAGGTATGCCACTTTACCAGATAATACACAGAATGAATGGGCTCTTCCACTGGCACTGAGGTACTTCAGCCCAACCAGAGAAAGAGAATCCTCAATCTGACCCAATAGGAAATTCCCCAAAGTCCCAGGAAGGTATAAGTTCTGGCTTTTCTATGCGTTAGCTTCTTCACAGAGTCTTTCTATCCAAGGACTCCTCTCTGAACACAGCCTACAAACACATGTATATTTCCTCAAAGATGGAAACCAGAAGACTCTTATGTTTCCTCTTTCAACCTCTCTCCAACTGTATCTCCCACATAGGTGCAGAGCATCAGGTAATCATTCTCTACCAATGAGGAAAATCATATACAAATAGGCTCGAATGTCAAGTTACATCTCTAATAGGAAATTTTCAGAGTATTTTTCACCATAAAAAAAAAGAAAGAAGCTGAGTAACATAGTCAGTTATTAGGATAAGTTCAGTCACAGGGTGGGGGCATGAAGGCCACATTAAGTTGAGAGAGTAAGTGACCCTCTAGGGGTTAGGGAAGAAGAAAGAAGTAATGTGGTCATGGAACCCGGGGGGTAGCGGTCCAGAGGTAGTTGTACTACCTATCACCAGAGGATCACAAGGCAAGGTGCCAAGACAGTTGCTGTGGGAAGGAAATGAACTTTCACAGCATGTCAATGCTTTTGGGTCAAAGATCCCATGCTAGTGGTGGATATGAAGAAACTCTCCTAAGTAAGCCCAGATTTGCTTTCATACAATTTAATTATACAAAATTTAAACTATCAGAGAAGAAAATTATTTCTCTATTAGTTTAATATTACACTAATCCGAATAAAGCATATTCATCCAAATACAGCATTTTAAGCCTTTAAGCTTAGTACAGTTGAAGGAAATGTATATTTTATCCATATTTAATGTTTCATAGAAAAGCTTTCTCTACTTCTTTAAGGGATCTGTCATAACCTCCCTAACATTTCTAAAATGTACTCTCCCAATTCCCTTTCCATTGTATTAAGGATTCTACTGTATCATCAGAATTTATATAAAATGTCTGTGTAAGTATTTTTCACTGCCTCTCAGTGAGACTGTTTTTTCTCCTTAAGTTTCAAATCGACAAGGGTATCCAGTAGAATGCTGCCCACCCTGTCTGACTGAACTGTCTTTAGGGACATTGGCTTGGAAGATGAACTTTGGGGCCCTGGAGGCCCTGGTTTCTTCTCTTCTTGGCAGACATGGCTTCCTGGCTTAAAGGAAAAGGGATAAAAAGGGACTTGAAAGGCTCTGTGGCTTTGTGGACACCATAGACATTGGAAACAAGAATGTTTTAGTGAATTAACTGTAATGATTTAGAAACCTGGAGATTATGTTTGCCTGGAAATATAGAAAAGCTTGGAACTGAAAGATGAAAGTCTTTGGTAAAATTGATATGGAGTTTTACTCAAACATTGCATTTAAAAAATTACTTTAGAGCACTCTGTTGAATTTCAAGCACCCAGATTTTATCAGACAATAAAGGCAACTCATGAATTGATTCCGGTAAAGTTAAGTCTGGGGAGCACAGTAGGGTGCTAAGCCACTTTGTTTAGGGACCTCTTTGAAAAACTGTGTTGAAAGCCTTTGAGCATTTACATTTAGGCCACTGGGTAGGAAAAAGGATACTCATGCCAGAAGTACCAAAGTTTACCTCCCACCAACCAGCATAGGATGCCAAGATAAGAAGATTATCCTAATTTTGTATCTCTCAGTATTTATCATCCTTTATCCCTCCACTCTTGTCAGCTTCATTTCCTCGTTGTCTTTCAGACATATGTAGGTTGCCACCTCTTTTCATGCTGTCCATGCTCCCCGTATCTATCCCATCATTCAAGATCCCCTGGAGCTCTCACTCTAATTATGAAGTCTTTTCTAACTCCTTCCATTCATAGGGACTTCTCTCTCCTTGGAATAACCCTTTAGCACTCATTTCCAGTGCCTCATTTAGTGCTTACATATGCATAGCCAGGTCCTGATTATTGTGAGTAATGAGTCCTTGAAGTGCTCCCATCAACCAAATCTATGCTATTTGAAGCTATAGCTATATGTTGCTGCTGTCCTTCAGTTTTTCAGTTGTTTCTGACTCTTTGTGACCCCACAGACTTGTCCCTGCGGTTTTCTTAGCAAAGATAATGGAGTGGTTTGTCATTTCCTTCTCCAGTGCATCCCTATTTTACAGATGAGGAACAGAGGCAAATAGGGGTTGAGAGACTTGCCCAGGGTCACACATCAGGGAGTGTCTTTGGCCAGATCTGAACTCAGATCTTCCTGACTCCCAGGCCCTGCGCTCTATACACTGTTCTACCTAGTTGCCCAGACCTATATGTACATTATGGCAATTGATTCCAATAGAGATAAACAAGGAAAATTAGAAAAGTGGGACCACATCACAAGGTTCTAATTGGGACCTATCTGTACTTTCGCTTTCCATGTCTTGTTTCCCCGATGAAACTTATAAATTCCTTAAGGGCAGGGAGGACAGTGCCATCCCCTTAATGTATTGACCTATATTTCTACTCATTTACCAACCAACTTCCTAGAAACTTTTCTCTTACAATTCAAATCTTCTCACTCACATCTCCATCTTTTGCAGTCTGACTTCACCCTCAACACTCAGCTGAAACCACTCTCTCCAAAGATACCACTGATTTATTAAATTAACTATTAAATCTGATTGTCTTTTCTCAGTACTCATCCTTCTTGACCTTCCTGCTGCATTTGACACTGACAACCACTTTTTCCTCCTACACACTCTCTTTTCTCTGAGTTCTCATAACACTACTTCCTCTTAGTTTCCTCCAATCTCTGCTTGCTGCTCTTTAGCCTCCTTTGTTGGATCGTCATCTATATCCCACCCCCTAAGCACTGGTGCTCCCTGGGGCTCCATCCTGGGCCCTTCTCTTCTGTCTCTATTCTGTGTCTTGGTGACCTCATCAGTGTACTGTATCACCTCTTTATAAATCTCTGTATTCTAGCCTGTCTGTTCTCTGAGCTTCCCTCTCACATCTCTAACTGCCTAGTGTACATTTCAAACTGAAGTTCTTATAATCTTAAACTCAACCTGTCTGAAACAGAATTCATTATCCAAACTTACCCCACTTTATCATTTATCATTACTCTAAACTTATCTCACTTTCAAACATCCCTATTTATGTCTAAGGCACTATTTTTCTAGTCTCCCAGCTGTGTAACCTCAGCATTATCTTCAACCCTTCACTCTCTATCATCCTAGACATAAAACCAGTTGTCAAATCTGCCATTTTTACCTCAACATTTTTTTGAATCAGACCTATTCTTTCCACTCACATAGCTGTCACCTTAGTTCAGAGCCTCATCCCCTCTTACCTAGATGATTGCAACAGCCCCCTAATTGAGCTCTCCTCATTCCAGTCTATTCTCTGCACAGCTGCCGAAGTGTTTTTTCCATAAACACAGAATTGATCATATCTTTCCCTGACTCAATAAATTTAAATGGCTCTTGATTACAATGAGGATGAAATATCAACTCCTCTATTTAACTTTTAAAATCCTTCACAACCAAGCCCCAACCTATCTTTCCTATCTCATTATCCACGACTACCCTTTTCCTACTCTGTGATTCAGCCAAACTCTCCTTTCCGCTGTTTCTCATATACTCCCTTCTCTGCTCCTTTGCCCTGCTATCCCCCATTTCGGGAATACACTCCCATCTCATCTTCACCATATGGAATCTCTCTCTTCCTTCAAGGTGTGACTTGAGTACTATCTATTAATTAAGCATCTTCTGATCTCCTCTGCCCCTCTCCCCCATGCTAGTCACCTCCTCCCCTACCTGGTATTTTTTTTTGGTATTGACTCCCTTCACAGTTATTCTGTACACACATACACACACACACACACAATGCAAACTCCTAGAGAGTAGGGATTATTTCATTCTTACTATGTGTATCCTCCACTCCTAGCACAGTGTCTGCCACATGGTAGAAGTTTAATAAATATTTGACGATTGATTGGTCCTAATTCTTATGGTACAGTGAAAAGTATTGGCACCAAAGCAAGAAGTCCTGGGTGTATTTATTTAGACAATGAAGAGGGCAACACAGAAGAATTGGTGGAGGTGAAAATGGAACAGGTCTAGCCTGTTTGTGCCAAGAGTGGGTGATTATCAATTGAACATTTATTAAGTACAGACTATGTGTCAGATGTTGTGCTGGGTACCAGGTCTACAAAGGCAAGAATGAAGCAGATACTCCCTTCAAAGTTTTCATTTCATGAGGGAAACAACATGTACACCCATAGATATGTGAGGGTGGGGGGATTTCTATTGCCACCTGTCAGTAAGGTGAATTTTAGTGTCAATAAGGCAGATTTTAGTGTGTGTAAAGTGGATTTTTGTTATTATTTCTTAGAGTTCAGTTTTCCAGGATCTATGGCCATAACAATCTCTGTTTCCCAGGTATTAGATATGAGTTCCCAGGCTCATGATTCAAAACATCTCCACCATGCTTGTGCAACATTATATAAGGATAAATAATATAAACATGTGTGCCGAAACTGTAAACATCCACTGTGACCGACTGTGCAGTAAGATATAGGGATGAGGTGGTGTAAACTTGTGAGGCTATTGTTGGCAATATGCCTTCTTTGTCTGTTGCCCTATAAAGCAGGTGGTCAGTGGTCAGTGAGTTAGGGAACCTTTATGGTTTAATGCACAAGCTGGAATGCAGTGTGCCTTGATCAGCCCCCATCAAAGGTTGAGAGGTGGAAATCTGTGTTTGCCTCAACTGGCCCCCATTGTGGCTTGAGGGGATTTAGGGGAACCCTTTAGGGTTGGATGCACAAGTTGTGCCTGTCTCCATTGACCCCATCCAGACATAGCCAGCCCCTGTGAGAACGGTGATTAGGGAATGCAGTAGGAGTTTGTAGTGCTTCCATTATCAGCAATACTGTGTTAGAGAAAATTAGACTAGAATAAAGTTTATTATTAACCCCTTTGAAGCTCTCTTTCCTGTCTGACCAGATCTAGTGAACCCGTTAGAGGCTGGAGTCCAAATCTCCAGTGCCTCCTGTGTATTATCTGTCTAACACCACCCCACTTAAATTAAACAGTGAAGGTCTAAACTTCTCTATTTACTAAATCATTTAAAGGTGAAAACAAGTCATTAACTAAATCGGGAGGAGTGAAGCACTTTAATCATTTTATGAAGACAGATGATCCCACCCAGAAAATGTCTTGTGATTGACTGAAAGTATTACACATACCTCCAGGCCTATGTATAACACAGAAAGCTTGTTTGAAACCACAAATTGCTGCAGCAGGCCAGCTGAGTGGCAATCTAATCCAGGTGAATGGTAATCTAAATCAGAAGTGAAGGACTACTGAAATGTAATTTCCATTAAGAAAGACAATCAAGTTTCTCCTCCTACCTCTCAAGGACCAAGTGATGACCTTGTGAACCTTGAAAGGTCAAAAGATCTTGAGGGTCCACCACAGCTAGTAGTATTTTTGGAGCAACAATGGTTGATTGCAGCACCAACATTTGGACCTGAGAGACATTCTAAGAAAAAACTAGATGCACCAAGAAAAGACAGATTCAGGATTGTAAAAGGACACTAGTCCTCAGAGCCCAGCAGAGAGCTATACCTGATGGGAACTTCATAATGACTCTGTGAAGGGAGAAAAGGGCTTCTAGTAACCATTGACTGTGAGTTTATCCCTTGACTACATATGCACTGTAATTTTAAGCCCACTTTCCCTAGGGACCCTGCATGTACAGGGGGAGAATATACCCCCAATTTGGGGAGATGATTCTGTAACAATGGTTCTCGCTATATCTTCTTAGAAAATATTTCCTAAAAGCTAATAAACTCTGGATGATCATCAATGGGGAGCATTCATGGGAACTCATAAAGAACAGTATTAGAAACCCAGCCCCTTAGGGTTACCCCTAGAATCCTTTGGGGAGAAGTAATTAGCTATCCTGTGAAGACCTAGCTTAGCATTGCAAGTTCAAGCTAGGGGATTAAACTCAGGAGAGGATGCCACAAATATAAAATATATGCAAATTAAATATAAGTAAAAGTTAATTGGGAGAGCACTAGCAGCTGGGAAGAAATTAGGACAGGCATCATTTGGAATAGAGGCCCTGTGGCCTTGTTCTTATTTTAGATTAAGGCCTAGGAACAATGTATGGAAGTTGCAGAGGGGCAGATTTAAGTTTAGAATAATGGAAAATCTTCCTAACAAGTAGGACTATCCAAAAGCAGAATGGGAAATAATAGATTGCTTCTCATTAGATGTCTTCAAGCAAAGGATGGGTGACCACTTGCTGGGAGTATTGTAGCAGGGATTCTTGGTCGGGTACCAGATAGACTATTCGGCTTATAATTGGCCATCTAGCTCTGGGATTTTGTGTAGCCAGCATACCTTCTCTTATGGTAATGGACATATGTGATTTATTATATCCTTGAATATATACAATCAGTTGAACCTCCTTATTTCTCTTGATGCCAGTAATTTCCCTCACCTGTGTAAGTGGCTGTGAACATACAACATTTTTGTTCAACTGATGTAGAAAGGAAGATAAGTATCCTGTAAAACAGAGGTTTTCCAGGCTAGAAAACATTAATACAAGTATCTTGGGACTTCACTTTGAGTCCCCTTTCCTTACAATCCACAGATACTTTAAGGCTTAATGTGCCATCACAAAAATGGACGATCTTTGCCAAGAAAACATTGAGTGCCTTCATGCACATGCACTGTTGTGTAAACACATACTAAAGAATCTAAGAAAATCCCTGCCCTAGAAGAATTTACATTCTGATATTGCTGTCAAACCCAAAGCATGAACTTTGTCCTTAAATAGTCTTTAAATAACCAACAATTCATGTGAAAAGGTGATGGCAGTTTTATTGGACTTCAAGGTCAATGGGAATGGATTTTGTGATGTGGCAGTCCCAAAGACTAAGGCTATCCTACCATGCATAAGGATAGAGTTGGATTAGAGAAACAGTGTGGCATAGTGGATAAGGCACTGCATTTGGAGTTAGTAGACAGGTTCAAATCCTTCTTCACATACTTGCCAGGTGTGTGATCCTGGGCAAGTCAATTAACCTCTCTGAATCTTAGTTTCTTTATTTGTAAAATGAGGAGGTTGAACTTGATAGCCTCTGAGGTCCCTTCCAGTCTGAATCGATCATCCTATGATCTATTGCAAGAATAGGAGTTGATTAAGTGAATTGACCCATCATCACATCCTACTTAAAGTAACTAACAACATGCTCTAGCCCTGATATGTTTATCAGGTGAGACTATCTCTAATGAACTGATCAGACAAAGGCATTAAACTAATGTATGCTCTGTCATGCCATGATCTTTTATAAAAAGTACAGTGCAGTGAGTAGAGTGCTGGTCTAGAGTCAGGAATACCTAAGTTCAAATCCAATTTCAGATACTTACTAGCTGTGCGACCCTGTACAAGTCACTTAACCCTGTTTGTCTCAGTTTCCTCATCTGTAAAATGATCTAGGGAAGGAAATGGCAAAAGATTCCAGTATCTTTGTCAAGAAAACCCCAAACGGGGTCACAAAGAATTAGACATGAATGAAATGACTTAATAGCAACAACAACGACAAGTTGATGTGGTAAGGAAATGGTTTAGAACTCAGTATTTGTCTGTCTGGCAACTTGTTTGAGAGAGCAGTTCCATAGGAATTCTTGAAATGAATTGTTGAAGGGAGGGGGAGTAAAACTTAGTCCCTCCTCTACACCTTGATCAGAGAAGGACCTTGTGAACTTCAGTGGATTGGAAAGTTTGAACCCTAGCATTGTCCCTGGAACAGTAGTGTACATAGGGAGCTGAGGACAAAGTAGACACATTGAGCAAAGGAGGCTTTAGGATTTGTAACAACAATGCTGCTTGCTGCTATTGTGGCCTTGGAAGATCAACAACACCAGCAGATAGAAAGGCTGCCAGCACAGGTTCTTTCATCTGCTTTTCTAAGGAAAGCAACTTTAAGGGGTTAACGATCTTACTTTAATTAAACATACATATACCATTAACTTAGTTAAGGGGGAAAAGCCAGCACCCTGAACTTCAGAGCAAATACAAACAGAAATTACAGAGATAATATAAACAGATCAACAGACAGATTTCTGTCTGACAAAATCACAATGTACACAGATACCAGAGAAGCACCAACATCTGGGTTTTTCAAAGAGGGGGCTGGGGAGCTGCTTCAATGGCTACCCAGAGTTTCATCTGGTCAAGTAACACGACACTCTTCCAGTGAGTGAGAGCCCCAAAACAATCTCAGATCTTATATACCCTTCTCAAGGTCAGAGGGCATCACAACTATGCAACTCAAACTCATGTGAACTAGGTCTTCCCTTGGTGTAAGCAGGTCACCAAAGACTGCCAATTCAATCAAAGATTCCTTAGTGCTGAGAGCCAAACAAAAGACAAAAGGGTCCCACCTTACTTGCCCCATTCAAACAAAGGCAAGACTGATTAAAGGCACTTGGTTGCCTTAGCACTCAAAAAGAGAAAACAGTAAGAAAGTCCCACCCTGATTACCATTACAGGATTCTACAAGTCTAGCAGAAAATTGTGCCTAATCTAAGGGGAGCCTCATGAGGGCTCCCTGTAGGAGAGAAAAGGATTGCAGCAAAAGCACTTCTAGGAACTGTGACATTATCTCATTTGGTACATGTACTCTAAACTTAAGCTCACTTTCTCTTGGATTATGTAATGGACTCCTATTCTGTGGGAAAATGTGTCCCCAAGTCGGGTGATTTTTGTGCCAATTCTTCCTACTATACCCCCTTAGTGAATCCTCTTTTCTAAAAAGCTAATTAAGGCTGGTTACTGATAATTACTGGTGAGAGTTATATAATTTGCCTGAAATCACACAGGTCATAAGTAGCAAAGTCCAACTTCCTTGTGTCCTTCCATAAATCCTCCATTGTGAACTTATCTAATGAGCTGGAAGTTTTCTCTTAGTCTTTTAATATTTTGTGGGTAATACTGAGGTTATCTATCTGTTATCTCCACACTGTCCTTCCATCCCCATGCCATAGCCAGAGATAGTACATCCTTTATCTGGTCACATACATCCTTAATCAGGTTTTTTGTACCACTTCTTACATACAAATAACTGTTGTTAATAGGTCACTAACTACTTGTATCCATTATATGTCTATGTCTTTCCATTGTCCTCTGAATCACCTGAAACTTGCTTATTTTTATATTTATGTTATGTTATTATGCTGTATATTATATTTGTACTTAATATTTATTAAGCACTAATCCTTATGCTTCCTTGCTTCTCTGCATTGGAAGAGGGCATTTCCTCACCAGGGAGTGGCCTATATTAATGAAATCATAGGTCCAGACCAATATAAACATATAAGCAATTATTCCAATTTTGTAGTTTAGTAAACTAAAGCCAAGAAAGCTAAGTAGCTAAGTAGCATGTGATTAGTATGTGGCACATGTGGAACTTGAATCCAGGTCACAGATCTAGAACGATCCTTAGAACCATCTAATCCTACTGACTTGTACAGGATAACACATCTAGAAAGTGTCTGAGATCAGATTTGAATTCAGGGAAATGAGTCTTCCTGACTCCAAGCCCAGCCTTCTGTCCACCTGGACACCTAGCTGCCCATCTATTGAAGACTTAGAAAAGAAAATTCTTATCACCAAAAACCATGGCACTATCAAATGTCTCAACATCAGAAACTGATATAAATGTATCAATGGAAATAAATTAGAGAAGACGCATTACTATCTGCTTTGCCTCTGTGCGGTAAGGAACTTGAGACCCATCCACCTGACTGGCAGCTGAAATGTGTGGTCATTCCTATTAGAATGTGAGCTCCTTGAAACCAGGACTGCCTTACTTTATTTGCAACCCCAATTAGTGCTTTGTACATACTAAATGCCTAATAATGCTTTATTTATTCATTCATTCATCCAAATACAAGCAAAAAGAAAGTCAGTTCCTGCTCTGTAGGAACTTTGTTTCTGAAAACTGTTTTTACTTTTGTGAGTAATAGCAGCAATTTCAAGGAGAGGAAAGAGTGAGAAAGACATCAGATGTATACTCCAGAAGACAAAATAATTTTGGAAGAAACTTTATACCCAGTAACTTGAAATTTCAATAATTCAAGGAAGCAAATTATTTTTTTCTAGACCACAATATCTTTTTTTCCTTTCTTCTCAGTTGAATTCAGACATCTGGGTGTATTCCAAAGCTTGGGCTCCAAAATGACATTCACAAACTTAAAACCACTAGAATAGAAAAAGCAGATACATGTGTACCTAATTTTATAACAACCCAGTATGCAGAAACCTCAACTTTATTAAGCAACAAGTTAGGCAGCGATAATCCATTTTATATAAGGATTCATCATTTTATGATAGAATTTAGCACAGGATTCCTTTATATATAAGCTTCTTCATTTTCTATAACATATTTGATTACCAAAGATTTGATAGATATGCAACTTCTCAGGAATGTTCTTAGTGTAAGGAAACTAAATCCTTTTGAATTGAAGACCCATATTGTATTTATAAATTGGCATTTAACAAGTTAATTCCTTAGAAGACATACATACAGAGAGGACTGGTGATTTTGTTGATGGGGGATCTCCCTCTACCAATGAAGATTGTAAGTGTTTTTTACTTAATAGTTAACTATTTAGAAATTGTTTGTACATTTACAAAGCTAAATGACTTACCTAGGGTCACACAGCTAGTCCAAGGCAGGATTGGTACTCAGGTTTGCTTGCCTTCAAGCCCAATACTATATTTATTATACCATTCTTTCTCTTTTCTTTAAGAGAAAAGCCAGCAATAATAATGCCTTTACTCTTTTTGCTGGAAATATCTTTTGATATCACCAAGTAACTCTAGAAAATGATAACTGGGCTTCTTTACTCAGATCTGCTCAGCATACATAGGAAGACAAGCTTACAGACCTGGGATTTTCTTCTAAGGTCTAAAACTTTAGTTAAAAAAAAAGGAATGTTTTGGAAAGTCTCCTATACTCAAGGCCCAAAGGGAATCTGTTCTGCCTCCAAAACATAAGGAGAATGAACATAGACCCAGGAATGTCTCTGTTTAGCCTGAAAAGAATTCTCATTGATTTCTCTGTTAGAATAAACCAAGCTGCTGTAGCGTGGGGGTATTTCTCCCTAGGTTTTGGTGGGCAATGTTTGAAAGCATTTGTCAGCTAACATTGTTCTCCTCAGGGAGGAAATCAGAATTAAATTCTTTAGAATCCAATCATATCCATGATTTATGTAGACTTTCTAGGTCTTAAGACTTCTCTCTGGTCACTGTTTCCTAAATCCTAACAATGTCTAAAGAGCTGTACAAGGAAAGTGTGTTCTACATCCTTGTAACCCCAGTGACAAAGGGAGGCTGAGGATGGAGGATTGCTTGAGCTCTGGAGCTATGAGCTGTAGTAGAGCTAAAATTCATCAGTGATCCATACTAAATCTAACACCAATATGATGAGACCCGAAAATGGGGGTGGAACTGAGGGAAGGATGCTACCCGACGGCCTAAGGAAGGCAAAGCAGCCCAGACTGGAAAAAAAAAAAGTAGGTCCAAACTTCTATGCTGATGAGCAGGACCCTGAGTGGTCACTGCACTTCCAGTCTGAGCTAGAGAGGGAGACCCAGCCTCAAAAAGAAAGAAAAAAGCCTGTGGAGGTGAGTGTTCAAGTTGTTAAGACACTTCCTCTGATTCCATCCAGTACTCAAGCTAAGTGTAGGCTGGACCAGCAGCCTCTAGAGCAGCAGTGTGGTGTAATGGATAAAGAATTAGGTTGGGATTCAGGAAATCCTGCTTTGGACACTCCCCATGTGACCCTCGGTAGATCACTTAACCTTCGAGCCTTAGTTTTCTTATCTACAAAATAAAAGGGGAAGGGGTGTGGATATGATGTTTCTAAGATCATTTCCAGCTCAAAATCTTTAGGGATGCAAAATGGTACAGTAGAAAAAAGTATTTGTCGAAGAAAGAAGGAGGAGGAAGAGGAGGAGGAGGAGGAGGAGGAGACCTGAGTTCTATTTACTCATTCATTTAGTGAACATTAAGTGCAAAACATACTAGGCCCTGGGGATGCAAATACCTCCCTCCCTCTACCCTTGTTACCACCCGCCCCCCATAAAAAAAAAAAAGCCAGGAAAAGCTTTCCAAAGGAGAGGGTGCCTAAGTTGAATCTTGAAGGAAGTTTAGAATCAGAAAAACTAGAGATGAGGAGGGTGTGTCTGTGCAAATCATGAGGGACAGCCTGTGCATGGAGGTGGGAGATAAATTGCCAACCTTTGGGAACACAGACAATAAAGTTCATGAAGGAGAATAATCTCCAATAACCCTGGAAAGCTTGGCTGGAGTCACTCTTAAGTCTGTCTGCCAAGCTAAAGAGTTGGTATTTTTATCCCTGAGGCAAAAGGGAGCTGGAGAAGATCATTGAGCACAGCAGTAAAAGGGTCAGAGCTGTAAATAATAAAGAGGATTATTTTGGCAGTTGTGTGGAGGATAGATTGGTTATGAGACAGAGTGGAAACAGCAGGACCAATTAGGAGGTTATGGCAATTGTCTAGACGATGAGTGACTGAATACACATTTATTAAGTGCCTACCACATGCAAGGCACTGGTTTAGCTGCCGGGTATGCGAAGTTAAAAAATGAAAGCCTCTACGCTCACACAGCTCCCATTTTGCTTGAGGAGTGGTGGGAGATGTTCACAAATAAAAAAGTTACAAGAGGGTGATGGGGACAAGGGGGAGATCCAGACAAAGTGCTCTGTGACCATTGGAGATGGGGGAGATACCTTTTCTTATGTGAGGGGATTCAAGAGGAATACATGCAGGACACAGGGCTCTCACTGAGTTCTCGGGGAAAATAATCTTGCAAGTGAAGATGAGGAGTAGACATATTTCAGGTATGGGGGTGGGGTGACCTGTCTCAGTGCAGAGAGGTGGGGAATTCTATGTCAAGTGCAGGGACAAGGTTGGCTGAAATATAGACTGAATGAAGAAGAGTAATATGAAATAAGGATGAAGGTACTTTGGAGTTAGATTGGATGAAAGCTTAGGTGCCAGGCTTAGACGTTTCTAGTTTATATTAAAGGTGATAAGGGAGATTTTAAAGGTTTTTGATCAGACTTTGACATGAATTATGTGAATAAACTTAACAAGTCTCTTCCACTCTCTGGGCCTCAGTTTCTCTATCTGTATGATTAGGGAATTTAATCAGGTCCTTTTCTGCTCTGAAATTCTACAACCTGTTCAGTTTAGATTTTATTCATGTGTCTTGTTCTTTGCTTTTGAAGAGGACCAATGACAATAGGAGGGTTATGTCTTGACTTATGAATAAATTGGATTTAAGTGAGGCAGAGCTGTTCAAAGTCATTAGCCTCATTCTCTCCTCTAGAGTCATCAAAGTCCAGTGGCAAGGCATAAGTCAAGATGACTGGCAATGGCCGGGGATGCCAGTCATTAGACTGTAAGCCACTTGAGAGCGGGGACTGTTTTTTTCCTTTGTCTGTATCCCCAGTGCTTAGTACAGGGATAGGGAACCTGTGGCCTTGAGGCCATATGGGGCCCTCTAGGTCCTCAAGGTCCTTTACTTCATGAAGTTTAGATTCAGTCAAAGGGTTGACCTTGAGGACCTAGAGGGCCCTATGTGGCCTGGGGGCTATGGGGTTCTTCACCCCTGGCTTAGCACAATGCCTGACAGTAGTAGACACTTAATACATACTAGCACACATTATCTTCCCCATAAGGATGTGAGCATTCTCAGCACCTGGCATATAATAGATACTTAATAATTGATTGTTGATTGCTTGATTCAGATAATTTAGCTGAAAAAAAAACCCCAAATCTACTTCCTTTGTTGAATTATCAAGGTTGGCCATTTACACTGTGCTGATGATTCAAATGATTTCCAAGTTCCCATTTTATGTCATCGCTTGCACTGCCATCAGAGACAGTTCCTCAGTCAGGTGGGTGAAGCCACTCTTAGATGAATCATCCAGAATCAGATGAATTTCTAGGGGAACACAGAGATACCTAGAATGCCAAACGTGAGAAAAAGGACCACCAGGCCCATAATTCAATGGCTCACATGTAAACCTGACAAGACTTAGTGCAGATTAAGAAGTTGTGGTCAGCATTAATAGGAAACAGACCAAAACATTTGGGCTGAATGGCGAACCTCCCTGTGAGGCCTGGATGTTT
>CM053625.1:230075841-230091239 GCA_028646595.1 Phalanger gymnotis
AACAGGGGAGAGAGGAAGGGAAAGGGGGATGGGAAGGGAATGGGGCGACGGAGGGAAGGGCAGACTGGGGAACAGGGCAACCAGAATGTATGCCATCTTGGAGTGGGGGGGGGAGGAAATGGGGAGAAAATTTGTAATTCAAACGCCTGTGAAAATCAATGCTGAAAACCAAACATGTCAAAAATAAATTTAAAAAAAATAAAAAATTTAAAAAAAAAAAAGAGACAACACATACATACAATAATGTAATATCTGAAATAGTTTGTCCCTGGTGTCCATTTCCTTCCCCCATTCACTCTGGTCATGATCACTCACCCCAACTTACCTCACGCTGGCAAGTCTGAGTTCCTAGAGAAGGACATGGTTATATTTAAATTCTCCCAAAGTCCTAGTGATAAACTTATAGGAGAATACATCTACTCTACTAATCTCATCTCTCCAGCCCCTATCAGTGTCTTTCCATCAAGACAAATACAGATACAATGATGACATATTAAACATATCTATTTGTTTGATAATAAGATGAAAGTGATCTGTATGACATCACAGATACAAATATAAGACAAATTAAGCCCACATGTAAAACTAGGTCCTACTCTCTCATAAATGTATTCAGTATCTGTGAGGAAAAGAAGGCACACACAGAAACCCGGCAAGGAAGCACATGTGCTCCAGATAACTCGCAGCTCTGAAACTATAAATTTCTCATCTTTCTTGATCTTCTTTTTCTTTCTTGTTTTCCATCCCTCCTCTTCCTCTTTCTTCTTCCTCTCCTCCTCCTCTTAGTCATAATGGAGAGCATACTATCTTCTTTCTGTTCCTTCTTCCTCTAAGGATCAGGTAAAAATAGATAATAATCCAGATTCTCATTGGTCAATCTTCCTGGCAATAAGTGGAAGGAGAGAGAGAGAGAAAGAGAGAGAGAGAGAGAGAGTTGTCATCTTTAACACAATTATGAAATATGTCCTTTCCCCTCTCTGCTCTTTCTGGGTTCAAACTCTAAAACTCTCTGTGAATGATCTTATATTAGCTTATATTTGGTAACCAAATTGTCATCTTCTGTCTATAATCAGGTAAATTACATTTGTCCTATAATCATAGAACAGTTCATGGATCCACATTTCTCCAATTGTTAGCCTAAAATCTGTCCAATTCTTCATGTACAAATCACTGAAACATGGTGTGTTCTCCATTTTCTCCAACATTCTATACCTTGTCACACATATTCAAAATCAGCAACTACTGTCTCCTAATCAAACTTAATTTCAGGATCTGCCTTTTTAGAATTCTGAGTAGACCTATCCCCCCTAGACAAGTGAACCATAAAGAAAAACTTTATTTAGTAAATGCTTTTCTCAGAAGTACTTAAATCTCAGACAAGCCAATGGTCATTGCCTTAAAGAGCCACATATATCACAAAAAAGATTTGACTAGTTTTGTGATTTAATCAGTATAGGGAGCTCTTGGCTAAAAAAAAAAATCCTTCTTCTACCACTAAAATTCGGCATCTTCTCTGAAACTTGGTCTTTGTCAAGGCATTGCCCTTTTCACTTAGATAGTTTCCTGGGCATTGAGAGGTTTAGTGACTTTGCCCTAGATCAGTATGTCAAGTCAAATCAAGGATTCATTAAGTGTATACTACATGCCAAGTACATCATCAGCCGGGAGGACCAAGAAGGGTTTCATTATGAGATGGTGTCTAAGCAGAGCTTTGAAGGAACCCAGGGATTCTAAGAAGAAATGAAGGTGCAAGATATTCCAGCTAATGCAAAGGAGATGGGAGCTGGAATATCATGTATGATAAACAGCAAAAAAGCCAGTCTAGCTGGACCAGACAGTGCGAGAACAGGAGTAATGCAAGAGGAAACTTGAAAGGCAAAATGAGGCCACATTGTGAATGGGCTTTAAATGCCAAAGAATTTTAATTTTATCCTAGAAGCAAAAGGGAGCAATTGAAGTTTATTGAGGAAGGAAGTGCTGCGGTTAGACCTTTACTTCAGGAAAAATTCAAATCAAGCTACAAGGGCGACATGAATGTTGTTCTTGGATGCTCCAAGAACTTGCAGCTGTGATTGCAGAGCTGCTGTCCATGATCTTTGAAAAATAATGGAGAACAGGAGATGGCCTGAAGAAGGGTAAGCATTGTCCCAGTTTCTGAAAAATCATAGATGATTCTTTTAATTGAGAGTTATGCAGTGAAGAGAAGAAGGATAGAGGGTGATAGTTTGGATGGCAAGGTCAAGTCTGTATATGTATGTGTGGGCACATGCTAGACCAAAAACTATGATCCAATACACAGTGTATGTCTATACATATATGCCTATATGTCTATACATACATGTAAACATACATATGCACACATATACATGTCTATATATCTTGAAGTTATTCACACAGATGTTTATCAAACCCACGGGACCTAATGCACCAAATTAGAATGTTTAAAAATGAGAAGATAGGCCCTTGAGAGACACTAGCTAAATATATGTATGTATATGTGTGTATTTACATGTATATATACACATGCATATATATGTGTGTCTATGCACATATATGCACATGTATGTGTATACATATATTCAGAGACATGCATGTGTGTATATATAACCCTAGTCTCTCTCCAGTCCAGCATCTCAGCTTTTTGGACATTTTGTACTGAGTATCTTATAGAAACTTCAAGCTTAACATATTCAAAACACATATTCTTTATCATTCCTCCAGAACTTTCTTCCATACTTCTCTATTTTTGCCAATGGTAGTACCATCTTTCAAGCCAACCAAGTTGCCAACCTTGAGGTCTTCTTTGACTTCTCGCTTACTCCATATAACCAATCTGCTCCTGGAGAGGTCACTATACACTTATTTTTCCATTTGAGCCTCATAACAACTTTGTGACATAAGTGTTACAAAAGAATGTAAGCTCCTTGAGGGTAGGGACTATTTTGCTTTTGTGTTTGAACTTCCAGTGCCTAAGACATAGGAAGAGCTCAATAAACACTTCTTAAATTTAATTTCATTATTGTGTCTATCTTTTATAGTGAGGAAACCAATGGTTAGAGAGGTTGAGATTTCCCCATGGCACACAGCTAGTAGGTATCAGAGACATGAATCAAACTTAGATCTTCTTGGGTTCTTATCTAGCACCATAATGCCAGTGGTCTTCCTGGGTTCTTGTCTAGCACCATTCCCTCCAGTACCATGTACTTTCTCATTAAAAGCAGCACTTTGCCGAAAACCGGGCCTTTGCTGCCAAAATCAGCATTCAATAAATGAATTCAGTGAGCATAGTCTTGAAGTTACTTAAGTCAATTTCAATGGAAAAGGGAAGCTGCAATTTGTTTGGGTGTCTGCATTATTTATACTGGCCCAGGGAGAGGTAGCCATTTGGCAAGAAGGTTGGAGACCAAATGAAAACAAATAAGAATAACTTTCCTCCTTGGAGATGAAAGGCAAGATCCATCCTGAAAAAACATGACTATAAACTAAGTAACAGCTTGGAAGTGAATATAGAAAAATATGAGGAGTTCATTTCACGGGAAGGAAAGAGACTTCAAGAGTAGCCTGTCCAGGTTAAGCACTGTGCCTGACACCTCTGCCCCAACTCCTAGCACTCCCTGGACACTAATAAGATCATTAATGGGAAGCTGTTTGTCTTGGGACGGCATCTGAAAATGAGGTCATTGGCCATATGAGCTCACTTTGGGGAGCTATATCTCAAGCCAGTTGTGAAAACAAGTGTTTGTTTGGATAACTGATAAAATATAAGGTTAGAGGTAAAGTGAAGCCTGGTATTTTTGGTTGGCTGAGTAAACAGGAAAGTCCTTGTGAGCAAGAAGTTTTCAGAGGAGTGTCTCTCTGAGATTCTAAGTAACAGATGAGTTGCATCCTATGGAAGGAGTTTCCCATGTCAGTGAAATACCAAGTCTGGCCTCCACCAACAAAAGGATATAACCACAGATGTTAAGGAAGCCTCAACTGATCAAGACATGATATCTGATGTTCAAAGCTCTGAACTGTTCCTCATGACTTTTGGAGTTCTTTCTGGAAGGAACTAGCCTAGAATCATTCTGCACAGATCTAGGTTCTGGGAAATCTTCCTTCTTCAATATTCCCAGAATTGTAGGGTGTGAGAACTGGAAGGCATCTTAGAAATTTCTGGTAATGTAGATTAGGAAATTGAATCCCTGAAAAGTGAAGTGACTCGTCCAAGGTTACACACGTGTTCATTAAATAGCATAGACAAAATTCAAACGCAAGTCTTCTGACTCTGAATTCCATATTCTTTCCATTATTGGTAAAAGCTAATATTTATATCATGCTTTAAGGTTTGCAAAACCCGTGATAAATATCTCATTTGATCTTCACATGACCTCTGAAACGTAGGTGCTATTATTAATCCCCATTTTATAGATGAGGAAGCTGAAGCAGAGAATGGTTAAGTGACTGACCCAGGGGTTACACAGTAAGTATCTGAAGCTGGATTTGAACTTAGGTCTTCCTGATTCCAGGCCAAGTGATTCATCTACTGAGACACCCAATTGCCTCTGAATTTTCTACACTATGATAACTCCGTTCCTATCCAGGGTATAAAGATATGATGATCACTCATACAAATTAAAACCTAAACCCAAGAAATGGGTTAATTCATGCTTATGCAAATGAATTATATAGTTTAATATGTTATCTCTTTCAAGAGTGAGTTTATTTTAATGAAAAGACTCAATTCCAAGGCGTTTTAGGCAGACAGGAGATAGTTAGGGACAGCAGGGCCTTTGTCTTTGAATAACCCCCAGTAATAGCGTTTGAAAGCTGAAGAATGAATGGAAGGTAAGTAATGAATACAGAATATTTGTAAGGTAATGGGTAAGAGAAATTCCTGATAAATTTGAGGAATTCTCCCAAGTAACCTGAGGAGACTAGAGGGCATGGTTTGTGACTTGGAGGCTAGGAGAGAGCATGGTGAATTCCTAATCATTTGCAGACTGAGGAGAAGCTGCTCTTCCCCTTGGCCTTTAAAAGAAAACTGGTCTCACTGTTTCACTTTCTTCCTCTCTCATATCCAGGACTCCTTCTTCACCTTTTCCCCTATGTCTTTTTCCAGAATGCAGGAAAGTGGTACAGAGATTTCACCCAAGATCAGGCTGTCCCCATGTCTGAAATGTTTACTTTTTCCATCTCTGTGCCTTTAATTCAAGGCTCAGCTGAAGTACCAGCTCCTTCAAAGCTACCTTTCCTTATTGCCCCAGTTATAAGTAACCCCACCCCCTCCAATAACTTTGCATTTACATAGGCAAATATCCAGTATCCACTTAACAATTGTTTTGTGTAAACCAGTACCTAGTACAGTGCCTTTCTAGATAGGAATTTAATCAGTGTATGCTGATTGTTGAATGAATGAATTGCTCCAGCCATGGTGGAGCTCCCTCCTCTGAACTCCTATTGTCTCTCATTTAATCACTTCATCATGTACTGCCTCTTATTTCCATGTACAAAGAGGAACTAGCTAAGGAGGTCTCAGTACTTAGAGCAAGATGCACCTCCCAAGATAAGCTCATCACCTCTGACTCAAGCCTTGATTGACACCACCTCCCTCAGCCTCCTCTCCCCTCTGTTGGGAGGCAGGAGTATCAAATTCCTCCCAATGCCTTGCTTTATAGACAGGTAGAAACTGGGCTCTCAGCTCCTCACTCTACTTTCCATCTGCTGACTTGCCTGGTTTCAACTCCACAGAACGAGATGGTCCCATGCTGGGTGCCCATGGCATCAAATACCTCACTATTTTACTGCCTGTTTTTGTGTGTTGTCTCCTCCTTTAGACTGTAAGCTCCTCGAGGAAAGAAACCGTCTTTCTTTTTATCACTTGTATCTCTAGCATTTACCACAGTGCTTGGAACATAGTGCGCACTTAATAAATGTTTATTAGACTGGATTAGGTTACGTAAAACACCATCAATATTTCTTTCCTCCTACCACTTCAGGTTTGAGGAGCCAGCTTCTGGTCATAAATGTCTGAGGGGCCTTAAGTGACTTTGTGATGATAAAAATTCTTCTGGATGGCTAAAGAACAGACAGGACTGAGGCAGAACCATAAAACCCACAAGGAAAGGTAAACCAAACATGCCTTAAGAACTGGGCCCTCAATGGCCTGCCTCTCTCTCTCTCTCTCTCTCTCTCTCTCTCTCTCCATATACACGCGTATATATATATATATATATATATATATATATATATATATATATATGTATATATATATGAATATACACATACACACATACATACACACACCTATTGTATCCCTAATTAGACTATAAATTACATATGGCTGGTCACTATGGAACTTCAATATCCTCCATAATGCCATGTGATATGTTTATAATAAATGCTGCATAAATATTTATTACATTGCACCACCTGAATTTAATCAAGGAGTTTCGTGACTTTAAAATATGCAGGGAAAAATAACCCACAACTAGTCTCTCACACTCTTTAAAGAAAACAGTTGATATCTTTCTCTTGGTATGGTTGAAATGCCATTGTGACTGCCATGTAGGATCATGAATTAATTCCATTCAACAAACATTTATTAAGCAAACACACACACATATGTGTGTATATATATACATGTGTGTTTATATTCATCCATACATACACACACTTGCATACATGCATGTATATAAAAGCTACTGTATTTAGCACTGGGAATACAAAGAGAAAAAGACAAATTTCCCTGCCCTCAAGGAGCTTATATTTTCCTTGAGGTGAGGAGGTGTGGGACTGTTTCAACTTGGACTGGTATGATATGATATATCATATCATAATAGGACACCACAATCAATCAGATCCTCTCTTTCTCTCTCTCTCTCTCTCTCTCTCTCTCTCTCTCTCTCTCTCTCTCCCTCTTTCCCCCTCTCTCCCTCTAGCCATGTGGGATGAGGACAAGTCTTGCTATGGGAAAGAGATACTCTAGCTATATTTCCCCCTGGAGCTCCCACCTGGAACATTTTATTATCACTTTGCTAGTCATGATCTTCATGGCAAAGACCCCAAAAGGTGAAGCAGCAGCCCCTGTTGTTGAATTCTTTATTCCACTATCATCCATCCGTGCCAGCCCTAGAAAATATTAGAGGAGTATAGCCTCAAATAGGCAGAGCTTGCATAAAAGAAGGCTCTTGGCTACCAGTCAGTGGGGGAACAGTTTTGTAAGCTATGCTAAAACCCTGTTCTAACCTTCCAATGAGTTTCCCATGTTTCCTGCAACTCAGATCTATTCTTCTGGTCAATGGTTTGCTCTATTACCCTTACCCTACTTCCTGCCCATACTACTCAGGACTCACATCTGTAGCAAAAGACAGTATATGGAATATAGCCTAACTTAACTGACCACCCTTGCTATTGCTGCAGCTCAGCTTGATTGGCCCATAGTTTCACCAGCTTGGGCCTATCCTAGGTTGGAAAATCCATTTATTTACTTTAGCCTAAGATTATTTAGTGGTAGTATTGGCTTTTTTAAAAAAGATAGTTAAAAATAAAATAGATTATGAAGACTCATCAAGTAAACTCCATATTGTATCTTAAGAGCTTCCTGTTCTGGCCATAGAATTAACAGCATTCATTTCTTTGTTAACTGTTCTTCCTTCTGTTAACTAGCCCTTGGCATGGCCGCCATTTTGCTCAGGTCCTCAAGCCTAGACACAATCCCAATTCCCTTTTCTTCTTTTCTTCAAACTTTGGGTTGTTGCTGAATCTTCTCACCAACCTCCAAGGTTAGGGCCATAATTCTGCTACATTAGCAAAAGTCTACCTTCTGTCCCAAAGCAATATAGTTATCAGAGGCTTACCACTCCCTCAAAAACAAAACAAAATAGGAAACAGAGAAATGTAGATTTACAATAATATCTCTTGGAATCCTTCATTTCCTTCAAAACGTAGCTCAAATGCTGCTTTCTACTGGAGGCCTTTCCTGAATCCCACCCCACCTTTCTAACTACTAGTGCCTCTTCTCATCTCATATGACATAGTGTTTATTTTTTATGTACTTTTGTATGTAGATATCTACTTAGAATATAAGTACTTTAAGGGCAAAGATTATTTCATTTTATGAATCCTCAGCACCTAGCGTGATGACTGGCACATAATAGGCAATAAATGCTTTTGACTTATTGATTATTCTGTATACAATTATATGTCAAGAACCTATGGAACCTCCCTTCAATAAAATTTACACTCTATTTATAATTAATAATCTTAGGGAATTGCCCGAGTATTAGAGAGATTAAGTGATATGCCACCGGTCACATAGCTAGTAAGTGTCAGAGACAGATTTTGAATTTGGTCTGCCTCCATGTCCAGCATTCTAGCTACTTGATCCTCACTGCTAATTCACTTTTTACTCACCATCATATCCCCAAATTCAGCATCTCTGCCAAACTTTGCTAATTTACAATCTACCACCACAAATGGCCAAAATCACAAATGTGATGCAGAGTTAAGAAAGTTGACAATTACCTCTCTAAATAAAGTTCATCAATGAATAAATATTTATTGAACACCTATCACATAGAAGGCAAAATACTGGTTTCCCAGCTAGATACAAAGAAGCATGAGACACTGGCCCTGCCAGAGGGACCTTAGCCTAGATGGAGAAATGAAATATATTCACAAAACAGAATGACTAACAATATCCAAGTAATTGCCAAAGGAGAGATACAATCCATGAGGATGAGTTTTTTATTTGTTGTCGTTCAGTTGTTTCATTCATGTCTGATTGTTTGTGGCCCCATTTGGGGTTTTCTGGGCAAAGATACTGGAGTGGCTTGCCACTTCCTTCTCCAGCTCATTTTACAGAAGAGGAAACTGAGGCAAACAGGGTTAAGTGACTTGCCCAGGGTCACACAGCTTGTAAGCGTCTGAGGCCTCATTTGAACTCATGAAGATGAATCTTCCTGACTAGTCTTATTATATCGAGATCCCTTCCCAACTAATGAATCTATGACCTATAAAAGCCTGGATCCTCCTTCTTCAGGATCCTTTCTCCCTTTGAAGTCTCCTAATTTTCCTATACTGAAGTTACTTAGTCACCCAAGGGCCTTAATCCCCTTGCCCAGTCTTTGAAGGTGTTTAAATGGGCATGAACGGATTCAGCTGATGTCTGGCCTGATGACTCCAGCATGACTAACACAGATGCAAGTAGCAAGGGGAAAGTTCTGGGCTCCAGGATCAGTGAGTGCCTTCAAAGCCAAACCAACTTCCCATGGTCTTGAGAGGAAATGAGCAGATCACAAGGCTATAAAATGATCACCTCGTGTTTACCTAGTGATGGAAAGGGGACTGGAAAAATCCTGCAGATGGGTTGGCTTATTGTGTCAGGGGGTTAGCAAGATGCATATCCCACTGGCAAACAGATTTTTGAAAGAATAACATAAATCTAAGAACACTCACCATGAAGATGATGCCACTGACCCATGTCAATATGTTATGAGCTTTGAGTTGTTTTTGCAATAGCAGGGATAGATTTGCCCTGGAAAATCTGGAATCTCACTGGTTTGCCTTTTCTTGTGACCAAAGGCATATTTTTTTTCTTGTCAGAAGGTTGGGAGGGGGAGAAAGTAGGCTAGAATTGTGAGTTGTTGGGGGCTTTTTTTTTTTTACCTTTTTTTTTGTATTTTTAAAGTGTTGTTGATGCCTTTTTTCTTCTTACACTATGATTTCTCTCCTTCGCTCTTATGACATTCTAGCTTGTATTAGACTTATTTATATGTACTTGCTTTTTCTCCTCTATTATATTGTGAGCTCCCTAAAGTCAAGGACTGTGGCATTTTTTATGTTTTATTCCCACTGCTAAATACAGTGCTTTGCATATGGTAGATGCTTAATAAATTTGAACCTAATTGAATCAAATGGTGTTGCATTTCCTACGGCATGAATAATTTTTCTAATATGAGTAGCACTCTCACTAAGTGCCCCCAAACCTATTCTACTCTTGTAATGTTGGTGCTATCAAACTAGGGAAAAGGTAGATCATAGCTTTATAGCCTATTAGAGCCAGAAGTTTAGAAATCCTTTCATCAACCCCTCTTTTCTCACAGATGAAGGAACCAGGCTGAGGGAGATGTCATGATTTGTTCCTGGTTGAACTCCCTCCCAAACCTGCTCAGCCTAGAACGACTTTCACCATGGAACCCTTGGCTTGAGCTTTCCAAAGCAGTGAAGGGTCTACTTGGGCCCTAGTTATATCCTAAGAGAGTAACATCCCAAGCTGTATCCAGCTTGTAACAGAATTAATCAGTCAAAGAAACTGGTTATGTCATGGGCAGAACTGTACTTCTCCCCTGTGGTGCCATCCTGGCACAGGGAATTTCAAGACCAAGGGAGTCTTCTCCAAGGAACAAGCAAGTGTCTATCTAGAAGACAGATTTCAAAACACAGAGGAAGTATCAACTGGTAATACCTTACATGTCTAAAGAGTTTTATATACAGTTGACACAGAATTTACATACTATCTAATTTGTACTTCCTAATAACCTTTAGGGTAAACAATGAAGAAAGGAAGGTATTTTATATCCATTTTATAGAGCATGAAACTAAGGAGCAGAAAGGTTCAGCAACTGGTCCAAGATAACACAGCTAGTAAATGGAAGAACCAGGATGGTTTGGTTGGACAAGACACTGAATTGGGATTTGGAGTTTCTAACCCCAGCTTTGTGATTTATTGCCTATAAGACCATGAGCAAATCACTTTATCTCTGGGCCTCAAATTCTTCACCTGTAAAATGAGGAAACTGGGGGCGGAGGGAGAAGGCCTTGAAAATCCCTCCTAGTTCTAAATCTGAAATTCAATCACTCCAAATCCAGTGTTCTCTCTACTATGCCATGCCATCAAATTAGGTTTAACATATCCTTTGGTCTACAGAGGCTATACTTTCTTTTTTGTAGAAGTGAAAAAGTGAGCTTTTTGCCTCCCGAGGCCCCATTCTCAGCTGTATCTATCAACTGACCCCTTCTATCTGAATAATTCCTCGTACCTCCAATTTCTGTCCTCCCACCAATATGCCCTTTTTGAATGGGCAAAGAAAGTCCTGTGTATGGGTGCATGAGGGTCATGGCATGAATGCCAGAAAACTTGGAACAATCAAGGTGTAAGCTAGTAAATGTTGAGTTTCAGGGGTTTTTTTTTTGGAGAGAAATTCCCCAAACACACTTTTACATTTAATCTGCATTATTAACATTTTTTCCATTACTTTCTTAAGTCTAGACAATCAATAAAAACAATAATTCAAACCCTGATTTGCAGTATTTGTCCATTTCCAAGCATAAATGCTCACTCTGAAAAATCTAACATCAGCCCTTGGGAGCCAGTCTGAGTTGGTTCCAGCGTACCCTAGAATGCCCTTTCCAGAGTCACATGCCTCTTGAGCCCTGAACTACTGTCATTGCAAAACGGCCACTTGTGAGGAAGGAAGAGATAAACCCTCCTTTCTTGTAGAGCCACAGAAGTATGCCAAGGATGTGTTTTTATAGCTTTGTCAAGATATTAGGTGGGAAGTTAGGTTAGGAGCAGCATAAGGCCTTGTGCAGACTCAGAATGGCTGATTGCACGTTACTTTGCTTCACACACTCTATGCTGTCATTAGCATTTCCCACCTCCATGCTTTTTCACAGGCCTTCCTCCTTCTCCTCATCTCTGCTTCTGGGAACCCTTAACTCCCTTCAAACTCGGCTCTCAAGCACTACTTCCTTCAGGAGGCCTTTCCAGATTCCCTACCTTTTAATGTCCCTCCCATTCTCCCCATCACTGTGTATGTTTGTGTATAAATCTTCACCTTTGGGGAAGAGTTTCCCTTTCTCTCTGGATCAAATGTACTGTGACTCTTTCTATTCCCTATGTCTGCCATCATTAAGTTTAAGCCCGGGTTAATTTGCATTCCCTACCCCAGCTGTTCCAGAGCAAGAGAAGAGGTAAAAAGGCGTGGGGAGACGAGTAGACATAAACAGGAAGTACTTAACCTGAGCACTGAAAGGAGGAAGTGATTGAGATGGACTCACCTTAAACTAGTCTGCTGATTGAGAAGTACACCTGGAGATAAATAACACCAAAACCCAGAAACAGATGGCAGTGACAGCAGAGTAGTTGAAAATTCCCAGTTTATCTGTGGTGGTGAGTGATAGGAAATAGAACTATGATTAATGACAGAAGATGAAACTATAGTGGTGAAATACACAGATGCCTAGACCGAACAAACCTTGACCCCTTCCGTTGCTAAAGTCCCACTCAGAGTGGTACTATAAATCCCAAAGATCGAACATGTCTCTTAAGCGGAAGAGAGATTCCACTTAGGTATCCTTTGATTTGATACAGGCTCAGATATGGGTCTTCTGTCCATTACTTTATAAATGAAACAGTAGTATATTTTGAGCCTTGTGAGCCTGAATGCTCATAAGAAGGATCTTGTGGCTACGCTTGGAGAATGGAAAGTGTCACGCACTAGCGTTCTCTGGGTATCTCCAGGGTGAGAGCAAAAAGACAAACGGGTGAGAGATCCCTAGAAAACCCCTAGGTTATATCATAGAGGAGCCTATGTAACACAGGGATAGAATATATTGTACATTTTAAATCCTTAATCAACTATCTAACACCATCATTTTAGAGATGAAGGATCTGAAGCCCATCGAGAATCAGCAGCTTGCCTTAGTTCATACTGGCAGTGAGTAGCAGAATCTGGATGGACACCATGCCCGTTATACTCTTAAGTTCAACTTTTAAGCTATTCCCAGAGCCAGTTACTTTGGAGAATCATTCTTCTGTTGGAGTAGAAATCCCAGGTTCTTTTGGAAGATTTACTTTAAATGTGATTTCCCGTTCCTAGGTCCCAGTGCTCATATTACTAGTTTCACAGACAGGATCTCGTGCCTGTGGAGCTTACATCGTGTCTATGGTCTTAGTTGGCCCCCAGGAATAGGGTTGATTTTGTCCTCCATTGGCAGCAACAGGAACAAAATGATATGCTTGGCTCAGTGGCCTTGGGGACAATTGCTTTGCCAGAGAGAAAAACCACCAGGTCTCCTGGGTCCAACCAATTTGATCTTTCCAATTGTCTGTAAGTTCTTCCCATTCTCAGCCACCTGAGTCAGAGTTTACAAACAGATGCTCAAGAGACAGGCCACATTGGAGACATTATATCAGGGGCCTGGGTATCAGCCCAGTTGGCATTTCTTCCCAGATCTGCCGCAGATTGCTGTGGGAGTTTGAGTAAGACAAGGGTTGGAGAAGCTTCATTGAGAAGACTGGACAAGTTCTTTACCATGCCTGGCTTCCAGGCAGCCTGCATGAGACAGAAGGTCAGGGGTTGCTCTGTTTAGAAGCAGAGTAAGCAGTTGTCTATAGTGCATATATTGGAAATCCATGAATGTTCCCCAACCCAACACCAGGATAGGATTACATGGAGAAGTCTATAAGGGACATTGAAGGTCATCTATTACAACTCTCTTATTTTACAGATCAGGAAATGGAAGCCCAGACAGGTAAAGGCCAGTACATAGGAGAATTGAGATAGGACGTTGCATACTCTGGCTCCAAATCCAGCATTCTATCCACCGCACTACCTCTCTGTGAGAGGTAGAGCCATAATTTAAATCCGATTTCTCTTGACTTTAAATCTAATGCTCTTGACATTATACCATGGCTGCCTTTTTTCCCCCCTACGGTTTGAAAGGCCAACCATTATAATCATTCCTGGAGTCATATACATGATAAGTGGGTTAAAGCATTAAGTTAAGAGAGAGGAGTAACGTATATATATTATCACTCCCTCGTCTCCTGGCAGTGAGCAGGGTGGAACTGGTCATCGTGGTACGTATCATTTGATAAGAGAAAAAGGTTTGAAACATTTTTATAACATGGAGAAGGATAAGTTCAAGTGCGTGTTGGGGTAGAGGAGAAGGGAGGGGAGACTAAAGGGAGGGGAGAGAGATAGACAGACAGACTGACAGAGAGACTGAGATAGAGACAGAAACTGAGACAGAGAGACAGAGAGACAGAGAGAGACAGAGACAAAAAGACAGGGACAGAGAGACAGGGAGGGAGAAGGAAAGAGAGAGAGAGAATATAGCATGAGTACTAGGAAGAGGGCAGCCAGCATGAAGGAACTTGAACTTGGAAAGGCATTGGAAAGGGAGAAAGAGAAAGGATACTGAAAAGAACAAATAGGGCAATGGAGACCAATCTTCCCATTTTGTAGGTCATTTTTGCCCTCTTTCCTTTCACTATGGATATCTTCTTTCTCCTAAAAGGCAACTGGTGGTACAGTGGACAAAGCGCTGCACATGGTCTCAGAAAGTCCTGAGTTCAACTCTGGCCTCAGACATTTACTAGTTGTATGACCCTGGGCAAGTCACTTCACCTCTACATGCCTCAGGTTCTTCAACTGTAAAATGGAGATTATAAGCACATATTTCACATGGTTGTTATGAGGATCAAATGAGATAATATTTGTAAAAAAAAAACCACTTAACAGTGCCTACCATATAGTAGGTACTATATAAATTCACTTCCATCTCCCTTTCAAAAAATATAGAAAGAACAGATTACTCAGCATGCATCCAATTGCCCTCTGGGCTTCTCTGTTCCTGTTTCAGATTCAGTTAACCCATCAGCAGAACAAATGTTGTGACAAAAATTTTTGAAGTAATGCGAACCAAAGATGTCTCTTTGTGAATTTGCCAGTGTCCTCCCTAGAGGTGAAACTAGGGTGGCTTGACTGGGGCTTTACCCTCATGTGGGAAATTTAATGTGTGCCAACATCACTGTCCATAGATATGTTTCCTCCCCTGTCTTTCCAGACCTAGTTGTGGTGGCAACAGCCTCAGCAATAGCAGCAGTAGAAAGCTCATTCTGCATTGAGCTTCTTTTTCCTTCAGCAACATGGAAACCTCCCCCCATTGTAAGGTCCAGTTCATTTGCCACCAGCCATTCTGCTTGGTTTCAACTCCACTGTCACTATAATCCCCAGACTCTCTAAGGATAAGCTCAACAGCAGGAAACTCATCGTCATGGAGGTTGCTTCAGCTTTGCTACTCACATCTATTCAGTATCTTCAATTGCTTCTGCCCATCTGATTGGAGGGCTGGAAGGAGAAAAACACTCCTTCGAAAGATTTCCTTTATAGAAGACTCAGAATCTCATTCATTCCTTCATTTGCCACCAGACGCTCTGTTTGGTTTCAACTCCACCACCATCATTGTGACCCCATATTGTACCTGGTACCCCCTCCCCTTTCTGACCCTTTTTGTATATTGTCTTTTCCTATTAGATTGTGTAAGCTCCTTAAAGGCAGGGACTTTCTTTTTCTTGTTTGCATCAGTAGCACTTGGCATAGTGCCTGGCACCTAGTAGACATTTTTTT
>CM053625.1:230091739-230127944 GCA_028646595.1 Phalanger gymnotis
GCTTCCCTCTGCCACTTTGTGGGTTCTGCAGCTCTAAAATTGGTTCAGAGCCATTGTTTTATAGGTTTTTGGAGGAACTTGGTGGGGAGCTCACGCCAGTCACTGCTTCCCAGCCGCCATCTTGGCTCCGCCCCTGTGTTGTCTCTTTTGATAGAATATATGTTGCTTAAGGGGAAATAATTGCTTATTTTTTCTTTGTATGTTGTAGGGTCAGGTTTTTTGCCTTTAACTTGCCAACATCAAATTCAAATTTTCTGCCATGAGTACTAGCTAGATGCTGATATGATAATATTCTGATTCTGATACCTTCCTATAGATCTGCAATAGTTTTCTAAAATTATTTCTACCATGATTGTGTTTGATGCCTGTCTTATTCCCTGATAACTCCGCTCTTATTCTTGTTGTCTTTGCCATGGTAACAGCTATTGCATATATCTATATATAAAGGTCCTGAAGTGTCTTCACAATTTCTGTAAGATACTCTGGGAGAATGTATATATTTATGAATGTTACAACAGGTACCATATCTTTTGAATTGTTCTGTTTTGATATAATTGGCTTGTAAATTGGAATCACACCATCAAACTCAAAAAGGGAAGCTCTAAGAATTCTAGTCCAAGCATGCCAATACCTTTGTCAAAATCATTTAAGACATTGGTGTTATTTTTCTTGTCTGTTTTATCTGTCACCTCTTAACTCTCCACCGTGCTGCTAACTCAATCCTTAATTGATAATCACCTCCTTCAATCTCCTCTCCCCTATGATAATGGTAGAGTAGCAAATTCCTCCCAATGCCTTTCTTTATAGAGGGCAGACATTGAATTCTCAGCTCTCTCACTCCATTTTACATCTGCTGCCCTGTCTGGTTTCAACTCCACAGAACAAGATGCCCCCAAACCAGGCACTCCCTGGTGTCCCATCTCCTCCTTGCCCTGCCACTTTCCTGCATCCTTTTGTGTATTGTTTCCCCCTTTGGCTTGTAAGCTCCTTGAGGGCAGGAATTATGTTTCTTTTTCCTAATTGTATCCTCAGTGTTTAGCACAGTGCCTGGTACATGGTAGGCATTTAATAAAATTTTATTGGATCTATTTCATCATTAAATAAAATTTCTTGAGTTTGCATGAAGTGAAGAATTTCAATGACTTTAAGATCTTTAATTTTTTTCCTCTTCAGATTTTAGTGGCCCTCTCAATTTTGCCCCTTATTTTATCTAATTTAAGGTTAGATATACAATTATGTCATTGTTATATAACTTGCAGATGAGAGTACTGCTGTCAAAACTCAGCATGAAATCCCTGCCAACCTCTGTTTCCAGTTTTGTTATTGGCACATAATGGAAGTATTTATGTCTTTAGTCCATTTCATGCACTCTCTTGGTTTTCCTGCTTTAGTGGTCAATGCCATTTGTATTGATGCACTTCCAATAGATGGGATCTTGTTGTTTCTGATTTGTTCTTGTGCTGACAGAACATGAAGGAGTGCCTACCACTCACTTAGCTTTCTTCTGCATCAAGAGGAGAGAGAGAAAGAGAGAGAGAGAGTTTCTAGTTATCCTGCTTATGGTTGTAGTACCATGACTTTCATCTTCTTGGCTTAGAAACCTTAATTTGTTTGAATAAACCTTACATTTGTTCAGTTGTATCTTGTGCTGCCAGAATATGAAGGAGTGACTACCACTCACTTAACTTTCATCTGCATCAAGCCAATCATCATGATGGTTTCAAGTAGGGCCAGCCTGCAACTCTCTTCCACCTCATCTATTTATTAAGCTCATAGGGGAAGTTCCATCTCACTGGCTGGGATGGAGTAGAAGGGAAGAAGAAGGACATTCTAGGAAGGTAGATAGCATGAGCAAAAATATAGAGTAGAAAAGATCCTAGTATGCCTATGAGGTGATGTACAGACCTGTTTGGCTAGAGTCTGTTCTAGAGAAGAAGGGAAAATAAAGTTGGATGACTGGGAAAGGGCTAGATTATGAACTGAATGTCTAAAATTGGATATCTCATTATCATATCAAATTTACCTCAAGTAAGGACATCATCTCAACTCAAAATGGAGAGAAAGAGAAATAGATATGAGAAAGAAATAGATGAAAGAGAAATAGATGAGAAAGAAATAGATAAGAAAGAGAGAATCTCCAATTATCCTTCTCTCTTTTTCATCTATTTCTCTCTCATATCATTCAATATAGATTTGAAAATAAGAAATTGAGATTTGGATGAGAGGTTGAGACTAAAGATTTGTATTTGGGAGTGTAAGCATAGAGATCACAGTTGGAGTAATGGGAGTGGACAAACACTGAGAAAATTAGAGATGAATTAACATGGGTAGTAGAATTAGAACTGACTTTTTTTTTTTTTTACAATATTTATTTTCCCCAAAGAGTCCTTTAGAAAAGGGAATTCTTGTCTTTGGCCCAATTAAATCTTATGCTTGCTCATCTATCCGTGGGAATCATTTGGCCAAAAGAATTCTCTGAGTTCAATGATATTCAAATGACTTGGTTTAGAAAATGAGATTTCTGGCCAGAGGAATTTATTTTAAAGGATAGGATTTCAGTCGCAGATAAACAGACAGCTGATACTTTGTTCACTAGTTTAAATATTCTATGGCCGAGTTTGTGTTTTTGTGGGACTCTCTCTGACATAGTCCTTTTTTTCCATGTGTAGTGTTCTGTGGTGGGAGATTAGATATTTGCACTGTTCTCTTTTTAGCTATTTTGGAGAAATTTTTGTTGAGTACAGTGCAAAAGGCATTGTTACTTGACCTAAAAATAAACTGAAATCACATCATGGCTTTGGTGTAAAACTGCAAAACCAAAGATTTGGGATTAAGATTGAGCCTTAACCTGCATCTCAGGGCCAAAGGGAAATCCAATGACTTGAAGGAGCAAGGCCTCAATGTCATCTCCATTGTGCTATTATTATGGCAAAAGTTCTTGTTTGGATGACTTTATGCCACTATGGAAATCTGGAGATTTTCCCACTGAGCTTAATTTTCCTTGGCTTGGATGAGGGGAAGCTCTTTTTCAAAAATGTAAACAATGTACATTTCACAATGTTAGCTCTGTATGGATGTGTTCAAGTGCTTCTTTTAAACAGGCATACTATAATATCTAATGGCAGAGAAAATCAGAATAATTATGTACTAAACAGTGAGGTATTAAGTCTGATGGGAGGTTAGGGAAAGGAGAGGTCCATGTGGGATTTTGTGATGCCTGAACTGGGCTTTGAAGAATGAGCAGGTTTAGATATGCAGAAAGGAAGAGATCCCTAAGCTGAAGTCTGTAGGCTTTCCTCTGCCTAACTAACCCTTGTCAGCACTTACCTTTGTTAAATTTGGCTCTAGTTTTTTCTGATAATTCAACTATTTCATCTCAAATGAGATCAAATGAGATATTTGTAAAGTGCTTAGCATGGTGCCTGGCACATAGTAAACACTTAATAAATTTTCATTCTCTTCTCTCCTATCAAGTTAATAAATGAGTGAACAAAGGGATGAAAGAATGAATAAAACACCTACCACTCAGCAACACATTTAGCAACATCATAAGAGATACAAAGAAGGAGAAAGATAAAGTCTCCTTCCACAAAGAGTTTATGGGAAGTTGGGGAGACAAATGAGAATGAACCAAAAAAATTTTGTACATATTATGATTATCTAGTATCTAATAATATATTATGTATAATTATGTATTGTATATTGTTATATATATAATTATATACAATATATTATAGATAATAGGTTATAATTATATTTATAGATAATTTTATTATAAATAATATTTAGATAGAAAACATTAGAAAGTACTATCACTGTCTTCAAGGAAGTTCCATTAGAAAAATGGAAAACAGAAGCAAAGTGGGAGGAACACATATACGATACAAATATACGTAAAAGATGATAGGATGTAGGGACCTTAGAGGACATTTAGTTCAAACCATTCCTGAAAAAGAACACATAGACTCAGAGTTCTCCTTTATACATGTGAGAGGCATTAGGAAAGAGAGAGGTTGAATCTATCAGTCAAAAAGTTGTGGACTAGGGAACATCTGCCACTCATTATATGGATAATTCATGGTTGGCAGTAGGAGTCACCCAGCCTTGTTTGCAAAGTACTTAAAGATTTTTGGAAAGGGGGCACATTGTTGTAAAAAAAAAAAAGAGGTTGAATGCCACTGTGCTTCTTTCCCTTGTATAAGCAAACATTCCAAAATTCTGGGCAATTGCTTTACTTCCTTCCTGATAGAAAGGGGAAAGTTGACTAGGGTAGTTGGGATATCCTTTGGTTTGTCCTGAATGCTAGCAAAAGAGGAAGATAAATGTGACATAAAAGAAAAATTCCTGTATAGCATGTATATTCTAAGCATAATGAGCAATCACCTTTCTATAGCCTATTAAACTCACTTTCCTTACTTATTCGCATCCTAAGTTCTAAGGAAATCAAGGGGGCATATCTTAGCCTTGCAGAATTCATAGAGGTTTATTACCAGTTTTGTTGCAAAGTGATGAACTTTTTGGCTACAACAATTCTTGAAAAACTATCCACTAACTTATCAAGGGGCAATGATTTGTGTTGATGGATAGAGTACCCTAGTAAAATAAATATTTAATGATTGCAGAAATGTTTCTTACACATTATTAAACTCTACCAATTTCCTCTCCAAGATCTGAAGGCTCTGATACATGGCAGTTCAGTGTTGACCTCAGTGATACCATTACTGAATCATAGAGGAGCTGAACACCTTCTTGTCCTAAAGCCTAAGGGTTGGTTGGTTGCCACTTTAGGTGCTTTTCTGTGTTACTCTGAGCCTGGCAGAGGGAAGTGTCAGAGTGAGTGTGCAGAAATTGCTGCTGAAAACTCAGAAAGACACTCAGAACACTTTCCACTGATTATGCTGACACTCACCGGTTTAGCACAGTCTTATTCTGTTCCTCAACAGAGGGGAATTCTTTCTCCCAGCTTCTTTTACTTTCCACTTCTCAATCACTTGCCAAGTTTTGTTGATTTTGCTTGTGCAATGTCTCTCAAGTCTGTCTCCTACTTTCTATTCCCATTGACACCATCCTAGCCTAGGCTCTCATAACCTCTCTCGTAGATAGGTGAGGACTGCTGTTATTGTTGGTGGGTTTTTTTTAGTGTTATGATCATGATCGTGATGATAATTCCTAGCAGAAAGTAGGGTTCATTTGGAAGCTGTTCCAGAGTCATTAGGCTGTTATTCAATAATTTTTTTAAAGCACCTTTTATGTGCAAAAATTCTAGGTGGAAATAAAATCTCTGCCCTCATAAAGCATATAGTTTAGTAGAAAAGATAACATTTTGAGGCTACCTGGTCAGAACTGATGGCTTCCTGGGGGAAAAGGGTGGACAGGGAGACCAACATGCTGATAGAAAAATCCAAAGTGGCTGATGGGTCCATAGGTATCATCACTAAGAAAAAAAAACTGCTGGGATATGCCTTCTTATCTGCTTACTTCTGATTTGTATACTCATAAGTATCTGGGTTTTCTTATTCCTGATAGGTACATTTATAAAATGAACCTTCTTTGCTTTGAATAAAAAGGAATATATTCAGTGGAGTCAGCTGTAGAGTTAGGCAACCCAATATCAGTCTGCCATCCTGGCAAAGCTGATATGCTTGTGGTTGGACCTCATACATGCGATTAGGCATTCCATATCTGGATTCACAGGTGGGATCCAGGGAGCCATGGAGAAGATTGGTACATATCCTCACTTACCTTTGTTTTGGTATCCATAAATTATACTTAGGTCACTACTGTGAGTGTGAACTGGGTCTCAGAATTGAATCCAAAGCCAAACTGCCATATACATATAAATTGTTGTCGTTGTTGTTGTTGTTGCTTGTCTTTCTCTTGAAGAGGACCAATGACATCAAGACAGTGATGTCTTGACTTGCAAGTAAACTGGACTTAAGTGAGGCAGGACTGTGTAAAGTCATCAACCTCACTGTCTCCTCCATGGCCATCAGAGTAGACTGGCAAGATACAGGTCAGGAGGACTGGAGAAGACCCCAGATGCAGTGGAAGACCTTGGCTTTTCTAAGCCAAGGTCCCATTCAGTGATATAAGGCAAGGTAAGAAATGAGTCAAAAAATGGCCTTAAACTGGGAAGGGAAGATCCTCACGGTTTCTGGCCAGAACAGAAACAATCATTATTTATACTCACTTTGAGCTATCAAAACCCAAACAATGACCAAGTGAGGCTTGGGATGGGACCTATTATTAAATAAATAACTTTAATATAAAAGAGAGCATGATTAGTGCTATGATGGGCCTGGGGAGAGAGAGTATTTCTGAGTGGGAGGGTGTCTGAAGACTTTGTGGAGAAAGTAGCACTTGACATGGATCTTAAAGATTGAGTAATGGGTATATGATGAATCTTCCACTCAACTCTGAGTTCTCAACATAACTTGAGTTCAATATGAAAGAAATACATACCTCTAGACTCTTTCTGAGAATATAAACTCTTTTTGAATAAGCAAGGTTTCATTCATTGTATTCATGTCTCCAATGCCTAGCACATGGACTAGCATGTAGTGGGTGTTTAATAAGCTCATGTTGATTGATTGATTGATTGGCTGACTCTGCTTCAAAGACTAGGTAGGAAACATAGCTCAAATAGCAAAGCATTTTATTGAAGCACAGTAACAAAATAAGTAACAGGAAAACCCTTGGAATAGAACCATTCTTGGCCTTCCATAAACAAATGAGAGGGAAATATCTCAATTTGAAAAGGAAGAGAATAGAGATGGCAAACTGTAGGTCAGTGAGCATGACTTCAGTTCCTGGGTAAATTCTAGAACAGATCATTAAAGAGATAGTTAGTGAATATATAGAAAAGGAAGCAGTGATTATAAAGAACTCACCCCTCCCCTTCTTAATTCAGGAACAGCACAGTAGGTACTACAGAATGGAGGGAGGAGAAGGAAGGGGAGAGAGATACTTCCCAAATAATAAGTGAGAGAAATGACCAGTGACAATTGAGCATGACTTCAGCCAAGTCTCAAACGAATATACATTTCTAATGTAGATCTGGTAATTTTCTAGGTGAGGAGCCTAGGTGGAGATGAGCCTGGGAGTTGAGTATCTATTTATTACAGTTTTCTGGCAATTAAATTCTCTGGTGAAAATGAAGTCTCTGAACTTCCTCCTTCACAACCTCGTAAACCAAAGTCTATGAGCCAACCAAAATGAACTGTTCCTGCCCAGCTGAGCTTTTATAACCAGGCTCATTTCCTGTGGGCATGATGGATGGAGTCCTTTCAAAATGACATCCTCTCTGTTTGGTCCATCCATTTGTACCTTGAACTCTGCCAGCTCAGGAAGGATGGAAGGAGGCAGATTTGTTCATTTTTTAGTGAAGCTGGTTCTCTTTTTATTTCGTTATGACCCATTTAAATTTGTACCCTTTCCAAGCTGCTTTCCTTCCTCATTTGAGGATGTCTCAAACTTTGGATTGGCCAGGATCTTTCCCAGCCATGTTTTATAATAAAGTGCCTCTTATAAAGCCCAGAAACCCTGTAATAGGATAATAATGATGCTAATCATTAGCATTTACATATTGCTTTCAGTTTTGCAAAACACTTTACATATATGATTGCATTTGATTGTTGCAACGACTCCGAGAAAGGTGGGTGCTATTATTATTATCATCCCCATTTTACAGAAGAGGAAACTACTGCTGAGAGAGATTGAGGAATTTGCCCAGGTTATACTATTAGTAAAGTCTGAGGCAGATTTGAACTCAGGTGTTCCGGGTTCTGCACACTATCCACTACTCGGTCTAGGTACCCTAAATTGAGAGCTGGAAGGGAGTTAGAGCTCATCTATTCCAACCTCCTCATTTTACAGATAAGGAAACTGAGACCCAGAGGGGCAATATGATGATGATGATGATGATGATAACTGCCATTTATATTAAAGTTTCAACATGCTTTACATACATTATCTTGTTTAGCCCTCACAGCAGACATCTGAGATAGGTGCTATTGTCATTTACATTTTACTGATAAGGAAATTAGGATCCCAAAAGATTATATGATATGTGCAGGTTCAATTAAAGCTCTTAGCTGTCCAAGGCAGGGTTTGAACTCAGGTTTCTTGGGTTCCTGATAGGAATCCAGAAGCCTGCTGATTTCACTATATTACCTTTCAAGAAAGTGGTTTCATATATAGGGAAAATTCCTTACTAAAAGGAAATTTAACTCTTAGTAACTGAAATTATATATATATATATGTATATATACATATACATATATATACTTACCCCCACACTCAAGTATCTATGTGTGTATACACATACACACACACATATATGTATACACACATATCTCTATCTCTATATCTATATATACACACATATTCCCAAGCAATACCATACTCTATCTTCATAGACGCTTCACAAGACAGATAACCACTTAGCAGATAACATGGTAGTTTCTGGTAATTTTGTGACTACAACAATAATATCATGGTCCCAATTGTAAGACTATTGTCAATTTCCAGAGCAGAAAAGGGCAGCACATCTCTAGAAATAATCTGTGACCAAAGCACTTTGATCCATGAAGACTGTTCCAAAAATCATGATCTTGTTTTCATTGTAGGATGTGGACAGAGAGGAAACACAGGAAGTCAGGGACCAGGAAAGCCAATGTAATAACAAGGCACAAAGGATAAAAACAAGGAAGAGGGATGGTGTAGACTCTGAAAGTACATAGGAATCAAGGTGGATGCAGAGATCATAACTCTGGAAATGGTCCAAGGTCAGAGATTACAAAGAATTGGAAAGCAGTGGTCTAAATAAGCAAAAAAAAACAAGAGAGGACATCCAGAAAGCTTGAAGTAGGCATAGCTCAGACTTTGAAAGTAAAACAATGCCTTCCTACCTCAGACAGAAGGCTTCCACTGGGGCAGGAGTCAATGCTACTGTGTAGTTGGCCCACTCAGGAGCTGTAACACAGTACCTCGATATACTGAGCAGATCCTTATTGTGGTCTACTTTTGGATTCTGATTCTTCAGCAAACCACTGCTTTACCTCAAGGTCTTGATCACAAACAAGGATGGGCCAGGTGGCTGCCCAATCTGTGACGTACTGTCTATTTGCGCCCCAAAATAGACCTCTTGAGATTAACCAAAAGCAATAAGGATTCTAAAAATGTAATGATGTTATTATGTTATCTGATGACTTTGTTACGAGTCCCTTTGCTACCTCCACCACAAAACGTTCATGTTCTTTCCTATTTGCTTGATCCCAACAATCCCCAAAACAAAGGTAGTGAAATATCCTGCGAAAGACGTGTCTATATTCTCCTGGAAAAAAACTGAACTTCCTGGCATGCCAGACTGAAGAATGTTGACTAGAACCAGCTGGACTTAGAGAAAGGATGTGGATTGGGGTGGGTTCAGAATTTCAGTTCTGGTGACTTTAAATGCTACCTCATGAGCTAGCCAGCTACATACTACATTTCAAAGTGGTGCTGGAGTTCTCATAAGAAGGGGCTCTGTGGTCCCAGTCTGTTTGGAAATAGTATGATGAGAATCTCACTTGTGGTGTCTCAGGATTTCTCCATTTAGCCAGGGCCCAGCAGGAGACAGCTTCTTAGACAGGAGTACATTCCAGTTGAGTCAATCCACCTGGAACCTTCCTGGCTCATCCACTAAAAACTAGTCTGTTGCTGTTATTTCACAGCTATGGATAGCTCCCAGAGGCATCAGAGCTTGTCCTCTGCTTGTCTGGCCACAACTGTCCTCCTCAATTAAGCCTGAAGTGGTTGCCGATCAGAGAGACACCATTACAGAACATATTGCTAAGTGAAATAAATGAATGGCAAAGGTAGAAGAAGTTATGCCAGAATTAGAACTTAGACACTGAGCCTTTAAATCAGATAGTTCCTCCCTAAACAGGGAGAAAGGGATTAGAAGACAGGTGATCAACCCATAGTCCTAGGGCCACATCTGCTTCTTCAATGCTTCTTGTACAGTTCTTAAAGCAAAGTCAAGCAAAGAAAAGTGTCACTTTACATTAAATTGATTGTCTGAGAAAAAAGTAATGTTATAACCTTTGGAAGAAGTGATGTAGTGTGGTTATACTAGAGGGCAAAGGCAGCAGAGGAGGGCGTATAGACTGAAACAGCTAGATGAGACCATTAACTAGAGTACTTAACACCATAGGGCAGGGGTAGGGAACCTATGACCTCAAGGCCACATGTGGCCTTCTAGGTCCTCAAGTGCAGCCCTTTGACTGAATCCAAACTTCACAGAACAATCCCCTTAATAAAAGGATGTGTTCTGTAAAACTTGGATTCAGTCAAACGGCCACACTTGAGGGCTTAGAAGGCCGCATGTGGCCTCGAGGCCACAGGCTCCCCACCCCTGCCATAGGGCTTTTGCCAAGCCCCAAGTTTATTCTTGACTAGTGACTGGTGTAATCTGAGGTGCTTCCGATCTGCTCTTCCTAGATTCCTACATTTGTAGGAATTTCTTTTTAAAAGCAGCAAGATAGTGCAGTAGATAGAGTGTCCAGTCTGAAGTTAGGAAGACCTAGGTTCAAATGCAGCTTCAGATATTTACTAGCTGAGTGACACTGGGCAAGTCACTTAACCATCGTCTGCCTCTATTTCCCCATCTGTAAAATGGAGATAATAATAGCACTTGCTTTCCAGGGTTGTTGTGAGTACCAAATGGGATAATATTTATAAAGTGCTTTAATTTTTTAATTAATATTTATAAAGTGCCTGGCTCATGGTAAGTTCTTGATACATGCTCATTTTCTTTCTTTCTTCCTTCTTTCCTTTCCTTCTTTTCTTCCATCCTTCCTTCTTTTCTTGCCAATTGATTGATTAAACTCAAAACAAACCAAACAGCAACAGAAACTCTAAAAGGATAAATATACAGTATCCCAGGTCTACTCTCATAACTATTTCATTTTTATATAAGAAAAGTGATTATAGAACAATGAATAAATGATTACAATCAAGCTCAGTTCTTTCATTTTGTCTTCCTGATTCCCCCCCCCGCCCCTTTCCTTCCTTCCTTCCCTCCTTCCTTCCAGACAACCAAGTAGAAAATTAAGTGGGGAACTATGTTAACGGCTAAGTGAATTGGGCACTCAAATTTTAAAGAAAGTGACTAAGGCCCTTTGTCAACGACACTGGTGAGTTTGTGAACCTCACTTTGAATTAGAGCATCATGAGATGTTACACTGGACTGGGAACTAGTAACTACCAACTTGTGAAATGGCTACCCAGCAAAATGATGGAGCTGTGCTTGATTATAATAATTTATTCATTGTTCTATAATCACATGTCTCATATAAAAATGAAACTGCTATGAGAGCAGACCCGGGATACTAAATATTTATTCCTTTTGAGTTTCTGTTGCTGTTTGATTCCTTTTGAGTTTAATCAATCAATTGGCAAAATTTTATGTGTTAGGTGCTAGGGCTCCTAAGACAAAAGTGAAATTGTCTTGTCCCTCATGGAACTTACATTCTAGCAGGGAAGACAATGAGCACATGCACAGGTACAGAAAAAATAAAGAGAGAAGATCTAAGGTAACTTTGAGGGGGAAGGAACTAACAGGTAGACCAGGAAAGGCTTCATGCAGAAGGCAGCAAGAACTAGGTCTTAAAGGAAATTAAGGCTTCCAAGAGGCAAAGGTGAGGAGGGAGTATATTCCAGACATCGGGGCAGCCAATGCAAAGTCATGGAGATGAGAGATGAAGGGTCATGTATGGGCTAGGATCAATGGAGGTAAAAAGAGAGTGTGTACTACAGACTGCCTGGAGAGAAAAAGAGATAACAGAGGAGTTTAGAAAACAACTCACAAACCTGGTATCCTAGTAATGTGTCACTTCAACTCTCTGGGTATCTGCTGGTGCACTCTCTCTTTCAAAAGCAGAGCAGCTTATAAATACTTGCCTTGACTTGATAATTTAATTCTTCAAAAGGTGGAAGAAGCCAACAAAGAGAATTATCATACTTGGTCTGATTCTGACCAGCAAGGAAGAACTGGTTATTTGAATGGAAATGATAGGAACCTTGAAAGTGAGTGATTGCATGATTTCAGAATCTATGGTAGAGGAGACCAAAGTTGAGTATCATGTGCTGTCCTGTCTAGATTTTGGGAGACTGGGTTTCAGAGCATTCAGAGAGAGGATCGTTAGATTGTAAGCTCCTTGAGGGCAGGATTGTCCTTTTAATTGATTGCATCCCCAATGCTTAGTGCAGTGCCTGGCAGGTAGTGAGCACTCAGTAAATGTTTGTTGGGTTGGATTGGATTGGAGGGTAGGCAAAATCCTGTGGCCTCAAATTACATTGGAAAAGTTGGCTGAAAAGGAAGGAAAAGCAGTCAGGAATGAAATTATTGAGATATAAAAGGAAAATATTCCCCCAAAAGAGGAAATGGAGGAGCCATTTAAAAAGAGTAATGGGGTTCCTCAGAAATTTCATTAATCAACTCAGATTCTTAAAAAAGAGAAGTGTACAGGATGGCAGCCAGGGCAGATAAGAGGAGGATGAATAAAAATAGTAACATTTCTGTAAGAATGGTGTCAGTTAAAGCCCCAAAGGATCTCAGACTAGTGCTGAATGTTAAAGAAAACAAAAAAGGCTCTTTAAAAAGTTATGTTGGGAGCAAGAGGAAAGCATAGAACTAGTGCTCGAGACAATCAATAGATGGAACATTGTGTGTCAGAACTACTCAATTCTTACTTTAGCCTTAATTTCTCTTCCACAGAGAATGACCTCTATGTTAGGAAAATACTTATGCTTCAAAACTTTGATAGACCAGTGAGCTAGTTGGTGAGAATGAACCTCTAAAGGGGCAGATTGCAGCACATTCACACTTTCTGAGTCTGTGCAGCTCCTGTCTATATTTTCCTGTTAATCCTACGTTGAGAGTTCACCCAGTGTCCCTAAGCCTTTCTCTAGATTTGCTGACATTGCATGAATGCCAAGGAACAAGGGAGCTCTCTGTCTATTATTCCTCACTATCATTACATGATCAACCTTTCCCTTTTCCAGTCATACATTTCTCGAGATACCACTTCTCCCATGCAATTCTTTAGTGACAATAAGCTGACTTTCATTATTCAAAGATTCATGAAGTCTCTTACTCAAAGACATACAGAATGACTAGAAGAATTGCATGCGTGCGTGCGCGCGTGCGTGCGCACGCCCACACACACACACACACACATACATAAAACCTCATTGGAGAATGCCTCACCAAGTTATGGTACATGAACCAAACGGAATAATACTGTTGTGTAAGAAAAGATAAATATGATGGATAAAGAGAAGCATAGGAAAGATTTATGTATTGGTGCAAAGCAAAATAGAAATAGGAAAACAAAATATACAATGACTAATAATAGCTAGCATTTATATAGGTAGTACTTTAAGGTTTGCAAAGCTTTTTACAAATATTATCTCATTTAATCCTCACAACTACCCTGTGAGGTAGATAATATAATTATCCCCATTTTATGTGGAAAACTGAGGCACACAGAGGTTAAATGATTTGGCCAGGATCACACATAAATGTGTGAGGTAGGATTTGAATTCAGGTTTTTCTGACTCCAAATCCTATGCCATATCCACTGCATCACCTAGCTGTCCACAACAATGTGAATCGAAAGAATAACAACAAAACAATGGAAACTGAGTGCTATGAAATTGTAATGACCAAGACTGGTCCCAAAGAAAAGATATGAGAGGACATCTTCCACCTTTGTTTGCAGAGGTGGGGGACTGTGGGTGTGGTACACCAACTTTTTTAATGTGTTGTTTAGCTTTCCTGGACTACTTTTTTTTCTTTTCTGTTATAGGGGATTATTGCTCTCTAGGAGGAGGACTAGATGATGCCAAAAACAAAAGATATCAATACAAATTAATTTTTTAATGGCCATTTGTTTCTAAGAAATTTGGGGTCATTTAAAGCACTGTACAATTTCCCAAATGCAATCCAACTTTCTAGTCCCCTATGTCTGTCCAAGATATATGAACTTATAGACCAGCTCTATGAGCCATCCATCCTACTACATATCAGAATCTAGATAATAGGTATTCTTCATCTGCTTAGTATTCCTCTTTGTATGATGAAGACAAACTTTTTTGTATTATCATGGATATTACTTAGGAGACTATACAACTTTTTCCATATAATCGGCACAACATAATATGAAAATAGGAGCCTCTAGGAAACTAAACCAACTATAGAAAATACCACTTTGATTTGGATACTGTGCTGGACATCCATCACGATAGTAAGCAGGCATTTTTGATAAACTGAAGTCTCCTTTTTTCATGTCTTGCTTCATATGAATAATCAGAGGATTATTGCAGTTATCTCTGTTATCCTTCTTTCAAGGAATCTTGTATGATCTTGAAAGAAGCATGGGAGACACCATGTAGGAGGCAACCCTGCAAGGCAATATTTTGTTCTACAGAATTAAATATGTTTTTGCAGTCAGGAAACATTATGTACAGTGGAATACTTTCTTTTCTTTTTAAAAAGATTTTTATTATGAACTTAAACATGAAAAAGACATTTCCATACACACCATACATATGGCAGAATGCAAAAAAGAGGATTCTATATGAAACAGTCTCTATGCATGTCACTTGCTTTTAAAAGAAATATATGTGCATGTACATACACATACATATATACATATATATGTATGTATTTCTTTTTTTTTTTTTTGGAGGGGCAGGGCAATTGGGGTTAAGCGACTTGCCCAAAATCACACAGCTAGTAAGTGGTGTTTGAGGCTGGATTTGAACTCACATTCTCCTGACCCCTGGGCCAGTGCTCTACTAACTGTGCCACCTAGCTGCTCTATGTATGTATTTCTACACGTTACTTTCAAAACTGTCCAGCTTGTTTGTGCTTCCTTCTAAACTTCCCTTCATTTTCTTCTGTGTATTTATAATTGGCTCTCTTTTTTCTTTGGCATCATTATTGCTAATCCTTTATATACATCCTCTCTCTTGAAAACTAAGTGAAAGAAGGAAAAAAAAAGCCTTGGTAACACATAAGCATGTTCAAACTAAACAAATCCATACGGCAGCCATGTCCAAAAATGTTTTTCTCTTTCTCTGTCTTGTTTCCATTCCTTTTCTGTCAGGTGGTAGGTAACATATTTTGTCACAGGTCCTCTGGAGACGTGGTTTGTCCTCGCACTGGTCTAAGTTCTCACATCTTTCAAAATTGATTTTCTTCATAATGTCACTGCCCTAGCATAAATTGTTCTGGTTCTTGTCTTCACTCTGCATCAGTTCATATTACCCAGGATTCTCCAAAGTGTTCTCTATCACTTCTTACAGTGCAATAATATTCCTGGTCTAAGGGATGTGGTTTTCAAGTGTAAGTTAACTTATGATTTGTTTCATTAATGAGGGAATTAGGACCCCATTCCAAAGTTTTACCCTTTCTCCATCAAATACCAGTTGCACAGTGAGCACACAGAGTAGGTAGCAAGGAAACCCATTTATTCAAGACCATAGCGAAACAGAAATCAGAGAATGTATACATTGAAGATTATACCAGACAATATAGATTGAAGGACCTCTCATTGGGAGTGAGGTAGCTTACCTCAATCAAGAGAGAGAATCTGAGATCTCATTCAAGGGAAAATCCCCAGAAGTCTTTAGTGTAGCAAGCTAAGGATAGGGACATGATGGAGAGTGCCACCTCCTTTCTTCCCAGAGTCTTTTTCTTCATCATCCTGAAGTAGGTTTGGGATCTTACATCTTCTCTCTCAGAGCTGGAAGCCAGAAGGACTTAAAGTAACTGCAAAGCCCCAAAAGCCTGAAGAGACTTGAAGAGCCTGGCGCTTTCCTCCGTCCCACTCTCAACCTCAAAGAGAACCAAAGACCTCTCTCCCCCACTCTCACCAACTGTGCCCTGCCCTTCACACAGGTATGACACATTGATCTCCGCCATTAAGGAGAAGGTTCCATACCAATGGGCTTTGGGACTTGTGTCACATAATAAATATGCATAGTCAATCAAAACAAATTCCTCCAATGAAATCTGCAGGATTTTGGTTCTTCTCCAAGCTGCACTGACTCTACAGACATTCTCCATCATCCCAAAGAAATTTCTTCACCCAAGAAGCTCACTTTACCCTTAGACTTATCGTGTTGGAAGCACTCTCCATCCCTGGGGCCTTAGATTGGTTTCTCCCAGAATCTCCATTTTATCCAGGCCAAGCATTTCTTCATTACTCTTCAGACTATAATCCTGACTCTTTGTACTTTCTCTCCCACCCCCATGCCAGGTTCATCTCTGCTGCTCATTTCTCCCACAGTTATTTTTTCAGTTTTTAAAATGTATTGTCTTCTCCTATTAGAATGTAAGTTCCTTGAATGCAGGAGCTGTTGTTCTTTATGTTTTTATTTATATTCCCATTGCTTAGCAGTGCCTAACACATAGTAGGCACTTAATAAATGCTTCTTGACTTCTGAACTTTTTCTTTGACCTGAAAGGTCTGTATTTTGCTTATGATATCCCTGTGTCTTTTCTTTCCTTCATCCTTCCTTCTTTCCTTCCTTCCTTCCTTCCTTCCTTCCTTCTTTCCTTCCTTCCTTCCTTTTTTTTTTAGGAGATGATAAGTAGATTCTGTCTATTTTCATTTTGCTTTCTGACTTTAACAGCCCTTGGCAGTTTTCCTCTATAATTTCCTGAAATATGGTTTCAGGCTTTCTTTTTAATCGTGGTTTCCAAGAAATCCAATGGTTCTTAAATTATTTCTCCTTGACCTCTTTTCCAAGTTAGTTGTTTTCGATATTAGATATCTCATATTTTCTTCAATCTTTTTCTACTCTTCTCATTTTGTTCTAATGTTTCTTGCTGTCTCATGGAGTCCATGATTTCTGTTAGTCCTATTCTAGTTTTCAGGGGGTCCATTTCCTGAACAAAATTTACTGCTTTCTCCTCTAAGCTATTTATTCACTTTCCATTTCTTTCTTTTTATTGTAATTTTAAATTTTATTTTCAATTTATGGAATAAAACAAGCATTTCCAAAACATAGCACAATGAAAAGATGATTGTATATGAAACTGTAGCTCTATTATGCACACCTTACTAGTCTTTTCAAATATACAACAAAATCATCATGTGCATTTCTTTTGTCTTTTTTCCTCCTCTTCCTCTCCCCTCTTCTAGAGATAGCTACCATTAGACACAAATAGGCATACACACATATGTATATGTGATTATTCTATGCATCTATTTTTCAGTTCTTTTTCTGGATGCAAAGTGGATACATGACCTAGATCTAAAGAGATATTTTGCAAGAAAATTAGAAGAATGTTCAACATATTACTTATCAGACTAATGGATAGGTGAACAATTTATGAATAAACAAGAGCTAGAGAGCAAAATTAAGTGTAACATGGATAATTTCTAGTACATTAAACTAAAAAGGTTTTGTATAGATAAAATATAGCCAAGATAAGAAAGAAAGCAGAAAATTGGAGGGGGGAAATTTATGGATAGTTTATCAGATAAAGGTATTATATCTAAAATATATAAAGAATTTTGTTAAATACATAAAGATATGAATCAATCCCCAATTGATAAATGGTCAAAGGATATGAACAGGTAGCTTTCCAATGAAGAAATCAAAGTAAATTAAAACCATGTAAAAATGTTCTAAATCATTATTGATTAGAGAAATGCAGATTAAAACAACCTTGAGTTATCATTTTATGCCTACCAGATTGACTAAAATGACAGAAGGAGAAAGTGACAAATGTTGGAGAGGATGTAGAAAAATTAGGACACGAATTCATTGTTGGTGGAATTGTGAAATGATCCATTTCTTTCCACAAGTTTTTATTTCATTTTTTAATCTTTATCCCTTCTCTTTTACTTCTTAGAATTCCTAGCTTCTTCCAAGGATTGGTTCCACCTCCTTTCAGGAAGTCTTATATGATCCCCTTGGTTGGTAGTGGTTTTTCTTTCCTCAAATAATAATGTATACATTTATGTTTATATGTTCTCTCCCAAGCCCACATAAGTACATTTTTGTATTTATGTTTGAGGGCCTATCTAGCATACTGCTTACACACACTTGTTGCCTAACATACCTATTAGATTGCCCTGGACTGGATTCAGAGTAAGGCTTTCTTTTCTCAATATGCAAGGATCCCTAAAGGTACCAAAGCCCTTATTGCTGCTGATACCTTGGTAACAAGAATTACAACTCAAAATCTTTTACCAAAACAGATCTAGAAGCCAAAATAAGCAATTAGTTCAATGAGATTGGGCAAGATTTAGCAAGAAAAAAAATCCAGTTTAGCAGAAAACTGCTGCTAATTGCTGCTAACACCCCTAACAAGAATTACCATGTAGATTTGAAATCTTTCACCAAAACAAATATGAAGACCAAAATAAGCAATTAACATGTTCCTCAGCATGATTAACTAAGGGGAAAAAGTCCAGTTCAGCAAAAACTGAATGAACAAACTGCTCTGTTTCCAAAGGAAAATATACAGATGACTAAGAATCCATTTGAAACCACTAAGATCAGCTTCAGTTGAGTTTCCTTTAATAAGATGCCTTGTTTGACCAATTTCATCAGACCTTGAAGGAAATAAAATCTGAGCAGAAATGCACAATCTGGGTCATAAGAGAAATTTAATTCAGCAAGTATTTATAAACTCCATTCCTCACTATGAGAGGCAGTCTGATACAGTGAATAAAGCATAGACTTAAGTATGAGGAGCTGGGTTCTAATCCTACTTCTTAGGTTTACTATCTATGTGACCTTGGGCTAGCCTCTTAACTTTCCTGGGTCTCAGTTTCTTCAACTGTAAAATGAAGAGGTTGGACTAGATGGTTTCTAAGGTCCCTTCCAGCTCTAAAGCTATGATTATATGTGTCCTGTAGTAGGGATATGAAGGTAAGATTAAATAATCCTTGCCTTCTAGGAACTTAAATTCTAAAAGATGGAAAAAGCACACCTATATGAAAATGGTGGCCAGGGAAGGGAGTATCTGAGGCATCAGAAGGATGCTGAGTTGATCCATTAGGTAAGAACAATGAGAATATTCATTTGATTACTGTGCTTAGAAGAAGAGGTGAAAATTGGAGGTGGGCTGCAGTGTAGTATGTGAGTCTGTACTGAGTCCTGGCTAGATATATTGTACTATTTGTCTAGTTGAATTTGTGCTAGTAAATGTCACCAATCAAGGCAGCCAAAAAAAAAGATAAAGCAAGAAAATAGGGACAGTTGGAAGAAGTCCCATGAGATCAGTGTGATTCCCAAGGTCTTTCAGCTGAATTATGCAGAATTAAAAAGATAGACCATTGTTCAGTACTGAAGAATCTGAGGTGCCTTTGGGTTCTTCAGAAAAGAAATATGACCTAAACCTACCACATAGGAAACACTGAAATTTGCTCTATCTCCTCTAGACCTTTTAGCAGAAGGCCTAGTCCCTTTTGTCTAAAAGGGAATACTAAAATCAAGAAACTTGATTTCAATTTTTAAACATCAGAGTATTCCTGAAAGGGAAACACCAGAAAGTCTTCTGAGTATTAGTCATATGGAGAAGGGAGAAAGCGTGCGCTCATTCACTAGCTTCAATAAGCAGAATGACAGAGTTAGAGCCGAAAGGGACCTCGGTGAGGACGTAATCCCAAAGCTCTCAATTTCTGCAAGTAAAGTGATCTTCCCTAGGTCATACAGGAAGAGTTGAACCAGAAAGCCTCAGAGATTTATTCCAGTCCTAAGTCTGTGAGCTTAAATACTGCCCACATTTTTTTTTTATTCAGTAGCTGCTTCTTTTTCTTTGAAAGGAAAGAGGTTCAGGAAAGGATACTAAAAGTCATGACAGGAAAAGAAAACTTTAAGAAAGCAGATGAGAGAATGGGAGAAAATGCCTACCTTTAGAGTGGGAAGTCAGCATATCTCTACCATAAGAGATTATGTGTGGAAGACCCTGTAGGAAAGAATCATTCTAAGGAGAAAACAACTCTGGGAATGTATGTTTCCTCAATTAATATTCAGAAGGACTTCTAAGTGACCTTACTAGTAAAGATACAGAGCTCAGAACTTCTGCAACAAACAAGGTGCCTTTATGATGCCAACTTGGTCATTTTTCTGGTCAAATGGCTTGTTTTGATTCCCTTTATGAGGAAGCACCAAAAAGCTGATCTGTCAAACCCGTGATGCTTCTGAACCTCATGGACCTAACCTTATAGAAAGAAGTGAAAGAGGCTCTCAAAAAATAGACTAAGTTGAACTTTATTCTACCTTTCTCAAACATTGAAATCAGCTCTTAGTAAGAGAGAACTTATGCCCTGAAAAGACATGACACAGGCAAAGTGAATTGAAGGCAATAGCAATCATGTCACTAATCTTTCTTTTTAAGTGTTAGATTCACTCAGCCATATCTGACAAATTAATTGAACCAAGAACAACTTCCTTCAGGCTTTTGACTCTGGCTGCTGCTGTACTAACCCTACGGCCTTTGGATGTATCCAACAGATAGTTATAGAAACAACACTGAGATAAATCCTTTGCAGGAAAGCTTCAGAGATGGCAAGAGTCCAGCACTAAGATTAGATGTGCTGTGCTGACTAGAATGTCAGAAGTGCTGCCCAAACTTCTAATGATCTGTGGGAGGGATATGGTTCTAAGGAAAGAAAAATCTCATTGGGATGGGTGGCAGAGGTTTGGAGCTGGTATCTCTGGAAATTTTTAAGGAAAGGAAAAGTCATTTATCCTCAATCAGTTGGTTGTTCATCTGCCTGAAGGCGGGGGCTTGGACTAGATGACTTTTTAAGGGCATTTCCTGCTCTATAATTCCACTATTATTGTCCGTTAAAAGAGGATCCAGAAACAAACAATGACAGTGGGATTGATCAAAAGTCATTTAACACAAGCAACATTAGGGAGCAATCCTATTTCTATCTTTAATTGATTTTTAGAAGTCTTTTGAGTTATGTTGTAGAGTGAAGGTAATGAACAAAAAGAAAGAGGACCTCCTTCCTTTCTCCCTCCTTCCTCCTTGCCTAGAAAATGCCAATAGAAGAAAGAGTTAAGGAAATTTCAGTGACAATATTTCTGTCTTGGTGGATGTGCCCTATTTAATCCAGACTTCGAGAGGCTCAAAAAGTCTTCAACCAAGAAGGGCCTATGGCAGAAAAGTGACAAGACGAGGCCTAAATTTCTATTCTAATTCTAAATATCTTGGCTCTTTAAACCAATAAGCTTTCTAGAAATTGGATAAGTGCTCATCACATGGAGGAAGGAGAAAACTGGACTTCTTATCAGAAGATCTGGGTGTGAATTCCAGTCAGGCCACACACTTAACTTTGGACAAGTCACATGATCTCACTAAGCCTCAGCTTCCTCATCTGTAAAATGAGAGCCACGGATTTAGAACAGAGAGGGGCTGCAGCAATCCACTAGGCTAACTTTCTTGTTCTATGGACAAGGAAACAGACTTCAGAGAGAAGTGACTTGCTCAAGGTTCCATAGCTAGCAAGCGTCAGAGGCAGGATTTAAATCCAGGCCTTCTGACTCCAAATCCAGTGTTCTTTCCATTACAACAGATGTTGTGTGGGTCAAACTTTTTACATTGTTAAGTTTGTAGTTCATCTTTTGAGAACTGTTTGATCATATTCTTTGACTACATAACAATTGGGAAATGATTTTTGCTCAGCTTCCTATCTTTTTTCTCTGAGCTGCAACTACTAGTCAAATACACGGCTCCTGGGAGTATACTGGCCCTTCCTTGTGGCTTCATGAAAAGGTGGGGGAATGGGGAGAACACTGAGACACTTTGCTATTTAAAAGTAGCAAAGATGACCTTGCTATTACAGTTGCTGTTATTATTATTATGCTGTTAATAATTATTATAATACAAATATGTTTACTCAAGAGCTTAGTCCCTGGATGTTTATTATGAATTTTCTCTCCATTGAAAAATAAACTCACTGAACCTCAACATGCTCATCATTCCAGTCTTGTAATTATATTTCCACTTGAATTTCAGAACTATTTGGAGACTGCAAGCTGTGGTTGTAGTTGATAGGGCAGTTAGTTCTACCATTAACATTCCTTGGATTCATACTTAGCATTTGAGGTTCATTGATTGACCAGTATTCATCTTCGATGACTGTGCAATCAGTGCAAAAACAGTGCTATAAGCAGGGAGACTGGAGTTTTATAGAAATGCCATTAGCTACTTTTTAGAGCACCAATGGGCCCAATAGAATTATTTCAAGTCTTAGAATCATTGAATCTTAGATTTGGAAGCATATCAGAGGCATGTATCTGATCTCTATTTAGAGACCTCTAGTAATGAGCCTAACCTCCCAAGACATCCCATTTATTTTTGGATAGTTCTAGTTCTTGGGAACTTCATCCATATATTGAATTAAAAGATATTTCCCTCTCACATGCAACCAAGGATCCCATTCTGTCCCTGGGGGCCAAGCAGAATAAATGTAATTACTTTCCCACATATAAATCCATCAAATATTTGAAGGCAGCTATTATGCCCCTGGTTCTAAGTCATCTCATTACCTGCTTATTCTACTGATTTTTATTTGACATAGTTTCTAGTCTCTTCACCAACCCTGATTCGACATCATCCTTCTTCAAAATGTGATACCTGGAAGTAGCTACCATATTGCAGTGTGGTCTGATCGACCCAAAGAAAAAAGACAATCATATTCTTCAATCTAGACTCTATATTTCTATTAATATAGCATAGAAAAGTGAGGTAATTTTTTCCCCCCAAAGCAGCCATCTCAGAGGCATAGTCAGGTATAGAAGAACCTTGGACCAAGACTAGACTTGGTATTAAAAGTAGCCTCCAGTGTGAGGTGAGGTGGATTCATTGTCACTCAGTGCTTTAGGACTTCTGCTTTATAGTACACACAGAGCTGGTCAGAGGGATAGGGCTGCAATGATAAGTCTGAATCCTCCCACCTCCAATCCAATGTCTCCCATTGCTTACCAATCATTTCTATTTATGTATCTCTGCCTTAATCTCAGACTCAATATACCAAACTCATAATTCCCCCAAACCAGTCCCATTTCTTAATTTTTGGATGTATGCCTGAGTTCTTGGACTAAAACACTTTTCTGTCATTTTTTCCTTTCCTTTATCTCTCTTATCCCATCATTCATCACCTTCTTATTGGCACACCCGAGTAGAATCAATTGGGAGGGGGAGGAGAGGGACATTGAACTCATGATCATTCTACACACCTGCTAGCTAGCATTTATATAGCGCCTTAAGGTTTGCAAAGCGTTTTACAAATATTATTATCTCATGTTATCCTTACAACATCCCTGGGAGTTAGGTGTTTTATTATCCCCATTTTCCAGATGAGGAAGGTTTTGTGAGCTATTATTCACCTTCTTTTATTGGCTGTGTTCTTGGAAATAGTTTTATATGGAGACAGTAGAGCTTATTCCACAGTCCCCTACTCTCAACTCGAGACCACAGAGGAGATCTGTGATCAAAACTCTAACACTCCATGGCAGCCACCAGAATGCTTAATTCTGTTTGAATGCTGTTTCCTGACTCACTGACTCAAGGGCTTGTTAGGCTGAGACCTTCCCCTACCAGAAGCTCCAGATCCATTTCCTGGACCCACCAAAGGTCATTAAGGATATAAAATTGAGCCCCGGGGGTAGTTCCTTGTACTGTTTGCCCATGGCCCCTACTGTGAGTCCTTGGTTCAACCAGCTTAGCTGTAAATTTAACGAGTGAACTGGAGCTCAGACAATGGGTTTTATTCTCTTATATCTTTGAGTAACACTGGTGACTAAGGAAAAAACACAAACTGCTCATGACTGCTTCAAGCTAAAAGAGCTTTTGGAAGAAAAACTGAAAACAACAAACCAAATACATGGTGCCAAAAACCATGTGCTTGTGGTTATGATGAGCCAAGGGAAGTAGAGTACTTTCCTTGACTGTGTCTACACTACGCCAAAACTCCTGGAGGGTTCAGTTAAACTTCTAGATGCAAGCAGTCTGCTCATCGTTATATGTAAAACACCCAAATGATTGACAGCATTTATCACTTTTCATCACATGTTGTTGCATTGTGTAGATATCGCCCCTGTCAGGGGGCAGACTGAATATCTCTGAATATCATAGAAGTAAATGACAAACCCATGATCAAGTAGCTAAAAAAAGTGTCAGAGGAGAGATCTGAAAGCAATAAATTAACAAGTACAAAATAACATAGTTGTGCGAAATCAAATAAAGTGCAGATAGGTCACAGAGAATAGGAATTGCTTGTTTTGTTTTGTTCAGACCTGTGATTTCACTGGTTTAGGGAGCTATTTCTTCCTGGGAAGAAACTTCCTCTCCCAATATAGATGGGTACCTTTTCTGTACCTTATATTCCTATGCCCTGGAACACTGAGTCACATAGCCAATATGTGTCAGAGACAGAACTTGAAATCAGGCCATCCTGACTCTGAAGTCAGATAACTCTCCACAAGTATACCATCTTGCCTCTCAAGGCTGGGTGAGACTCATCAGGTATAATTCCCACAATCTTCTGCCTCAGAGGAGATCTCAAGGAGAGTAGAGGATCCAGTCTTCCTTTCCCTTGACAAATCCTGCCTCAGATACTAACTAGCTGTGTGATCCTGATATGATTCATCTAACCTCTCTCTGCTTCACTTTCCACATCTATAAAATGAGGAGGTTGGGATTGTTGGCCTCAAAGGTCATTTCCAGCTCAAGATCTCTGATCCTATCATCTGTCTTGCAACTAAGCCTACAAATAATGGATTTAATCAGTCCAGACTGCTATTTAGAAAATCTGAACCAAGCATTGCATTGTGCTAGGAAAGATAATAGTGGTTCTGGTTTGTGATTAGACTGATATTTCAATACAAGGAAGAGGTATGGCCAAAACTTCAGGGAGACAAGTTGACTTCTATAAATGGTGGGCTCCCTGATACATGTCAGTCTGTCCCCAGGTAGGATACAATACTAGGTGCCATGGGATTTTTACATAATTTGACCAAGATGCTGTCTCTACTCCTAAGGAAACTTTCTATGTCAACTGGCACCGTAATCTGATGTCCCCTTCAAATGAAAAAAGCAAATTTCTCCAATTTAAGTATTAGAGATAGAAGAAAAATTCTCTCCTCCCAACAAACTAGTTAAGAGCTTCACTGCTTGGCTTAAGGACATGTTTGACAGAAGGACACAAACATTGTCCCACGTGGACAATTCCTAAATATTCCATAGGATAATTTTCTATGTAGCTATCAGGTTAACAAGCATTTATTAGGGATTGTCTGTGTTCCAGGCACTGTGCTAAGCACTGGGAATACAAACTTAAGCAGAAAAACAGTCCTTGCCCTTCCCCATTCTAATGAGGAAGACAGCACATAAAAGGGAGCTGGAAATCATGGGTACAAGCCACATCTGAACCAGAATCTCCTCTACAGCATATAGGACAGGTGGCTAACCAGCCTTTGCTTGGAGACCTCTAATGAGGGGAACCCACTATTTTCCAGAGAAGCCCATTCTTCTTTCTGATAGCCCTAATTACTAGCAAGTTGGGGTTTTTTTTTTGTCCTTATCAATCCTAAATTTACTTCTTTGCGACTTGCAGTAATTGCTCCCAGTTCTGCCTTGCGGTGCCATGATGACCAAGTCCAATTCCTCTGACATGTGACAGCCTTTCAAATACTCAGAGATGGCTATTGTGCCTCAGCCCAAACTTCTCCTCTCCAAGATAAATATCCCTAGTTTTTTCAACTAATCCAAGTATGGAAACTTTGTAGGCCATCTACCCTCTCCTTTGCCCTCTGCTGGATGCTGAGCTCAGAAAACCCAAGTTCAAATTCCAGTTTTGCTTCTTACTTGATCAAACCACTATTTTCTTGGATTTTTGTTTTCTTATATGTAAAATGAAGGGGTCAGACTAGATAATCTTTAAGTTTCATTCAATTAAACAAACATTTATTAATACCTACTACGTGCAAAACACATTGTTAGGCACTGGGGTTTTACTGGTTTGAAGCATTCTCTAACTTTAAAGAATTGACACTGTGCAGAGGTAGCTAGGTGGCACAGTGGTTAGAATGCCTGACTTGGAATCAGGAAGACTTGAGTTTGAATCCTATCTCAAATGCTTCGTAGTTATGTGACCCTGGGCAAGTCAGTTAACTTGTTTGCCTCAGTTTCCTCATCTATGAAATGGGGATAATGACAGCTCTTCCCACTGAGGGTTGCAGTGAGGATCAAAAACATTAATACTTGTAAAGCATTTTGTAAACCTACAATGCCATATAAATACTAGTTATCATTATTAATAGACAATGTATATACAGATACGTATTTACAAAAGCAATTTGACAAAAAGAAAACACTAATAACTAGAAGAATCGGGACAAATTTCTAGCATCAAATTATCAATTATTGCTCATTACTTCTTTAACTGAACACCTCATTTTCAATTAGATAAAGCAGGAAGGGTTTTACAATGATCACGATAGAGCGAATGAAGTTTTTATTTTTTCCCAAGGGCAAATGACTGCTCTGTGTGTTCAAACTTCATAGTGGTCTCCTTCCTGGGAAAGAAGATTAGAAGCTCCAGAGATGTCTCTCTATTCTCGTAATTATCAGGAAAAACAAAATGTTTCTTTTTAAAAATGTCTGAAAGGTTTCTGTGGGCAAAGAAAGAAGAAAAAGAATCTGAAGAGACAGAGGAGATTCTTGTCCTGGGTCAGGAGGCAGAGGATAGAAGAACATTATAGAAAAGAACAAATTTGGGGTTAGAACTAAACACAAGGCTCTTCTCAAAGAGGAGAGAACTGAGCCCCCTAAAAAGAAACCAACTGCTTATCCTTCAAGAAATGATACTATCTGTCTACAGGCAATGCCAGGAGTAAAATAACCCAATAGAGTTCAGAAGAAGCTGATAGGTTTTGGTGAGTTGCTAGTGAAGGAGGATGTCATTGGTCCTCTTTAAAAACAAAGGACAAACAACAACTTAAGGCAACTTAATAAAGAAAAAATAGAGAGGTCTGCTGTTTTCCTAGGGAAGATACCCAAGACCTGAGAGAGACCCTTCCAAGAGTCAGAGAACCATAACCAGAGAACTGTAACAACAATGTTACTTGCAGCTACTGTGGCTGTGTAAGGCCAATAACACCAGCACACAGAAGGGCTACTAGCACAGGTTCTTTGATCTGTTTTTCTAATGAAAACATGAGGGGTTAATAATCTTACTTTAATTAAACATACATATATCATTCACTTAGTTCAGGGGGAAAGGTCAGCTCCCTGAACTTCAGAGAAAATGCAAACAGAAATTACAAGCAGAAATTATATAAACAGAGCAAAATAACACAAATCAACAGACAGGCCTCTAGCTTATCTGACCAAGATACTACATACATAGTTACCAGAGAGAGAAGAACTAACTTCTGGGTTTTTCAAAGCTGGAGGGCTCCTTAACAGCTACCCAGAGTTTTGTCTACTCAAATCACACGACATTCTTCCAGTGAGTGAGCCCCAAACAAAAAGCTAACCTCAGAATATATATATATATGTATGTGTTTATATATGTATGTGTACATGTATACATATATATGTATGTGTGTATATATACATGTATGTGCATGTATATATATATATATATATATATATTCTTCTTCAGGGTCAGAGAGCATCACAGCTATGACCTAAGCCTTCCCCTGATTTAAGCAGGTCATCAAAGACTTCCAATTCAATCAAAGATTCTTCATTGACAAAGGCAAGACTCAAGGGCACTTGATTACTTTAGTGGTGAGAAGCACTCCAAAACAGAAGACAAGAAAAAGTCCAACTTTACTGCCCATTACAAGAACCTTCTTCAGATGATTCACATGGGAAGAGATGACACTGTCAGAAGCAACTTAGAAACTGAAGACATCTGGGGAATGGATGGTGTTGTCCTCACTTCTTTTTGTCAAAGGCAAGTGTGTCAATAAGGCAAGATTCATGACCTCGAGGATGACCATGAACATGACTATGTGGTTCAGAATGGCAAAGTATGAAAAACTCTCTAGGTAGAAGGCAGAGAAAGAATAACATTTATTTAGACACCATAGTATCAAATCCCAAGACCAATAACTCCAATTCAATATAACAATAATTATATTCCAAAACCAGTAAGCCCACCTCAATGTAGCAACAAGGAAATTATAACAATAGTATTATAGCAAGGAATCAAGTCATCCTATAACTTCCCCCCTGCTAGGGCCTTTGCATAAACAATCTATCACAAATTCTAACTGTCTGCTTGCCTGAGTCTTTTCCCACAGTTCTGAAAGCCCTTGCAATTCTCAGAGTCCTTGTAGTCTCCTGGGTTCTCTGGATTCTCAGTTCTCCAATCTCTTGATGCTGTAGATTCTCAGCTCTTTGATGGCTGTAACTGTCTAGTCTGTACTCTCCACTCTGCAGTCTCTCTCCACGCTGGCTCTCTCTCCATGTTTGCTCTCTCAATGTCGGCTCTTCAATGCCCTCTTTGATGTCTGATGCCTCAATGTCTTCTTGATGTCTCCTTCTCAGTTCTGCTTCTCTCAAACTCTGGGCTCTCCTTACATAAAGCTCTAGCTGGTATCTGATTGGCTAGAACTCAGTGCACATACAATTGGCTCTGACCTCTTGTTACCTAATTAGAAAAAAGGCTGTGGGCCTGGGGTCTCATGCCTAGTTAGTGAAAGGGTGTGGGCCTATGGCTTCTCCCCTGGTAAGTAAAGCATGTAAATAAAGGCCTATTGAATGGGTGGGGAAGATCTTTAATCACATTTACACCACAGCAAGGGATTCAGAAGAGAAAGGGCTGAAAAATGGACATTTGTTTAAGAAAATAGTGTGTCTAATGGTAGCCAACTCTGGGGTGGGGGAGGAGAGAGAGCTAAGAAAAAAAGAGGAAAAAAAACAAGAAATTTACATGATAATTTTATTATATATTTAAAAGGAATATCAAGTTGTACATAACAGATTTGCAGTTTCATGTGCAATCATCTCTGTTTATTATAGTTATGGAATTGCTTATTTTATTCCATGAATTAAAAATAAAATGAATAAATTTTTTTTTAAAAAAAAAAGAAGAATAGTACTTGAGAGTGTTACTTGGATTTCTGTTTAAAATACAGGAAAGATAAGTTTCTGACCAGCAATGCTATGAACTTGACAGGAGCTAGTATGATAATACAGTCTTGCGAACCTAACCAAAGGGCTTTAAACTAAAAGGGAAGATATCCTAGATATAACTATCAAGCTAAGAAAAATAATAGCAGTAGGGATACTTAGAAGCGTACAAGAGAAAAAGTCAAGAAAGGAGCCTATAAAACTTACAGCCTCAGGAGGTTATACACAAATTCACAAAGTGTAGCTTATAAGCAAGCTAACTAGCAAGCCAAATGCAAGGAGAGGATATGATGTTACAAGTATCACTGAGATTTGAGAGGATGCTACCTTTACTTGATATGCTATAAAACAATAAGAACCCATGGTTCTTAACCAAGAGTCTGTGAGCTTTTTTTCTGAGGCAATTGGGGTTAAGTGACTTGCCCAGGGTCACATAGCTAGCAAGTATCTGAGGGCAGATTTGAAGTCAGGTCCTTCTGTCACCAGGGCCGGAGATCTATCTATCCACTGCACCAACTAGCTGCCCCTGTATGAACTTATTAAAAAAAAATTTGATAGCCATATTTCGGTATAATTTGTTTCCTTTGTAATCCTATGTATTTTATTTTGTTCATTTAAAAACATTATACTGAAAAGAGGACAGAAGACTCCACAGATTCCTAAAGGGAGTTTCTTCCCCACTCTGGTTGCTCTCCTCTGCCCCTTCTCCAGCTTATCAATATACTTCCTAAAATATGGTATTCAGAACTGAACATAATACTCAGATGTAGTCTGGCCAGGGCAGAATACAGAAAGACTATCACCTCTATAGTCCAGGACACTTTTGTCTTTTTTTTCTTTTTATAAGACTTAAAGTTTCATGGGCAGCTAGGTGGCACAGTGGATAGATGTAACAACAATTTGGCCAGCAGCTGCTGTTGAGGTATAAGACCCAGCAAGAGCAGCAACAAAAGCTGCCAGCACACAGTCTTTGACATGCTTTTCTAAGCAAAGCAACTTTAAGGGGCTAACAATCTCACTTTAATCAAACATACATATATCATTCACTTAGTTCAGGAGGAAGAGCCAGCACCCTAAACTTCAAAGCAATTACAAATAGAAATTACAAACAGAAAATATTAACAGATCAAATAACACAATTCAACAGACAGGCTTTGTCTAATCAAGACACTACATACATAGTTACCAAAAAGAGAAGCCCCAACATCTGGGTTTTCTTCAAAGCAGTGGGGCTCCAGTGGCTACTCAGAGTCTCCACACTAACACTCTTCCAGTGAGTGAGAGCCTCAAAGGCAAAACACCAACCTTTGAGTTTATATACCCTGTTCAGGGTCAAAGGGCATCACAACCATGTGACTCAAATCCATGTAAACTAGGCTTTCCTTTGAGGTAAGCAGGTCATCAAAGACTTCCCATTTAATCAGAGAAACAAAGGCCAAACTCATCAAAAGCACTTGATTGCCTGAGTGCTCCAGAAGAGAAAACAGTAAGTCCCACCTTAATTACTGATACAATAGAGTTCCTGAGTTCAAATCTGGCCTCAGATACTTACTAGCTGTGTGACCCGCAGCAAGTCACTTAATCCTGTTTGCCTCAGTTTCCTCATCTGTAAAATGAGCTGCAGAAGGAAGTGGCAAACCGCTTCAGTATCTTTGCCGAGAAAACCCCAAATGGGATCAGGAAGAGTTGGACACAACTGAAAATGACTCCAACAACAACAACAACAACAACAACAACAACAAAGTTTAATTGGTGTAGGGAACTCTCAATGAAGAGTCACCCTCTCCTTCTTTAGATTGTCAATTGCTAGAGCCCTGAGGAGTTATGACCTGCCCAGGCTTATAGAACCAAGAGGTATCAAAAGTAATATATGAACTCTGTTCCAAATTCCAAGACTAACTCTCTATCCACCACACCAGAAGTGTCAAGCCCACCGACTACAAGTGCCACAGGAACTAGATAAAAATTTAATTGGGAAACATTTAACAAAAGAAATAAAAATATAATAGAACATGGATAATGTTAATATGTCATTTTCTATGTCAAATATGCAACTTTAGGGATACGCCATTTCTATTTGGGTTTGACACCCCTTTATACTGCCCAACATTACGACTCTTAGTTGCAGGTTAAGAACGCTCGACCTTTTTTTATCTGACGCATTACTCTATTGACATATATTGTGCCAACAAAACCCTTGGATATTTTTTAGGCAGACTTCTCTCCATCCACTCCTCCTTGAAGTCTGAATTCCCAAAATTCAGTTTTCATGTCAGACTATGCCAGACATTCTTCTTCATCTTGTTGCTGTGAAGTTAATGTTTTTGAACACAAATAGGACATCATTTATCCCTTTTCAATTTTATTTTCTTTGATTTGGTCCAACTTTCTAGCCTGTTGATAGCTTTAGAATCTTGTCTCTGTTAGCCAGTAGTATTAGATATCCTTCCCAACTTCGTGTTGTCTGTGAATCTGAGTTTATGTCTTTATGCAAGTCATCAATAAAAAATGTTAAGCACAGGCCCCTGAAGTACTGCTGTGGGAATCTCTTTTCAACTTATCACCAAGTCCTGAATACACACACCCATGCGTATTGTACATTGACATGTACTCACGTGTATGTATACACATTCACACATATATGTGTGTATTCATCTGCATGTATATATGCTTAGGTCTGGCCATTTAACCAATCCAAATCCACTTAACTGTAATATCATCTAGTCCACATTTCTCCATCTTGTTCACTAGAGACTTTGTTAAAAAGCTTTGCTAAGATCTAGGCCAATTATATTTGCAACATTCTCCTGATCCATCAGCTTAAGAACTATTTAAAAAAGGAAATCACATCATCTTGTCATCACCTGTTTATTAAAAATGTTTTCTCAATTACTTTTGTTTTTATATCAGTTATTTCTGGATATTAATTCATATACCACATTTTGCTCAGCTATTCTCTGCTGATGGTTCTTGTTGTTCAGTCATTTCAGCCATGGCCAACTCTTCGTGATGCACAACTACTTTAATTCTGGCTTTTTGCTAATACAAAATGTGCTCCTGTGACCATTGGAATATATATATATATACCTTTTCTTTCCATCTTTGATGTCCTTGAGGCATGGACTGAGTAATGGACTCTAAAAGTTAGAGAGTTTAGTAATTTTTCTTGAATGATGCCCAGTTTTTTTCCAGACTGGTTGTCCAATTCACAACTCCATCAATAGTATATTATTACTCAGCCATTTTCAGTCATGTCTGAGTCTTCGTGACCTCATCTAGGGTTTTCTTGGTAAAGATACTGGAGTGGTTTGCCACTTCCTTCTCCAGCTTATTTTACAGATGAGGAACTGAGGCAAATAAGGATAAGTGACTTACCTAGGATCGCACAGCAACTAGTAAATGTCTGAGACTGGATTCGAACTCACAAAGATAACTGCACCATCTGGCTGTCAATGTATTAGTATCTTTGTTTTCCCAAAGCTTTTCCAAAATGAATCATTTCCACCTTTCGTCCTCTTGGCCAATTTATTGGGTATGAGGTAAAATCTCAGAGTTGTTGTAATTTGTATTTATACTATTATTAATATTTTATTTGTAGTAGTATTTTAGGGCCATCTTTTATCTGATTGTTGATAGTCTTCTATTATTTATTATGAAAAATAAAATGGTCATCCATGATTTCAGAGGACGAAGGGTGACGAAAAATACTATCGACCTCCCGACAGAGAGATAATAGATTCAGGGTACGGAATTTCATGTATATGTATATGTGTATGTATATGTATATGTATATGTGTATGTGTATGTGTATGTGTATGTGTATATGCATATGCATATATATGTATACGCACATATACATATATACATACACACGTACATACACATATACATATATGTACACTATATATGTATGGTATGTATGTAAATGTAGGTAAATATGTATGTATCTATGCATACAGTCAATGAAAGCACTTGTTTTGCTGCATCACTATGCATGTTCATTGCACCAAGGAATTCGATTTTCTTTTATCTTTTTTTTAATGGGAGAGTGGAATGGAGAGAAAGCAGATGTCTGTTAATTTTTTAAATATGTAAAATGGTAATGAGGGTTAAGGGGGAGTGCTACAGGTGTGGAATGTTCCAGACACTTTCAGATGAGGTCACTGAATTATTAGTTTTCTTAACTTTTATTTTATTACAAGAGACCTTTCACAAAGTGGGAGGAGTACTTTATAAATATTTGTGATATGAAAATAAACACATCAATCAAACTTAAAAGACAAAAATCCTTTTACAATTCTTGGATTACTGCTTACCTATTTATGATGAAGCCAAGCTGTATCTTTTTTTGAGCACTCTTCCTTTTTGTCTTTACTAACTGAGCCAGGAATGGAAATCAAGCTCTTTAACCCAAGGTTTGTGGCTTTAATCTCCTCCATGAGGGGGCTGGAGCCAGTTTATCAGGGCTCTTAAATTTTCAGTGTCAGCATTTACATCTTGGAAATCTGCACATGCTACAAATGACTTATTTTGTTGAGTGTGTAGACTTAAGAAAGTGATGGCAAATGGATTAATAATGATGATTAAACTTAAAAATGTGCCCTCTACTCTCTTTTTTTTAGACAATTGGTTCTTAAACACTTACAAGCACATCCTTGCTCTCTTCACTCTTAAAAATCATGGATTCCTTTTCTGTGTCATCTCTCAAATTCTCTATGTTCTTTCAAAGATGAATGGCAGTGACTTAGAAGTTCCATCTGTTGGTCTTTTCATTATCCTGGGATATGGTTCATTTTAATCTGATGTATCTTTCAGGGTAGCTAGGTATCCTCTTACAAATTCCTTACTTAACTTAGATTTTAACTCCCTATTAGTCATTTTTATATGGTCTTTTCCATTCCAGAGATTATCTTGCTTGGGAAAGAAGACAGAAGAAATATAATATTTGAGTGACTCATTCTTCTCTTTATTGCCTAGTATCACCATCATCATCTCTTCCACATTGGTCAACAGTCCTTTCCCTTCTCAATCGTCCCCAGTATGGCTTAAAAAAAGACTTATTGTCCTTAGTATTTAGTACTCCTCTCCAATGTCAGCTTATTCTGAGATTTAGTGTTTTTGGAACTCTCAACTCCGTGCCACACTTTTATATTTATCCTTTGTTACCTGGCACCTTTTATTTTCAATTTTAAACAGTATAAGTTGGACAATTAGTTCTCTGTGCACCCATGTCAGTTTCTTTAGACAATTCCCTTTTTTCTTCTCAATGAATTTATTTCTCTTTTATCTTCAGAATTTTTTTTCTTGAAACTTCCCATCTTCCCTGGGCAGACTTGTCCTGTAGAATTTGAGTTTCTAGGATCTTGCCTCTGAATCCTTTGAAGTCTCATTCCTAAAATCTAGGATTAATGATTGATGAAGCCAGGCTTTCCTCCCCTCTGTTACAGATTCTAAAACAGAACAGTGACTTCTCCCCCTAAGGCTGTCATTTTTATAAGAAAATTTTGTTGGTAGCTCTTATTTTTACATTTCTTAAATTTCTCCCATGTCTTTCCCCCTCCCTTTTCCTAGAGAGGTATCCAACTTAGCAAAGATTTTTTTTTAAAGAAAAAAAAGAAGAAAAAGAGGAAGAGGAAAAAATAAACAAAACTGATCAGTATGGACAAAAATCTGACAAATGTGATGTTCTACATCAGTAGACCTCTTGTCTCTGCAAAGGAGCAGGGGGAGGTATGTTCCCATATCTTTAAGGTAATGTTTGCTCTTTGCAATTTTACTAAATTCATTGTTATTCTTTTCATTTATATTGTATAGTCATTGTATGTATTGTTTTCTTGGCTCTTGGTTTTCTCTTTACTTTGAATCAACTGATGTTTGCATCATTTGTTACAGCAAAATAATTTTCCATTAAATTTATGTGCCACAAATTCTTTAGCCATTTCCCAATCAATAGGCATCTACCTTATTTTTAGTTCTTTGCTACCATAAAAATTGCTGTTGTAAATATTTTGTTGCATACAAAGCTTTTCTTTTTATTAATAATATCTCTAGGGTGTATGGCCAGTAGTGGAGTCTCAGGGCCAAAAGCATTGGACATTTTAGTTACTTTATTTGCATAATTCCAAATTACTTCCCCAAATTCGAAGTTCCCCCCACAATACATTAGTGTGCACATCTTTCCATAGCCCCTCCAACATTGACCTCTCCAGTCTTTTATCATCTTCATCAGTTTGCTGGGTGTGCAATGAAACCTCAGCATTGTTTCAATTTGCATTTCTTTTATTATTGGTAATTTAGAGCATTCTTTCATATTGTCAGATTTCTATTATTTCTGCTTTTGCAACTAGCTCTTCCTTACTGGCAAGGATTAGGTCGAGAAAAGTAATCCCTGTCTTTTGGTTCTTCTACCTTGTATAGAATGACATTATAATTCAGACAAGCCAACAAATTATTAACTTTACTGCTTTGGGCAAAAACAGAGCTCTAGCAGATATCTCGATCATTAAAATCCCCCATCACTGCTATAACATCCTTCAGTGCCAAGCTTGCGATTGGTTTTTCAATTGCTCCACCTATCTCCTTTGTTGGTCACGTGGTCTTTATTAAGTTTTGTAACTGTATCATTTCTATTTTACCCCAATTGATCATCCAAATGCACTTTACCAACTCCACTCTCCTCTAATTCCTATATTTCTTCTGTAACACCAGGTGCTGCTTTGTAGCCCAGGAACCCCACTGTCCTTAATATGTTAGGCACCTGAATCACACAGAAAAGCAACAGATTAGCCTCATAGGTTGTTGGGGCAAAAGGAAAGGCCCGGGTTCATATTCATTCTTTTCTTGGGATTTATTAAACATATGCATGGCTCATGATTATTTATGTCTCCAGTTAGAGAAAGATATAGAGATTCTCCAACAAGAGACTGGAGTTGGGATCTCAACTCTTCACAAGGAAAGGGTCTTTTGTGTGGCTGCGAGAGCTGTCATGAACCAATGGACACAAGGAATATACATGCCTAGTCAATCACAGGAGTT
>CM053625.1:230128444-230171180 GCA_028646595.1 Phalanger gymnotis
AAAAAAAACCTACTTTGTAAAACACGTGTTTAACAGAGTAATGGAATATGCTTAAAAACAGGCTCCAATTGCATCTAGCTAAAGGTGTAGTAAAGAGTAGTTCAATTTGTCATGGGCCACCATCAATCAGACCAGTCTATACCTCTTTGGTTAACTATCCACATCTTGGCATTGTTTTTCCTCCGTGCTCTGGTAAGAGAAAACTCACATCAGGCTGCTTTTCAAACTGCCATACTAGCTTATGCACTGCAGAGTCATGTTGGCTGCCATGAGAAAAGCACCAGGCCCTCTTTTGTCTGGATGTGTTCCTGGGCTCTTTTCTAGTCCTACCTCCCTCCCAAAACCACATGATTTTTCTAGGACATGAGAGAAAAGTCCAAATCCAAGCAATCTATGCGGGTCCAGGTCATTTTCCCGCCTTTTAAAGGAGGTGCTACACCATTTTACCACCATTCCTTTACAATAAGGAACCATGTTTCTGATTCTATTCATGAGTCCAAATCTCAAGGGTATTTATGAGATCAAATGTGTTTCCTTGCTTTAACATCTCTAGCTTATCTTAATAGTTTCCTATTCTGTGTACATTTATGTATAGGCATCTGAGGCCAAAGCTTCTTTTTTTAGATTTGCTCATAAATTTCAGTCGTGTGTGACTTTTCATGACCCTATCTGGGGTTTTCTTGGCAAAGATACTGGAGTTGTTTGCCATTTCCTTCTCCAGCTCATTTTACAGATGAGAAGACTGAGGCAAACAGGATTAAGTGACTTGCCCAGGGTCACACAGCTAGTAAATGTCTGAGTCCACATTTGAACTCGGATTTGACTCCAGGCCTGGTGCTTTATCCTCTTTATCCACTGTACCTCCTAGCTGCCTCTAGGTACCTCTACTGCTCTTTTATTTTTATATTATAGTGATTCCCTATGACATCTCTCTAGCTAGCTATACATATGCAGTTTAGATGAAGAAACTTCCCTAAGATCACATAGCTATTTAGTGGTAGGACTCAAATCCAAATCTCCTAATTCCATGTCCAGGGCTCTTACTATGTTTCCCCTTTTTTCTTTCTTTTCAGTATACCTGTGCCTAAGTCTCTGAAAAGTCCTAGTGTTATCTTACTAGAAGAGGAAAGAGAATCTGATATCTCCCAATACCTTAGTGTAAATTTGTTCCACATTTTACACACACAACCTTCTAGTAGTATTTACACAACAAAAGACAACCCCAAGGGCTACAGCAGCCAAAAGGATCTTAGGTTTAGAATAGGAAGGGAATGTAAGGACCATCAACACTAGCTCTCTCATTTCACAGATGAGAAAACTGAGGCAAACAGAGTTAAGTGGACTTGACCAGGGTCACACAGCTAGTAAGTATCTGAGATCAGATGTGAGCTCATGAAGATGAGTTGGCCTGACTACAGGCCCAGCACTCTATCCACTGTGCCCCCTAGCCGCCCTACTAAGTAAATGAAGTGGTATTTGATCTCATATCTTCCTGATTCCATATGCAGTGCCTCTCTTAATACCATATTTCTTAATGACACAAAGATGAATAGCAGGGGTCACAGTGACCTTACTAATTCCCCTAAGTCCCCCTGTAGAGGCTAGCATATACTCAAGTATAAAGCCAGATCTGGTGCCTGTTTGGAAAATCTAGTTGTAATAGTAGGGGCAACCAGTTTATGAATGAGACCTTGCAAGTGACCCTTGCAAACTAACCACAGCCACTCATTGGTCCCAGTCATTCAACATTCTAATGCAGAAATTTGGAGGTCAATCATCAAAACATCTACATTATCTGGAAACCAGGACTCCACATCCGTGTTCTGCAGAGGAATTCAAACATTTCAGTGGTAGACTAGTTCCTTTCTTTAGATACAAACAATATCCAAAAACATAACAAAGCAGCAAGGGTCTGGTAGCAATTATGCAATAAATAAGGAAAAGTTGTTTCTCCTGGAATAAAATATTCAAATACACATTATTTGGCTTAGGAATTGCAGCCTACATACTGTGCACTTCTGGCAACAGGAGAGTTCAAGGCCTCATTGATCTGGAATTATTCCTTGGAATTGTTATGAAATAATCCACAGCAGGGAGGAGATATTTGGAGAAAGTTATAAACGTAAGGCTGCTCACTTAAGACTGTCCTACTTAACCTTTGGATGTCGTTCTTAATTGATTTTTTTTTGGAGAGGAGAAGGCAGGGCAATTGGGGTTAAGTGACTTGGCCAAGGTCACACAACTTGAGAGTGTCAAGTGTCTGAGGCCAAATTTGAACTCAGGTCCTCCTGACTCCAGGGTTGTGCTCTACTCACTGCACCACCTAGCTGCTCCCTTGATTGATTTTAAAAGGTTTTCAAGGAACATTAAAACTAGCACTTATTCAACAAACACGATCAGGCCTGCATTATCTATATGGCACTGGGGCTACCCAGATAGGCACACCATTTACCCTGATCTCAAGGAGCTTACAATCCTTATTCTTTCCATTTTTATCTCCATTGTCTGGCACGTAGTAGGCACTTATTAGTGTTTGTTGGTTGAATGAGTGTCAATGGGGGAAGGACAGGTACACAAATAACTATGATATAAAGGAACTTGAAATAGATGAAAAGGAAAGGTTTAGGCAAAGCAGTTTAAAGAGGTGGTAATCATTATCAGTTGAGTAGAACAAGGCAAGAGAAGAGGAAGGCCTCATGGAGGATGTGGCACTCAAATGGGATCTCGAAGGAAGGAAAGGATTTCAACAGGTGGAAATGGTGGGTTCCTGGGGTGGGGACAGTGGCCAGAGTCCCGTAGTTCTGCTATCTTTTCCTTCAGGGAACTTAAGACTCATTAAAGAACCCTGGTACTTTTTGAAAATCTAGTTGTGACCTAGCATAAACAAGTGCATTTGCGAAAGAGATGGTGTAAATAAGTTCTCCCCGAGAGACAAACCAAGCCAACCACTATCCCAGGCGTGCAAGAGAAGGAATCCAGATTCCTGTGTTACTCTCTGAATAGATCCAATCTAACTGAGCAAACATGCATTCAATGTCAATTAGGGATTTAGAATTTTGGACAAGTGAGGCTCGTGTTATAGTTGTAGCTCCCCTAACGACTGTAACTTTCAGGAGGAGGTGGTAAGACTTGTATTCAGGAAGCTAAACAATCCTTGAGCAGAGTAATACAGTGGAATGAGCGCTGCTATAGAGTCAAAAGACCTAGTTTCAAATCCTACTTCCACTGTTTATTACCTGTGTGACCTTGGGTCAGTCACTTAATTCTCTGGGCCTCAGTTTCCTTATCTGTATGGGAGGGAGTTTAGAGCAGATGTCCCTTCCAGATGCTGATCTATGATCTTTTCTCTAATTTTCCTAAGGCATTTTTTTCCCTAATCACAAGCTACTTTATATTATACTTAATGGTGTATTTATTCTATTCCCTCCCCTTCAGAAGACTGTAACCTCCCTGAGGGCAGGTACTGTTTAATTTTTGTTTTTGTATTTCCATAGTAGTTGCTTAATAAATGCTTGTTTGATGAATAAACAAATAGTTTGTGTATACCCAAAATGGAGCAATACTCCTAAATTCCTCAGTGTAGTTATAACTCTGGTAGTATTCCTCTACATTTAAATATTTCAATGATTCTATCATCTCAACCAGCCATTTACTAAGCACCTACTATGTGGCAGGCACTGTGTTTGGTGCTAAAGAAACAAAGATGTAAAGATATAAAAGACAAAGGTGTAAAATAGTAGCTACTTCTGAGGAGTTTACAATTTAGCAAGGGGCCATTTGATACATACATATGTATATGTATGTATATATATCTATATGTACACACACATACACACACGTGTGTGTGTATGCAAGGACATACAAAAATGTACCAAATAAGTACTAGATAATATGGGGAGGAAGGCTATAGCAGGAGTGAGAAAATGTGGAAAAGCCTCATGTAGAAAGTGGCACTTGAGTTGAGCCTTGAAGGAAATTAAGGATTCTAACAGGCAAAGGTGGGATGGGAATGCTCCAGACATGGGGGGACGGCCAAGGCATGGAGACGGGAGATGGGATGCTGTGTATGAGGAACAGTAATATCATTTTGGCTAAATCAGTAGGCATGTAGGTTAATAATTGTAATAAGTCTGGAAGAGTCTATTGGGGACAGCATATGAAGGTCTTTGGGTGCCAAACAGAATTTATATCTGGTCCTGAAAGTAATAGTAAGCTGATAAACATTTAGGAATGTTTCAGGCACTGTGCTAAACACTGGGATATGAAGAAAGGGAAAGGCACAGTCCCTGTTCTCAAGGAGCTTATGGTGTAGGGGGAAGACAACATGCAAATGACTTTGACCAAGCAAGTTATACATAGGATAAGTTGAGGACAACAGAGGGAAGGTATTAGAGTTGAGAGGGATTAGAAAAGGCATAGAAGATGTGATTTTAACCAAGATTTGAAGGAATCTAGGAAACAGATGAGGAAAGAGAACATCCTGAGCATGGAGGCTGGCCAGCAAAAATGCTCGAAGTCAGGAGACGGAGGAAAAGCAAGGGGACCAATATTGGGATCCCAGAGTATGTGGTGGTATCTAAGGTACAATAGTTCATTGAACAGGAGAATAACGTGGTAAGACTTGTACTTTAGGAAAATCATTTTGACAATGCCTAGAGAGTGGATTGGAATGAGGAGAGCCCCGAGAGAAGTAAATTAATGAAGAAATGATTGCATTAGGCTAAGATAGAAATGATGAGGGAGGCCTTGAACCAGAGTGATGGTTGAATGAAGGTAGTTGAGTGAAGGGTACACACGTGAGGGATGTCATGCAGGTAGAATCAACAAGACTTGGTAATTAGTTAAGTATAAGGGATGATAGAAAGGGAAGGGTCAAGGATGACTCCAGAGTTGTAAATCTAGGTAACTAGAGGCATAGTAGAGGAAGCTGGTGACCCAGTGGCTAAAACATTGGGCTTAGAGTCAGGAAGACCTGAGTTCAAATCCAGCCTCAGACAGTAACTAGCTGTATGATGCTGGGCAAGTTACTTAACTTCCATTTGCCTCATTTTCTTTGACTGTAAAATGGGGGCAATAATAGCACCTACCTCACAGAGTTGACGTGAGGATCAAATGTGATAATATTTATAAAAGTGCTTAAAGACACAGTGCCTCATATGCAGTGCGAACTACATACATGCTTATTCACCTTCTGCCCAACAGGAATCAGGAGGTAAGGTGGCTTTGGGTGGAATGGTGAGTTCCATTTTGGACCTGTTGAGTTTGAGATGTCTCTAGGACATCCAGTTTGAGACATCCTATTTCAGAGAGAAGTTTGGGGTCATTAAAAACATGGTGCCATCTCCCAAAGATAGACCAGCATGTTTTCTTCCTCCTACTCTACTCTGGGCCCAGTTCATTGCCCATCTGTAGCACAGCATGTCTCAAAAGTCTCGGTGTAGTATTCTGCCTGGTCCAGGAGCCTGAACTAGGAGCACTGAGTGAAAGTTGCAAAGAGGAAGATTTGTGCTTGAGGTAAAGACAAGCTTTTTAACAATTAGAGCCATCCCTCAGTGGAAGAGGCTGCCTTGGGAAGTGGTAGGTTCCTCCCCACTGGAGATCTTAAGGCAGAGGCTGGATGAATTTTTAGGGATTCGTAGAGGGAATTCCTACTGAGGTTTGGGTTAGACTAAATGACCACTGAGGTCCCTTCTGATCCTGACATTCTATCCATTCTTCCCCAGTATCTTGCAGGCTCCCAAAGATGACCCCAAATGATTACATACCAAAGAAAGCAAATAGATTCAAAACCTATTGAAAGTCACCACAAGCCATTGACTGCCTTGAAGCTGACTTAATTGCAGCCGCCAGATGTAGACTAGGCAATTTTGCATTGAGCTCATATCAGGTCTGGACTTAAGCCTGAATCTATAGCCATTCTTAGACTAGAAATCAGCTTTCTTTGGCTATAGCCCCCCAAATTTGTCTAGTACCTTTTCACACCTACCACCTATTCTACTTCCTCTCACTGGAAAACTTCCAAACGCCAAACTCCCATTGGAAACACATAGTCCCAAAAGAAATCCTTTACATATTAGGATCTCCACATTAAAGGCATCTGCACTGCCCCAAACTCAATACAGACGCCCAGCTTCAGCAGGGTAGGTGGGACAGGAGACAGATAGGGAGATTGACACTTCACACATGAAGGTAACCATAACAACGTGGACAGCGATATCCCTAGGAGCAGATCTCATGTCATTCTGTGCATATTTGGAAAACAAGAAGACCATAACACATGGAAAATGACTGAGCCACAAATACCATGAGTTTATTTACTTAGCAACATAATGTGGTTTCTACAGACTTCCTCATACAACTTGTTGCCTCTAACTCATCTCTTTCTTGCCAATACCAAACAGGAAACTGAACAGTTTCCATATGGACAATTGAGATCTCTGTTCTGTCTAGAAGACAATTCATCCCTGAAGCTTGAAAAATCCTGAAGAGTCCAAAATTACATGACTGTGTCCAGAATTGTACATGGCCTTGATTTTCGGGAAACTCTTAGACTTAAGGAAAAACTTCCAGACAATTAGAGCTTTCCAAAATGGAATGGACTGCCTAGGAAGGTTGTGAGGTCCTGAACATCATTGAAGGTTGTCAAGTAAATAATGAATGGGTTGTTGTAATAGGGCTATTTTTTCAGATACGTGTTGAACTCGAAGGAAGTCTTGACCAACTTGGAGATTCCGTAATTCTGTGAACTTGTACTATATTACACCACCATGCAAAACCCATCTTTCTTTAAATGTGTAAATCACTCAGAGAATTATAGACATGTCTCCTCCCTTCATACAAATTGTTTTAGAGACTGAGTTTTCATAAAACTATAAAGGATAGTCCTCTAGAGGCAGCTAAGTGAAACAAGTGGATAGAGTGCTGGGCCTGGAGTCAGGAAGACCTGAGTTCAAATTCCAGCCCCAGATACTCACTAGCTGTGTGACCATGGGCAAGTTAAGTAACTTCTGTTTGTCTCAGTTTCCTCAACTTCAGAATGGGGATGGTAATTGCACTCACTTGCAAGGTTGTTGTGAGGAGCCAATATAATCCAATATACATTTATTAAGCTCCTACTATGTGCCCAGCACTATGCACAACACACAAGGAAAGTAGGGGTAGGGGGCAGGACTGGCATGGGGGCATCTTGTTCTGTGCAATTGAAACCAGGCAGAGCAGCAGATGCAAAGTGGAGAGATCTGACGGTCCAGTCCCTGCCTTCTATAAATGAAGGCATTGAGGGGCATTTTGTAATTCGTTCTCCAGCCCTCCAATCAGAGGGGAGAGGAGACTAAGAGGTGGTGTCAGTCAAGGTTTAGGTTAGCAGTATGGTGTTGAGATTAGAAGTGATGAGTTTATCCCTGGAGGAACAGTTGAAACCAGATGTAAAATATCAAATGAGATAATATTTGTAAAAGCTCTTAGCACAGTGCCTGGCACATAGTAGGAAATATATTAATGCTTCTTTTCTCCATCACTTCTTGGATTTGTACCCCTAAAGGGGTAGGGAGAGATAGGAGACTTATGCATCTTCTACTTACCAGGAAAATGGTCACTTTCCTTCCACCACCTATAGGGTTTTAAGGGATCCACATAGTCCTAGGAAATTCTCCCAATCTGGTTCTACATCATTTTTAAACACAAGTCTCATGGTGGCCTCACAAGTATCAAGAACAGAGGATGTGCACAAGGTCAGAGTGAATCTTTTCTTAAACTGGATAACCAAGTAGAGAATCTGGAGTGTAGATCCTTTGCAGTGTATGGCCCAGAAAGGAAAAGCTAAAGAACACTAATTCTTTCTCTTTGCTAAATCCCTTCGTTTTGAAGACTCAGAGGTCCTCAGAGGTAGCTGGGTGGCAAAGTGGATAGAGTCCTGGGCCTGGAATCAGGAATCAAATCCAGCCTAAGATACTTACTGGCTGAGTGGCACTGGACAAATCACTTAACTTCTGTTTGCCTCAACCTCCTCAACTGTAAAATGGAGATAATAATGACATCTACCTCCTAGGGTTGTTGTGAGTATCAAATGAGAAAATATTTATAAAAGTGCTTTGCACAGTGCCTAGTACATAATAGGATTTTAACAAATGCTTGTTCCCGTAATCTTTCTTAGCTTCGCAATCACTTTATTTCCAGCCCTTTGTTCTCTTTCCTTTGGTATTAATTTCTTCTTACCTAAGGTTTCCATGACTTTGCCCAGAGAGAACCCCATGATACTCAATACAGGGGAACCTTACACAAACTTTCCAAAAATCTGATTAAAATAGCATAACCAAACTCTGCCATAACATCCTCAACCTCACTCTCTCGATGTAAGACCAGTTCCCTGAGACTAATATAACTCAGTCCTCACTCTGGCTCCTCCCAGTAGGACTGAGACCACTGGATAGCTCCTGCTTCCACCCCACTAGCTCAGTGTTAACTCTAGCCAGGCAGCTTCCACCCTTCCCAGTTATGAGATCTATGGAATTCCTGTTCATTTCTATTCCTATGAAACTAACCATCCCCAATAATATTATTTCACCTAATGTTATACATTTGTGGAAAATTAATTATGCACAATAAAGTGTGCCTATTTAAAAAAATGTTGATATAGGATGAAAGACTGGAAGTACACATCTAGTGTTCAAATGTCACTCATATAGTGACTATTTCCTATTTATTTTTGTGAAATATAGGTGATACTTCGTGTGCATAAATGGACTGTGACATATTACTAGTGATGGTTTTTGTGCAAGAAGTGGAATAAAAAACATCAACCAGAAAATAGGTGATTGGAAAGAGAGGTGAACCAGCCATGTATAGAAAACAAGGGATAACAGATGGCTAGCCTGCATAATGTTTAAGATCTAAAAAAAAAGTCTCCAGTGTGCTAAAGCATTTATAGAAGGACATGATAAAGAGTCGCAGGACGAGAAGGTATTTATGGAGTACCTGTGTCGATGAGATCACAGATCCATTCAACTACTGATGAACTGGAGTATGTCATGTATGACTCTCCTTTGTCCCCCTTTGTCTCTAAAATGCTTTGCCCATATTTTCAGAGGACTAGTCTTTACCTGATGGCACAGTCTAGGAATGATTAAAATAATTATGAAAGCAGAAGATCCAGAAGATGCGCTGATACAGACAGAAAATTTGGTCTGCGTTTTTGTCACTCAAATTTTAATATTTAACATTATATTTGGGATTTGGTTTTGTTTTCCAACAGTTTCATTCAAGTACTCTACCTGCAACCTTGTTCAACATATCTTCATTTTCAGAAAGACAGTACCGTAAAAAGGGAAAAGCACTGGACTTTGAGTCAGGAAGAGTTTTAGTTTTGAATTTGAGTTTGTAAGGAAAAACCTCCTCACTGTTCAATCCTTCCCAAAGTAGAATGGATTGCCTTGGGGGATAGTAGGGAGCTAGTGCTCTGCAAGCAGAATTGGCAGCAAAGTTGCAGAAGTTAGTTTTGGTCACGTACCAGTGTGACTAGATGGACTCTCAGGTCCTTTGGTTGGGAAGGAGGGGTCCCTACTGGTGTGACCTTGGATAAAATCTATCTGAAGCTTTGTTACCTCAGATCTGTATAATAGTGTAACAGTAAGGCAATAATAACGATGTAGATGATAATTGCCTATGTGGTTCTGTATCACAAAGTATACGAGACTCTCCACATAGAAGGTGGAAGAAGTAAACCATTTACTCAGACACCAGAGAACCATATCCTACAAGCCATTCATCCAATCTATCAGAGCAGTAATACATTCCATACAGAATATCACAACATGGAGCCTGGCCATCCCAAAACCTCTCTGGTCCCCTGCTGGGGTCTTCCCCAAAACAAACTCACAGTACAGCTAAGTCAACCTGTTCAGTTCTGACCATCACAAGGGCAGCCATTAGCAGCCATAACTGCCCTCTCTCCCTCTTTCTCCATTTCCTGTGACATAACTTCCTTTTCCTGTCAGGAAGCTCCTCCCACCACATGTAACTTGGGCTTCCTGTGACATAAGCAGGACACATGACCTATTAACAGGTGGAAAAGTTCTTCAGATCGAAATTGCTACTACAAATGGGGATAGTAATAATTGCATTACTTCCCTTGTGTGGTTATGAAATTCACATGAGATAATATATTGTACTATAAGAAATGAGAAAATAGACGATTTCAAAAAGACATGGAAAGATTTATATGAACTCATGCAGAGTAAAGTAAGAAAAACCAGAAGAGCAATTTGCACTATAACATTAGTATTATACAAATGACCAATTCTGAGAACATTTATAAACCTATGAAGAATGGAATGAGCAAAACCAGAACATTTATACAGCGACAACACTGTAAAGACAAACAATTTTGGAAGCTGTAAGAGCTATAATTAGCACAATGACCATTCGTGATTCCAGAGGATTGATGATGAAATACACTATCCATTACAGAGAGGTGATAGATTTAGAATGCAGAATGAGATCTTTATTTACACACACATGCACACACACATGCACAAATACACAAATTTGTGTACAAAGTACACAAATACCAGTAGGAATTTTTTTGCTTGACTACGAATGTCTATTTGTTACAAGAAATTTTTTGTTGTTCTTGTTTTTAAATGGAGTAGAGAGATGGGAGGGAGATTTCTGTTTATGTTTAAAAATAGAGATATGGGAAGGTGCTCCAGATGTGAAATGTTGCATACTCTTTCAGATGAGATTGTATTACTAGTTTTATCTAACTATTTTATCTTTTTACAAATGAACTTTCATAAAGTGGAAGTGATATAAAAATACATATCAATAAAACTGAAAGTGACAAAAAAAGATACAATATTCGAAGTGCTTTGTAACCAGAAAGCACCGCAAAAAGATAATATTATTATAGACTTACACTAGAAATAATTGTTTTGTGACAGATGTGAACAGGGATTAATAAGGCATGCATAGATCTGCCATCCTGCCTCTAGACAAGTATGACCTGGGTATGTTGGGAAGATGGACTCCTTGGCTTCTTCCAGTCCAGTGATCAATGAGAGGATTGCTTTGTCATCTCAGAAAGTAAAAATCCTTTAGCTTTGAAGTCACATTCACGGTCAATGGAATTAAGTCAGTGATTCCAGAATCTCCAGTGTGCCCTTAGAGCTAAGTCCTTGCTATGGCAAGGAACAGGAAGGGCAGCTTTGGGCATGCCTGCTTCAACTCCCAGTTATCTAAGTATTAATACAGAACAGTATCCAATCCTTTCCTCTGTTAAAAGCTTCTTTCTTCACCTAGAAAATTTCTACCCATAGTGTTGAGTGACAAGCATAGGAGTGGGGAGATGGACACAATTGTGGGAAAGATAACACAGACCAGTATCAAGAATACCCCACTCGTTTCCAGTGGAATGTAAACTCCTTGAGAGAAGAGTCTGTTTTTCATTTTGCTTTCAAATCCTCAGTAACTAGCTCAGAAAGTCACACAGTAAGCACTTAAGAAACGCTTGTCGAGTTGAATTAAATTTCATAAACACCTCAAATCTTTCCTTCCTCCACAAAAATAATGGGGATTGAGAAAAGGCCTTTTTTAAAAAAGAATTCCAGAGATGTAGCCTTGTTTACTGTCCCATAAGTCTTCAATAAGTACAAGTTTTGTATCCCAGCTGTATCCTACACACAAGTATTTCAGATTTATTTCCCTGACTGTGTTTTTTGGCAGGTATTTTTGTTACATAATAGTACAAACTAAACTTTAATCATGGGCTCCCTGAACAAATTGGTGATTCAGCCCCCACCATGGCTGACAAACCAGCCATTCTCCATCTTCCATATGTCTGGGGAGCTCCAGCCAATTGAAACTTCCTTATGTAGCTAAATTCAGTTAGGTAAACCTTAAGTCAACAGTAATGCCCCTTATTTCAGCCAAATGCCCATAAAACAGTCATTTCGGAACATTTAAGAAGAAATCTTGGTTCCTGTGAATTCTTGATGGTGTTGGAGACTGAATATCTGTCCTTGTGCCACAAAGAAGTGTTCCCTTTTCCATTTCCATCAGTGGAGAGGGTTTGAATGAAATCCCTCAGGATAGAATCCCCAAATGAGTTCCCTCTTTTATCCATTCCTGTCCCAGTCTAGCTAGTTGTAAAGCCTTTCCAACTAAACAGCCAATCAAAGGAGGCTACCCCTACCCACATGGTAGGGGATGCTGAGCATCTCCATGTTAGGTAACCTGGGTTCGCCCAGGACAAACCCCTCTACATGTAAAAACATAGAAGCTGGACTAGATAAACTCTAAGATCCCTTCAAATTCTGGATTTACCATCGTATGATCACACAAAGCAAGCTTCTAGATTCTCCATTCTCATGTCCAAACCTATTGCTTAGGAGCAGCAGTTTCTTCTTCCATTATCCCAGTTTTTTTTATCTCCTTCTCCTCTTTCCACATTCCAGTTTTCCTTTTTCTCCTTGACTCACAGGATCATAGGACTTCAGAGCTAGAAGGGATCTTAGAGATCCTCTAATATAATCTATTCTTTTTACAGAGGAGGCTGAGGCCCAGAGACAAGACTTGCTCAGGTTCACTCAGGTAGTAAGTAGATGCATAGGAATTCTGATTCAAGTCTTTTGAATCCATCAAACAGTAAATAGATTCTCACCCATGTGAGGTGATTTGCAGACCCCTTACCCACAAAATGTTAGTATTACCGCTTTTCTCCCACTAGATTTCAATGATGCTGGAAGAGAGAGTGAGGTTGAAAACATTGTACAACTCTGCCTCACTTAAATTCAATTCACAAACAAGTCATCACCCCATGATGCCATCGGTCCCCTTTGAAAACAATGACAAACAACAGCAGCAGCAACAACAACTGTTATAGCTTCATTCCTTTGGGTTGTGAAGCCTTTTGGATCTTTAAGAGCTCTTTTTCAACATATTTGAACTTAACTAATAATTGGTTAGTTGTAAGCTGCCAGCTCAAAAGAATTGGGATAGAAAATGGGTTATAAGGTTGGAAGGGAGAAAATAAGAGGAAGGAAGGTAGGTGAGTGAGTGGCCAAATCAGCAAATCCTGACTTTACAATTTCATCTTCTCTTTGTCAACATCTTGTATTATCCTTCTCTCCTGGCCTCTTTTTAAATCTTTCCTTAAAAAGCATAGAAGGGGAGGGTCTAACTCAGGTGTCTATTTTTATTCCTTATGAACTCTTTCAGCAAGGGGAGAAGTCCTTGACATCTAACTTAAGAAAATGACAAAAAGGCTTTGAAATAATAAGGATAGTTTTGCCTAGTAGGTGGTCAGTAAGGAGCCATGGAAGGGAAGAGACTTAAGTCATCACAAACGCAACCACAACCACCATCCTCCAGCTCCGGGTACATTGATTTTGTCTGTGTCCCCTCAGTGTGGAGATTAGTGTTTGGAAGATGGTGTAGCTTTCACATATCATTCATCTCTCTTCCCTGGTCTCTTCTATTTTCATTCCCCATCAGCCCATGGCAATGTCAGGACTTCCAACATCAAACTTCTGGTGCCCAGTGCTCTCGTGCTGACCACAGAAACTCCTGTCTGAGCTTAAAATTAAATTATAAAACTCTTACCTCTAAGAGATTAAGGGTTTAAACCTCCAAGTACAGGATACTTGTCGTTTTTACATCTTAATTCGTATTTTTTTTAAGTTACCTCTAATTGAGGTGATTGGACCCCAGCTAAAGACCATATCTCTGGCAGTAACCCATGAGTGGGCTGCAATGAGGAAAACTATCCCTCCCTGCTACAGGAACAAGCTGACCCTGTAGAATTTCCTTGTACCGACAGAACTATCCTGTACTGACTCTCACAGTTACTTTATACAATCCAGAGGTCAAGCTATAGACAACAACTCCCAAGGCTATATTGTACAAACAGGACCACTAGTTGACTTAGTGACGGAGGAGACCCAAAAACACACCTGTTAGAAGACTACACCCTCACCCCAGGATTTCCAAAAATGTATTCTGAGTAGGACACCTGCACCCAAGATACAGAAATCGTATATTCCTTTAAGAACTGCAGCACCTAATTAGCATAGTTAACACACCATGCCCTGAGCTTTCCTCATAAAGTCTTTTACTTAACCTCCACTAGGTTTAGAGTTCCCTAAGGAGCTTAGCCCGATTTATAATGTCACAATCAAGTTTTGCCACTTTACTTGAAGACAGGTTGAGTCCTCGAATTCTTTCCACACTCCAATATTTTTGGGGGTCCCCACACAGCAAGAGTCTCCATTTCTAAGTGTATCCTTCCTCCAATCCAGCAAGTCATCTCTTTAAAAATGACAACAACAGCAACAAAGGAAGAAGGAAAAAACACAATTCAGCAAAATTAATCAACACATCAACAGAGTATAATAAAGGTTTGAGAATTGACTGACTTTCTGGGATTTGGAGTTCAGTAGGGCAAGCATTCTTTCTCATTCTTTCTCAATCTTATGAGTAATTTGGACTATCTCAATCTTTAAGCTAGAAAATAGACTTGAATCATATCTAGGAGTTTTTAAAAGAGAGACTCAGCCTTAAAGAGAAAAGCTGAGGTAGAAGGTAAAGAGAAACAATATCCCCAGTCCTACTCAGAACTTGACTGGCTGAGCTGGACAGTGAACGGAGTCATATTAGGGAAAGGAAAAATTGAGGTGAGCCATCAGGTCCCAGCAGCCATCTTATTACAGAGGACCAAGACAGAAGCTGCCAGACATACTCACTGCTTCAAGGACTGAAGAGAAGTCCCAAAAGTTCTATTCTTTCCCCTAATTTCCCCTACCCATGTAAGTCTAGTACCAGGCACAATCATATATTCTGCTCATTTTTTTTTTCCACCTAAGCATTTTCTGTATCCTGATTTTCCCCCAAATGTAAAGAAGCTAGCTGGAAATAAAATTTAAATTAGGGCAGAAAACCAAACTTCTATCTGAATATTAGGAATTTTCCTGACTAGGGGCTCTAAGCTATTATAATTGTATTAATAATTTTTTTGTATGCTACAAACTCCCTAAGAGAGAAGAAAAAGAGACCACATGGACCTGAGAGCAATTATGTTGCACTTAGCTCTAAATACAGTGATTCTACCAAACCACACTTGAACAAGAAGTGAATTGTTTTAAATGAGTGTGACAAATTAAATGTTTAGTACCTTGAGCCAGAAGGGAAGGAGGAGGAGAAGGAGGAGACCAGCAAGTTCTGAAAGTTAAAGCCTGGGTGAGATTAAGCTCCACCTCTGCTGGAAGGAAGGAAGGAAGAAAAGAAAGGATCTAGTTCCTTAATCTGCAGTACCATTGTTACACAAGGCTGACAAAATATTAAATATTCCATACCTATAGTCTCTCACCTCTGTAAAGAGAGGTACATCTTCTAATCTCTTCTTCAGAACCAAACTTGATTATTATAATTATACGGGATTCAATTTTGGTGAAGATATTGTTCATTATTGAATATAATTTAATAAAGCCTGATCACTACTAATATCCTACATTAAAAATACCCCTAATTTGTGTAGAGATGATTTTCACAAAGATTTCATACAGATGGAAGGTTAGGCCTATGAGTCAAAAGGCCGAGATACTGGCTGTGTGACTCCGAGCAAATCACTTCATCTCTTTTAGCCTGTTTTCTCATCTTTAGGATGGGGCAAATGACAGTACTTACTTCGGAGGATAATTGTAAAGATCAGTTGTGAAAATATATGTAAAGAGCTTTGCAAACCTTAAAGTACTGGATAAATGTTAGCTAGTATTACTGTTGTTGTTGCAAATATTCTCTTGGGTTGGCTTTTTCAGTATTAAGATCTGAGATTTTCACACCTTTGGTTTTTTTCCCCCCTCAACATTAGTCCCTTGATACGGTCACAATTGTGTCATCTCCAAAATAGATCTTGTCCACATATACTTGGTCAAATCTGGCTGTTTTTAGTGTTTTGTTTTCTCTTTAGTGCCTTTTCTACCAACATATGTAACGCTGTGATTTATTTTAGGGTCCAAATGCTCTGAGTCTTCTGTCTTTCATGGAGATAAGTTTCCTATAATGACTTTTGCAGATCTTTCCCATTTTTTTTTCTTTTTGTAATTCTCCTTTCACCTTCATCCTTGAATTCTCTTGGTGGTTATTTGCTTAGTTGGATTTCTTTCCAACTTTTCTTTAAACTGTTTTTTCCCTTCCAATATTATTTTCTTCTTTATAAAACCATGTTATCCACAATTTCCTATTAATCTTTCTTTGTACAATTTTACAAACTGGTTGCTGCCTTTCTTAATCTGACAACTAAGTTAAAGCCTGCTAACTGAAGGACTTTTTGGGTTCTTTTGGTTTCTTTGTTGTAGTAATTTATTTTCATTGGCTACAAATCTGGATAAAATTTTTACATTTACTACCAACATCATTTCTGTTGTACCTTACATATTTTTTTATTTTCCATTACTCGTTTAAAGATTCAGAGTTAAATCTTCTTAACTATATATCGTATTCTTTTTTCATTATTGTTATTATTGTTTTTCTTATTAATTTTGATCTTAGATCTGAGGTATGTCTTATGGTATGACTCTACAGAAAGAGATATCTCTCCATTAATAACAAGTCTTTTCCCATCAATTAAATTATAATCTATTTTTGTGGTGTTATTTGCTTCTCAATATACCTAGTGCATACCAAATATTTCTCAAAGAAAGTAATCATAATATAGAGGCATGAGACTTACGTGATCTACAAGTCTTTGGCTTTTCTCGTCCCTTCTTTTTGAAATATACTTTCCCATTTTTTTTCTCTCACACCTCACCTTTTTTCATCTTTGCATTTAACTAGCTATTAGAAATTCATTTAATTTAGAGTATCTCATCAAGCTCTTCAAAGAATTTTCCTACCAATCCATCCTCAGCAACTGATGGAGTTGCTTAAGCTGCATTATTTCATGATGGTCTTCATGTTAATATTTATCATTAGTACTGCAATACATGATGACTAAACATTCCATAAAATAATATTTCTTAGTGTCTATTAACAGACAAAACACAGAGAACATCTTGTCTAACTCATTATTTTTTGGATGAGGAAACTATTTCTCTAAACATGTTCTACAGCTTTTTCTGGGGTCATAGGAGTGGTCTTTCTGGGTCCAACAATTTAGAACATAAGGAATCACATTCACGTTGGACAATCAAGAGAAACACTGACTGTCAATCCAAAGGCAAATCCTTTTGCCCTAATTTGCCACTTCTCAGCTCAATACTGCCTTTTTCTTCTGTCCCATAATCTGAGAACAAGAAAGTCACTTGCTTACCTCGATGGCAGTTGAATTCAGAAGCAGAGGGAAATACCTCACACAGACTGCATAGTCAGTGTGCCTTCATTTAGAGCAGCAGGAAGCCATGGATTCAGACACTATACCTGGATTTTTTTTTTCAATGTAGATGGTTAATGTGACAACTGCTGTTAATATATTAGGCTGGGCAAAATGAAATAAGAAGGATCAACCGGCATAATTCCGGCTATAATTTCATACTTCTCCAGGGATAAGGAAAGAATGTAGACTCTTTTCCCAGTCCTGGATTAAATTTGAGGCCTGCAAACATAATCAGACAAATTATCCCTTTCTTATTACATGGAAAACAGTAACATACACTGGAGCCACAGAGAAAAGAGAGTACTGCCTTTCAAAGCCCCTGAAATGACAGATTACATTCTCTCCCCTTCAAGTCAATCCTCTGAGGATTTTCATTTCTGGGAGAGTACTGAATCTGGTAGCAGAGTCAGTCAATCAATAAACATCTGTTAAGCACCTACCATGTGCCAGATACGATGCTAAATATTGGAGATAAAAAGAAAAACAAAAGTAGTCTCTGCCTTCAAGGATCACACATGCTTATGTGTGAGACAACATGCAAATAACTATGTACATATAAATAGAAGGTAATACCATAGAGAAGATATGGTCTGGGAGGTGTGGAGAATAGGGCCGGAAAGGTCTCCTGAAGAGCGTAGGATTTGAACCAAGTCTTGAAGTAAGCCAGAGAAGCTCAGAGACAGAAGTGAGGAGGGAGCAAATTCCACTTTCCTCTTTGCATTAGAAGAACAAAGCAGAAAAAGAATGATCAAAATAAGATTCAAAATACATAGGATAATAAAAAACACATTATTCATTTCTCTTTGAAGACTCCCTGTTTCTTCTTATCTAAGACTCCTTTGTTAAAAAAAATGTTCAGGATATATTTTTTCCCATCACTAAGACATTGCATTGTCAGCCTCTCCTAGTCTCTTGTCCATCTTTTTCTCACTAACAGAACAGGTGTGAAGCAAAGGGGACAGCATGACACGGTGGAAAGAGTGAAGGATGTGGAGTCAAAAGATGAGGATTCAAACCCCATCTCTTCCTCGTGACTAGACAAGTCACTCACCTTCTCTGAGCCTCAGTTGTGAGACAAGAGGCGGTTGTCTGACATGACCTCTAAATTTCCTTCCAGCTCTAAAGCTATGATAATGACAAGGCTTCAGTCAATACTGGCATTTTTGAGGGTACCACCATCTTTCCAACCACCTGGGCTCACAATCCAGGTGTTATCCTCAACTCCTCATTCTCTCATACCTCCCATAACCAATCAGTTGCCAAGTTTTGGAATTTCTATCTTTGTTACAAGTCTTTTCTAGTGTTAGCACCATAGTGCAGGCCCTCACTGCCTTATGCCTGCACTATTGCAATAATATACTGGTTAGTTTGCCTCAAGTCTCTCCCCACACCAATCCTTCCTCCACTGAGCTTTCAAAATGATCTTTCTATAGCTTAGGTCTGACCATATCACACCCCATACCCTAACCTCCATTCGATAAACTCCAATGGCTCTCCATTACTTCCAGAATAAAATATAAAATTCTCTTTTTAGCTTTCAAAGCCCCTTATAACCTGACCCTTTCCTGGCTTCCCAGTATGGATATACTTTATTCCCCTTCACTTACTCTGAAATCCAGTGACACTGGCCTTCTTGCTAGTCCTCATCCATGAAACTCCATCTCTCCTCTCCAAGCATTTCTATTCACTGTCCTCCATGCCCAAAACTCTCTCTCTCCTCATCTCTTCTTCTTAGTTTCCCTGGCTCCCTTCGAGTCTCTACTAAAATCTCACCTTATATAAGGAACTTTTCCTAGTCCTCCTTACTTGTAGTACCTTCCATCTGAGACTTCTCCAAATTTACCCTTGTATATATGTCTTTTGTGTCATGTTTGTCCTTAATCATTTTCATGTTGTCTCCCCGTTTAGACAGTGAGTTCTTTGAAAGCAGGGATTGTCTTTTGTTCTTCTTTGTATCCCCAGCATGGTGCTGGCACATAGTAGGTGCTGAAAAAAATGCTTGTTGGCTGACTTGGAAAGCCATTCAGGTGGTCCATAACCTAAAAGAAGAGGTCGATTGGGTATGAGAAGGTCTTCAAATATTTCAGAAACTGTTGTGTTGGAAAAGGGGGATTTAATTATTTTGTGTGGATCCAGAAAGCTGATAGGTAGAAGTTAAAAGGAGGCAGATTTTAGTTTACTGTATGGAAAGATTTTTCATGAATTAGTGCAATTTGAAAACGAAATGGGCTGCCTAGAGAAATAATGAGAAATGGTTCAAAAAGTTGCCTTACAGGAATGTATTGTAAGAAATGAGCAAATAGATGATATCCCAAAGACATGGAAAAACTTATATAAATTGCTGCAAAGTGAGCAGAACCCACAACAGTTTAAGCTATAACATCAATATTATAACAAATAATTTTGAGGACTTTTATAAATTGATGAAGAATGAAATTAGCTCAACCGGGAGAATGATTTATATAATAACACTCTAAAAACAAACAACTTTGAAAACTGTAAGAACTATGATCAATACAATGCTCTGCATAATCTGTATACATTCATTTCTGTTTGCTTTTTGTCAGCTCAGGGACTCAGAGTAGGCTTGATGGAAGAGCTGACTGAGAAGATTTTAACAAGTGGAAATGGAAAGGACCTTATGCACCATAGGATCGCAGATCCTCAACCTCCAGAGTCAATGTTCTCTTCATCATTTGATACTGCTTCCTTGTAATCAATGACATAAGCAAAAGCAACCCGGGGAAATAAACACCGATATTTAAAATATAAGTTTTTGTGTTGGGAAGCAGCCTGGAATTCCTAAAAGTACCAAACAACTTCCCAAATTTAATCTAGCCTATGGTCTTCTTTCTATTCAATTCTGGACCCAGCTAGGCCATATGCAGAACCTGTCCTAGATCTATGTTTAGTGTACCAATTCAATAGATTGGCCAAACTATTGACAAATTTTATAGTTTTTACTTTCAGAACATCTCTTGTATATGTCCTCACCTCCCCTTACACAGTCATCACCCTAATACAAGACCTCATTACCTCTTTCCTGGACTGTTACAATAGTTTTCTAATTGGTCTCCCTTCTTCAAGTTTCTCTCCATTCCAATCCATCCTCCCCTCATGTGGCAAGATGATTTTTCCAAAGCACTGGTCTGATCAAGCCACCCCCTACGCAATAAAATCCAATTATACCTATTACCTCTAGGATCAAATATAAATTCCTTTGGCATTTGAAGTGCTTCAAAATATGCTCATTTCCTACATCTCAAGTTTTCTTACACTTTTCTCTCCTCTCTGAACTCTATGTTCCATAAACTGGCCTGCTTGTAAGTTCTGAAACATAATACTCTGGTCTGTCTTCTTGTCTTTGAACTCACTGTCTCTCACAGTGCAATTGTCTGCCTCCTTGCCTCTGCTTCCCACCTATTCCACAAGGCCTTTTCTGATCCCCTGCCCTGGCAGCTAATACCTTCTCCTCTCAGAGTGCCTACTAACTATTCTGTGTATGTATATGATATCTACCTAGTTGCTTACATGTTATCCCTTCAGTTAGTGAGTGAGCTCATGTGCATATTTGCATAAAATAATACCAAAAGGTACTTCCCCATAGATGAATAGTCAAAGGATATGGACTATCATTTCTCAAAAGAATTGTCAACTATTAACAACTATGTGAAAGAATGCTCCAAATCACTAATAGTAATGGAATGGCAAATCAAAACAACTGAAGTTTCAACGCACCCAGCAAATTGTCAAATATGACAAGAGATAGGAATATTTGACCTTGAAAAGGTTATGGGAAGATAGGCACACTGGTGCATTGTTGGTGGAGCTATGAATCAATACAATCATTTTGGAAAACAATTTGGAATTATGTAGATAAAGTGACTAAAATGTCCAAATCCTTTGATTCATAGATTCCACTACAATGCCTATAACCCGAGGAGGTCTTTGACAATAAGAAAATCCCCACGTGCACCAAAATATTTATAGCACCACTTTTTTTGGGTAGCAAAGAATTGGAAACAAAGTAGCATGAGTTTGGAATTCATCAGCACAGGGGTGTAAGATCCAATAAGATCAGCAATAAGAGCAGCTAGCACAGGTTCTTTGATCTGCTTTTCTAAGGAAAGCAAGGTTAAGGGGTTTACAATCTCACTTTAATTAAACATACATTTATCCTTCACTTAGTTCATGAGGAAAAGCCAGCATCCTGAACTTCAGAGCAAATACAAATAGAAGTTACAAACAGAAAATATCAACAGAACAAATAACACAATTCAATAGACAGGCTTTGTCTCATCTAGACATCACACACATAGTTACCAAAAAGAGAAGCAGCAACATCTAGCTTTTCTTCAAAGCAGAGGGGCTCCAACAGATACCCAGAGTCTCCACACTGACACTCTTCCAGTGAGTGGGAGCCCCCAACAAAAGGCTAACCTCTGAGTTTATATACCCTGTTCAGGGTCAAAGGGCATCACAAACATGCAACTCAAACCCACGGAAACTAGGCTTTCCTTTGAGGTAAGCAAAGACTACCAATTTAATCAAAGAAACAAAGGCCAGACTCATCAAAGGCACTTGATTACATAAGTACTCTAAAAGAGAAAAGAGTAAAAAAGTCCCACCCAGCTTAACCTTACATATGATTCTGTCCCCTCCTCCCAACCAGAAGCCTAAGAACAGGAGAAGCCAATGAAGATGGAGGGTGTTGGCCAAGACTAGAGTCTGGCAAGATGGATATGTTGGAAGGACAAGGGAATAAATAATTTTAGGCTGCTGCTAACCTCATTGGTGAAATTACTAACCACAACACCCTGATTCGTATCAAGGTATGGAATGCAGCCAGAAAAGAGCTAATAGATGGAGAGAATAGGAAGAGATTGTTACTCTTAATCTTGTAAAGTTATTATAATGGGAAAAAGCAGTTTTGCTTGGAGTGAGGGGAAGAGAATTGGAAAGATAAGATAGTGTGGTGGTTAAAATAATTTCGAGAGACTTTCTGGGTAATTTAATCATTTTATCAATAAGGCCAGCACATTATTAATAAAAGGATGGTCATTTGGCTGTTTCTCTTAGACCAAAGACAATCATGGCAGCTGGCTCAGGGCTTATATGTTCTTTTGAAAGAGGAGCAGAAATCAAATCTGATTGGTTAACACAATGGGAGGCGGACTATATTAAACGAGGAGTTGAGGGTGATATAATGTTGTCCTTGGATTCTCTCTCTTTCTCTCTCCCTTCCTTCCTCCCTTCTTTCTTCCTTCCTCCTTTCTTTCTTTCTTTCTTTCTTTCTTTCTTTCTTTCTTTCTTTCTTTCTTTCTTTCTTTCTTTCTTTCTTTCTTTCCTTCTGTTGTTCACATAGGATATCATAGGGGTGTCCTATCCAAAGGAATGCAATTTTCATCACTGAAACTTTTTTTATTCTTAAGGACAATGCCTTAAATCCAAATCACTCTGGCTTTCATTGATTGTCCAACAATAGGTCCCAGGGAAAGCTCCACTTGGTCATTCTTTGGGCCCTGATTGGCTCAAAGTGAATGTAAATAGTAAATGTTTATGTTCTGGTCAGGAAACTCCCCCCCACCCCATCTTCCCCTCCCAAATTGATTTTTTTTTACTAGGTAAAGAGGCTATTCTCTGCCTCATCATCTCCCTAGCCTTAATCACTGAATGGGTGTTGCTTCAGTCAAACTGAGACCTGTTAAAGACTTTAGCTTAAAAAGGCCAAGGTGTCCTGCTGTTTTCAGGACAATCTCCAGTTCTTCTGATCTATATCCCCTCATTGAACCCAGATGGCTAGGGAGGAGGAAGTGAGGCTGTTCACTTTGTACAGCCCTCCCTCACTTAAATTCAATTCACTTATATGTCAGGGCATCACCTCTCTGAAGTCATGATCCTCTTCCAGAACATAGGACAAACAACAACCACATGCAAGGGGATAAAAAAGCAGTTCCTAACCTCATAGAGCTTATATTCTACTGATTCAATTGGTTGAATTGAATTGAATTCAGTGGAATACCTCTATTTAAAAGCCCACATGAATTTTGATTAGATTTTGTTCCTTGTGTTTCTGACGCAGGCTAGGGTACTTTAAGGATGTTTGCCCAACTCCATCTTTGCAAAGATCTCTCATAAACTGTTCCATATCCTCCAACCTACTGATGGGGAATTTAATTTAATTCTCCACATGCTTTGTAGTGAAGTGTCATACCCCCTCAAGGAGGCTGGGTCCTAGAGAAGAGGGCCTGAGAAGACCAGTCTGAGGTTTCTATTGTAGCATAAGTATATTCATTAGCCTGACAAAAGAAAGAAGCCCTGCCCATATCTATTAATATCTGCACTCTTCTAGAAGATAGGATTGTAAATTCATTCTGCAGACAGAAAGGAACCTGAGAACAAGGAGGCCAGGCAACAACTGCTAGACCTACATCTGTGGCATTTTCAAGGTAGAAAAACCTCTGTAGAGAACATTTGCAGAAAATAAAAATGTTGATCAACAAAGGCTTTCTTGAAATCATGGAATTCAGTGTTTGGCTCTGTCTAATAGGCAAGACAACGTTCTTTGAAAGGGATAAGGTGAGATTTTTTTTTGTATTGATTACCAATCCCCAAGGAGAGAGGAGCAGAAGCAATAAGTAGTGCCTCCAGTGGAAGAGTCTTGGTGAACTGACAACAATTCCCATTGTGTGAATATCAATATCCAATATACAGGCAACCAAATACAGATGCCATTGGGCCTCCCATGGATCCAGGAGCCATGGGGTCTGTTCTAACCCTCAAGTGTGTATGTTCCTATGAGAGTGTTCTTTCCTATTGGAAGTTTTCATATGTTCCTTGAGACGATTCATGGATGTGCTCATGAAAACACTATTTTAATCCTCTCTGGATTGTGGAATAATGCTTGTAAATAGACATGCTAATTTGCTCAAGCTGTCCATTTGAAAAGACATCATCAAAGAATAGGAATTCAAATGTTTTAATGGATATTCCCTGGAAATTGTATTTAACTAGACAAATTCAGTATGGCTGTTGGAATTCTGATTTTTTTTTTTGCTTCTATGATGACCATTGATAATGCAGTCATCATTTCTCTTTTATCTATCATTATCTTGTTCATCCTTATCATCATCAATATATACGTACATATATGTATTTTTTAAAAAATATTTCCTATCCCCAAACCCATGCTTTAAGCTGAGACTGTGCTGAGAAGCTACCACTATGTGTCCAAGGGAGAACTTGAAGCTACATCTTTCTGACTCTCAGGCCAACTTTATCCACTAATACATTTTCCCTTGCAGTAGTCTACCATCAAAAAAAGAAATGAGGTTAGTCTGGCACAATGATACTATCAGCCATCTCAACTACAATGTCCTCTATGTTCCCGCAAGTGTTGTCGCTCCTTAGACCTCATCACCACCCAAAACTCTTCGGCTTCAATATTTTGAATTCTGAAATTTGCTTTTCTATTCTCTCTAGTTTTTGCACCCCATCATTCCTATCCTGTCTTTACTTATCTTTTGAGTTTTGAGCCTATAATTAACTTGTTCAAAAAGGGAGTGACCTCCCTTTATCCCAGATTCCTTGATCTTTTGTTCTAATTTCCTCAACTCTGAATCGCTCTCATCAACCATATCATCTTTCTCTTCTCCTCCTCTTAAACTATTGATCAATCCTGGAGGAAGTCAAAACTATGCCAATAAGTTTCACTAAAAATTCACATTATCTAATTTCAACTCATCTTCTTTGGCCATTCTGATGCTTTTGATCCTGCCAACCACCTCCTCTACCTAGATTAGGTGGCACGGTGGATAGAGTGCCAGGACTAGAGTCAGGAAGACTCATCTCCCTAAGTTCAAATCTGGCCTTAGATCCTTCCTAGCTATGTGGCCCTGGACAAGTCACTTTATTCTGTATGCCTCGGTTCCTCATCTGTAAAATGAGCCGGAGAAGGAAATGGCAAACTTTTCCAGTATCTTTGCCAAGAAAACCCCAAATGGGGTCATGAAGGGTCAGACATGACAGAAAAATGACAGAACAATAACTAACTAGATACTTTCTCCTCACTTTTTTTTCCATAGGAATGCCTTCTCCTAGCAATCTTCCTAGCAAACTGCTGCTTCTTAATCTTCTGTGTCCCATTTACCATGACTTAAGTATATGTGTCTCCCAAGAGGATATCCTATATTTTCTTCTCTTTATACTCTCTTCCTTAATGATCTCATATGTTCATATGCTTTTAATTATCCTCCTTACACAGAAGACTCCCATATGTATATAATATATATATATATATATATATATATATGTATAGGATATATATTGAGCCCTAATATCTCACCTAAGTACCAGGCTTGTATCTGCAGCTGTCTGTTGGCCATCCTTATCTGGATATTACACCATCAAACTTAGTCTGTCTAAAACTTAACTCAGCATCTTCTCCCCATCATATTTTTCCATGATTCCAAGGTTTCCTATTTCAGCACTACCAACTTCCCAGTAACCCAAGTTCCAAACCACAGAATCATCTTTGGATGGGGGTGATACAGGGAAGAGGAAAGAGTTAATAATTTGCCAAGTTATATCAATTCTATATTTACAATGTCTCTTGTCTATATCCACTCACATGGCTACCACATAGTTTAGGCCTTTGTCAGTTCTTGGTTGGCTTCCCATACTTTTCACAGACTCCCAATTTTTCTCCTTACTTCTAGTCTCTCTTCCTTTGATCCATCCTTCACACAGATTCTAAAATAATCTTGGTGAGGCATAAGTCTTAACACAAACTTTCAGTGGCTCTTAATTTCCTGTAACACAAACTACAAAATCTTTTCTGCCATTTAAGACCTTACATAATTTGGGCCAACCTATCTTAATAGTTTTTACTTACATCATTCCCTTTTCATGCCCTCTACATTCCAGTCAAACTAGACTACCAGCGATTCTTCACACCTGACATTCTATTTCCTGTTAGTGAATTTGCCCAGACCATCCCCTCTTGCTCAGAATACATTCATTTCTCATCTCCACCTCTCAATCCTTATCTCTCAGATGCCACTTAATGACCCTTCCAGTTATAAATACTTTTTCCTCAAATATTCCTAGAGCACTTTCTCTGGATCTTTCCTTTGTCCTCATCACACCCATGCTTATCTATTTTCAAGTAGAATGTAAACTCCTCAAGGCCATGGACTTTTTCTCTCTATCTTTGTATTCCCTATGACTAGAATCCAGGTATACATATATTAGTTGCTTAATAAATTGTTGAATTGAACTGTTCATCCTTTATGGACCAGTACCCCTTTGTGAATAAACCTCAGAAGGAGATCAAATGTAAATTATTTTATTTTTTATTTCATTGCATCAAAATCCTCTCATTTAGTCAAATAAATTGTGAAAAATATACATGCATAATGGAGCATTTGGCAGTTAATATACAGAAACACAGATGAATGAGCACCCTTTCAGAATCAAGCAGAATGTATCTAATTGCTGAAGGTGGTAATGGTGGCACAAGAACTATAACTAGGGTGGGACAACTAGAGTTTAGTCCCAAGGCACCAAAATTTAGAGATCACCTACAGCACTTACACTTTCTTGAAGTGCAGAAAACAACTGAGTTTGATACCTACTTAGCAAGAATAATTACCTAAAATAGGAAGCTCCCAGATGACATTTCCCCCACCATGGACTCACCCCAGGTAAGTTCCTTCTTGGCATGCCCCACTCTGCTTCCTCCCCCTCCTGTGGAAGTCTTCCCAAAATTAGTCTCAGTTTCCTGGGATCAGTCTTCCTACCATGGGATGGTGTCTCAGAGTTTTAATTCGACTGAATTGCCATCAGCATTTAAATTTTTGTTATAGTTCTGCTGGTGGTAAGGAGCAGACAGTACTGAATGCATTCTTCCATTCCCACAATCTTCATTCCTAGGCTGTGTCCTACTTGGGGCAAACAACTGATAGCAGGGAGGCAATTCAATAGCATGACTAGACTCATCTCTCTAAGTGCGCTACTACCAAGTCAAATGGTTAGGGCTAAACTGAAGTCTTAAAAACATAGGTCTGCTGTACTGATGGCTTGTTATTTATAGCATACAGACATCAACATGAACACAGCAACAGGTTCTATAATACCACCCAAAATATCGCCATTTCTAAATAATGATATTGCCTTCCATACTTGCAAGAAGTAGAGGCAGCAGTTTGTCAGCAACAGCCTTTTCATAGCTGATCTGCAACTCCTTCAAAGCCTACAAAAGTAATATTCTTTGTAGCCCCTCCTCAAATTCCTTTTCTGAACTCAACAAATTTATCACAATCATTTAATATTATTTTATCCTTAGATCACAGGATTTTGAGTTGGAAGAGACCTTGCAGCTTATTTGGTTGTGAGGTTCTTTTTTTTTTAAATTGCTTTTATTTCAAAAGAAAAAGAAAAGGCTTTCAAGAGCTCAGCCTACTTTCCATTACTCAAGAGCCAATTTTCCAATCTGTACATTGTGCAGACCCCTCATGCTTCCTGTCCCTTATCCATTCAATATTATTTTACATCTTCCAGAGAGAGAGGTCAAAAATAAGCAGAAGAGGCAAAAATCAACTCAGACTTTTTCACTATTCTGTTAAAAATTTTTGAGCAGGGTTCCTTGGGTGAGGGGAGAAAGTTGAAATATTAAGATCATATATAGTATTAATTCGTGGAGGTCCTCCTGCTCTTTTATTGAGAGTTGTATGTAGTGGGATAATTCAATCCTTAGGACAGAGGTTCTTAGCTTTTTTGTGTCATGGACTGCTTTGGCAGTCTGATGAAGCCTATGGGTGCCTTTTTTAATAAACAAAGGAAATATTAACTTTCATTTAGAGGTTAATAAAAACAAAGACATAATTATTTTTTCTTATCCAAGTTCAAAGATTCTCTGAAATCTGTCTACCGACCTAAGTATGCCAGACTTAATGAACCATTATGCTAACTTTCTTTAAAAATGAAATTGTTCAATGTATCCCTCATAAAAAGTCTACTAGTCTCGTCAATAAAAATAGACGATATTTATTCCTATGCTTGTGTGGAATGAATACAGATGATGAAACTTTTGTCTGTCTTTCTGTATTAAAGAACCCAACTTTGTGGTGAATTTTTAAATGGTCTCAAGAAATGCTGCCTTTTAAAGTTTTCTTTAATGACTAGTATTGTATTGCTGAATAATAGGAAGAAATAAAAATTAAGATTGAAAGAGGGGGATTGGTAAGAGGAGATATTACATTCAACCCATGTAGCCCAAAATCCGTTGTCCCATGACCTGTTGCTTTTGGGCCATCATATTCATTGGAAATTTCTGGTTACAGAACTGCTTCTTCTAGCTAGATGCCTGGCATCCCCATCAACTGGGCAAGGATGTACCTGAATTCCTAAGCTTGTCTGGTCACATTCACTATCCTAATAAGAGGGAGTAATTTTTGGCTTTATTTTATTTGAAAAGTCTCCCTGACTATTCCCAACATGATCTCAACAAATTTTTTCCCATTAAGTTCTGTAGTCCCTCTGGGACACTTATACAGCTCTTTCTTATGGCTTACTGAAGAGTGATTTGACTTTCCAAGCACTGAATTCATGGGATGTATGGGCTTTGTTGATGCAATAGCATCGAGCTGTCAGCTCCATCCAAAAATGGAACAACATTGAAGTCCTTATAGTCACAGGATATAGTATGGACATCTTACTCTAAACCCATTCTGAGCATTGTATACTGAAATATATTGGAGAGAGGCATAGATTGCCTCACATAGCAGAATGCCCATTACTTTCTCAATATAGCTGCTGTCACTCTGGGAGAAAAAGAAGAGTGTGTGGCTAAGTCTGGGGACTAGTGGGCAGCATTGAAAACGTGGAGATCAAGAAAAATGGTCTTCCATCTATGCAAAATTGGTCATTGACTATGTGGAATTATTTATGGTGTGTTCAAAAGGTACATTTGACCCCTAAATATCTCCTCCATCAGCCTCCTATACTGTCTGAAATGCCCATCATTTAATTCACTCCTGAGTTAAAGCACTACGTATGGAAAAGTCTAATAAAATTCAAATACATTCCTCAAGAAGGTTAATATAAGCATCTATTAATATGTACTAGTTTATCAGACTATCTAGTATTCACCTAGCAGAGACCAATAGGACACAAAAGAGGTATTTATTAGGGGGAGATTTATCAGGCTGGTGTGCTTCTGAGGGGAAGAGACCCAAGTGACTCATTTTCCAAAAAAAATCTTGTGGGAGGAAAATGCACAACTGAGACCCCAGCAGGCAAGGATAAGGAGGAGAGCCCGGGTAAATGGCAATTCAACAAATGTTTGTTGAATGAATGAATGGCAAAGCTGTCAAAAGTGGGAAGGCAGAATTGGCAAAGATAAAACAATGCCTAGCTCAAAATTTCACCTTGGGCTTACCCAGTATTATCAAAGTCTCTCCATTAATGGTAGAAAAGGAGATTGGAGGAGACCCCCAGGGACATGAATATAAAAATAGCAGAGTCCTGCTACAAGGAGCAATACTAGAAGCCTACTAAGCTGATATTTTCTGAAAGAGAAAAGCATTCAAAATTATTGTTTGACTTGGATATTGTATTAGGATAGTTCATTCTATGTAGTCCTTATTGGCCAAATCAGCTCTTCTCTCCACTAAAGTCCTTGATAAAACCAAATGGGGAATTTTGTTATATGGATGGCTATTCATTATTTTAGCTCTCATGTATCATTGGGATTATTTTTCATTTCTAGATAATGATATTGCCTTTAGCACCTGCAAAAGCAGAAGAAGTGCTTTATTGGAAGCAACCTTTTCATATCTGTAATTCACAACTCACTTGATTTGGCAAAACACAAAGCAATTTATTGAGGCACCAATCAAGTATGAGAACATGGGAAATTCTGAGAAGCAGTTTCAATGATCTCTGGGACCCTCATTTTCCAAAAAAGAATCTTGTGGGAGGAAAATGCACATTTTAAAATCAATTTATGAGTGGGACAGTAACATTTACAGTTCGACATATTATAACAAATGAAAATGTTTGTATTCTTTAGTACTATCTCACCTGCAGGACTCATAGCACTCCCTATACTCTTCCATTGGCAATAGTAGAATTATCTCCAGTTCCAGACACACAGGGACAACAACTAGGGCTGTGATTTCATTGTTATAAGGATCTCCTAGGTAAAGAAACTCCCTCTACCAATGTAAGTCAGCACCTTCCCTGCAACTTTTAGAAAGGTGATTGCGGGCCTGAGCCATACATACAGTATGTGTTAAAGGCAATATTTGAATCCAGGTTTTCCTGACTCTGATTCTGATTCTCTATCGCACTATGCCACATTGCCTCTCAGTGTCAGATAAAACAAACAAAATATTGAAGAAAAACTTGTAAAGCTTAAAAAAAAGATATATGCTATGAAATTTCAGTAATGAGGTTAAACACTTGGATGCTATGAAATTTCAGTAATGAGCTTAAACTCTGGGATACACAAATATTCTCAATTTTTCCTTCCTAGTATTTTCTTTTATTAGTCACTTGTAAGCATCATCTTTTGACTTATCCATAGTTGGGAGGCAATCATGTGGGGGAACATGTCATCTGGAGAATTTTTTCCTTAAAAATCAATGGCAAGATGGTGGGCTTTTCAATGTATCATGTAGGTAGACTTTGGTAGTGGGATTATTGTATGAAAATCTAGCATTCATCAATACATAACCCTGCTTGCTTGCATTCTTTCCCATTTCCATGGGTTTCTTTGAGCTAGAACAATAAAATGAGTGTCATATTAATGCATCCAAATGGCACTATATTGTTTTATGGGCCAAAACCAGGAACCAAAACCAACCAACCAGAACCAGTTTCTTCAGCTGTAAAATGGAGTTATTAATACATGGCTCTGCTTCTCAGGAGGTATTTACTTCTGGCAATATCAAGATCTCTTGTAGCTATTATAGATATATTATTTAGTCTTCTTGGTTCAAAGGAGTATAAAGAAGATTCCAGATCATCCTCAGCTTCTTTGATTAGTGTGCTGACATGTCTATAGTGAAACTCCATCATAACTGGTGTTGGGGGACAAAGATAGAACCCATGTTAAAGGTTCTTTGCATTATAGGGAGGAGAGAAATATTCCACTACTTATGGAGGAAATGTGATCTAGCCTGCAACATTACTAAAGCCACAAGCTTGGAAATACTCTATTGTAGTGTTTTATTCTAGTATAGGAAATATTTGAAGGTCATCAGAAAATGTATTTTGCCCTTTCCTACCCCTAACTGACTCCAAATTGCATTACTATTCCCACAGTATATAAAGAAGCTCTCCATCTCCTGAGGCAGACTTAAGAAGGTTAGTGCATAATCTACTAGAAGAACATTAAGGCAGAAACCATTCAGGGGTGTCAGTGTCTTGATGACACTTCAGCACCATCAAGTGGAACAGTGACATTACAGTGACCAAAAAGTCTCCACTGCTAAGGTATGAGTTTGGTTAAGAAGGGGAAAGAGGCCTTTAGAACCAGCACCCAGAGCTGAGTCTTTGGTGAAGAGAAACAATCCTGAGCTGTTGGTGCCTGTGACCATCCCACATAGCCCTATTAGAAGTCATAGGGTGACACAAAAACAGTGATCTTAGACACATGATTAGCCTGGAAGGTACGATCCAGATACTCTGACATGTCAACATCCACCTCCAATGTCTGTGGCCCTTTCAGGCTCTGAACGAGGATCAGCTCCCCAGTCTGTCGATCAGAGCGCTGCATCACAAAATGCCCCCGGCTGTTGCCTCCTACGATCCCAAAGCGCAAGCTGTCAGGCCCTGGCCTCCCAGGAGCTGAAGCTGTAGCCATGCGAAAGAGTGTGATTGGTGTCTTCAGGCTTGAAGGCAGTGCGAGATAATGAAAGGAGATGGTCTTGGGAGCATGGTGACAAGACTTACTGTCCATGGGGCAGGGGTTGCGTTCACATTGGCTGTAAAACAAAGGGACAATGAAGTTTTAAGATGCAGAGCAGGTGAGTCTTTTTTTTAATCCACATAGACACTGGGATAGATTCCCAAAGTATGACTTCGTCCTACACACACATACACGTACACACACACACACACACACACACACACACACACACAGACACTTATTTTGTCCCAACCTGCCAGTTTCCCATCCCCTTGTTCCAGAGAATGGTTATCCAAGGGGCTACGTATAGCCATGTTTCTACCACATCTGTTTAAATATGAATTGGGCACAAGCACATTCAGTTCATATAAAGGAGTAGTGGGATGCAGATGTCCCTTTGATTCCCTGTTCTACCACTGTCTTATCAAATACAAAATTTATCAGATATCATCAGGAATGATGGTGTTCCACATACTTTCATATGTGCCCCACTTTCCCGCAAAATATAGCTTATATAAAAATATGAATATAGCCTATACTTAGTGTTATTTTTCAGTGTGTACATACATACATACATACATACATACATACATACATACATACATACATATACTGGCAACATGACAGCATCATAGAGCACTGGACATAAAGCCAAAAAGACCTAGGTTGAAATTTTGTCTCTGATACTGAGTATGTGGCCATAGATGAGTCACCTTTTTGAGTCTCATGTAACTAAGGGAGGCTAACATTATAGAGAACTCTAAAGTTGGCAAAGTATCTTAAAAGATTATGTCATTTTATTCTCACAACAACTGGGGAAGGTAGGAGCTATTATTATTTCCATTTTATAGATGAGGAAACTGAGTCAGATTATGGTTAAGTGACTTGCCCAGGATTATAGAGCTAGTAAGTACTTGAATCAGGATTTGAACTCAGGTCTTCCTAACTCCAGGTCCAGCACTCTGTCCACTGAACCACCTAGTTGCCTCTAGAGATAGGAAATGGATCTGTGATTTCATTGGTATAATAGGGAATTCTCAGATGAGGTAACCTCCTCTACTAGTACAAGTTGGCACCTGCTCTGAAAGTTATAGTCTTAGAGAAAAATGTTTAAATCATTAAACAGTTAAGGGACTTGTCCAGGGGCCCATAAGAAATATTTGTCAGAAATATGTCTTGAACCCAATTCTTCCTGTCCTCCAAGGTTACCTTTTTGAGACTATAAATTTAGATGGGTTGCAATCTGCCTCAGTGGAGAGAATTGCTACTTCAATAAAATCACAGGTCCTCAACACACTGATATAACATGTTCGTATATATGTATATCTTCCTTTCAAAGGGCCTCCATTTATGAGCAGAACCTTTATTTGATAGTGGTCTATATTTGGACCACTAGAATCAGACTATTTTTTCAGATAACTGAATTTACTCCCTTAAGCACCAATACTTTTTTATTTCAACCATTTTGGATTAAAATTTAACTTAAATGTGCTAATTTTGTTTCCTTTATTAAACAGAAAATATTTTAAATAATAGCCTTCCTGCTGGTATTCTGGCTTCTAGTCTTTCCCCAGTCTAAGCCCTTCTCCAAATCCAATTATATCACTCAGGTCCTCTTGGCTTCCTGTTCAACATTTTTCATTGGCTCCTGTTGTCTAATAAATAAAATAGAAACTCCTTAGCCAGAAGCCCCACAACCTAATTCCATCTTTCACTCATTCGTCTATTAAATTCCCACTGTGTACAATGCACTGTGCTGGGCCTTCAAGGAGATACAAACATAATCAACTTTTCCAAGCTTAATTCATACTATTCTCCTTTGCCCATCCCATGTCCCAGCCAAACCATATTACTTAGTTCACCCCTCATCCAACTCTATTCTTCCCTCTCTTTGTTTCTTTGCTCATAGAATTCCTCTTGCCTGGAGTATACTCTTCCTTGCCTCACCTCCCCCTGCCCCCAGCCCCATCTTAACCCATTAAAATCCTTCGCCTCCATCAAGGCCCAGCTCAGACTCTCTCTTCTCAAAGGATCCTTCACAAATTCTACCAGATAGAAATGATCTCTCCTCCCTTCAATTTCACATTACTTTGGACTCCTAATACTCCCATTTGTAGCATGCTTATTTGTCTTATCTCTCTTACTAGATTGAGCTCCTTGAGGTCAGCATGTTTGTAATTGTAAATCCTAATTCATGTTTGTATTCCCAGTGTCTGCCATATAGTAAACAGTTAAGACATTCTGGTTGATCATCTGATATTTGTACCCCCAGTATTTGTCACATAATATGTGCCCAGGAAATGTTAGTTGGGTTGAATTGACTACTAAATCTCAATTTTACATTTCGATGATGACTCAGGGTTGTTATTGTGAACAGCAATTATATACTATGCTGTGATTTAAGGATGCTTTAGGGGGCTGTTTTGGTGTATACAGCTACATACTTTTGGGTATATACAGTTGACATTAAATGGTCCCAGACATTTAGCTGGTTCTGTTATCTCCCTACCCCAATCCCCAAATCTGCTAATACCTGCCATTTCCAGTGATTCAACTTTGATAGACATCATTCCTTTCTGTACCACTTTTAATCTATCTAATTTAGGAGGCCAGAAAACTGTTTGTTAAATCAGTGAGCTGAGTTTTATAGACAATTCTAAATCTTCCCATCTCTTTTCTCTAGGGTGAAGGGCATAGGTTTTTTGGGAGCCATTGTCTTCTGAGACCTTTTTAACCCTTTGTCTGGTTTAAATATTCAAGAATTTAAACCTTTCGAGATTATTTGGTCTAATATGACTGTGTTCTGGATAGTTGTGACTGCTAGAAGGATGACCTCTTAGATACATTAATACTAACATCTATTCTTTTGAATCTTAAATAATATAGCTATAATAGATATGTAATAAATATAACTATAAAATTTATGACCCTACATATATATGTACATTTCCTCCCTGGAAAGGAGGCTTTGGGAGATGACACTATGGTATTCTTTGGTACACTACTAAATCCTTATTATACTACAGCAACATTATCCAAAATGTTATCACAAGAATCTATTGGCCAAGAGCTGTTAATCTCATTTTATATTTGGGAACATTGATACTCAGGGAGGATAAGTGTCTTGCTCCAGTTCTCCCTTTTTGACAATAGCAGAAATGGAACAAAAACCGAGTTGTCTTGACTCCCAACGCCACAGTTTTTCTTTTCCCATTAGAAAACATTACCTCCTCTGAGCCCCACTGAAGAGCTGAAGGCCACTAAAAAAGGTCTTTGGGGCCTATGGGCTACAGCGACCTTACAATGGAGACATGTTTCACTTTACTTACAATGAGGATGTTTTCACATAGCTCACGTTACCACTGCTCTTTGGACACTCCGGATTGACACACTGAAAACTGCCACCTGTGTTAATACATGTGGTCCCCCGGGTACATGTATGCTGGGAATCTGCACACTCATCAATATCTGTAACACATAGGGAAAAGAATAGCAAAATAAGGAAGAATCAAGCTTTCCCCTCAGTATCTGTCAAAATCCATGAGAGTTTCTTTCCCACCTCAAGTTGTAAGGGATTAAATGGGTGGCAGAGAGGAAATAAAAGATTATACTTGCTGCCAATTCTCCCAGACCTGTATCTTTTCTTTTATAATTTTACCTTATTTAAACATTAATTTTTTTAAAAAAAATTTGAATTCCAAATTCACTTCCTCCCTTTGGTCCTACCTCCACCCATTGAGAAGGCAAGAAATAGGAAATGAATTATACATTGTCATGCAAAACATATTTCCATATTAGTCATGGTGTAAAAAAAAGCAAGAAAAATAAAGATGTTTAATCTGTACTCAGACTCCATCAGTTCTCTCTCTGGAGGTGGGTAGCATTTTTCCTCATGAGTCCTTTAGAACTATCTTGGATCATTGTATTGTTGAGAATAAGTAAGCCTTTCACAGTTGATCATCCATATAATATTGCTGTTACTGTGTACAATATTGTCCTGGTTTTACTCATTTCACTGAGCATCAGTTCATATAAGTCTTCTCAGGTTTTTCTGAAACCATCCCCTTCGTTATTTTTTATAACACAATAGCGTTCCATCACAACCATATGCCATAACTTGTTGAACCATTTCTCAACTGATGGGCATCCACTCAATTTCCAATTTTTTTTGCCACCACAAAAAGAGCTGCTACGAATATTGTTGTACAAATAGGTCCTTTTCTGTTTTCTATGATCTCTTTGGGATACAGACCTGGTAGTTTTATAATCCTTTGGGCATAGTTGCAAATTGTTCTCCAGAATGGTTAGACTAGTTTGCCATTCCATCAACAATTCATTAGTGTACCTATTTTTCCACTTACCCTTCAGTAATTGTCATTTTCCTTTTCTGTCATGTTAGCCAATCTGATAAATGTGAGATGGCACTTCAGAATTGTTTTAATTTGCATTTCTTTAATCAATAGTGATTTAGAGCATTTTCACATATTGATAACTTCGATTTCTTCTTCTAAAAACTGCCTGTTCATATCCTTTAGTCATTTATCAATTGCAGAATGGTTCTTATTTTCATAAATTTGGCTCACTTCCTGATATAGTTAAGAAATGAGGCTTTCATCAGAGAAATTTACTATAAACTTTTTTGCCACTTTTCCTGCTTTCTTTTATTTTCCTGATTTTTTTGGTTTCATTGGTTTTATTTGAGCAAAACCTTTTAAATTTCATATGATCAGAATTATACATTTTACTCCCCAAGATCTATCTGTATCTCCTTTGTTCATAAACTCCTCTTTATCCATCAATTTTATAGGAGATCTTTATTGTTTTGCATCAAATGCTATTTGGGATACTCCTTGGTCTTTTCTCCAATAATACACGTTCTCCAGATGAAGTCACTTGCCCAAAATCACACAATTATTTGGTGCCAGAGCAAGGAGTAGAAGAAGTCTTACGTGGTGATACTTTTAGGTATACGACATTGATGATATAATTACATGGCCAAACTTATGATAAACCTTTCCAAACTGAAGGTTGTTGATTTAGAGACCTTAGAATTTGTCCAATAACCTCATTTTACAGGTAAAGAAACTGAGAACCAGCCTTGCCCAAGGTAGTGCAGGTATTTAAGTGACAGAGTTTGAACCCAGGTCATCTTATTGAAGGCACAGAATCACAGAATTTCAGAGTTGGAAGGAACCTTTGCAGCCATTGTCTAGTCCAACTGACACAAAAGGAATCCCTGGATCAAAAAAACAACAATGCAACAAGTGGTCGTATAGTACAAAATCACTACTTTAAGACCTCTGAGCAAGGGGAAGTCCATTTTGGACAGCTCAAACTATTAGGAAACTTTTCTTGACATCAAGCTAAAATTTGCTTATTTGTTTAACTTACACCTATCATCATTCCTACTTCTTCCTTCTGGGGTTGAACAGAAAATCTATTCCCTTGTCCATATGATAACAATTCAAATACTTGGACACAGCTATCGTGTTCTTTCTGAGTTTTCTTTTCCCCAGGTAAAATGTGCTCACTTTCCTCAACCAATTCTCATGAAATGGACTCAAGATCTTTCACCATTCTGGTTACCCTCCTTTGGACTCTCTCTAGTTTATCATGATCCTTTTTAAACCATGGTTCTCAGGTCTGAAAAAAGTACTCCAGATTAGATCTGACCAAGGTGGAGTACAGTAGGGGTATCTCTTCAATATTTCTGGAAGCTATGCCCTTCTTAATGCAGCCCAAGATCACATCAGCTTTGAATTTTGGGAGGTTAGGGGCTACCACATTACACCCCTGATTCATATAGGTTTTGCAGTCCATTAAAATACCCAGGTAGAACTATGGTCTATTCTTGCTTCCCCCATTTTATGCTTATGAAACTGATATTTTGCTCCCAAGAACAAGACTTTGCATTTATCTCTCTTGAATTTCATCTTACTATACTCGGCTTGGTACTCTGGCCTGTCAAGACTGGATCCCGACTCTGTTATCTGCTGTATTAGCACTCCCTCTCAGATTTGCATCATCTGAAAATCTGACGAACCACTTCTCTTTCCATTGTACCACATTGCTTCTGCTGGCAAGGCTGGGCCTCAGAAGACAGACTGTGGGGCCCATACCAATTAACTTCAGAATACACATGTGATTTACATCATCATTACCATTTAGTGTTACTAGCATTTTGTCCTCATCAGAATAATGAAGAAACATCTCTTTTTCTTCCTATCCCCACAGCACCATATTTTGCACATAAATTGGCAATATTAATTTTCCTCTTCCCAGCTACCACTTAAAATTTTTTTAAAATAAATTTTGAAATGTAGGAAAAAACTCTAACATTCTAGACTCCAAATTCCAGCAGCAGTGAAGGTGGCAAGTGACAAATGGGTATTATTGAAGTCATACCTTCAGCCTTTTTGTCTCTACCTGGCACAAACTTTCTTCCTACTCCTAGTGTTCAGTCTGTTTAAGAAGACAGTAAATCCATTTCATTGAACAGCTGTGAGTGTGTGAGTGAACACTGGTGAGGTGAGCAGAGGTTGTCATCAGTCCCCTCCCATTTCTCATCCGGAAGGGACATCTGAGGACATCTAGTCCAATCACCTCATTTCATGGGGATCAGGAAGGTGAGATTCAAGGAGGCTAAGTGATGTCATCAAAGCAATAATCAATTCCCGCTTTTCCCCTTCAGATTATGATACCATCTCCACTGTCCTCTGGGACAATGGTCTCCAAAGTAGAGACCAGGACTCTCTAAGGGGGTTTGTGGTCAGCTGAAGTGGAAAGAGGGATCATGTCCCACCCTCTCTGAAATGGCCAACTATGAGGTGTAGTAATATTATTATGTTATTATAATATATAATTATATAATAAAATCATATTGTAATATATCGATATTATTATATTATAATACTATTATTATTTATTCTGGGATTTCCTCCAGCATAATGATATCTACTCATATTCCCTACTTTAAACTATCCTTTTGCTGTGCAGGCTTCAAACCTCTCCCTTCTGAGGCAGGGATTAGCTCTGTAGAGTAGTTACGACCTTGAAAATGGTTACATGCTTGAGAATCTTTTATACCAGATTTAAAAAAAAAAACTTTTGTAAAACAATCATGTAGGCTGAAATATTTGGAAGGTATGTCTGTAAGACTAATCATCTGCATTCCTTTGCCTTCCCCTCTCCCTGCCTCTATCCCTTATCTCAAGACCTAGAAAGTTGAAACAACACAATGAGATAGAAGTGGTCTTCCTGTCTGCTTTGCAGTCTCTTCCCCCCACTCTCAACCAATGACCTTTTCAATCAGTGGGACATAACTCACCTTCACAGCTTTTTCCATCCTCAAGAGTCCTATAGCCACTTGGGCAAGAGCAGAGGAAGGATCCAGGGGTATTAATGCAGTTGTGCATACAGAGCTGGTTGGCCCCCTCCAGCTTATAAACCTCACACTCGTTCACATCTGTGGAGAAAAAAAATTATCCCCCGTCCCCCATAATTCATATCCATGAGTCTGGGGTCAATGTACACTAGGCCCCTAATGTGCCATCTGCATAGCTATCACCACTTCTGCCCAGTGTAGAGGTTCTTAACCTGGGGGCTGTGAGCTTGTTTTTTTAAAGTTTGTTTTGATAACTACACTTCAATGTAATTGATTTTTTTTGTAATCCTATGCATTTTATTTTATGTGTTTAAAAAACACATAAAAAGGATCTCGGACTGCTAAAGGGGCCATGACATAAAAGAGTAAAGAACCCTTGACCTTGGGAATATCCTTGAGTGCTGTTATTAAGCCCTCAGGGAACTCCCAGGCTTTGAACCACAAGAATTGTTCGTTAGAGGCTAAACTAACTTTCCATAAGGTGATGTTTGGGAGGTTCCAAAGAGTTGCTTTTTTCTCAGAAGCTCAAGGGACAGTAGAAATAAGGGTGTGGGATGAAGAGAACAAGATGGGAAGGAGCCAGTGGGGCTGGGGAAGAGGCCAATTCTTTCCATTCATCTATTGGGAGGTAGAGCTGACTCAGTGTCCTCCCAGGCAGGCTGGTGTTGACAGGCAGTGAAAGTACATGCATTTCTCGGCCTGCATGCCACTGTCTGGGTGTGTCCCTGTTTTGTAGCTGACAAGTCTGGAAGTCTCAGAGGCATATTATCTCTATCTAACACAGTCTAGTCTAGAGCAAAGCAAGGTGGCCTGGGAATAAGGGACTTTGGGACCCTTAAATGTTTCCATTAAAAAGACTTAAGCAATTCCTGCCATGAATCATAAGAGAGAGAATCAATTTCAACAGCTGTAAAATGGGTGATTTTTAAGGTCTTAAATCCAGAAAAAAAAATCTCAAAGTATCAATCCTTTTCCTCTTTAGAACAAATCCCTTGGTTCAGCAGGGTGGAAAGGGAGATCAGGTGTTAGTGGGGTACATGAGGAGTGAGTGAATGGAACACAACATCAGAGAACAGATATGGGATCATCCTGCTATCATTGTCCACATCGAAGGAGACTGGGACTACATCACACACTGAAAGAACATTGGAGATTTGATAGATATCCCACTATTATAATCAATGTACATTGTATGAATAATTCAGTCTCTTTCAACCTGTACATTAGAGCCCCAGGTATGGTGCTGACTAGAGAAAATCACTGTGGAGATGACTGTCAGAATAGTGGTGCCCTAAACAGTAATAATGAAGAGGGGAAGCACTAGGGGAAAAGGGGAGATAACGAGTTCTTATTTAGGCATGTTGATTTCAAGATGTCTGCAGGAGGTACAATTCAAGATGTTCAAAATGAGGCAATTGCTGATGCAAGTGACTCAGCTCCTTGCTTCATTAAGACAGCACTGCCAAAAAAAGCATGTTTCACACACAAAGGTAACATCAGAACTCATGTAGCTGATTTATTGCCCCTTCTGTCTGAGTTACACCCTGGTGATACCTAGGACCATGGGGATGCTTGTGTGTTCTTTCAATCCACTAAGACTCAGGGTCTTAAAAGAGTAATGAATGCCTAAAGGCTTGAGTTCAGCCGCCTAATCCTGGCCCTAGAGGGTGCCCTGAGCACTTACCCTGACATATGCTGTTATCTGCTGTGCCTTTCATGTGGAAACCTGCCTCACAGCTACAGTGCTGAGTCCTATCCACCTTGGCACAACGCGGCTTGCGACTGAAGGCAGGGTCATTGGTCACACTCCATTCAGGGGCCACTGAAGAGAGAAAAAAAATCAATTTTAAATTACTGTTGCATTTTACTTTGGGTCTGTGGGGAAGTGCCCTGTTCTCAACTTGGTATAGCTAGGGAGAGTATAGTTAAGTACAGCTAAGGAGCTGAGTCTGGGAGTCAGCATGGAAGTGTACCGAGAGGGAGTGTGCCATGGGCCAAAGAGCAAGGAGCTTGGGCTTAGGAAAAACCTAGATTTGAATCTTGCCTGTGACACTAATTTGTGACTATAGTTGTCACTTAACCTCTCCGAGACTCAGCTTCTTTATCTGTAAGACAGAGATAATAACGCCTACAATACCAAACAATAGGGCTAACGGGAGGATAATATGAAATGATGTATGTAAAGCATTTTGCAAATCTAAAAGTGTTATATAATGGTCAGCTGCCCCTACCGTAATTACTGTTGCCGATGTTGTTATCTCATTCTTCTCATCCTGTTCAGGCAGGATGCCAGAAATTGTGGTTTTTAATCTTGTTCTCATCTTTGTTTATGGGGTTTAGAGAAATTGTCCTAGAACAAGTTATCATTCCGCTATTTTTTTTGTGCTCAGCATTCTGTGGTCAAGTAGATAAAATGACTACTTTTTTTAATTGAATAAAGGTATGGGAATGTAGGTTCACTAAAAGCATCTTCTGGTCAACTCCAACGAGTAGCCATGATGGTTGGAATGATCTGTATTTTGTCTTGGTTCCACGTGGCTTTTATTCATTCTGCTAGGTCATTATGTTTTTTTTTTAATTTTTAATTTTTATATTTAATATATTTAGTTTTCAGCATAGATTTTCACAAGAGTTTGAACTACAAATTTTCTCCCCATTTCTACCCTCCCCCCCACTCCAAGATGGCGTATATTCTGGTTGCTCTTTTCCCCAGTCAGCCCTCGCTTCTGTCACCCCACTCCTCCCATCCCCTTTTCCCTTCCTTTCTTGTAGGCCAAGATAAATTTCTACGCCCCATTGCCTGTGTATCTTATTTTCTAGTTGCATTCGAAAACTTTTGTTTTTGTTTTTGAACATCTGTTTTTAGAACTTTGAGTTCCAAATTCTCTCCCCTCTTCCCTTCCCACTCACCCTCCCTAAGAAGTCAAGCAATTCAACATGGGCCACATGCGTATCATTATGTATACCCCTTCCACAATACTCATGTTGTGAAAGTAACTATATTTTGCTTCTTCCTAACCTATCCCCCTTTATTGAATTTTCTCCCTTGATCCTGTCCCTTTTCGAAAGTGTTTGT
>CM053625.1:230171680-230189166 GCA_028646595.1 Phalanger gymnotis
CAGCCTCACTCTACTACATTTATTTTGTCAGTTTCTTTTTTAAAAATCTGTATTTTTAATTTATGAAATAAAACAAGCATTTCCATAACATAGTACAATAAAAAAGATGATTGCCTATGAAACTACAAATCTACTATCTACAACTTGCTATTCTTTTCAAATACACCATAAAATAATCACATAAATTTTTTTTCTTCCCCCCTCCCTGCCCTAGAGACAGCTACCATTAGACACAAATAGGTGTGTAAAATTATTCTATACATCTATTTATCAGTTCTTTCTCTGTTGAGGTCAAATCTAACAAGCCAAAACTATGTAAGTGGTGTCATACCAAACAGTCACCATGGAAGAAAATTCTCTGCAAATGTTTGTTGGTGATAATATTGGCAGACCTGATTGCTGGTCCTTTGAAAGCTAAACAGAAGGTCCATCCAAAATGGACACTCCCGTTTTGAAGGCAGATTCTCCCTAGTGCATTCAGAAAAGAATGTTCTGTCTCCTTTGAGCAGAGGGGAAAGAAGGAAGAAACTTTTTCCATTCTCACTTTCATATACTCTGCCGGAGTCCTACATTTTCTGCTGGGATTTGCCTGCCTAAAAGACATGTAGCAAATTGGTATCACAAGGCCTTGGGAGCCATCCCTCTGTTCCAGGACCGATGACCACAGGCAGCTGAACTTTCTTTTATGTTTTGTCTTTTTAGCGTGACCTCCTTCAGAGCATGACAGTCTACTTTTTAAAATTTATATCCCCAGAACTTGGGACAGTGCATAGCATGTAGTGCTTAATAAATGTTTTGTTATTTATTCATTCGTTCACAAACTGGAGATCACAAGAGAGGCAGGGAGGAAGGAAGGTAAGGAAAGAAAAAAAGTCAAAGAAATATATACCCCTTTCTCATTCTATCCACAGGCTATGTAAAGTGCCACAGCTTTTCAGAAGGAGGTTTAAAAATCAAATAAAGCATAGGAATTCTATTAGCACCCTAATTACTATTGATTTCTACTTCATAATGGTGCGATAGTCGCTATACAACTTGCCTTTGCTAAAGTCACGTACCAGCTTGTGAGAAGGTAACCCAGGCCCACACAGACACCCCAGCCATGAGAAGATAGAGAACAATAAATACCTTTGCACTCTGGTTTGTCTCCTGTCCAATTGCCATTGGGCTGACAAAGAAGACTACTGGGGCCAATCAGATGGAAGCCAGGATTACAGGTGAAATGGACCTCATGCTCCACCAAGTACTTGCTGCCAAATTTTCTCCCATTGGGTGGAGCTTCCAGTGCAGGGCAAGAGACTGCAAAAGGAACAGAGATGAAATTACTGCAGTGATAATCTACACCTCAAGACCAGGTCTAAAATTACATCTACAGATTCAAAGGAGGAGTGGCAAGGTAGTGTCCTCTCTGCAAATCTGTGGAAATTGATTTCCAAGTTTATCAGGCAAAATGCTTTTATGGTTTTTCTAAATTAAGAAGTCCCAGCTAAAATCTCACTTTCCCCATTTATCACTTGAAAAAAGGTGAGATTTTAGGTGGGACTTGAAGGAAGTCAGGGAAGCCCACAGTCTGAGATGAGGAGGGAGAGGAATTTAAGTTGGTAGAAAGCCTGTAAAAGGATCTTATTCAAGGAATAGCAAGGAGACCAACATCACTGGATCACAGAGTACATGGGAGTGGGGAGGAAGTAAGGTACAAGAGGACTAGAAAGGTGAGATTTTGAATGCCAAATAGAAGATTTTATATTTGATCCTAGAGGTGATAGTCATTGGAGTTTATTGAGTAGGGAGTAGGAAGGAGGAGCAACATGGTCAGACCTGCCCTTAGGAAGAGCTCTTTGACGGCCAAGTGGCCAAAGATCTCAGAAGTCCTAGTCCAATCTAGTCCAGCACCCTCAACTGAGGCTCACAGAGGGTAAGTGACTTGTCCAGGAATTAAATATCAGCAACAAGATTAAACTTCGGACCTCTGACTCTAGAACCAGAGTTCTTCCCACTGGAGCATGCTGTCTCCTCTTTAGCAGACTAGCATAAAGGTGCACCTGGGTGATTGAAATTTCTCTCTTGGCTTCTACAGTAAAGGTTATTTTACCTTCTCCTTTATCTACTCAGTTCCTTTTAAATAATATATATCCTCATTAGTGAGTCACATCTCATCAAGTCTTAGTAATACCTTGGAGGCAGAATTTGTTTTCTTGACTGAAGATCTCTAGTTCAGTTTGTTAATTATTTATATGCTGTGCATTGGTGAACAGGTGTCTCTTGTGAATTATTGGGTCTTCCTGACTAATATTCTTCCTATCTTATTTCCTATCCTCTCTGATATCTGGTATTATAGACTTATGTGAATAGTTTTTTTCCTTGCCCTTCCATTTTTAATGAAAAGCCCCTTTGATCAGAATCATGTCGCTGAGTAAATATATTCTTCCTGGCCTTTACCCTATACCTAGCCAAAAGTCCATCACTACTGTGTCTGAAGCCCTGGCCCAGGAATATAGTCTCTTTTCTCATATTCTATCTTCTTAACAATTTTATTCCTTTCCCATAAACCTTTCTCTTTTGAGACTCCTGCAGTACCTTCAACTGGCAGCCCTGGTGAAAACATCACCTGTATTCTGAAGGTCTTCAGTTTTTTGCCCAGGATTTCATAATCTCTAGAGAGCCTATCTAGTTTCCTTCTGCTAGTATCCCTTGCCCCAAGAAAATCCCCAGAAGCGAGTATTAATATTCAGATTTGGCAATCACACAGTAGATCACATATTTAGAAATGAAACTTCAGAGGCCATTTGGTCAAATCCCCTTCATTTTCCAAATGAAGAAACTGAGTCTATGGCAGCTAGGTGACTTGTCCAAGGCTACACACACACACAGTTAGTCTTGGAAGGGTCTTCATTATATCATAGGAACAGATCCCAGGAAATGAACCTCTCCTCATTGTTCATATCATACAACAATGTCAACAACACTTAGCAAGGAGTCACCAACCACCATGACTTATTTCTTTTTCCTTTGACCAATAGAAGATACTCTCCAAGATGAACCTATGCATAATCCTCATCATTTTGTGGAGCAAGGGAAAAATGCTTCCTTATTAGAAAATCTACGTCCATCCTCTTTGGGAAGGTAGAATTTCCAGACAAGTATACAGTTCTGATGGTTTGGTGGTCTTTCCTTTTTTCTTTGTCCCATTTTTCTTTCTTTTTTAAAAAAATTTTAATTAATTTGTTTATTTTTAGTTTTCACCATTCACTTTTATAAGATTTTGAGTTCCAAATTTCACCACTCCTTTCCCTCCCTGCTCCCCAAGACAGCATGCAAACTGATATAGACTATACATGTACAATCATATTAAGTATATTTCCACATTAGTCATGTTGTGAAAGAAGAACAAGAACAAAAGGGAAAAACCATGAGGAAGAAAAAACAAAACAAAAAAAGTGAAGATAATGTGCTTCAATCTGCATTTAGACTCCACAGTTCTTTCTGTGGGTGTGGATAGCTTTTTCCATCATGAGTCTTTTGGAATTGTCTTAGATCATTACTTTGCTGAGAAGAACTAAGCCTACCAGAGTTGCTCATTTCATAATGTTGCTGTTAATGTGTACAATGTTCTCCTGGGTCTGCTCACTTCACTCAGCATCAGTTCATATAAGTCTTTCCAGGTTTTTCTGAAATCCTCCTGCTCATCATTTCTTATAGCACAATAGTATTCCATTATATTCATATACTACAGCTTGTTCAGCTGTTACCCAATTGATAGACATCCCCTCAATTTCCAATTGTTTGCCACCACAAAAAGAGCTGCTATAGATATTTTTGTATGTGTACGTCCTTTTCCCTTTTTTATGGTCTCTTCGAGATAAAGACCTAGTAGTACTGCCAAAATCATAATACAAGTAATAAGTGCTCTTGCTGTTATCTTTGGGAACATCTTCTAAAGAAATCTGGCTTTCATCTACATTTCTATCAGACATTATCTATTTCCATTTTACCCTTCAGTTGGCCCTTATCTTGGAAGAGAGGCCCTAAGAATGATTTGTCCATAAAATTTCACTTCTTTCTTTTGCGGGGTAGGTTGCGTGAAGCATTCAGGGTTAAGTGACTTGCCCAGGGCCACAAAGCTAATAAATTCCTCAGGCTGGATTTGAGCTCAGGTCCTCTTGATTCCAGGGCTGGTGCTCTCTCCACTGTACTATCCAGCTGCCCCAAATTTCACTTATTTCTGAAAGATTTCAAGCTTTATAAATGCACAGTTAATACTCTGTTACTTGATAATTGAACCCTGGAGGAATGGAGGAATGATCTGAATGATGAAGTTGAAAAACTGCTAGGAAGCTAGAAGTTACTTTCTTTTCCCCAAAGGGAAAAGCAGCAAATGAAGTATTGACACACATTTTAAAAATACAGAGTCATCAAGAGTGGATCCCCTCTGGAATTCTCTGGCCAGGTCTTCAGAAGACAGCAAAGCAGAGAACTGAATGCCCATGGAATCTGGACAATCCCAGAGATAATTTGAGGATGCAGATATTTCTAACTTCTTCAGTAAGGACCAAGGCAAAGAATTCAGTCAGTATATGAGTCAGCTTTTGTAAGATTATTTTCCATCCACTCTGTCTACTCCTCATATGTCTATTGTTTGCATGTTGTCCAGCTTTTAATATAGTACCTGGTACATGGTAAGCACTTAATAAATGTCTATTGACTGACTGACTTACTAAGCCCACCCAAATGGATGTATTTTTGACCTGGACAATCCAATTGGCTTGTCTGCATTGCTCCAATTCACCAGCTCATCCTTATATCTTGTCATAGCTTTTTGCTCCAAGTCTAGCCCCATCTCAGTCATGAAATCCATGTCTGGAATGGACAACAAAGACCTGCCATGCAAGAACTGCACTGTGTACATCCAAAAAAACAACCAAAAAATTCCTTGATTCATGAAGTTAGACAATATGAAGTCATGGTACTTGTATTCATTTGCTCTGGCTTTCCAGCACTGGAATCTCTGAAATGTTCTTCCATGATGTTCCAATGTTGGAATGCCAGAGCAAACAGATACTAGTGCCATAGCTTCTGAACATTCATACTGGTAACCATTTGGGGGCTTCCTTGTATTCCTCATGATCCGCAAAGACAAAGTACCTGGTCAGGGGACTTTGATTATATTTGTTTATAATTAGAGCCAAGAGTAAGTGGCACCTTTGCCAATCACACAATTGCTAGAGTACACAATAGCTCTATTATCCAAATTTCTATTTCTGAAAGGAAAAGAACTTAGTCTTGTCAGGATCTCTAAAGCTCAGATGGTTTGCCTTTCTCTGGTCGCCATGACTTCAGTAATACTACTTTTTCAGCTTAGAGGAAAAAAGCCTGTTTTTTTTTAATTAATTGGTTTTAAAAGCCAGAGCATCACAGGATGAGTCAATTCCTCAGGGGGGGAAATGCAGCATAATGTACCAGCACCTGCTCATAATTGTGCCAAAGGAAAAAGTGTCCTGTTGGCTTTTCTGCGCTGTGGGAACAGACTTCACAGTGTATCACTGTTCACAAGGCGCCATGGGGAAGGGTGGGAATGGAACTGTGACAATTCAACCACAATGCTGGGGAAGAAAAAGAACTTGGAAAATGGTGCCATCCTTAGGCCCTTCTCTTCCTGGGATTATTCCCGTCCTGGACCATAGCCCAGGATGTTGTCATCGTGACAACGGGTCATTGAGTTTAAAAGAATCACTCAAATAGGAAGTTAGTCACGGGACTGTTGGATAATCAGATAATAGGAATTAGAACTACAAGAGACCTTCAAGATCATTTCATCTAAATGTCTCCCATTTTACAGCTTATCATGATTTTTTTTAAACATCCACTATGTCGAGGCCTACACTAAAATCCTCCTCTAAAGTCTCCATGGGGTGTGGGGACCCTAAGATTCCATCACCTATACCAACAGAGCCTAAGCTCTGGAAGGCCCAAACAGGTCTTCTGTTAGGAAACTCAGCCCTGGGAACAGACTGTATTGTTGCACAAGTATAACTCCTGTTTCGAATGCCTATCTCACCTAGATTGTAGATATAATTACTGTCTCTGTATTGAAGTCGTGTGAATTGTTGCAAGAAAAGTAGTTTGCACTGTCAGTCTCAAAGTGACAGTTGAGTGGATAACTCAATAGGAAGTACTTCTCTCTATGGAATCAAGAAGAAGGTGGTGTTTGATCTGTGATGCATGAGGATCTGTGAGGTATCTGTGAAGAAGACAGACAGGAAGGAGGTGAGGAAAAACTTCCTTCTTATTGTAACTATTTTAATTGGTATTATTAAAAAATTATAAAGAGAACTCTGTGAAGAATCTATGAGGAAGTGACAAATACAACATATTTTAAAAGATTATCTTCTATGATTACTGAAGAGAAGATGAAGGAAAAAAGACTAATCTTTAATAGAAATATTAAGATTCTTTAGAGACTTTTATTAGTATAGGTTAATGAAGTTAAATTGAATTTCCAGACATGTCCATTACTGTTATATTGAGGGCACGACTGACCGTGACATTAGTCATCACCAAAATGTTATAAATACTTATATATGTCTTTATGCTTTTTATTGCTTTTACCTATTTAAAACTTTTCTACATTCAGTAATTTCAATATTTATCCAATTATAGTTAAGTATTAGGAAAGGAATTTTATCCATTTTATTAAATAACTAATATTTAATTAGCTGAGCTGGAGTTCAAGTTGATTAACTGATGAATGAAAAAGATTGTAAGGTTACTAAGAAGAAATTAATTCTCACAACAGACTCCAATTAGAGAACTTGAGAAGATAAATGAAACTATATGATTATGAGTTGTTATATTAATGAAAATGGGAAGATCTTTCCCATTCATTAATAGGCCCATGTGACCTGCCTGAGTCACATGAGTCTGAGTCACATGGAGCCTGTGTTTGGAAGAGAAGGGGTGGAGCAGGAAGTGGGACAGAATAGTCTGAGCTAGAAGAGAGAGACACAGAGCAACAGCTAGGGTAAGTGAGAGAGGAAGTGATTTTGCCCTTGTTCATACAGAGGGAAGGCTTGGGGATGTCAGTGCCCCTGCATTGATAATGTGTATAGATTTCTTTGTTACTATTTTGGCTTTCTGGTGTTTGAATAAACGTTTTGGTTTCACCTTCAATGGAGAGAGTCTGTTGTATTTTGTGATTCAGAACTACACTGGCATATTCATAGCAGCCACAGTCACTATGGGAATCACCTTGGTGTTACATGAGTCAAATGGCAGGCTGAGGGTGGGTGACCTATAAATGAGTGTGGTCATACCCAGACCCTATTTAACCCTACTAGGTCAAGTGCGTTGCTCCTTCCTCTGCTATACAAGGACCAGCTCTAGTTAAGTTTATAGAGGCTGATCACTGGAAGTCTAGCCTAAGGGAGATTTTTTTTCAGCCAACCCAATTCGTGAGCATGGAGAGCTTGTGATCTCTGAAGTGGAGGGAGTTCCAACAACAAAATAAGGACCTTTGTAATACAGTTATGTGCAGGGTTCTTCCACAATTCCAAGGTATTATTATTATTAATTAAAGTTAATAAAATAACAGATAGCATTTATATAGTACCTACCATGTGCCAAGCACTGTGCTAAGTGCTTTACAAACATTATTTCACTTGACCCTCACCACAACCCTGCGAGGTAGGTGCTATTATATCTCTATTTTACAGTTAAGGAAACTGAGGCGAATAGAGGTTATGTGACTTGACTATGGTCATATAGTGTCAGAAGATTAGAGGTCACATAGTCCAATGGCCACATACAGATAGAAAGAGATAATGAGATCCAGAGAGGTTAAGTTAGTAATTGGCAGACCAAGAATTTGAAACCAGGCCTTTGGACTTTTCCACTAAACCATGTGGTCTATGACATGAAATCTGTGATGACAGAAACAGGATACTTCCAGATGCCAGAGTATTTTATTTTCCTTTCCTGTTTCCTACTTCTTATTCACTTGTATTTGTTATATCAGCCAAGCATCTAGATCAAGAATTGGTAAACTCAAGGGCCAGATCTGTCCTGCAACCTCTAAAGTTTTACTGTATCATTTTTTGTTATATTGGTTTTTATATTTTAAATAAAGTTTTATTGTATTTTTATATTATTATATTATATTACACTTATTGTATAGTTTCCCTACCCGTGATCTTTCTAGATAATGATGTGTTTCCATTGCTGAGCGGGACAGTGGGTGTGTTCACTTCCAGGACAAGGGAGATGTTTGGATCTATTGGGAAGAAGACACCAGACAACTAGAGTGCTAAGATCTAATGCCTTTCCTCAAATTAGACAAGAAGTCATGCATTAGAGCTTTAAAGAATCTTAGGGATCATAGAACAACTGTCCTACTTTACTGATGAGAAAACTGAGGTCAATAGAGATTAAGTAATGCCCTGAAAGGAACACAAGTAGCAAGAGAGCCAAAATTTAAACCCAAGTGCTCTCTTTATTACACTATTTCTTCTTGAAAAGTTAAAGGCCTGTGAAAATATAATAACAATCACAATAATCATCATAACATATTGGCATAGCAGTTAAAGACTTGCAAAGCACTTTTCCTCACAACATCCCTGCAAAACAAGCAATATGGATCTTATATTATGCCTGTCTTACAGATAGGGACACTGAGGCACAGGGGGTTTTTTTGCAGTTTTTTTTTCCTTTCAATAAATATCACATAGCTAGAAAAGAGTAAACCCAGGAATTGAGCCCAGGTCTTCCTATCTTAAGATCCACTGATTTTTCTGCTATACCAGCGCTATTTGGCAACATCTTCAAAATTGGGTCAATGTAATCAAAGACCACATAGATGCCTTGGGAAAGAAAAACAAATTTAAATTTATCATAGCACTTGGAAAAAACCACAGATGTTAGCATCATTGCTTTACAGCAGCTGGTTGCTGGTTTGCCATCTTACCTGCTGGGACATCTGGGACGGCTTTGTTTACAGAATTCTGGAGCATGGTCAGCCGGTTCTTCATGTTGCGAATCCCTTCCGTAAAGCGGGTCTCTTGGCCCTTTAACAACTGCTGCATTTGACGGATAGCAGATAGGAGCTGTTGTTTATTGAGACAGTTCTGCAAAAGAAAAAAACCCAAAGCATTTGGGTCAGTCCAATAGCCATGTGATATTTCTGTTTCTGAGCGTCGCCTCAGTGATGTGGCCCTATTTGCAGGCAGTATAGCCCCAGACTACAACGGCCAGTTTCTGCAGGTTTGATGTTACTTGCATGCACCTGTTTTTCCTTCATACTGCTCCTGCTGGTTCCAGCGCCTGTCAGAACAGGTCACCAAACCATCATACTTTCTGTAAATGTCTTAGCCCCAATTAATCTTTCCAAGAAAATATAATAACTGATCTTGGGAAAGGAAATTAACAAAACTGGTCATACAATATTATTTAGTGGTTGGGAATCATTTTGGATGAAAAATAGTAAACACTTTCACATACCAATGACACCATGTTCTTTCCTTCAACCTACCCTAATACTCTGAAAACTGGACCTGAGGTGAGCTTTTACTTTCTTTCCCTTCTGGTCATTTAAAATGGTAGATTTTTCCCCTTAATGTTTGCCCTGAAGTGGGAAGGAGAGAAAGGGATGGGCTTATGGCCAACCCAGCCTGCCGCATAGCAATTTGGCATTTCCTTAAAGTACATCACCCAAAAGCAGTGGATGTACTAGCAAATATTTAACAATGGATTCTCTGGGGGAAAAATATGTAGGACACTTGTCTAAGTTTAATCTGTATTAATTGCATTTTCACTATCACTTCCTTAAATCTAAACAATCAACAAAACATTAAATCAAGTCCTATCCAATTTCCAAAGTGTAAATTTTCACATTGAAAATTTAATAATCAACTCTAGGGAGCCAGAATAAACTGTCTCCAACACATCCCTGTCACAAACTTGATATAACTGGTGATTTTCCTAAAGCCAAAGTTCCAGCATTAGGGCAGTCTACTAGAATATAAACTCCATGGTCCCATTCCATATAAATATTTATCTCCTCCAGAGCTAAGGCCAATGCTATGCATACAGTAGTTGTTTAATAAATGTTTATTTTATTTATATTTTTATATTGTATTATATTTTTATATTGTATTACATTGCATTGAGCTCACTAATCCATGACCCTCACCTTAAAATCATCCTGATATTGAGCATAATTTTTAGACCATTCTCAATCATTTTTTACAAATTTGTTTATATTCTAATCGAGCATTGTCCTTGATTGTCATATTTCTCCACTGGGCAAATAGTGCTTCCTTACGCAGCATTTAGCACAGTGCCTGCACATAGTAGGTGCTTAATAACTATTTCTTGACCAAATATTTCTTGACTAAAATGGTTTCTTACATCTTCCTCATGGTGATGATTACTTCTGCTATTTAATCTGTAAAAAACTATGCTAAAGTAAACATCTTTACATTTATGGGTTTTCCCATTATTTAATACCAATGGCTAATTTGATGTGGTCAGATTGAATTTGCTGAATTTCTGTTATTTATTATTATTATTATTATTTATCATCATCATCATTATTATCCTTTTCTCTTTCCATCTTATATTCAATGAAATAAAAATAGAAATGGTCCAGGGACAAGTCACTACCCTACTGTTATCCTTTATGTTCAATGTCACCTCAGAAAACAGTACAAAGCACTAGGGGTACAGAGGATGAGCCTATGCCACATTTGACATGAGGCTCAGTTAAACCATTTCAAACCAATTTAAAAAACTATAAGGAAACCCGCAAATGGACAGAAAATGTCAATGTGTTCACAGCAAACTATTCTCATTTTTAAAGATGTTACTCGGCAAGTGGAAATAACTCTTAAGAAGATGAAGACTACAATAGGAGCTCAATTTTACATAGTGCAAAACACTTTCTATGCATTATCTCATTTGATTTTCACAGCAGCCTTGGGAGGTGGGCGTTATTACTGTCCCCATTTTAATGGATAAGGATATGGAGGCTCGGAGTGATCATGCGACCTGTCCAATAGAGAGAGAGTGTCTGATGTGGGATTTAAATCCATGTCCTCCTGACTTTAAACAGCACGCTATCCTATAGACCATGATGCCTCTCTGATGAAGAATAGCTCGATCAGAACACAGAAGATGTCTATGTCAGTGGTAACATAATTTTGAAATCACTAAGGGCACAAGCTTCAAAAGAAAGAGGGAGGGAGAAGGATGGCAGAGGAGAGAGAAGGTGGAGAGAGAGAGAGACAGAGACAGAGAGACAGAGAGAGAGATCGAGAGAGAGAGAGAGAGAGAGAGAGAGACAGAGATAGAGACAGAGACATAGAGAGAGGCAGAGAGAGAGGGAGGCAGGGAGGGGGGAGAGAGAGGGGGGGGGAGAGAAAAAAATTTGAGATTTTATATGCATCTAGTTATTTACATGTCGTCTCCTTCACTAGTTATTCAGCCAGTCGATAAGCATTTATTAAGCACCTCTTATTTTCCGGGCATTGTGCTAAGTGCTGGGGATACAAGGAAAGGCCCCTAAAGTAGCCCCTACTCTCAAGGAGTTCATATTCTAAAGATAGAGACAATATGTTAAAAATTGGGTGCAAACGGATGGATGATACTATGGAGGAGAAGGCACTAGTAGCAAGGAGGGCTAGAAGAAGTAGGATTTGAGCTGAGTGTTGGAAGAAGCCAAGGAAATGTAAAGGCAGAGGTGAAGAGGGAATGCATTCCAGGAATGGGGGATGGCCAGTTCAGAGGTTGCTAAGAGGCAGAGTATCATATCTGAGGATTAGCAAGTGGCTAGTTAGCAGAATCATAGAGTGCAGAGTGCAACAGAGTGTAAGAAGACTGGGAAAGAAGGAAGGGGCCAGGTTACAAAGACTTTAAATGACTTACAGAGGACTGTATACTTGATTTTTCAGGCGACAGGAAACACTTGGAGTTCATTGATCAGGGGAGTGATATAGATAAAGCTAATTTTTTTAAAGAAATATCACCTTGGGAGGTGAGTGGAGGATGGATTGGCATGAGGAGAGACTTGAAGTCAGGAGACGAGCTAGAATGCTATCGCAATAGTATAGGCAAGAATTGATCAGAACCTGAACTAGGGTGACAAGTGTAAGAACAATAAGAAAGGAATATAAAAGAGATCTTATTAAGGTAGAAATTTCAAGATTCAGTCATAGACATGTGGGGTGACTTTGATGTGGAATTGAGAATAACCCAGAGACTGTGAGCTGGAGTGACTTGAGGGTATGGTGGTGCTCTCAGCAGTAATAGAGAAGTTCAGAATTAGGAGTGGGTTGGGAGGGAAAGCCATTAAGATCCATTTTGGGTATATTATGTTTGAGATGGCTATAAAACATCAGTTCAATGTGCCCAAAAAGTACTTATGTGAGACTTACAGCTCAGGAGAGAGACTAGGATTGGATCCATAATCTGGAAATCATCTTTAGAGAGATGATGGTTGAACCAATGGGAATTAATGAGTCACCAAGTGAGATAATATAAAGTGAAAGGGAAAAAAACTCAGGACAGAGAATAGGGGGATACCCATGCTTAATGAACAAAACATGGATAAGGAACCAACAGAGAAGACTGAGAGAGAACTGTCAGACAGGAGAACCAGGAGAAAATGTCACAAAAACTCTAGAGCAGAGAGAGTATCCAGGAGAAGCAGGTGATCAATACTGTCACTGGCTGCAGAGAGGTCAAGAAGAATGAGGATTGAGAAAAAAGCCATTAGATTTGGTGATTAAGAAATCACTGGTAACTTTGGAGAGAGCAGCTTCAGTTGAATGATGAGGTTGGAAGCCAGGTCACAGAGGGTTTAGAGGAGAGTGAGAAGAGAGGAAGAGGAAGCACCAAGTGTAGATGGATTTATCAAGGAGTTTAGTCACAAAGAGAACAGGACAATGTCTTGAAGGGAGAGAAGAATCAAGTGAAGGACTTTTAAGGATGGAAGAGATATAGACAAGCTTATGGGCAGTAGAGAAGACAAGAGAGAGGGAGGATGAGGGTGGGGGCAATCTGCTGAAGAAGACTGGAGAAGATGGGGCCAAAGGTAAATGAAGGAGGTCAGGGACTAATTTTGTCTTCTTTTTGTATCCCTAGTACTTAGCACACTGCTAGGCATATAGTAAGCACTCAATAAGTAGTGATCGACTTGATTTGCTATTTATTTCTATTCAATTTCATCTTTTTAGATTTATGACAGGCATCATGATATATTGAATTTAGAGTCAGAAGACCTGGGTTCAAATCTCAAGTCTGCCACTTCGCTAGAAATTTGACCTCGGCAAATTACTTAACCTCTCTAGGCCTCAGTTACATAATCTATGAAATAAAAGAATTGGATTAGATGGCTTCTAGTTTATTATGAGCTCTTTTGGAGCTTGATTCTATTACCCAGTGAGTTGGCTCTCCTTTCTAGCTCTATGTCGCCTGCAGACTTAATAAAGATGCTACCTATACCCCTGTCCAAATGATTGATATAAATGTTGACCAGCACCAGGCCAATAATCACTCTCTGCTGCAGACCTCCTTCCGAGTGGACATTGAACCATTAATGACGAATCTTTGGATCTGACTTTTCAACACATCTCCAAAACCACCTAATGTCATCTATTCCCCATGTCTCTTTCTCATCCAAAAAGAATAGCATAAAGCACTTCATTAAAGGTTTTGCTAAAATCCAGTAGATCACATCTGTAAGCATTGCCCTGAACTAGAAATTCTGTCAAAAACAGAAACGTATTGAGTCTGGAGTGACCAACTCTTGATGAAGCCAGGCTAGCTCTTTGGGATCTCACCATTTCCTCTTCTAGATGTTTACTAACTAGCCACATAGGAATTCTAGAATTTTGCCAGATATTGACAAGCTCACTGGCTTGTAGTGCTCAGACTCCTTTTTGTGAAAATCTGGGCAATATTTGCCTTCCTCCACTCCTGCAGTACTTCTGTTATTCTCCATGATCTTCCAACAATGGGAAGGTCATAGATTTAGTGGGAAGGTCATAGATTTAGTTGGAAGGAACATTAAAGACCATCAAGTCCAATCCCTCCCATTTTACAGATGAGGAAACTGAGGCACGGGTAAATTGAGTGACTTTCCCAGATTCACACAGCTAGTATGTCTCTGAGGTGGGATTAGAACCCAGGCTTTGCTGATTCCCAGTCCAGGGCCTTCTCCCTGATACTATGCTGCTTTGCTCACTGTAAACAGCTCAGCTATCACAACTGCTAATTCTTTTGGTGCCCTGGGATGAAGCATATCTGAGCCTGGTGACTTGAACTCTTCAAGGATAGATAAAGAGGATGAAGAATACAAAAACTTGGGAGAAGGAATTATAGACAGCAAGATAGCTTTGAAAATCTACCTGTTGAATTAATCTGCTTAACAAGAAAGGTAAGCTCTCCATAAGAAATCCACAGTTTCGTGTGTAATCCTATCCTTCTGTTCTCCACTACCTAGGGAAATGCTCATTTTGTTCTATTTGGCAAATTCAGAATAAAAGTAAAAGTAAATTGTGTGTGTGTTTGTGTGTGTGTGTGTGTGTGTGTGTATACACATGGAATGTTTAAAATGGGGAATGAGGAGTTGATAGTGAAGATTATTAAGCAGATAATACTAGGTGACTTTGATGAGTTCAAGCTAATCCCATTTTTAAAAAATTTCTTAAAGATAAAAGTTGGCTGATGCATTCTCTCTATCTCTACACATCTCTTTAGATATCTCCACTTTTCCTTCATGAAAAGTGTTTCTTTTGTATCTCCATAAATTCATTCTTGAAAACTTCCTATTCCCCTTGAATTGTCTTCCCTAAACTATTTCATTCTGCTCTCCCCAAATCCCTGGCGCATGTCATACCAGACCCAACTGTCCTCTCCTTTGTTATCAAAAACCCTTAAGAGTCTCTTCCTTGGAAGGTTCCCATCACTTCTATCATAGTAACCAGTTTTTTCCTGTTCTAGATTGATCATTGATTTAAAAATGAAAGGGGTCTTAGAGGCCACAAAGTCTGGAAATTAAGGCAGAGAAAAACTCAAGTGACTTGCCAAGGGTCACAAAGCTAGTAAAGTATCTATAGTGGGAATGAAACACAAATCTTCCTGAATTCAAGGCCAATATCCTATCCAGTAAGCCATGCTGCCTCTGGAGAATCTGATCCAGAATAGAAGTTATCCTTGCTGGTTCCTTTACCAATGATGAAATCATCACTAAGACAAGTCAAGAAATTATTAACTTCTATTTTCAGAGCTAGAGAATGTTTCTTTATATAGTTTCTTGGTTTATATATTATATTTGTGATGCCATGATCCTGAGAGACAGTTGATGAAAGAATTTTGAATTCAGATCAAATCCTGATTCCCACTGGGGAAGAAAAGCACAACAATAGTCTGGGGAAAGGTTAGAGAAATACATTGCTAACAAGGTCAGGGGGTGCAAAAATTCTGTTTCCATCTCTCTGGACATGGGTTGTTGGTTCGATGAGCAAACCATACAGATTGGTTGTTTGCAGATGAACCAAAGGTGCAAGTCATCTCTGTAGAGCCCTGTGGAAAGAGGGTGCCAGTTGTTAGGGTGAAGCTGCCAAGGAAATGAGAAGGATGTGGGGGTTTCCAATGAGGAATTTCCAGCCCTCTTGTGGGATGATTATTGGCAGCAGCTGCTAGGGGACTGTTACTAAGCCCAGAAAGCTTAGTGAGAATTGAAAGGGCTTGGGCAAGCTGCCACATGACCTGAAAGAACAAAATTTGATGGGCATAAACCTCTAACCAACGTATCTGGAAGCTAGAGTCTTCTGGAAAGAAACTAAAAAATCAAGCTTATATTGCAACAACTTGATTTTATTATCAAGCAGTGGTGAGGTTTGGATACCAACATGTTTTCTGAGATGTGGGGCCTCATGCCATATTGGTACAATGGAAAGAGCGTGGGGATTGGCTTCTGAAGGCCTAAGTGCAAATCCCAGTTCTTCCACCAACTCCCTGTGTCATCCTGAGTAAGACAATTGACATCTCTGAGCCTTGGCTTTCCTCATTTATAAATGATGGAATTGGACAAGATCAGTTGTTCTTAAACATGCTTTTCTTACGGCGCAGTAAACTTTTCTGCAAAGAATTGTGGCACCCTGAACATTTAAGATGGAAACCCAACAGGAAAGTCAGGAGATTTGCACGTATGGCACCCAAATCAAGAGGCCAGAGGCTTCTTACCATAGATCAGACTAGTTGGGAAGTCAGATTTGATCCTTTTTAGGATACCTGATTTAGAAATATGATCTCTTCAGGAACTAACCTCATAAAGGTGTTTCTGTAGCTTCTGTCTCTGAATCAGAGTCTGGAGAGGGAGTTCCCTAGGCATGAGGATTCTCTCAAGAAGCAAGCATTAATTTGAGGGTGGTCAACCACCATAGGAAATGGCTTCTGCCGGCCCCCTGATTTTCTTCTCTGCTACCTGATCCAGGAGTGGAAGATCTGGCATGATCATTATCAGGGCCTCTAGCCTCAGTTCATATACATTTTAAAATGCTGGGTAATGCTGGAGTGGGGGAATGTTAGAGTTAGGAAAGGTATGAGGCCATTTCATCCACCTGCTATCCAAATCTGTTGAAATGGATTCCATTGAAAAAAATTTGTGTTCTCTTGTCTAAGCCAGGAAATACTCTTTGCTTTGGGCAGTGTTCCAGGTGGCTTCCATTGAACAGGATTCTTTGTCTGCTAAAAGCTATTTATAACACACACACACACACACACACACCCCTACCCCTTTCACAGAAAAAGAAGTAATATTTCAGTGACCACTGGGACCCAGGAACAGCATTTTTTTTTCCTTTCACATTACCTTTATTGTTTAACATCCCATCCCCATCCTTTACTGTTTATATATGCTTCCTGTTGTAGCAGAAATAGATAAACGTGGCTCAAGAAAGGAAAGTTGCACCGTAGTGGCCCACACCTGTAATTCCTGCTATGAAGATGCTGGGGCTGGTGGATTAATTGACTTCAGTTATTCTGAGCTGCTGTAGGGCTAATGCTGAGCAGATGTCTGCACTAAGTACATGATCCCTTAGGGAAGGGAGGAAGTAGGGGAGGGGGCCACCAAACAAATATTCAGGAAAAATCATCCCAGCTTATCAGTATTAGGATCAGGTCCTTGAGTGGCAGCTAAACTTCCAGCCTGGAGAGTTAGGAAGACCTAGTCTCAAAAAAAAGCAGGAGGGGCTCATTTTGTTGAAATCATAGGACTCAAATTTACTGTACAGAATGTGAATTCTGAGATGATCATCTAACAGTACAGAGCTTTTATAAAGTCACCAAGGGACTAATTCACCAGGCTTCTGAAGCTTCCCAAGATTTTAGTATATATTGGGTTTTTCACATGACCTAGTTGAGAGGTCCAAAATAACGAATGCCGTGCAGGAATGATTTCCCATAGATTTCTTTCTTTTCTTTGTGAAAGAGCA
>CM053625.1:230189666-230213074 GCA_028646595.1 Phalanger gymnotis
GTTTCCCTGATTCCAACTCCAACACTCTATCAATGGCACCAGCTAACTGTACAAAGTCATGGAAATGGGAGAGATAATCTTATGCTCCATTCATAGGATCACAGATTTAGAGCTGGGAGGGACCTTAGAGGCCATTGAGTGCTCCCCCTCATCTCACAGATGAGGGAACTGAGATATAGAGAGGTTAGGTGACTTGACCAGGATGACACAGCTAGTGTCTAAGGCAGGATTTGAACCCGGATCTTCCTGACCTCAAGTCAAGTGCTCAAGAAAGCTATACTGTCCAGAGTGAGGGAAATGATAGCCCCACTGTATTTTCTCCCGATCAAAGCACATCTTGAGTAATGTGCAATTGGCTAGTATTTGTTGAATGAATTAAGGAGGTAAATGTTAGCCTAGAACATCTCTTTCATCTATTTGTTCCATCAGCATCTACTTTTCAACTTACTATTTACTCAGTTTGTTGTGTTTTTTTCTTGTTGCTGCAAGTCTTGTGCCAACTCCTTAGGAATGCCTTTAGCAACAACATCATTATCATTAGCATCTAAGTTCCTTCTAAATGATTGGTTATGTATCTGGCAGCATATGTACATTGCAAACCAGCCACCTTTGCCTCCCTGACATAGATGACTGGACAGATGCTCCTCCTTCCTCTCCACCCTCTACCCTCTCTACATCTCAAGCCCCTAGAGAGCTGGGGCTACTGGGCCTTTTGTCTTTTTCCATTTTCTGTTTATTTGGTAGGAGCCATAGGTAACTAAGACTTGTCAGCAGGGCTGTAGCTGGGGTGTGGTCTGCGTTGGCAGGGGAATCCCCACATGTACAGAATACAGATCCTCAAATTTAGCTGACAATATTAAGCTGCTAATGTGTGCTCAGCAACGAGTAAATGATTTTTGAAATCATGCTGTCATTTTTCTTTAGCCAAGAGCAACTGGAATCCTAGGACGGCAAAGACAAGGCAATGAGTTATTTTTGGTTTCTGTTGCTTTGTTTTGGTTTTTGTTGGCTAGTGTTACTGGAAGGGTTAAATTCAAGAACATTTAAGATCACAGATTTAAAGTTGTAAAGTCAGTCAATCCGTTGACAAGCATTGATTAATTTCTTACGATACGCCTGGCACTGTGTTAAGGACTGGAGAACACTAAGAAAGGAAAAACGCGGTCTCTGCTCTCAAGAACCTCCCTTTCTAATGGGAGAGCTAGCAAGCAAGCAACCATATACATACAATATTTGGATAGAGAGATAATTAGATAAATTGCTTCCCATTTGTACTGTAGACAGACAGAGAGATCACCTCCCATTTATACTGTATGTATATGTAAAGTATTATAAAAAGTATGTATATATAGTATGTACATATAAGTAATATATGTATACATATACATATATATTATATATAGTATGTACACAGTTGCTAGCATGCTATCTCCCCATTAGAAAGGGAGTGCATACACACACACATATATATATGTGTTATGTGTATGTCTACACACATTTCTGTAAATCTACATATACACATCTGTACACATACATATACACACATCTATATCTACATATGTGTAGACAGATAGATAGATACATACACACATACAAACATACATACATAGAAAGAGAGAGAGTAAATAGGTAATGGGCACCGAATGGGAGGGAGTGGAATGTTCTAATCAGGAAAGGCCTCTCCAGAACATAGGATTTGAGCTGAATAGTGAAGGAAGTCAGGGAAGCCAAGAAGCAGAAGTAGAAGTGAGAAGAGAGAGGATTCCAGGCCTGGGGGACAGTCAGTGAACATTGGAGGATGGAGTGTCACATATAAGGAGCAAGATGGCCAGCATTACTGGATCATAGAGTATGTGGAGGGGAGTGAGGTACGAGAAGATTAGAAAGGGAGAAAAAAAGGGCCAGTTTGTGAAAGACTTTAAAGCCATACAAAGGATTTTATATTTGATCCTGGAAGTGACAGGGTGTCACTGGAGTTTATTGAGTAGGAGAGTGATATAGTCAGACCTATATTTTAGGAAGATCGCTTGGGCAGCTAAGTAGAAGACAGACTGAAGGCAGGAGGGACTTAAGTCAGAGAGACCAACCAGAAGACTGAAAGTCATGTAATTCAACTCTCTTATTTTACAGAAACAGAGGAAACAGACCCAGAGAGTTTAGTGACTTGACCGAGGTGATACAGGTAGTAAATAATAGAAGTATGGCGACTGGACCAATGATTTCATGAGTATAGAGAACTTCATGATGAAGAAACTCCTTCCACCAATGCAGACTGACACCTTCTGAAAATTAGAGAATTAAAGAGTTGCCAAGAATAGGGAGAGATTAAGTGATTTGCCCAGGGTCGGGCAGCCAACATGTCTGAGAAGGTATTCAAATTGTATTCAAATCTTCCCAACTATCCCATGCTACCACCCAAATAAACAGAAGAGCTGGAATTCAGACCCAAAATGCTTGTACTCAAAATTTAGGGGCCTTTATATTACATGACTCTGCTTTTATTATAACATAGTCCAGTTTGACTGGAATGGAGACTATGCAGAGGAGGGTGAAGTGAAATAAGGTTGGAAAAGTTGGTAAGACCCATATCATAAAGAACCTTAAGTACAAGGCTAGGGAATTTATATTTGATTCTATGGTTGGTAGGATGATATTGAAAGATGGGAGTGGGTGTGGGGAGGGAAGGAGAGATATAAAATCAGACCTTTGTATTAATAAGATTAATCTGGTACCTTTGTGATGTTGGATTGGAAAGAGAAAGAGACTGGAATTTTTGAAAGTAGAGGGCTGAGAGCCTGAATTACACATAGTGTGAATGGAGAGAAGATGAAGAGGAGGGACACTGTGGAGGGAGAACAAAACGGGCTTGGCGACTGCTGGATACAGAGAGTGAGGAGAACAGTCAGATATGGGGGTGGTTCTGAGCCCAGGTGACTAGAAGAATGATGGCAGTATTACCAGAAATAGTGAATTCAAGAGGAGTGCCAGGTTTTATGGTGAGAATAAGTCTCATTTTGGACATGTTGATCTTGAGAAGCCAGAGTAACACTGAAATGGGAGTGAACAGATGAAGCTCAGTGTAGTGGGCATGGAGTCAGGAGAGGCATGTGTTTGTTTCTTTGTTTTTTAATTTTATTAGTTTTATTATGAAATCAAGAAATAAAACAAGCCTTTCCATAACATAGTAGAATAGAAAAAAAAAGATGACTATGAAACTGCAAATGTATTATGTACAACTTGCTATTACTTTTAAATGTATAATAAAGTTATTTAATTTTTTTCCTTTTTTCCCCTCCCCCACCATAGAGATAGCTATCATTAGAAACAAATATGTATACACACACACACACACACACACACACACACACACACACACACACATGTAAAGCCATAGTTTGAATCCTTTCTTTGAGACTAGTTCTACAACTATAAACAAGGCACTTAAACTTTCCACACCTCATTTTCCACCTCCACAAGATGGGGATGATAATGCCCATTGTGGTATTTACTTCACAGGGTTGTTATGAGGATCAACTGATTTATAAAGTGCTTGAAGCACAAGTAGGTTCTGATATTATTATAGTAGCAATTGGAAACACGGACTACTTAAAGGGGGCTGAAAATATAGATTTGCATGAAGGTGATTGTCCTGGCCCCATATTTAGTGCAATGCACCACTCAAAGCCTAAGGGTTCAAATATATGATTTCTTTAATAAAAACAAATTCGGTAACCCCCAGGCAAAAGCAATCCACAAAGAAATAAAAGCCACTTTGAAGGAAATAAAACACAGTCCACAAGGAAGTCCCAAGGAGCTCCCAACAGAATTCTGAAGCTGTCTTTAAATGCTCCTTCCCCAGAAAACCCACAGAAGGGTCCCAGATCAGTCTGGTTTGGGGTAAAGTTAAGTTCAATCTACCCCAGGTCTGTTCTGCATCATTTTTCCTCACAATAGAACCAGTTGGTGGTGAGAAAGTGTGGAGGTTTATTCAAGCTAACCCTGTTCCACCAGCATTTGGGGCCACAGAGGTAAAATTTGAAGCCATTAGAGCAGAAGAGTTTGGTAGAGACTGAAGAGAGAAAAGAGAAGAGGACTTCAGACAGATGTTTAGGGCATAGTGAGACTAGAGGAGAGGGGCGTTTGGGGACAAATATGAGCTAAGGAAGAAAAAGAATAGGAGTAAGGTGAATAGAAAGGTCGAATGCTACAGAAAAGCCAAAAAAAAAATAAGGGCTGAGAAAACGCCATTGGACTGATTAATTAAGGAGTCATTGCTGACCTTAGAAAGAATATTAGTTGCCCAGTGGGGACTTAAAATAAATTTTAGGAGATTGAGTAGTAGGTAGGTGAGGAAGTAGAGATAGGGAGTTTTGAGATTCATCAGACAAATGTAATCAGGGCTTGAGTTCATTGGCATAAGACTCTCCTTATTGGAGGAAATTGATTACTTAATGCCCCTATTACACATTGATTGAGAATTGATTGAGAATGGGGGAGATAAATAAAATTATTAAAATGTGGTCCCTACCCTCAAGAAACTTAATCAGTTTGGAAAGGAACAACTCAGGGAAAACAATCCCCAATCTGTAACACCTGACCCTACTCATTCCAGCCAAACTGGCCTGGTGGCTGTTCCTGGTATGTGACGTCTATCTCCTAGCCCTTTGTATGAGCAGCACCTCATTTCTGGTACGCAGTCACTCCTCACCTCTACCTCTTGGTAGCTATCACAGACGGTCTCAGATGATCTTTCCTGTTATTAGGACTTCTTTCCCCTTGAAATTACCTTGTATAACTTCGGGGGTTTTTGTTGTCACTGTTCTTAACTTATCTGTGTGTCGTAACCCTCTCCAATAGAGTGGAAGCTCCCTGAGGGTGAAGACTGTCATTTTTGTCTCTCTATTCCCAGACTAAGCCCAATACTTGACTAGTATTAGTCATTTCATAAATGCATGTTGAATTGAATTAAATTCTATAGTAACTTAGAAGTTATACACAGGATCATAGATTTAGAGCTGGAAGGGCGTCTATTCTAATCTAATTTTACAGATAAAGAAACTGAGGGCCAGAAAAGTTAAGGGACTCACTCCTCTGTGACAAAGTAACACAACGTCAGGGATGGGATTTGAACCAGGGACTTGCTAACCAAATCCAGCTCTCCATTGTATCACTCTCCAATCAAAGCAACTCCATTAGTGTGCCCCTACTTTTTCCCACCTAGATCCTATTCCAACCTGTGAAGCTTCATTCCTTTCCCCACCATCCACAGCCAACATGAAGCTGGACTTTTTCCAATCTCTCTAATCTAACCTCACCGAACTCTGATCAATATCCCTTATCTTTTTTCCTAAGGATGATCCATTCAGGCCTTATTTATTTGTGCCTAAGAGGGAGGGGAGGGGCTGAATCTCAAAATACCTAGAAGTATTAGAAATCACTTACTCCAACCTCAACCCCTTCCATCCCTCGTTTTATGGGGATGGAAGCTGAGGCCTCACAGAGAGCAGGTGATTTAAATGCCTAACACTTCTAGCCAACAGGAGCAGTGGGTATGGAACCCAGGTCTCCTCATTCTAATGTAGTATTTTGTCCACTGCACAATAATACCTCTGTTAAAGGACTGGGGACACCTGGGTATTAGAACTGGCACCTCGGTGTAATATAAAAAGCACTTTACTTGGAATTAGAAGCTCTGGGCTCATTTCAAGCTCTAATATTTACTAACTATATGATCCCTGCTTCTTCCCCCTATAACACGAAGATGGGTACAAACAATATCATAGAAATAAGAACTAGTTTGTACATAGCAACTTAAGGTTTGCAAATCACTTTACATGTGTTATCTCATTTGTTTCTTACAACCACTTAAGAAGAAGCTACTAGTATTACCCCCATTTTACAGATGAGGAAACTGAGGCACAGAGAGGTTAACTACTTGTCCAGGGTCAAACAGCCAGCAAATACCTGAGAAAGGATTTGAACTGAGGGCTTCCTCACTCAAAGTCCAATATTATATCCACTGACTAAAGCACCTAGCTGCCTCAAATAATCAGTAGGAATCCTTCCAGGTCCTGGCATTCTATGATTTTATGAACAAGAGAACCTCTCAATTCATCTTATCCCAAGAACCTCCTCCCTTTCCCTTGAACTTCTAAAGACATAAATGAACAAAACTAATACTTCTAAGTCAATTTGAACTTGAGACACCACAGAATCTCTTTGAAGTATGTTCATCTGTTTTGCTAGGCTTCCTAAACACAGATGACCTAGGTCTCTTCCACATTTGTTTAAAAGGGATGAGCAAAAAACAAAAGCAGTAAAGCCTTACCTTTGGAGGCAAGTGAACACAGAGTCTGGCGTCAGGAAGATTTGAATTCAAATCTGTCCTCAGACACTTACAAATTGTGTGACCTTGGGCAAGTCACTTAGTAACCCTGTTTGCCTCAGTTTCCTCACCTGTAAAATGAGCTGGAAAAGGAAATGGCAAACCACTCCAGTGTCTTCGCCAAGAAAACCCCAAATTGGGGTCACAAAGAGTCAGATACAACTGAAATGACTGAACAACAGCAATGAACACAGTGAACTTGCCTATATTTGGGGCCTTGCTTATTCAGTATCTTTCTGGTTGTTGTGCCCCTCTCCATCATCTTTGTACAGTTTCGCATCTCTATGTGCCTGTTATACAGTCAGCATATGTGTTGAACCTCAACTTCTCCTTTGTTTACATCACACAGTTTTGTATTGTTCTTCCTTTTAAAAAAAAAGTCTCTTATTTGTCACTATTAATTATATTCTATTGACAGTGATGTTTTGCTCAGCTAGTCCCCATTTGTGGGACATTTCAGCAGTTTGTAGTTTTTTGCATTTATAAATATTTCTACTATATATATATATTTGTAATATATGTATTTGTATTTATAAATATTGCTACTATAAATATAAATATTGCTACTCTAAATGACTTGAACTTGCTTCCCTTGGTTTCATGAGTACTTTTTTACTATACAAATAATTCATTTACAGAAAGTACAACTGAGCCACCATGGTATAATAGTAAGGAAAACACTGCATTCAGAGTGAGAAGATTTGCAGGCTGTGAGGCCTTGGGCAAGTCACAATTTCTCTGGGCCTCAAATTTCTTCATGTAAGTAACATGAAGAGATTGCAGTAGAGGAAGCAGATGACCTCTGAGGTCCCTTCCAGCTCTAAATCTATGAGCCCATGTTCCTAAGGGATAGGGGAAATGAGCCTCTGGGAGAAAATGTGTGGTATTGGTTTATAGGGGATAGGGAGAAGAGGAGAAGGAAGAAGTTAAGGAGGAGGAGAAGGAGCTAAGTGATGACTGGCAGAATGGGCAAGAAAGGGCATAAATAAAATGAATAAATAGCATTAGACTTGGAGTCAGAGTACCTGGGTTTGAATCCTGGCACCACTAGTTATTATCTGTGTGATATCAGTCAAGTTGCTTCATCTTTCTTGGCCCATCTCTTGTAAAACGAGAGGCTTGGACTCCATGTGTAAGGTCCTTCCAGCTCTAAATGGATCCTGTGATCCCCAGAATGACCTGAGTTGGCCTCGCCTGTGGCTGTAGGAGGCAGGGGATCTTAATATAAACCTGGCCTGATTTCATATGATCAGAAAATTCTGGATTTAGAAAAATATCTTTAATAACATGAAGTCTAGCCCCTTCATCTTATTTCCTAAAGCCCAGAAAGTGACTTGGCCAAGGTCACACAGTCAGTAAGAAATAGAACTAGAATCTAAAAACACGCCTTCGTGAGCCCAAGGCTGGTGTTTTTTTGGTATACAGTACTTGGGAAGGATTCATTATCAGGTATTAACCAATCGTGGAAAGGAGGGCATTTTAGATACTGTCTAGAGGCTGTGTTTCAAAAAAAAGGAAGGCGCTAGAAGAAAGATAAGCACACAAGCTACTTGAGGTCAAATATAAATTCCTTGAGGACAGGGGTTTTTCAAAAATTCCTAGTCCATAGCACAGTTCCTGACACATAGCAGGCGCTTAATAAATTAGTAAATTGAATAGAACCAACAGGAGCTCGGTCTTAACTAAACTTTTATCTTCCCCAATAATTAGCATAGTTTGCCATAGCTTGTATGCTTAGAAACATTTTCAGTGTTTGATCTATTTCGTGGGGGGATACCTGAAGGGAGAAAAAGGACAAGAATATGTGTGGGGGGAGGAGAGGGAGTAGACTTCGGGGTCTTCAAAAATTTCATGGACCCACCATGACAGCAGCATCACTTTTCCTTCATGCAGCCCTTTCTGCTAGGCCAGAGCACTCTAGGATCTCATTTGCCTTTACCAATTCAATTGCCTGATATCCTGACCACATGATATCTCCTGTGGCCCAGACCCCCATCTTTGCTTCCAACTCCCCTGAAAAGCGAAGAATTGCTAAATTGCTTCCCAAAAAGAGGGCCTCTCTCTTCCAAGTCACTTAACCCCAAAGTCTTTCCAAACCCCAGCTCACCAAGTGCCCCTCCATAAAGGATCTAAGGATGACTTCATCTCAAGAATGGAAAAATCGGATCTATCTGTATCCAACCAGATGGGTACATATTTTCCCACACACGAGGCTCAGTGCACTCAAGGAAAAAAAGATTAATTTCTTGGGATGCAGATTTTACTTACTTGGAAATGGATACATTTGGTTCCTGCCAAACCATGGGTTGTTTTTAATAAAAATGTGTTTATTTTGATGGAGTCGGTAGTTACTCACTATTCAAAGAAGGAGAAAAGAATATTGGAGGCAGGAGAATGGCTAATTCCCCAGATGCTGATGATGAGCTAATGAGATTTCATTGCTCACTTTGCAAGCACTGTCTCAGTTTTCCAGTTTGGGTATTTTTCTTTTGCTCCTGTATTTACTTAATCCTGCTCCTGCCCAGAATACTAAGACTTATGTTGGGAAAGACTATTTTATTGTCCACCTCCCCCGCTTCCCCTTTTAAATGCTTTGTAAAATGTACTTTTGTCAGCACTAAGTATAGAATATATAATCACCATTATTCTTCACCTTGTAGCCAGTAAATATTCTTATCTCTAGGCATTTTTAATAAGCATCATCAAAGGGCTCTGATTACCAATACTCAAGCCTGTCCTTCCACAGGGTACATCTATTGCTCCAACCAACTGTGACTCTGTGTGAGCAATATGAATCCTAATTACGAAGAGATTTATTTCCATCTATTTGCCAGGTCATGCAAAAGAATCCAGACCCAAACCAGAGCTTTAACTAACACAGGACAAGTAGAGTTTTGTACCAGGGTATACAAGTGGGGAAGGAGCAGAACTTCTTCCCTGTAGCAGCCACTGTTACAATATGAGGACCTCATGGTCCTCAGCTAGCCTACAACAGCAAATAATGGGATACTCTTCCCTCCTCCCCCTAGACCATCATTTAGGGGCCTTGGCTCCCTTCTCTCAAGAAGAGAGGACTTTGGTCCAATTCCCAAAGGGGCCTCAGGATGCTGGGGGACAGGCAGCTTCCTCTTGTAACACAATTGTATCCATTGGTGACTTGCTTTCTTCACTGCTGCCATTCCCCCCCACCCCAAAAGGAAAAAAACTCACTTTTTCCGGAGTACAAGAATCCCTATTTATGGTTTTGACCTTCTCTGTAGGGCTTAGTAGGAATAAATATCCAGTTTCAGGTAATTTGAGGAATACAGAAAGACCTCTCAACTCAAGATCATCTCTCTTACAGTACCTAAAATTAGTATTAGGAAAGTCACATCTCCATGAAAATGTATTAGATTTGGTTGATATGTTGAATAATTTTGTTGAATTGCTTGTTTTTTTTCTCTTTCTTCTTTGTTGTAAAAGATGGCTCTTTGGGCAGGGATGGGAAATAAATATTATATAAAACCAAAATTTATCAATTATATTTTGAAAATAAGTGAAAACATGTTATTTGGGGAGAGGATATTAATTTATCATCCACCAGTATGATTTTTTTGTTGTTCAAGTCATTTCGGTCGTGTCTGACTCTCTGATTAATATCATAGAATCATAGAATCTCAGAGCTTCCTCGATAGGTCTCAATTTTCTCACCTGATAAAACAAGTGATTTGGACTAAAAAATCAGCAAAGTCCCTTCTAGTTCTAAATCTATGCTCCAAGGTTACCTTGTCCTACCTGTACGTGAATGAAACATATGCTAGTCTATTTATTAGTATACTTCTAAGGATTATTATTATATGGCAATATGATATACACATTATGGTCAATCATGAATTTGTTTAGTTAGGCTGATGTTACAGAGTGCAGAACCCAGAAAGAATATCGTACAAGGCAATTAAGTTTTGGGTGGGGAAAGAGGAAGTGAGGTAGGAAGGAGTGGGAGCATGAAGGTAGAGAGATTGGATCCAAATGGGAAATTGAATAGTGGCATTAACCAGCAGCTAAGAGAGAAGTTGAGAACTCTCTGAGCTCTGATTTCCTGACTTCAAGTCCAGTCAATCTCATTGTCTTTTATAAATGGAATGCACTAGTGATAACATAGGGATGAGAACTGGACCTGTGATTCCATTGGCCTTAGGGAATTCCTAGATAAGGAAGCTCCCTAACCAATACAAGTCAGCACCTTCCCTTAAACTGAATGGAGAGTTGCCTAGGCTAGAACCCCAGGAGGCTAAGTGATTGGCAAAGGCTTATATTCCTAGCTACAAGGCCAGCCTTATATTTACTAAATCATCCTGTCTCCATGTGACCATGGGCAAATCATCTGACTCAATTTGCTTATTTACAAGATGGACATAATGAAAAATGCTTTGCAAACTTTAAAACCCTCTAAAAATAGGAGCTTTTCCTACTTTACAACTTTGCCTAGGGTTGCTTCTGCTTATGAATCAAATCTAATGTCCAGTAAGGATGCTTTTAGGGGTGAGGTTATTCAGGACAGGACTGAGTTTCTGGTTTGAAATAATCCAAAAAAGAATTTTTTTGCGGTTAGCACAAGAATCAGTCTGATCTATATTTTACTTCTTTTTAACCAACCTGTCTGGGTTTCGTCCCTTTACCCTTCACCCACCAGCATCTGTCTGAGTCAGAAATAGTCACAAGGGGAAAAGGAAGAAACTTAAAAGGACACAGGGACACTGAGGTTCACAAAGCTTTCTAGAAAACTTCCTGTGCCCATAAAGCCAGGGCTGGCTCTCAGAAGTGAGGACCAAATGTCTGGTTCCTTTTCTTCATAAGGGAACCAGAAAGAAGCCACTGCTCAAAACCATTTCCATTGTGCATTCTACTAATTAAGAAGCTCCCCTTTTAAAACACAGATAAGGTTAAGCCCATGAACCTTTAATCTCTAACATCACTCATTCATAAATGAGGAATGGGAGTGTTGATTGGCAAGGAGAAGAGAGAGTGGAAGAATGATTTTGAAGCCTAGAGGGTGATGTAAAGAAAAGCAGGATAGTCAATGCTGATCATGAGGGTCGTTGACACACTTGAAGGAAAGTGAAAAGGGGACAAAGTAAGTCAGTCATTAGTGCTTACCATGTGCTAGGGATACAAAGAAAGGGGGAAAAAAGGCTCGCTCTCAAGGAGTGTTCATTCTAATGGGAGAGATAACATTGATGAAGGTGACCCTAAAGGAGAAGGCATTAGTAGTTAGGGGGACCAGGAAGAGCCTACAGAGAGAGGGATTTGATCTGAGCCTTCAAGGAAGCTAGAAGCTAGGAGATATAGGTTAGGTTGTACAGCATTCTATGCATGGGGGAAAGTCAGTGCAAAGGCAACAATAGGGAAGATGGAATACTGTGTTCAAGAAACAACCAAGAGGCCATTGTAAATCAATTATATAATTCATGGAAGAAAACAAGGCACAAGAAATCTGGGAGGGTAGAAAAGGGCTGGATTATGAAGAGCTTTCAGTACCAAACAGGATTTTATGTCAGGTGAGGCGTTAAAATATAATGGGAAATTCACTTAGCAGTCTGGAACTATAAGGTGGGGACCCAGGCTTGGATTTGCAATACAAATGGTTCCTCTCTCATCTCTCAATCAGTCAGTCAACCAGCCTTGAAAACGGACCTGCTATATACCCTGCACCGTGTTAGACACTAGAGACGATAAAATATGCTGGACATGGTTGTATACATCTATCATCCCTATTCCTGGGAAGGCTAAGGCTAGCGGATCACTTGAGATAGGAGTTTTGAGTTGTAATGGGGCTGAAGCCTGTAGGGTGTCCACACTAGGCACCAATGGGGAGAGGGAGGGAAAACCAGGTTTTCTAAGGAGGAGGCAACAGGTCTAAGTTGGAAGGAGAAAGTCAAAGCTTCTGTGCAGGTTGGCAATGGGATTAGGCCCAGCAATGAGTAGCCAATCATTGCACTTCCAGTCTGAGTCAGATAGGGAATCCCATTTTCAAAAAACATAAGAAACAAAAAAATAATGTTTCTAATCAAGTGAAGGCAATGATACTGAATAGCCTTCCTGGAAGTCCAAGGCCTCATTGTGGTGTGGAGGTAACCATGGATTCCTAAAGGCTGGGCCAAGAGAACAGAAGCTTTAGCAATCCTACTGATCTGGAAAGGTTCTTAGCACTGCCCAGCAATCAGAGCTCTTGCAATTGAGTAAGTATCACAGATGACCCCAAGCAAGAAGCGTGGACATGAGTACTAAGTTGAGTGGGAGGAAAGGGGTGAAGGTGGGAGTAGGGACAAGATATCATCTCATGGCAGAAAAAAGACATAGACTAGTGCAACTTGCTGCTAGGAAGGTCATAGTGCAGAGAGCAGAGGAGATCACCCTACCTGCCATGTGCTAACCTCCCATTTTAACTAATTTTTCTTGCTAGATGGTAAATGTTAAGTGCTATTGTTTCTATGATGCTGAAATACTGCAAATGCTGTTTGCAACTCCTAAATTCAAGACCTGTGGTCAAAGCTCTAGTCATCTCACCCTAGTTAGTTTGTGTGTTTATTCTTAAAGGGTAAGCTGTGTTGAATTTAGGGAGCATCTTCAGCAGAAGGTTGACAAAGAAGTGATGGTTTTTATTTTTTTCCATCTACAGAAATTCATGCGGCTATCTCATCAGGTGTCTTGTGGTCGACACGGTTGGAGGGAGAGCCCACATCAAAGAAGGTACAGATTTTTGGAAACTGAAATGGAAAGTGTTTATCAGGCAGCCTGTAAACTCCAAGCTCTACCCTCTGAATTCTGGTCAAACAAAATGACAGAGTAAATCAGAAGATACTCCTTTGTTAATCCTAATTATTAACCGGGAGTAAACGAGAGAATAGGTAGATCTGCTACTTCAAAACTAATAGCATTTGACGTGCCAAGTAGTAAGCAGCAGGCAGGTTCTCTGTTCCAAGGCTATAGGGCAGCTTATATGAGGCACTGGGAAGGAATTCCCATGTGATGTGTTACAATTCACATACAAAGAACTATACATACACTCCCTCATTTGACTCTCACCATAACCTTGAGAGGCTGCCAATGTTTACCCACTTTTCCAGGTGAGGACCAGATGCCCAAAAGGCTAAGGCCCCCCAGCGGACGAGGCCCAGGGCTAGAACCTGAAGGCAAACGATCCAAGTCTTAGTCAAATACTTTCGTCACTAGAACAGGAGTTCTTAACCTAAGAATCATGGACCCCTTTGACAGCTGATCTGGTGAAACCTATGAACCCCTATAGAAAAGGTGGAGAGAAGAGCACCATTTCTGAGCATCACTCAGGCCGGGAACTTGGGAAACATGTTCAGGGCCCTCTGAGGCACCACTGGCCCTTGCAGAAATTTAGAAACTCTCAATGAGGAGCAGATGTTCATTCTGTCTGGATCAAGCTTTGTTGTCTCTAAAGAAAATGACCTTCACTAAAGGTGTGCTGGAGCCAACTCCAGGAGAAAAAGCTGGTTGTTAAATTTTCAATGTGAGCATTTACATCTCAGAAATCAAATGCTACAGATCAGGCTAGATTTATTGTTTTATTGATTATCCAGACTTGAGAAAGTGATGAAGATAATGTTAATAATGCAAATTAAAGTTTAAAGTATGTCCAGAGTACTTTTACAGGAGGAGGGGGGAAAGCCAGTCATAAAACTGTAAATGCTGGCACGCCACTCACCTTAGTTATCTAACCAAAGAGCCAGCAAGCTTAACGAATGATAACATGTCAGGTTTAGTGCTAGGGTCTTCCTGTGATGGACACATTAGCCAGAGCTTCTGTCTTCTAGGACCAAAGAGATTATTTCTTCTATACCTCCCCCGCCTCATTTTACATAGGAGAAAATCCAAGACCTGACATGATAGAAGTAAAATAACATGAGCGGGAGCAGAGCCAGAATTTAAACCTAGGTCCTCCTCTGCCTCCAAATGCAGTGTCCTCTCCACTGCTTCAGATTGCCAGGCACTGATTCAGGCTCTAATATTTTCCATTATAAGGAGGTCTTACAAAGAGCTTCCCCTATTTGCCATTTTATTAAGGGTTCCGGTTGGACAAAAACTGGCCTCGATTGTCATTTCCAATGCTGGCTTTAGGGAAGGTAGAGAGGAGGAAAAGTACAATCTTTCCTAAAGTTTAACTTACCTTTCAGGCAATTCCTATGTGAGAAATGCCATTAGTCTCTGGGGAAACTTCACTCTGCTCGATGCTAAAATCCAAACCTCCTTCCCTAGGCTGTGCTATGCATTTTTTCACACACTGGGCTATAATAAACAAGCCAGGGATTCAAGTTTGAGGTCCAGCTAAAATGCTCATAATGACTTCTTGTGTCTTGGCCAACAGGCTATGTTTGGGGTTTAAAAAAAAGTAGAGTGTTTTGAGCTTTCAGAAACATTGACTAGAGGCAAAGACCAGGGCTGGTAAAGAGAGTCAAAGATCTAAAAATACATTTTACTAACTCAGAGCTACTACCACCTAATGAGGCATGATGCAGACAAACACTTAACCTCTGTGTTTACTATACTCTCCTTTGTATCATTGTTTATAAGAGACCATTGACTTTAGAATTGGAAAGTATAATGGTCTAATAGTAGCCATCTCTAGGGCTGGGGGTGAGAGGGGAGAAGGAAAAAAAGAAATTTACATGATAACTTTATTATATTAATTCAAAGGAATAGCAATTTGTATATAATAGATTTGTAGCTTCATGTGCAATCATCTCTTTTTTAAAAATTATACTATGGTATGGAGATACTTGTTTTATTCCATAAGTCAAAAATTAAATAAATAAAAATTTTTAAAAATTTAAAAAGAAAGTATAGTGCCTGAGAGACAGAGACAGAGACAGAAACAGAGACAGAGACAGAAACAGAGACAGAGAGAGACAGAGACAGAGATAGAGAGAGATTGAAGTGACTTGAGGTGAAGTTAGTAGAACTAAGGTCCCAGGAATCTGCCCTCTGCCATATGCCAGTTAATATATTTTTCAATACTTGGGATGGAGGTATAGATAACCTGTTTATAAAATTTGCAGATGATACAACAGAGGGGGGTGGGGATAGTTAACAGATTAGATAACAAAGTCAGGTTCCAAAATGATCTTAACAGGTTGGAGCTCTGGTTAGAATATAATTAGATGAAATTCAATAAAGGTAAATGTAAAGTCTTACACTTGACTTCAAGTATATAACATGTGCCTCATTCATCTGTGTCTTCACAAATACAGGATGGGAGGGCTTGGTTAGGCAGCACTTAGTCTGAAAAAGGTACAAGGGTTAAGTGAAGTCAAGAGCAATGGGTCAGAAGAGCAACCAGGCAGCTGAGAAAGCCAATGCCATCTAGGGCAGCATTGGAAGGCAGAGCTTTCAAGATTAAGAAGGTGATCGATGGAACATGACCTCTTCGAGCATAAGGAGTTTGTTTCATTCTTTGTATTCGAAGCCACAATACCTAACGCAGGTGTGCTTAGTAAATGTTTATTGGTTGGTTGGTTGATGGATTGATTGAGTCAAATGTAAGCGCTCTATGAGACAAAAGCAGGGACTGCATTTTCTTTTTCTTTGTAATCCCAGCACATGTTCTTGGCACATAGTAGGCACTTAGGATTTGCTTGTTATTAGTCCCTCTGTGGTTACTACTGATCAGATTCAGCTGCTAAGCTGAGGAATGTCCAAAGGAGGGGCATCTAGGAGAGTGAAAGGCCTTGAGGCAATGTCATATGAGGAGTGTGACAAGAAACTTGGGATGTTTAGATGGGAGAAAAGAAGATTTAGGAGGCACATGATAACTATCTTCAAGTATTTGGAGGGTTGTGATGTGTAAGACGGATTAGATTTATAGTGTGTGGACCCAAAAGACAGACCTAGGAGCAATGGGTGGACATTTCAAATGAACAAAGTTTGGTTCCATGTCAGAAAAAAACAAAAGCAGACAAAAAATAAACAAACCAAAAAATCCTCCTAACAATTAGAGACGTCCCAAAGTAGAATGGGCTGCCACGGGAGGGAATGGAACCCTTGCTCTTGGAGGTTTGCAAACAGAAGCTGGAGGACCACAGGATGGGTGTGTTGTAGAGGGAAAGCCTCTATGGTATGGGTCGAGCAAGACAACCACCTAAGTCTCTTTCAACTATGAAATTCCGTGATTCTAAGTCACAGGGAGTTCGTAGCAAAGTCCACATTGAACACAAACCCTCCAGATCTAGTACTCTTGTCACTAGATGCCTACTTCCTCTGGCAAGATAAACATCCTTTATTCTTTCTTAATAAACAAAAGTTTTGAAAAGGAAAAATAAGTCCAGAAAGTTATCAGAGGACCACCTTGACAGATCCAAGGTGGGGACGACTTGATCTCATCACCGCAATGTAGATTATGTTCTCTAATGAAATGCTGAAAAGCTGAAGCCCATTACACTTGAGAATGATATCCACCTCACCTTTGAATTCATGTCAACAAATCAGTCAACAAACATTTATTAAATACCTACTGTGTGCCAAGTATTATGCTAAAATGAAACAAATCCACATTTACCAAGCCTAGAACAAGAATCTGTAGATTACTTTAATCTCAACAAAAACAATGTATTGCTTCGATTTATTTCTTCAACAAATGTTTATTGAATGGCTAAAGTGAGTGACTAAACTATGCTCAGCCCTATGGGAGACACAGAGAGGAGTAAGACACAGTTAGTTTATCATGTAATAGGGTAAATAACCAAGGGCACGAATAATAATTTAATGTAGAAAGACAGACTGCTATAGGAGAAATGCAATGTTTAGTGGGACAGATTGCATCTGGCCAGGTGGCATCATGGAACACTTCAGGGCATTTGACTTGGACCCTAAAGGATGATTAAGAGATCCACAGCTGTATCTTGGAGGTTGGGGATAGAATGAGAGGAAAAGTAAGAGCAGAGGATCTTCTGAAAGTCACAGAAAGAGATAGAAACACAGAATGTTAAGACTTGAAAGGGCCTTCAGAGGGTATTTGGTCCAATCTGTATCTGAATGAGAATCCTCTCAGTAACATAACTGACTAGTGATCATCCAGACTTTGCTTGAAGACCTCGCGTGAGGGGCAATCCCCTACCTCCTGAGTCAGCCCATTCCAATTTAGAATAACTCTAAATGTAATTTTTTTCCTATATTAATCCAAAATTTGTGTGTCTGCAACTTCCGCCCACTGCTCTTCATTGGGTCCTCTGGAGCCAAGCAGAACAAATCTAATCCTTCTTACATGAGATATAGTACCTCAAATACTTGAAAATAGCTATTATGTAACACTCCCCCCTCCAATCTTCTTGTCTCCAACCTAGATATCCCCCGTTCCTTCAAATGAACTCTGTAAAACATGATTCCAAGTACCCTGTACCCTGACTGCCTTCTTGTGAGCTCTCTCCAGCCTATCAACATCCTTCCTAAAAATGAACCTAGAAATGGACACAACACTCCAGTTGAGGTCTGACTAGGTTGCTATAAGACAGGATCCTCATCTCCCTAATCCTGGACATTCTGCCTAACTTTTACTATAGCCCGAGATCATATTATCATCATATCATCTCTTGCAACTGCCACATCCGGCTACTGACTCATATTGAAAGTCATTAAAACCCCTAGTTTGTTTGTTTTCAGAAAAACTGCTATCTCGCCATTTCCCCCTTCTATTATACTTGCGAAATTGATGTTTTCAACCCAAGTGTAGGACTTGATAAATTTCTCTATTAAATTTTATCCTCTTAGATTTGGTCCAATTTTCTGGTCTGTCAATATTTTTTAATCCTGTCACCTAGTACCCTGGTTATCACACACACACTCGTGTACACACACGCATATGCATCTTTATGACATCCAAAATTGTGATAATCGATGGTTTTGTCCTACTCATTGACAAAGATGAGGTCAAGTACAGACCCCTGAGGCACTCCACTAATCATGTTGACATCAAACTCTTAATTTTTGCTTATTTGCTAAGTTCTGAATCCAACTATTCATCTAGCCCATATTTCTGAATCTTGTCCACAACATTAGCATCAGAAACTATGCCAAACATTATGCATAAAATCTAAATTTACTACATCTTTCGGTTTTCCCCGGGTCTTCCACTTTAGAAACCCAGTCCAAAAGGGCAATGGGTTCATTCTGTCAAGAACAGGTCTTCCTCACAGTGGATAGAGCACTGGCTCTGGAGTCAGGAGAACCCGAGTTCAAATCCAGCCTCAGACACTGTGTGACTCTGCGCAAGTCACTTAACCCCGATTGCCTCAACAACAGAAAGAGTAGATTTTTATTATTGAGGAAGCCATACTGATTTCTTATAAACATCACCTCTTTTTTCAGATGTTCACAAATCATCCCTTTAATTCTAAAACTTCTCCAACAATCCAAGTCAAACTCACTAGCTTGCAGACTATATTCTCTTCCCTTTGAGAAAACTAGGCTAACAGAGAGTCAATGCACTATAGGGTAGAGTGCTGGATGTGGAATAGGGTAAGACTTGGGTTCAAATTCTGCCTCTGATGATGACTAGCTGTGTGACTTTAGTCAAGTCTCTTAACCTCTCTGGGTCTATTTCCTCATCAGTAAAATGGGAATAACAGTGTATGCATTACTCACCTCACATGAGATGTGCTGTGCATGTACAGTGCTTTGAAAACATTAAAACCATGCATAGATATCAGTTATTATAAAAAAGAAAATTGGAACCTCCTTTGTCCTCTGATTTTGGGGTGCTGCCCCATTTTGCCATGATCTTTCAAACGGCTCTGCAGTCACATCTGTTGCTTCTTTTAGTGCCCTGGAATGGAGTTCCTCTGACTCAGAAGCACTAATTCATTTATCTCTTATAATCCCATTACTCATCTTTGGTATCAACTCCATGTGAAGTTCATTGAGGTGGGGATTGTGTTTTTGCCTTTCTTTGTATTTCCAATACTTAGTAGAATACTTGGCATACAGTAAGTGCTTAATAAATGCTCCTTGACTGACTGAATCCCAATTAGCCATATTTTATCAGTTTTATCCAACTTTTAATATTTCTCTCTTTGGCAGGGGAGATGAATGCAAAAAAAATTTTTTTAACTAAAGTAACTGTCTTTTCTCAGTCTTCAGGCATTATCACCCCACCTACCCCTAGTTCTTTCTTTTCCTTTATCCTTCCTCTTCCTTTTTCTTTTTCTTATTCTTAGCTTTCCTTTCTAACCTTACCTGATTCTGAACTTTGGTGTTTCTGATGTTCTTCTCAGAAGATGGTAAGAATACTTTGTACTCTTCCTCCATCACTCATTTTTTCTTCTATCTCCAGCATACGTTTCAAAAATCTAAGCTGATCAATGGGTTCCCTGGGCATCCCCATCAGTCTCTTTAGACAACTCCCTCATTTCCTGTCCAATAGAATTATTCCTCTTTGTGTCTTCAGAATTTCATCCTCCCTCCAGCCTCCCAACCTTCCTTCTTTGGCTTCTCCTGAAGAATTCTACACCAAGAGATCCTGCCAACCCTTTCATTAAGCCCTCTGAAATCTGCTCATGGACATATTGGGAGAACTGGGTGAAATACAGATTGTAAAGTGCATGAAAGAGAGTAACAAAAGATAAAACTGAAACTAGATCATGGAAAGACTTGCCAGCTAAGCTAAAGATTTTAAGATTTTGTTCTGTCGGTGATGGAGAATCGTGGTGGTGTCTTGATTTCAAATGCAGTTTAGAAGGATTAAGTTAAAGTCTGACTTTTCCTCAAACTTCTCTAAGATGTTCTTATGCACCTGGGCAAACAGCTTTAATAGCTTTTTTTTAGTCTTGTCTTTCCACGTTAGCAAAGACTATTATTTGTTTGCCACAACTCAACACCAGTGGGAAAAACTACCAAAGAGCAGAATGTGGTGAGGATTGGGGTAAGAATTTGGAAAAAACAAAGACAAGAACCAGATACTGAGATATGAATGACAACAGCTGCTTCTAAATAACGGATCTTGCCAGAAATATTTGAACAACCACAAAAAGAAATTATACAATTTTTCAAGATAGAGTTGATATAAGGTAAATCTTTCCCTTGTTGGAAAGAATAGGAACAAACAGCCTTTCTCTTCTCTAGCATCCAAATATGTATGATTCAGTGTCCTCATGAAAACATACTTGGAAATAAAGCTTGTTAGAAAGAAGTCATAGAAAGAGCCAGGCCAAAGGACTGGAAGGAAATGGGGCTGTCTCCTGGCAATGGATCAAATGTGAGAGGGGTTCAGAGTTCTTGTTGGCTGGGTTTTGGGGAACTGATATATGGTTTTCATTAAGCTTTCCACTTGTGGGAGATTGATTTAGTGATCCTGGAAGTCCGATGAATTATTCTGTCAAGGATGCTTTAGAGGGGTGGGAGGATGGACTAGATAACTTCTAACATCCCCTTCCAGCTTGAAGATGCTATGGTTTTTCCTTTGATGGAATATTATGTAAGTAACTTATCATGATATGATTAATTTCTTAAGACATTGATACAGAGGCTCAAGTGAACAGAGTCACATTCTCCAGACCTCAGTGGGTAGGTGGGGGGTCTTATGGATCATCTGTGACTGATTAAATACTGGAAATAACTGTAATCATGAAACGCCTTAGCAACAAGCAGGAATTTCAACTTCTCATCTTTGCTGAATTTCTCAGTGACTTTGGGAGAAGTAGCACACTCAAAGATAGGGTGCTAGTCCTGGATGTCAGGATGGCCTGGGTTCAAATCTCCCTTCTGACTAAGATTAAGGTCACTTCACATTTATGAGCTTTAGTTTCCTCATGTGTAAAATGGGGATATTAGTGATTACCTCAAAGGGCTATTGTGAGACTTAAATGAGATAATTACCAGTAAGGTATTAAGTACCTACTGTGTGCCAAGGACACAGTCAGGTGCAAGAAACCAAAGGAAACATTTAAAATATGAAAAAGAAACAGATATATGAGGAGTTAAAGATAATGAGCATTAATTAATTTAGGCATGTAAATAACACATATAAACAGAACGCATACACACACATACAAAGTGAGACAGTTCCTGTCCTCTTGGAGCTTACACTCTGTCAGAGGAGAAAACATAGGTTAATAGATACCTGGTAATTTCAGGGAAGGGAGAATTGAAGGAGGACCTAGCAGCAGATGGCTAAACCATCTTGAGCTAAACCCTAAAGAAATCTAGGGATGCAAAGACATTGAAATGATGACATCCCAGACATCCTGTACAAAACAGGCAAGAGGGGTGATGCCATGCATGAGGAAAAGGTTTGGTTGGACCATAGATTCAGTTAAGGGGAGAATTACGGAATAAAGCTGGAGAGATAGGTTGGGGCCAAGGTGTGAAGAATTAAAATGTCTATCAGAGGAATTTCTATTTCATCCTAGAGCTGAAGAGCTCCTGGAGTTTGTTGAGGATGGGACCAGAGCTGTGTTTTAAGAAAATCACTTGAGCAGCAGTATGGAGACTGGATTGAAAGGTAGATACTTGGGTCTGGGAGATGAGTTATTGCAGTAGTCCAAGTAAGAGGTGATGAAGCAACATGGCATCCACAGGAGTGGAGAGGAGATGCAGATAGACACGGAAAGGGAAGTCAAACAAAAAGATTTGGCTGCTGATTGGATATGTAGGGGGACCTCGTCAACATGGGTGAAGTAGAAGGAGTAGGGTACCCTGGACAGAAACAAGGCAGCTGAGAAGAGGTGTAGGTTTGGAGTTAAAGATAATGAACATTAATTAATTTAGGCATGTAAATAATACATATAAAGTATGTCATATGCCTTTAAGCACTGTCTAGTTTATTCAGCTGTGGAAGTTTTTAGGTTTTCCATGTATACAAAGGGAAGACAAGTGGCCAGGGCCATGCTGACATTCCATGTTGTTAGGCCTATGCCAGGACCCTGTTCTTTACCACTTGCTCTCCATGACATTTAGCTGCCTCCACATTGACTTGGGGTCTTCCTTTCCCAGTTCTAGAATTTCTAGTCCCTTCACTCTCACCCAAGGAGTTTACTAGCTTGGAATTTCAGGGGAACATGGAAGCCCAGTCCCCTCCTGCCTCCCATTGCAACGCACATACACATATACTTACACACACACTTGCACACACACACACACACATGCCCTCTTCTCTGGGGGGCTGATAATTAAAATTCCACAATGTTGAGAGGTGATTGTAGTTTAGTGGAACCTGAAACCTAGTTTCTAGCACACACTGCCCTGTTTGGTGGATGCTGGGTAAGTCACTTAACCCCTCTGAGCCTCCCTCATCTATAAAATGGAGATAACATTTACACTATCTACCTCATTAAGTTCTTAATGAGTCTTAAAGACAAAACCCTTTGTAAAATACTATATAAATGTAAACTTTCTATTGTTCTTTCCTCTGACTAGAGCTTTTCTTGATAAAATTCACATGTCCCTGAGGGGAGTTATAGCACAATGATTAATAAAAGAGGAGGTATGGTGCAATAATGCTTAAAAACAATAAGTGCTAATATGCATACACATACATGTGCGTATATGTATATATTTAGATGTACATATACATATATGTGCGCACATGTACACACACATACACATAAACTTGCAAGTTTGTAAACCTCTCCTATGTTCCGTGCCTTTGTACTTTCTGCCCCTAGTGCCTGGGCTTCTGCCCCTACTTACTTTTTCTCTTAGAAGCCATAGCTTCCTTCAAAGCTCCATTCAAACTGCACCTCCTACATGACATAGAACCTTCTTGAGGGCAGGGACTGTTTTTTTCTTGTCTGTGTCTCCAGAACCTAACACTATGCCTGGCTCATGGTAGGCATTAATAAATGTGTGTGGGTTGATTATCTCATTTGCCCCTCATAATAAGCCTCTGAGGTAAGGACTGCAGGTATTATTTTCCCTGTTTTATAGATGAGGGTGCTGGGGCTCAGAAAGGTTGTCACTTGCCCATGATCACATAGCTAGTGAATGTCAGAGGTGGAATTCAAACCCAGGGTCATCCTGATTGACTCCG
>CM053625.1:230213574-230236077 GCA_028646595.1 Phalanger gymnotis
CATTATTCTCCCTATTTTATAGATAAGGCAGACAGGGATTAAGTGACTTGCCCAGGGTCACTTGGCTAGTAAGTGTCTGAGGCTAGATTTAAATTCAGGTCTTTCTGACTCCAGGACCAGCACTCTATCCACACTTAACTGCCTAGGTGGCACTGTGCTTATGCCAGACATTAGTAGTAATAATTCATATAAGTTTATCCTGGTGGTCAAGAGAATGAGGGCACTGGGCATCAGTGCCATAATTGGAAATTTTGACACATGGGGTTGGGAGGGGGAAGAGATCCTAGAACACCCTATGGCCAGTGTTGATTACTAGCACCTTAATAATGCTGTTGCTGATCCCAGGAGCCCTGGGTGAGTCTAGGCAAAAGCCATGATAGCAGTTGGATCCCTGCAAAACAGGTGTCTTGCTGAGTAAAGGGGGAACTGCCACACTTCTTTCATTTGGGTCACAGATGTCCAGGGCACCCCCACTTCTTCCTTCCTCTAGTCCTCAGTGACATAGCTATAGAATGCTAACAACTTACATCAACACAAATATTCTCCCCCTTTTCATGGACTTGTATTTGTTTATCAAGTATAACCCCTCATTTTCAAATACCTGGTTTTCAAGACCTGCTTATACAGGTTCCAGAATCCAGGTCCTGAATTGAGAAATTCTCTTCTATTGAAAGAGGACCTTTTAATTTAATTTAATTTTTTAGATTTTAAGAGAAAACACCTGTTATGGCATGCAGCACCTTCTGGGGGGTGAGGAGTACAGGCTTTGCCAACAGCAAAGATTTCTTGTTCCTCGAATGTTTTTTTGTATAGTAAGCTCTTTGTCAGAGGACTAAGCTTTGCTCAGAGAACCTTTACCAAGACCTCACTACACAACAGCAAGGACAAGAGACTACTACAAAACAGTCAGGATTTATCTTGATGATTAAGGGCTAGGACGGGTTCTAGAAAGAGGCTCTCTAAGCACTGAGATATGTGTCCCCTTGACAGGCCTGGAGGTGTGGCAGAAAGAATATGGAATTTGGTCACATCCCATCTCTGCTCTGTACCAGCGGGGTGATCTTAGGCAAATTACTTAACTTCACTGGATCTTTTTAGCTCCCCTCATTTTCCAGACATTTCCACCTCTTACCTCTACCTTGCAGCCTCCTCTTCTAATGTGTCAACAAGCCATGCCACCTCTTTTTGCTTGTATTTGTATCTCGTGCAGTGGCCAGTACATAGTAGGTGCTTAATAAATGTTCTCTCTCTCTCTGTCTGTCTGTCTGTCTCTCTCTCTCTCTCTGTCTCCCTCTCTCTTTGTCTCTCTCTCTCTGTCTCTCTGTCTCTCTCTCTCTGTCTCTGTCTCTCTCTCTTTGTCTCTCTCTCTCTCTCTCTCTCTCTCTCTCTCTCTCTCTCTCTCTCTCTCTCTCTCTCTCTCTCTCTCTCTATCTATCTATCTCTCCTGTCTCTTTCTCTCTCTCTCCCTCTCCTTTCAATCCATCACCAAGAATTTCTCCTTGATCTAAAGAGGGCTGAGGAAGTTCAAGTAAATGGAACTTTAACTGACCATTTTCTTACAAAGGTGGAAAGCACCCAATTTGCTTCTCTGACTTGGTAAAAATGAAAAGTGCCGGGATGCATCAGCAAGGATGACCCCTTGAATGTAACCTCAAAATATTCAGAGAGCTAGTGTGCTGAAAAAGAAGAGATCCAGAAAGGTGGGAGGTTGAACCTAAGTAAAACTGTAAATTAGGCAAATTTTTAGCCTACAATTCTACCATCCTTGCTTCCCCCGACCCCCACTTCAGTCTTCCATACCCACACCTTCAGTGTTCTGACATTACCTGGGTTCCTCTTATGTTACAAAGAAAAGTCATCTGATAACTCTTTCATGCTAAGGTGTTACAAATTTAAAGTGATTCCTTCCTGTTTTCTCTTCTTCCTCTTTTTTTTTTTTGGTCCTTTATTAGAAGGTCCTTTATTATATAATAAGGTCCTTTTATTATATTATATTTATATTATTATTTTTTATTTTATTTATATTTATTATAGTATAAGGTCCTTTATTATGAGGCAGATGGAGACAAGTGGGGAAAATATAGGTGATGTAAAAAGAAAAGATATCAATAAAATCTATTTTCAAAGGCAATAATAATCAACAGATATGCCAGGTCCACTTCACATACTGTAGAACGCTACCTAACGGAAGCTATTATTACGGTTATTCACAACATAAGTTAGAATCTAAAAGTCTGTCTCACAGCTCAACAGGTGGAGAACTCTGGGACTTGCTATTTGCCCAAGGTACTGAAAGCCACTGGAATATGTCCCCCTAGACTTTAAGAGTCCTCAACAGTGGGACAGCTAGGTGGCGAAGCAGACAGAGCACTAGCTCTGGAGTGAGGAGGACCTGGAGTTAAAATCTGGTCTCAGGCATTTACTAACTGTGTGACCTTGGGTAAGTCAGTTAACCCTGATTGCCTCCACACAAACAGAAACCCAAAAAGGTCCTCAATAGCAAGCTAGATCCCCGACTCTAAATCAGCGTCGGTCTCAGTTCTCTCATCTTGATTCATCCATGACTTTCCCCCTTGGCTAAGAAGCAGTGACTCAGAAGGACTAGAACAGAGAGGCTCCCTCGTGTCTTCGCCCTTCTTTACACTCAGCTGCTTTTTCCTTCAGCCGGTGTTATGAAAAATAGGATTGAGACAAAGATGAGAAAGCCACAAGAGTGCTGACCAAACTTATCTGGGGCACATTTCCTACTCCACCTCACCCTCCCTGAAACCCTGCCCCCACCTCCGCCCACACTCCCACTCTAGAACCATCCTGCTCCTTGACCCAAGTATAAAAATTCTCAGTTACAGCTCTGAGATGAGGAATATACACAGGTACATGTGGGAGAGAGTGAGCAATACGAGAGTTTAAGAAGTTCTACAAAGACAATCGGTCTCAGCTCCCTAATAAAAGCAACTTCTCAATTTGGACAAAAAGAAAAGTGACCTTAGTGATTATTTCCACTTGTCACCATCGTTGTGAAACAAACTCATCAGTCCCAAACAAAAAGCCTCTAAGGGAATTTCTCATGGTGGTTCCCTTGGGTAATTTGCCGCTACTACCAATTGAGAATCAATGGGGATTTCTTCTTCAGAATATTAAATTCACAAAACTCATTACGTTCCTCCTTTCTACATCCCTCTTCCTGTTGGCCGCAAAGTCAACTCAAAGGCACAAACTATTTTTACTAGAGCATGAGGAAAGCAAGCTACCAATGCTGAATAATCAGAAATGAATAAAGCAAAAGACAATTGTCTTTGATTGTGTTTCCTACAGAAATTTTGCCAATGTTAAAGCAACTGCCACCATAAGGAGGCAAAAATATCTCAGAAGTTACTTGAATCAGTGAACACTTGCTCTTTTCAAGCGAAAAACAGATAGCAAATAACTTCAGAAAGTAAACTCATTTGTGAAATGTTTCAGGAGAGGATTATGAGGAGTATCACCTTGCAAGCCAGTGTAGCAATGGGGTAATAGGGTCAGAAATGAGTTTATATAAAGCTTAGCATGAAATTCAACGAAGCCAGATCACCCCAAGAGTACTTAGAGACGAAAAGAAATATAACAAATACATTTTTAAAAGAGTAATGTTTCTATAACAATCTGTTTTCATCACTGGTGTCTCTGTGCCCATAACAACGAAGATGAAGTAAAGATGAGCAGCTGGACCAGATCAAATGCAAACAGAAGAAATTCTCCAGGAACTGATATAATTTTTAAAGTACCAATGAGATATGGAACTCAAAATTTCTGGGGGAAGAACCTTACCAAATGACTGAAAAAATCCTAGATGGTGTCAATAATCTTTAAAATTGTTCATAAGGACATCGGTGACCTATTTCCTCATTTGATAAAATACAAGAATGATCTATACATATATCAAACAACTCATGGACAAAAGTTTGAGAAAGAAACATAAGGGCAGGCAATTCTAATAGACAGCACACATTTTTACAGTCAAACAACTAATTGAAATGTGAAAAGAATATAAGATCCTACTTTATTTAGTCTTTGATTGTTTAAAAAACATGTAGCTTTGAGGGTTCTCCTTCAACAAGATGTCTCCCATGTGTTAAAGAAAATATTCAGTCCTCTGCATTTACCTGGTTTCACTAAAGCATCATTATTGCTTGTGTACTCATAAGGATAATTGGACCAGGGACAGACAAGCAGATCTCACAGCCAAGTACCTCAATCAACTGGGGTACAGCTGGTCAATTTATGGCTTTATAACAGGGCCAAAGAGATGAAGAATAGATTGGGAGTGATTGAGAGTTGAAAAACAGATGAGGGTGAGGAGGTTTAGGAAATGCTGGAAGATGGAGGTAAAAAGTGAGGAAACTGATGAAAATAAGGATAGACAGATACTGGCCAAAGGATAATCAGAACATTCTAGGAACAAGTACTGAAAACTGAGTAGGTGCTTCCCATTACCCTGCTTAGAAACAGTTTTCTTTCCTCTAAGAACACATTTTCCTATGGTTCCTTCATATTAGCAATATTTGGTCTAGTTGCAGGCATTCATGGTGATTCCAGGCTCTCTGGAAACACGACAAAATAAGGCAGGCCTGTGGTCCTGATTACATACATGCCCATTATGAGCATTTCAGACTCTTTGAGAGAAACAACTGTAGGTATAATAACTTTGTTCAGTGATCCTCTGATTGTGGATACCAAACACAGGACGGGACAGGGAGACACATGCTCACAAAAGGCGTTTTTCACTGGCATGGAATATTTTTTGTGTAGACTACAAATAAGCAAAGTATCCCTTATTGATGAGAAAGCTCGCTGTTCATCAAGCCTCATAATGTTACCAGGCCTCCTCAATTAAATTGGCGGCCGCTCAAAAAAAGACAGCCTAACCATTCACACAAGAAAAATCAAATGGATACTCACCGCCTGTGGTCCAGACTATGACGTGTGTGTGAACAGCTAAATGTTAGATGGCCAGGTGACACAGTGGACAGAGCGCTGAGCCTGGACTTGGGAAGACCTGAGTATAAATCCAGCTTTAGACATATACTAGCTGTATGATCTTGGGCAAGTCATTCACCTTCTATTTACCTCAATTTCCTCATCCGTAAAATGGGGGCAATAATAGCACCTGCTTCCCTGGGCTGCTGTGAGGCTCAAATGAAATATTCGTAAGGTGCTTAGCACAGCATCAGACACATATTACGTGCTATATAAATGCTAGCTATGAGCATTATTATCATTTGCCAATTCATTGAGTTAATCTGTCGGCATATATGTATTGAATGGGTGCTGTAATTAGACGATGATCTAGTCCCAAAATGGAATGGCAGGAAGAGAGCAGGCTGAGTTACATTTAAGAATTTCCACAGGGCCTTCTACAATCCCGAGCTGCCACCTTTTACAAAAATTCATATTTTCTAATATCAATATTTTCCCAGTGGTGCTATATGGCTGCAAAAATGAAGTATCATAATCTCTTGAGAATAAGAATCAAAATTTTAAGTTACCCACAAGGCAATGGAGAATAGCCTGGTGAAATGCTACATAGTTTGGAAGCACTGAGTTCAAATCCTACTGCTAACACAAAGACAAGTCACTTCAACCTTTCTAAAGTCACTTCTCCAGACCATTATCTCTTCTCAGGCAACCAGCATCTCTACAACTTAATTATTAAACTTCGTTATGATCCAGGCCAACCTGGAATTGCTTTCAAATCTAAACATAGTTGGAAAAGGGTGGTAGAGATAGGAGGAGGTGGGTGGAATTTTCCAGTCTTTTGTTTTTATCAATCAATTATCACTCCTTTTCATTAACTTCACCTAGAACCAGTCCCAACCAACAAAACTTTACGACAAGAAAGAAAAGTTCCTCCTAGCCATCACTCAACACGCTTCATTTTTATTAGATGCATTTAACTCTAAGAGATGACTTAATTGACACATGTCTATAATTCATGGCCAATAGATAGCAATATAATATTAAACAATATAAAATTAATTATCCAGATTGCTGCCATCAAAGTCGAAAGTCTTCCTTCTCCTCCTTTCTCACCCACTCACTATAATTACCTAAAGTTCTTCAGTGGAGAATAGTTTAGGACCACTGCAGTAACTTTTTGCTTTTCTTATGCCCCCTATATAGCTCATTAATAGTAGGAACTCAATCAATAAGCATTTATTAAGTGCTTACTATGTGCCACATACCGGGCATGAGGAGGGGATAAGGCCTGAAACTGTGTATGATTCAATTAATCTAGAAAATTCCCAGGGGATGGAACTCCCTCTATCAATACAGGTCAGTAATTTTTTTGCAATTTCAAGAGACACCTAGAGCATTGAAGGGTTAAGTGTCTTATCCCAAGGTCACAAAACCAGTACATGTCAGAGGAAGGATTTGAACCTAGGTCTTCTTGGCTGCAAGGCTGATACTCTAGCCTCTATGCCCCTTCTTCTCAAAGACCAAAACAAATCAACCCTTTGCCCTCAAGGAGCTTACATTCTATTGGGTTAAATAAATAACCACTTGAAGATTGGTCCTTTCTGGAACTCTTCTTGTAATCTGGGCAGGAAACCAGGATTCTCTGGGGGTTTCTCAGACCACCTTGCCAGTATGGTCTGATAAATTGTGCCTGAGATTTGGAGCCAACAAAGCAACAAAGTCTGGCTAACCTCTCCTTTTTCATCTAATAAGGACTCACATTTCTCTAGCATTTCCAGAGTACTTTCTACGTATTGACTCTTTGAGATACGTAGTGTACATGCTATCATTCTCTTATAGCTAGGAAGCGACTTACTCTGGGCCAGAGTAACAGAGCCAAGATTGGCAACCGATTATCCTGGGTCCAAGTCCTAGCTGCTGCTCCAAGACATTTTTTCCCAATTCCACTAGTTCTTTTTGTAGTGCCTGGCACATAGTGGACATTTAATAAGTGTTTGCTGACTTGACTTTTTTACTTCCTGTAAAATGGGTGAAAGAGCTCAAAGAGAGATTAAATGGACTAAATGAAGTCACAGGTCAGACCACTGGCGTCCTCTCCAACTCTGAAATTCTATGATCCTGTTGAGTAATTTCTTGGGAAAAACAGTGATTTTAGTAACCTGCCCATCTTTTAGGCACTCATCGTCCCTAAGTGTTTCAAAGATGTTGATGTATCTGTCAAAACAATGTACTTAGTCTTGGCCAGCAAATCACTTACTTTAGAGACTCAGTCCAATATATAGAAAATTTTGCCAAAGTAATGACAGATGAGATACTAATATCCTTAGTATTATAACCAACACATTTGCACAGTGATAGCCACTAGTCTCCCAAGTTTACTAAAGTCTACAGACCTCATCCTGCAAAGCTCTTTAGTTTCCCAGAATTGTCCTAACTTTCCTTCCTCCTATCCCTGTATTTGACAGCTCATGTGCATCCAAGAAAGTCCCAATCTTATCCCAACCTGGAAAACCCCTTGCACAACTGTCAGACCAAGAGTCAGTAGTAGTAGTAGTAGTAGTAGTAGTAGTAGTAGTAGTAGTAGTAGTAGTAGTAGTAGTAGAAGAAGAAGAAGAAGAAGAAGAAGAAGGAGGAGGAGGAGGAGGAGGAGGAGGAGGAGGAGGAGGAGGAAAAGGAGGAGGAGGAGAAAGAAGAAGAGAAGAAGAAAAAGAAAAAGGAGGAGAAGGAAGAAGAGAAGAAGGAGGAGGATGGAGAAGAGGAGAAGGAGGAGGAGAAGAAGAAGAAGTAAAGAAAACTTTTATTTTTAAATATGGCATAATCATTTGGAATTCTTTCAATGATCAAAAGCAGCCAGATTGGAAAATCAAAAAGGCAAGTTGTCCTTTTCCCTATGTGAAATAAAATACAAACCCAAACTCTAAATGGCCCCATAGAAAATGTTAGTCACTTCTCTCTGATTCTCCTGGAAGTGATACAAACACAGAGACAAGATGTTACTTTGGGGAAGTAAAAGGCACTAGATCTGTGTTTCCCTTGGTATAGGGATAGTCTCCATTGGGAAATTCTTTCTATCAGTACAGGTCAGCACTTTCTCTACAATTTATAGTCTTAGAAATTTGCCTAGAGCACTGAGAATTTAAGTGACTTACCCAGGGTCACATAGCCAGTAAGCATCAGAAGTGGGATTTGAACACAGATCTTCATGATCTTGTTCAAGACCAGTTCTCCATCCGCTATACCATACTGCCTCTCACAAGAGATGAAAAGAGTACTTATGACACTATTTTCAGTAGGAAACAAGCATCTGTCCAGGGTAGAGAATATTTCGAGTTTAACAAGAGGACAGGATTTCTGACGAAACATTGCAAAGGACAATGAATTATAAATCTCCCAGAAATCATCAAATCTGTAGGCACTTTTCTATGCTTGTGAGAGCATTTCCCAAGTCACTTTCTTCACAGGGCTGATCAGTTCCTAGTTAGCAAATAGTTCTACCCACCTTTAGGCAATACTGGTGTGCCGCATGAGGAGAATCAGACACATAACTTGAAAAAGCTAAAAAAATATGCTTTTTTTAAAGACACAAACTCTAAATTATTTTTCTAATTTGCCCCATCCCCCAAGCCCCCGACCAAAGCGCCAACATGGAATTGTGGAAAAAAAAACCTAGGGGCATATGCATCTGGAGCTAGCATCTTCCACCTGTGAAAGGCAGGTGGACACCAGACTCTCAGCCATGAAATCCTCCAGTGGTACAATCCATGAAAAACTATCTTACCTGAGATACCGGGGATCCTTGACAGGCAATGAAGGACAAGAAAAAGAACAAGGCACACTGAGATCCTGAAATCATCTTTCTAATTTGTGAGTTTCTTTTCAGGGAGGAAAAATGCTTCTTTTTTCCCTACCCTCCTTCAAGATTGTCTTAAATGTGTCAAAAGTCCTGACAGCAATTAGAATCCAGCAGTGTGCTAGTTTGGGACGCCTCTGAGAAGGCAAACTGCTTGTTAATGACGTTGAAGGCTGGGAGGCATCAGGCTGTTCTTGCTCTTACAAGTCCTCTTCTGTACACCCAGCTCTGTGGTCGTGGTCGTGGTGCCGCTGAGGCTGCTTCTGCTGCTGCTGTTGTCCCAGATGCAGAGGCTGCTGCTGCTGCTGCTCTGAGGGCTTATGAGCTAACACCTAAGTGGCTTGGTTTGGCTCTGATTCTATCCCTCCCACTCAAATACCCAGCAAAGCCTAGGCCAGTCCTCTAGTTGTAATCCAGGGGGAAGAAGGGGTGGAGAGGACAGCACCAGCATGTGCCTCTGCCTGCCAAATTGCTGGCTGAGTCCCCAGGCCCTTTCCTGGATCGAGGGGGAGGTGCAAATGGCACCTTATTGCAGCCTGCACTGGCTTCAAAAGGAGCTGAAATGCTCCTTCCCTCTTTGTCTCTTCCAAAAGAGAAGGGCTGCTCCTGCAGAGAATGCCTCTGAGAGCAACCAGCACATTCTTTAGGCATCTGATAAAAAAGAGATGATAGAAATCTCTCAGGGGAGAATGGGACACATGGCCTTCTTGGCTGTTAAAGTCGTGCTGGTTGGTGATTCCTCTGGGGATATAGAAAGAACCATGAAGATGACTAAAGAGTTGAAAATGAGCATCCAAAAGAAAATGCTAAATAACGGGAGTTCTTCTATAGAGCTTCAAGATCTGGCATTGATCTCATAGGGGTTTTTGAACTGTCAGTGGCCTCGGACATCAACTAGTCCTGGAGTGGGAACCTGTGGCCTCGAGGCCACATGTGGCCCTCTAGGTCCTCAAGTGCTGCCCTTTGACTGAATCCAAACTTTCTGGCCTCAAGGCCGCAGGTTCCGCACCCCTGAATTAGTACAACCCTTCTATTTTAATAGATGAGGGAACTGTGACTCAGAGGTGAATCAATTGGCCTTAGGTCACACCGACATTAAGGGGCAGAGCCAAGATCCGAACCCAGGACCTTTGATACCAAATCTTGTGCTCTTTTCATTATACCAAGCTACAATTGACTTACTCTTCATTTGTTTTATTATTCTATGAAAGATAAACATTCTAAATCTTTTAAACCAATTGGATTATATTCTCTCTTGGACCTTGCAGGGGATAGCTTGTATTTATATGCCCAACACAGCACAATGCCTTGAACATTTAGGAACTGTGATGTCATCACATCCAAAAGAAGTTAAGTACTTTACCTGTGGTTATACAACTAGCATAACAGACAGAACTTGAACCCAGATCTTTGTGACAACAAGATTGGCCCTCTATCTGGACCCGCCCCACACCTTGTACTCAATAAGTGCTTAATAAAATATCTGTTGAATTGATTTTTTGAGTTGAATTATAAGCTCTTAGAAGCATGGGGTTGGTCTTCTCAACTCATTGAATGTGGCACCCAGGAGCTACTCTATTTTTTGTTGTTCAGTCATTTCAGTCATTTCCGACTCTGTGACCCCATTTGGGGTTTTCTTGTCAAAGATACTAGAGTGGTTGACCATTTCCTTCTCCAGCTCCTTTTACAGATGAGGAAACTGAGGCAAACAGGGTTAAATGACTTGTCCAGGGTCGCACAACTAGAAAGTGTCTGAGGCCAGATTTGGAATCAGGAGGATGAGTCTTCCTCACTCCAAATCTAGCCCTCTATCCACTGTGCCGCCTAATTGCCCTACTCTATTTATGGGCAACAAAATAATTGAAGGGGTATTCTAAAGACAATGACAACCAAAAGTTCTCCCTTCCTCTCTAAAGATAGAGTAAGTGATTGCAGATTTACAGAGCAGTCTGGACTGTAGGGCACAATTGCATTAGTTAATAAGGAAAGCAGAGGAATGTCGTTTTCTGCTGATTTAAAAAAAAACCCTAAATAGTGCTCCTTCTTGGGGTGGTCAGGTCCTTCCTAGAGTGAGGGATGTAAAAAGCTTCTCTTTCGCTGTCTTTCTTTGGAAATACAGTGTTCTTTAATTTAGATAGATGTTTTCCAAAAGCACCTGGCTAGGATCCTTTTTGTACAGTGATTAATAGAGAGTATTGTCGGCGCTCAAGAAGTTATGATAACTAGGAATGGGCATGTATGGCTTCAAAACTAGTGCTTTTAAATTAGAAAGATGCAATAAAACCTTGAAAAAGCAGGGACTCACTCAGCTAAGGACCACCCAGAAAAGCACTTTCCCATTTTAGTAAGTAGGATCTGGTAAACAATCAAACTTCAACTCAATTTGTTAAGTATTCAGCACCTGCAGAAAACAATACTAGGGTTAGAAATACAAAAATGAAATGGAACCTGATCTCAAAGGGCTCACATTCTACTGGGGAAGATATGACACACATAAATAAGCATAATGCAAAGGAAGAAGAACCCACATTAATGAGACCCTAAATCCATTGGGGTATTGGAAGCAGTGAAGGTACTCAGGACAAATAGACAACAAGATAGATAGATAGATAGATAGATAGATAGATAGATAGATAGATAGATAGATAGATAGATAGATAGATAGATAGAATCAGATAGGTAGATAGAAAGGTAGATGGATATAGATATAGATTGCTGATTGTCCATTGTTTTCAAAGAGCACCAATGACATCACAGGATGATGTCTTGACTTGCAAGTCAAGATTTAAGTAAGGCAGAGCTGCACATAGTCATCAGCCTCACTCTCTCTTCCAGACTCATCAAAGTCCAGTGGCAAGACAAAAGTCAAGATGACTGGCAATGGCATGGAGTGCAGTGGATGACCTTGTTGTCTTTGATGTATGACCAAGCTCAAACACTCTATAATGCCTGCTTCAGCCACCTTCAAGGCTATTGAGACAATTTGTTCTTATCCACCCATTCCACAGGGAGAAGTCTTCACATGCTTGGGAGTAGATATCCCCCTAACTCACCAACAGGCTTGGGGCCTATCAATTACCCTCAACCTGGTTTAGCCCATCTGCTGAGATGGTCTACTGGGGTGTGGCTGCTAAATATACCATAGCTTTTTGGAGCTACAGGGGAGGGCTAGGTTGAAGGTGGACACCAAAGGTGGATGAGCAGCCCTGAAAAGGGCTCAGCAGCCCTCCCACCACAGGTGCTGGTCTCCCCTGAACACCCCATCTGCCCCACAGATATAGATATGGATAAATGATAGACATAGACATATAGATATCTCTGTGCAAGGCACATGAATACATATTTGTACATATGTATATTGTATATGTAGTATATGCTTACACAGGTATACATATATGTACCTAGATTCCTATACATACTGTGGGTATGTGTGAGCATATTTATGTTTCTAAATATGCAAATTCCTAAATAAAAATGACAATGTCAAGCAAAATATAGTGGAAAAACCTAGATTAGGAATTAGGAGAGCTAGATTACATGCCAGCTTTCTGCCAATTGTGACTTTGGACAATTCCTTCCCAGTCTGAGATTCACTTTCCTCATCTATAAAATGAGAGAATGATTCAAGATTAGCTTTCAGGTCACTTTTAGCTCCAGCCCCTATGATTCTAAATTTGAAGAGTTGGAAAGAAGTTAGAAGGAGGGTGGGGAAGGAAGATGTTCGTTCTTTTATGAGGCAGAGTGGCTGATGAAAAGCATGCTGGATCTGGAGTCAGAAGGTGCTTAGTTTGGAGTCTGGCCTCTGCTATCTGCCAGTTGTGTGACCATGGGCAATTCATCTCACTTTTCTGAGTTTTAGTTTCCTTATCATTAAAATAAAGATAATTATACCAATATCACCTACTTCACAGGGTTGCGGTGCATGTTGTGGTGTTGTGTTGTACATGTGTTGATAATGCAGCTGATTCTCTTTGCAAACTTCATAGCTTGTCATATATAAATGTCAGCTATTGTTATTATTATTATTAATTATTCCTTGATGGATATTTGGTAATTCAAGAATTTGAGGGCAACAGTGTGAAAGCAAAAAAGCTTCCATAGAGAAAGAAGTTTATATGAATATAGGTTACACCAAGACCTCTGTTGCCCAGATCTTTGAGAGGCAGCTGGGTCTAGTGCTATCCAAATTCTTACCACTAAAGGTCTTGGCACTGTTAAATGGCTCATTATCAGAAACAGATATGATCTTATCAATGGAAAGGACAGTAGAGAAGATGCATTACTATGCACTTTCTTCTTGTACCTTAAGGATGAGACTTTTTCATTTGACTTGCAACTAAAAATACCCAGATTTGTTGTCTCCCCCATTAGAAAGCCCCTTAAACATACTCCATGTAAGGGGGATGGTCTACATAGCTACTTGGAGGTGGGAGATGGCCTGTGAGGCTGTCATGTTTTTCTACTTATATTCCTGATACTTAACATAGTTCTTTACAAATAATAAGCACTTAATAAATGCTTTTTTTTTCATTTGGTGCAGCAGACAGAGCACTGGGCTTGGAATCATGTTCATGAGTTCAAATCTGATCTCAGATACTTACTAGCTATGCGATTAAATACACCCTTTGATAGGACAGCTAGGTGGCACAGTGGATAGAGCACCAGGCCTGGAGTCAGGCTTCACTCATCTTCCTGGGTTCAAATCTGGCCTCAAGCATTTATTGGCTGTGTGACCCTGGGTGAGTCCATTAACCCTGTTTGCCTGTAAAATGAGCTGGAGAAGGACATGGCCAACCACTCAAATACTGTTGCCATGAAGAGTTGGATACAACTGAACAAGAACAAAAAAATTCATTCAATCTTTCGTTCGTTTAATCCGAACAGCTAGGGTCAGGTCCCGTTTCTACTAATTGCTAGCTGTATGACTGGACAAGTCTCTCCTCTCTAAATCTGTTTCCTCAATTGTAAAATGAGGGGTCCAAGGTCCTTTCCAACTCTAAATCCAATGACCTTATCTATGAACTTGCAGTCAAATGACAGAAATGTGGGGACCTATGATTTAGTAGAAATAGAATGAGTTCAGTACAATATTAATCCAGTTAGCAAATATTTCCTGAGTTCTTACTTACTATGTGTAAAGTGCCAGGCTAGATGCTTTCTTTTTTTATTCTTTCATTTCCCTTGTTTTCCCATCATATCCTTCAGTTGCTGAGGTAAACAAAACTGTGTTTATGGTGATTGAGTACTAATATTTTACCCAAAGACTATTTATAATACAAAATTTTTATGTATAAAAATAAAATTTTATTTTTCCCAATTACATGTTAAAACAATTTTATGACTCCCTCCCTTGCTTCCTTGCCCCTCCCTGAGATGGTAAGTGATCTGATATAGTTTATACATGTACAATCATGTAAAACATTTCCATTTAATATGAGATTTTAAAAGATACCCTACATGTTTAAGTATGTCATCATATTTGATACCAAAACACCTTTTTGGAGAAAAATTTCCAACCAATTTTATGCTGAAAGAAGCACAGGCTTCCGTTGTTTTAGAACGAGAAGGAACCATTCTAAGTTCAACATACTCAGAAAATAGAACTCATTCATTTAGCAGTCATTGATTGTGTCTACAATGTGCATTGGGCACTAAGGATACAAATGCTCCCAAAGAATTTATATTCAAGGGAAAAGGGGAAGGCTACATGCACACAGAAAAGTAAATTAAAAATCTATGGAAAGTAAATATGAAATAATTTCCAGGGAGACGGGCACTACCAATTAGGCTTCCTATAGGGTGTGGCTTGAGCTGAACCCTGCAGGAGCCTAGGGATTCTGTGAGGTGGTTAAACACTTTGGAGACAGCTTGAACAAAGGCAGAAGCATTGAAGGTAAAATGTTGTGCAAGAGAACAATAGAAAAGAAATTAATTTGGCTAGAATAGAGGGTATTGAGACTTAAGAAGGAGCAGCCAGATGGGTAGGAGATGCAAGAAAGAGTAGTGTCACAGAAAGCCAGGGAGTGGAATGTATCTTGGAGGGAGAAGTCAACAAATGTTAGGTGAAATGCTATAGCTAATCAATTAGTCACTAACTATTAAGGCCCTTCTGTTTTAAGAAAATTTTGATCACCAATAAATAAATAAATGAATGAATAATTGAATAAACAAACAAATAAATGAAAAACCTCAAAAAACAGTCAGACAAAAACCATTCATCCTTAGATCATAGTCACCTCTCATCTCATTTCCAATCATTTGGGTAGACATTTGTCCTTTAGTCATCCGCCTCCCTCCCCTCCCCCATCCTTTTGGGCGTCATTTAGTCTGACTCCTTAATTTTATAGATAAGGAAACCAAAGTTCAAATAATACCAAGCTCTGAGAGTTGATTCAAAGATGCCTGGTCTAACTTGTGCCTACACAACCCTACCAGGCCCTCCCCTCCCTCCCCCCTGCCACACACACACAGAAGCAAACATACACACAACATCCCTGCCTTTTCTTAAAGGCCTCTAGTGAGGGGAAAACCCACGGAGTTCTTAAGGAGGCATATTTTGCTTTTGGATAGCTCCCACAGTTCATTACAAAAATCTTGCCTTTGCAATTTCCATTCATTATGCCTAATTATAACTATTTTGAGGTCAAGCCAAACAAGTTGAATCCCTATTCCACATGTTGTTGTTCAGTGGTTTCAGTCCTGTCCAACTCTTCGTGATTCCATTTCTTGGAAATGATACTGGAGTGGTTTGCTGTTTCCATCTCTAGATGAGGAACTGAGGAAAACAGAGTTAAGTGACTTACCCAGGGCCACACAGCTAGTAAGTATCTGAGGCCAGATTTGAACTGAGGAAGATGAGTCTTCCTGTATCCACTGTGCCACCTAGCTGTTCCACATGACAATCCTTCAAATGCTTAAAGACAGCTATAATAGTATCTCCTTTAAGTCTTTCTTCTTCAGGCTGAACACCCTAGTTCCTCCAGCTGATCCTCATGTGATATGTTCTCCAGTTCTCCTATCCTCTTAGTCACTTTTCTGCTGGATGTGCTCCAGATTGTTGTTCTCATCCCTTTAGAGTGGTGCCTAGAACTGAGCACTGGACTCAGGTGTGCTTTCCTCAGGGCACAATGTAGCAGCACCATCACCTCCCTAATCCTGAACACAGCCTCCCTTTAATGCAGGGGCTGCAAAGTGGTGCGATACATAGAGCACTAGGCTTAGAGTCGGGAAGACCTGAGTTCAAATGTGACCTCAGACACTTATTAGCTCTGTGACCCTGGGCAAGTCACTTAACCTATGTTTGCCTCAGTTTCCTCTGTAAAATAGAGACAATAATAGTACCTACCTCTCAGGGTTACTGTAAGGATCAAATGAAATAATATTTATAAAGCATTTGGCTCAGTGCCTGGCACATGGTAAGCACTCTATAAATGTTAGCTATTATTATTAATGTAGTCTAGAAAAACCTTAGCTTTCTTGGTAACTTCCATATCTTGTTGCTGATTTATAGATGGAGTGATTTGCCTAGAGTCACATAGTTATTTACTGGTAGAGCTAAAACTAGAACTCAATCCAGTATTCCTTTTATATCATAATCCTGCTCCAATTAACTTAATAGTAAATGAGAAGATGGAAACTAATCAACCAACCAACAAATATATATTGTGTCACTATCATAAGTAAGGTATTATATAATGAAAAAAAATCAGAGTTTGGGCTCTGTTATCTTTGACACGTCATCCTAATGCACTTCTTTTGACCAGAGAAATATTCTATATTGGTAAAAAAAAAAATAATATATAATTTTGATCATCCTAAAGCACTTCCTTTGATGAGAGAAATATTCTATATTGGTAAAAAAAATTAATAGTAAAATACCTGAATCACTAAAGAAAACGCTTAGATCAATTGCGTTGCTCACCTGAATACTGGTGAAATCTTTTCAAGACAAACATTCTCCTTGTTATACTGTATGGTTGCAAATTTTACCACTGTTCTTCAGAATGGTTGGACCAGTTCATAATTTTACCAACAGGGCATTAGTGTACCTTTTTTCCATACCCCCTCCAGAATTTATCAGTTTCTTTTTCTTTCATGTTAGCCAATCTGATAGGTATGAGGTGGTACCTCAGAGTTATTTTAATTTCTCTAATCAATATGAAGCATAATTTTTTAAAAAGCTAAGAGTCTGGCAAATAGCAGAACAGTTTCTGTTCTGCGAGGAAACAGACTCAGCTTACTCTAAATGAAGACAAATCCTTTAGAGGGCTCTGTCTACTCCACTGCCTTGGCAACTAATAAATTGACCATCCCCCAAAACCCGTCAGGTGCCTAGCAGTGCCGTAGATACCACTGAGGATATGAAAGAAGAAAGAGACAATCTAATTGGGAATACAAAATTTACATATGTGAAATTATTAGACAATACGATAATTAAGACAAGAAGACACTGAAGAAATACAACCATCCCCTACGCTTGAAATGCACTTCTCCTCCCTCTGTAATTTAAATTAGTGCCCTCATTAAAGCAGCAGGTGTAAATGTTGAACCATTCTGCCCTGGATTATTTGCAAAAGCCCTGTCCAATGTAAACACTGGAAGTCTCATCCCCAATGTAGGAATTGGTGAACCTGCCCCAGTAGCTGGTGATGCTGCCCCCACTGAAGGTGCTGCTTCTGCTAGCCCAGCTGCTCCAGCTGAGGAGAAGGAGAAAGAGGAAGTAAAAAAAAAAAAAAAGAATCCTAGGAACTCGAAGATGACATGGGTTTTGTTCTGTTTACCTAAATGTTTTTTGTAACATTAAATAAAAAGCTTAACTCAACTAAAAAAAAAGTCAACTCAGATGCCACTTCCTCCCAGAAGCCTTTCTGGGTTCCCTTTCATCTGCCTCAGTTGGAAGGATTCTCTGCCTGCTCAGATTTTCCTAGAGCGTTTTGTCCAGGTCTCTCCTTTGCCTTGTCACATTCTAACTTGTATTAGACTTATCTGTGAACATGGTGTATGTCCCCAGTAGAAAGTAAGCTCCTTGAGGGCAGGAACTATTTCTTTTTTTGTCTTTGTATCCCTTCCACCGAGGATAGTGCTTTGTATATTATAGGTCCATAATAAATGTTCATTGGATTGATGACAATATACAATTGTATTATTTGGATGAGGGCATAGATCATAAATTTTATCAACTTTGCAAATGAAATAAAGCAGGGAAGGATAACTTAACACATTGGATGAGTCAGCTTCCAACAATATATTGATAGGCCAGAATGCTCAGACAAATCTTTCACGATGAAATCGGATAGAGATAAGTGGAAAGTCCTATATTTGGCTTTAAAAAATCTTCACAAATACAAAAAGAGAGACCATGTTCTTGTGAAAAAAGATTGTGCATGTAACATGGTACAGCAGGGCTTTGAATGTAGATCCTCTGGCTTCAAATCTAGTCCTTTGACTCTCTACTATTAAAATGATGAATAAGAGTAATGTTTTTTATTGTTATTATTTAGTTGTTTTCAGTTGTGTCTAAATATTCATGATCCCACTTGGGCATTTCTTGGCAAAGACACTGGAGTGGCTTGCCATTTCCTTCTCCAGCTCATTTTACAAATGAGGAAACTGAGGCAAACAGGGTTAAGTGACTCGCCCAGGGTCACACACCTAGTGTCTGAGGTAGAATTTGAATTCAGGTTGTCCTGACTCCAGCTGCCTCAGAGAAACGTTACTTGTTTATAAAACATTGTAACCATGGTTTGATGAATCAGAACTATTTAAATTATTTATGCAGAATGATATAAAATCATGCCCCAGAAAATTAGGGAATATTATGTTGAAATATTGTTCCAGGCTTATTATACATTTCTCCCTTCATTTACTGTATGGTTCAGCCAAACAGACTTTCTTTTCCTCACTTTATACAATCCATATATATGTTCTGTGTCCTTGGGGACATAGGATGGATGGGCTCTTTTCTGCTCCAGAATAGATGCAGATATCCTCTGACTGCTTTCTGTGCTCCATGACCCTTCATTGGCTGCTGAGTCAGAACTCTGAAGACATATTAAAGAGATGACCTCTACTCTTCAGGCTTCTTCTCCCTGCTGGTTTCAAAATGTCAGGACAGCACTCACAGCTCTAGAGGGTCATAGGGGTATCCCTTCTCCCCAGTGGGCCACAAGCCATGAGCTCATGGATTCCTAGACAAGCTTGTTTCTGGGATGGGGCTACCCTTATTTGCATCTTTTTTCCTTTGGTATAGGGCCTGGTGAGATTTCAAAAAGTAGCTGACATCTTCCCCTTTCCTGGCCCCCAAGCATTGGGGGGGGGGGGATTGGCTACCAGGGCAGTTGCCACAGAAACAGCAGAGGAAGACCAGTGGAAAGAAGAATTACCTACAGAGAAAGAGAGACAACAGAAAGAAATAGCCCACTTGGTGATAATCAGATTATACTCAATAGAGGTAAAATGTAAAACAGATTATTAGCAGCTCTCACAATGAAGCTGCTTGCAAATATCCTGATTAGGCTTGAGTATTAAATTTCTCAGTTGATTGCAATCATGATTATACCTGTGATTTTTTAATGCTTAGTGTTCCCTTTCCATATGGAAATAAACCTGTTCCATACCTGATTCATGTTTTTCGCTGTACACATCCTTACTTCCTCTCCCCTCTGGCACCTGCTTAGGGGCATCCCTCACACTGGAGCCAGCAAAAGAATTGTTCCTCAGAAATCTGAGATGGAAATGGAATTAAAGCACTAGATCCCCCACTGAAGAGACAGGCAAGCCCAGGACTAACCATAAGGGCAGGTGAAAGACAGGGATTAACAAGGGTCATGAGAATCACCAGTCTTTGTTTCCCTAGTTTAGTAGTACCTTATTATGCCCTGATCCTCACAGAAAACATGCTTTAAAATTTTATTAATAAAAGAATGTAAGAAATGACGAATATGGTGATTGTGAATGTGGTAGATGACGTGAACTGATGCTATGAAGCAGAAAGAGGAAAATAACATACACAAAACAGCGACAATGTAAGTGGAAGAACAATGATAACGCAGCGAAATGCTGAGAAATCCTAGTGACCACATTTAGCCCTGAAGCTATGAGAGGGCACCTCACCCCACTTTTTTGCAAAGATAGGGGGCAATGGGTGTGGAATACTATATGTAAGGTCAAGTTTTTCCCCAATATTTTCCATTAGTTTTGTTGAACTGTTTTTCCTCTTCTTTTTTATTCTTTCTATATAAGTAATGGCTCTTTGGGAAAGGAAGAGAGAACACATTGGAAAATTTAAAAACAAAAGATATTAATAACATCTTATTTTCCTTTAAAAGAGTGTATCCTATCCACCTCCTGCTGGACAGATGATGGACTTAAAAATACAAAATGAGACATACATATTTGGATGTGACCAATGTGTGAATTTGTTTTTGCTGGACTATGCATATTTGTTATGAGGCTTTTATTTTTATTTTATTGTTCAATTGGGCGGGAGATTGGGAGAGAAAGATAATAAATACATTAAAATAGATAGTAAAAGTAACAAAAAATAGTGTGGTTATTCTTGTAAAAATAAGGTCCTTTTAAAAGGACCTCTTGTTTTCGTAAGAATACATACACTCTAAGCAGTTTATGTCTACTGATCTAAGGGGGAAAGCCAAATCATTCATTCAGTTCATAATATAAAAATGATTATAAAATTAATTCTTTGGAAACTGGGAGTAATTGATACACAGACAGACTTATTCGGGTTGTATCTATAAGGTAAAAGTGACTTTCATGAAAAGGGGAAGTGGTTGAGCTGGAATTTGAAATTCCCTACAGATTCCAGTCCTCTCTACAGCCTGCTGGGTTATGTTGCTTAACAGATTGAGAAAATGAGGATGGAAATTAAAGGGTAGAAGCCGCAAGAATCTGTAAACTAGGAAGAAAGGAAAGTAAGATTTCACAGAGTGGAATGAGCAGGCTAAAGCTACGAATTTTAATCTCAAATTAAAGAGTTCAATTTTAAAGTATAACTGACCTTTCCAAGCACATCTAATCTCTTCTTTGTCTTAGATGTGAGAGGTAGAAGGGTATCATGGAAAGAATACAGTTCTGGGAGTCAGAACACCTGGATTCTAGTTCCTACTTTGCTACTAATTAACTAATTAACTTACCCAAATCATTTTCCCTCTCTAACTCTTAGTTCTCTCATCTATAAAATGAGAAGGCTGGCTTGGCCCAGGGGTTCTTAACTTTTTTGTGTGTGTCATGTAACCCTCTGGCAGTCTGGTGAAGCCCACTGGCCCCTGTCTCAGAATATTGTTTTTAAATACATAAAACAAAATAGAAAAGATGACAAAAATCCCAATTATGTTGAAATACAATCATCAAATTATTTTAAAACCAACTTCACAGACTCCAGGTTCAGCCTAGATGATTGCTAAGGTACCTTTGTGTTCTAAGTCCTACACTAAGACTCCTAACTAAATTGGTCTTGACTAGATACTCCACAAAAAGCAATTACTTTGGCACCATCTGCTGGAAAGCCTTAAACATTAAACACGGTAAAATATATTTTAAAATTATTTTTATTTTATTATTATCAATTAAATGTAAAAAAAAATTTAACAACTATTTTTTAAACTTTTGAGTTCCCTTGCTTCTACTCTACCCCTTCTCTCCTTCAAAAGGCAAGCACTTTGATTTTGATTATATATGTGAGGTAATGTAAAACATATTTCCATATTAGCCATGTTGCAAAAGAAAACACACAAAAAATAACATAATAAAATAAAGTTTTAAGAACTATGCTTCTATCTGCATTTAGAGTTTATCAATTTTCTCTCTGAAGGTAGATAGCATTTTTCATCATGGGTCCTTTGGAATTCTCTTGTATCATTATCTTAATCAGAGTAGCTAAGTCTTTTGCACTTAATCATTGCACAATATTGCTGTTGCTGTATACAGTGTTCTCCTGGTTCTGCTCACCTCATTTTGCATCAGTTCATATAAGTCTTTCCAGGTTTTTCTGAAGTCATTCTGTCCATCATTTCTTATAGCACAATAGTATTCTGTCAAATCATATATCACAATTTGTTCAGCTATTCCCTGAATGATGAGCATCCCCTTGATAACCCATTCCCTGCCAACGCTCTCTCCTAGGTCCCTCCAAACACCTATAAAAATGGCTCTGAACAAATTCTAGAGCTGCAGAACCCACGAAATAGCAAAGGGAAGCAGGGCTCCAGCCCAGGACAGCCTGGATAGTCACTGGGGAGGGTCTGTTGCATGGTGCTGGGAGTGGAGTGGAGCATAGCCCAGCGTGGGCCACGCCAGGACCAACTAGACTGGCAGCTGGGCAGAAAGCCCTGAATCATTGAGCTGTGGCAATTACCAGACTTCTCAACCCACAAATGCCAAAGACAACAGAGAAGGTTATTGGGAAAAGCTGCTGGGACAGAGTCAAAGAGTTCAGGGTCAGCCACTGCCTGGGGGTGGAGGAGTGCCACAGAAGTGGTGCAGCTCTGAGGCTGCTTCCAGAGCTACAGCTGCAGTTGCCTCAGGCCCCAGGCCCACCCAGTGGTAGGAATTAAGTGGTGGATTAGAGCAGGAGTGCAAAGTCTGCTTTGCTCTGCCTGATCTGGGCTGCAATCCTGGTTGGTGGTTCTTGGGGGAAAAGGAGTGCTGGTGTGACAGAGCTTGCTGCATAGAAGTAGCTC
>CM053625.1:230236577-230267614 GCA_028646595.1 Phalanger gymnotis
GAGAGATATAATGGGGTAAATTATCTCACATAAAAGTGGCAAGAAAAAGCAGTTCATTGGAAGAGAAGAGAGGACAGGTAAGGGGGAATGAGTGAATCTTGCCCTCATCAGATTTGACTTGAGGAAGGAATAACATACACACTCAATTTGGTATCTTACCCCACAGGAAAGAAGGAGGAAGAGGATAAAAAAGAGCAGATAGGGGAGAAGGTAATCGAAAGCAAACGCTTTTGAAAATGGACAGGGTCAAGGGAGAAAATTAAATAAAGGGGGACTGAATAGGAGGGAGCAAAATATAGTTAGTCTTTCACAACATGAGTATTGTGGAAAGGATTCACATAATGATACTCGTGTGACCTATGTTGAATTGCTTTCTTTCTTAGGGAGGGTGGTGGGTTAGGGAAGAGGGGAGAGAATTTGGAACTCAAAGTTTTAAAAGCAGATGTTCGAAAAAAAGTTGTTTTTACATGCAACTGGGAAATAAGATATACAGGCAATGGGGCATAGAAATCTATCTTGTGCTATAAGAAAGTAATGAAAAAGGGGATGGGAGGAATGGGGTGACAGAAGGGAGGGCTGACTGGGGAATGGGGCAATCAGGATATATGCCATCTTGGAGTGGGGGAGAGGGTAGAAAATGTGTAATTCAAAATCTTGCAGAAATCAATGCTGAAAACTAAAAATATTAAATAAATAATAAAAATATAAAAAAAAGAATTTTTTAATTTTTTTCTTTTACTAAGTTTGTTTTTTTTTTTAAGTTGCAGGCCCAATTCATTGATCTTGTCCTTCTTTCTTTTACTGATTATGTGTTTAGCTATAAATTTTCCCCTAAGTTCTGCTTTGGCTGTATCCCCCAAATTTTGGGATGTTATCTCATTGCTGTCATTCTCTTTAATGGAATTATTGATTGTTTCTAAGATTTATTCTTTGACCCACTCATTCTTTAGAGTTAGTTTCCAATTAGCTTTTAATCAGCCCTTTATTAAATGTAATTTTTTTTTGCATTACATTATGGTCTGAAAAGGATGTATTAATACTTATGCTTTTCTGCATTTGGATGTGAAGTTTTTATGCCCTAATACATGGTTAATTTTAGTGAAGGTGCCATGTATAGCTGATAAAAAGATATACTCCTGTCTATTCCCATTCAGTTTTCTACAGAGGTCTATCATATCTAACTTTTCTAAGATTCTATTCATCTTGCCTTCTTTCTTATGTATTTTATGGTTAGATTTATTTTGCTCTGAGAGAGGAAAGTTGAGGTCCCCCACTAACATTGTTTTATTGTCTATTTTCTCCTATAATTCATTTAACTTTTCCTTTAAGAATTTGAATGCTATGCCTTTTGGTGCATATATGTTTAGTATGGATATTACTTCATTGTCTATGGTAACTTCTCTGCTTATCCCTTTTAATTAGGTCCATTTTTGCTTTGAGATCACGACAGTTAAACCTGCATGTTTTTTTTTTTACTTCAGCTGAAGCAAAGTAGATTCTGCCCCAGGCCCTTATCTCAATTATTTATTTATTTAATTTATTTGTTATTTAACTTAATTGAGTGTCTGTTTAAAGTATATTTCTTGTAAACAACATAGTGTAGAATATTGTAGGGATTTGGTTTCTAATCCATTCTGCTGTCAGCTTCTGTTTTATGGTCGAGGTCCATCCAATTCACATTCAGAGTTATGATCACTAACTGTGTGTTTCCTTCCATCCTATTTTCTTCTGTTTATCCTTCTGTCTCTTTAGCCTGTCCCTCCTCAAAGATCTATTTTGCTTTTGACCACTGCCTTCTTTTATCTGCCCTCCCTTTTGTTGTTCCCCTTTCTCTTAACCCCTTCCCCTCCTACTTCCCTGTTGAACAAGATAGATTTCTATTACCAATTGAGTGTGTGTGTGTGTGTGTGTGTGTGTATGTGTGCATGTGTGTGTATTCCCTTTCTGAACCAATTTAAATGAGTGAGGTTCAAGCCCCCTCTGCCATTTTCCCCTCCACTGGATGAGCTCTTTCTTGTGCACTTCTTTTATGTGAGATAATTTTCCCCACTCTTTCTCTCTTCACTCTTCTTCCAGGGCATCCCTTTTCCTTGCCTATCCCCCCCCTTTTTTTACATTTCAACATAATCAACTCACTCCTGCAACCTCTATGTAGAATTGTTCTAACTGCCCTAATAATGATAAAGTTCTTAGAAGATACATGTATCACCTTCCCATATAGAAAGGTAACCAAATTTTCTATTCAGGTCTGCTTCTTTTCAATCGGGAAAGTCTTCTATTGCACTAAATATCCATTTTTTTCCATTGAAGAGAAAATACTCAGTTTTGCTGGATAGGTTATTCTTGGTTGTAATGCTTTCTGCAATATCATAGTCTAAGCCCTCTGCTACTTTAATGCAGTAGCTGCTAAATCGTGTGTGATCCTGATAGTGGCTCCACAGTATTTGAATTGTTTCTCTTAATGCTTGAAGTATTTTCTCTTTGACTTGGAGTGAGTGAAGGAAGGAGAGATTTTTGTTGTTTTTCTTTTGGAGTTAAGTTTCCCAGGCTTATGCTAAATTGCAAACATCTGAAAGATTAATCTCCTGGGAACCCTGGTAATTCAAGGCTATAAGTGTTGAGTCATGAGGGTTTTTGTACCTTCTGGCTCTGAGCCAATCAGGTGCTGAGTAGAACTGTATAAATAGAGAGTGTTGAGACAACAAGAGCAGAAGAACAAAAACCAAGTATGAAGAAGAAAAATGAGTGTGAAGAGAGAAAATGAAGAAAATGAGAGTTGGGCATCGAGAGAACTAGAAACAGCAGCAACAGCAGTAACAACTTGCTAAAGCAGTGGGAACTTGCTAAGCAAAGAGAAAACCTCTGATAGCAAAGAGGAGACCTCTCATAGCAGAGAAAGAAACTTCTCATAGATTAAGAGTGAACCTGTGCTAGCGGCCCTCCTGTCCACAGGATCTGTGCAGACCAAAAGAGAGTACAGGGGTTTAGCGAGACTGGGAGAGTTGTCCGTTGTTTCCCAGTCATTGTTATTTTTAGTAGCTAAAACTCCTCAGCCCTGGGTCAAGATGAAAACTTTGTCACCCAGCTACCCCTCTGGATTTGGAAGCAGGGGCTGGAGCAATATTAAGACTCGGACTCTTTGGCTCATTTGAGCATGTGTGTACCTGAGAGTGCCAGGTGGGAAGCCCACAATGGCAGCTTGGAAGAAAGGACACAACCCCAAGAGGATTTTACTTGGACACTGTTTTTGATTGAGGGGATTGTAACCTGTGACCTATGGGTGGAGTGTGTTGTTTTCTGCTACCCCTGGGGATGTGCTGTGCTAGGGAAGACTCTAGCCTAGGATTCCCTGATTGTATAAAGAAGCATTTTGTGACAGTATGCTACATATTGAATGATATGTTTTGTTTATGGCCATGTGGTCACCTTGGTAATAGGTCATGTTGTTATGAATTGTGAATACTTTAGTTTATTAAATAAGGTTTAGTTTTAAATAGAGTGCTTATTATACCATGCAATTCGACCCTAAATAAATATATATTCACAATGGCAGCCCTCAAATGTGCTACGTCAATTAGTGTTAGACTTGGAAGCTCTGGAATTTAGATAAAATATCCCTGTTTTCAGTTTGTATTTCTTTCAGAAAGTGATCAGTAGATTTTTTCAATTTCCATTTTACCTCCTGGTTCTAGGCTATCAGAGAAGTCTTCCTTGATAACTTCTTGAAATACAACGTCTAGACTCTTTCTTTGATCATGGCTTTCAGGTATTCCAATAACTCTTAAATTATCTTCCCTCAAATCTATTTTGCAGTGAGTTGTTTTTCCAATGAGATATCCCATATTTTCTCCAATTTTTTCCATCTTTTACTCCATTTTATAGATGTAATTGCTACAAGAGTTTTCTTTTTCTGTTTTAAGTTGGGGCAGGTGGGAGGAGAAAGTAAATGTTTGGTAGCTGAAAAAACAAAATTAAAAGGATATTAGAGCAGAGGACTCTAATCATATATGTTATTCAGAGAGCTGAATGTTAGCATTAACTCCAGTCTCACAAGCTCACTGACATGGGAATCTCTCCTTATTGGTGATCAATGCCTGCAGCTGCCTAAACTGCAGGATGGCGTTAGTGAGAGAGAGAAAGGAGAGCTCCAGTCTCTTCAGATCTCTTGGAGTCTCTTCTGGCTCTTTGGGTTTTGGTGCTTCTGGCTTCCAAATGAAGGAAGAGACTGGTAAGATGATGACAGGAAAGGAGCTGGCAGTCTCTATCATGTCCCTGTTCCCAGTTTGCAACACTAGAGACTTCAGGAACCTTCTCCTTGGGTGAGATCTAGGACTCTTCTCTTGGTTAAGCTGTTACCTCACTCCCTTCACTCTGTTTTGCCTGGTATATATATATTCTCTTATATATACTTTCTCTGGTTTGCTGTCAACTTGTATACAATGGGTTTCTTTGCTACTTCCTATGTGGGCTCATTGTGGAACTGGCACACTTCCAGTGGGAAAAGGGTCAAGCCTTGAATATAAAGCTTAGGTTCTTTTCCCTCAATAAGAGCCATCAGTTCAGCTTAAACCTGAAAACCTCAATCCCTTGATTAAATAAAGGAGCAGACATTTAATTCTGGACAAATTCTCCTCTTTGAGGAGTGGCCAAACTTCTGTCCCCAATCTCCTGCTTCCCTTCCTGGAAGGAAACAGTCTCCCTTGTAGAAGAGTGGGAAGAGAAGAGGCTAAAGATGTCTATTTTACTCCCCCTTAGGCCACATAATGTAGCCCCAACTACATGTGTGGACAGCCCTCACCACATTAGCAATTTTCCTGAGATGGGGAGATTCGGGTCTGAGTCAAAGTCATAAAACATTTATTAAGCACCTACTCTGTGCCAGGTACTATGCTAACCACTGGGTATACAAGAAGGCAGCACTAGAACTAAGTAGGCTTGAGAAAGGCTTCCTGTAGAAGATGGGATTTTCTTTGGGACTTAAAGCCAGTAGGTGGACATGAGGAGTGCATTCCAAGTACAGGGGTCAGCAAGAGAAAAATACCTGGGAGAAGAATGTCTTAAGAAAGAAGGAATGTATTGTTTATGGACAGTAAGGAGGCCAGTGACACTGCATTGAAGAGTAAGGGGTAGGAAAGAAGGCATAAGATTAGAAAGGAGGGGGCCAGGTTGTGAAGGATTTGAATGCCGGAGGATTTTGTATTCTATTCTGGAACAGGGAGCCCTGGAGTTTATTAAGTAGGGGGTATGTGTGTACCATACTGGGCTCTCCGACTTTTCTAGACCCCATAAACAGGGCCATTAAGGTCGGCCCTGGGACCAAGGGCATAGCACAATTTATGGATTGTTCCCTTGCCACACCCTAGCATGTTCATCTGGCTAAAATGAGTATCAAACAGTTATTAAATGTATTTGGGGGAGTCATGGAGGGTGTAAAAAAAATAAAACATACAACCTGGTACAGAGCAGGCAATATATGGGAAAGAGGAAGGTGGAGCTTCATTACAAGGCAACATCAGCCCCAATCATACCTTGTTTCTATACTGAGTTTCGCATACACTACTTCGTGGAGTTTGCGGTTGTCTTCGTACTAGATGCACCTATGCCCCTCTCCAATCAGATCTTGTGGCACTGGGGCTAGTTATCTGAGATCCCTTACAAACTAAATTCCTTGTTCCAAGTGAGGCTTCCCAATGCTCAGTATCTGGAGAAGTCATCCTAATCTGACTCTGATCCAGGAACAGCTCTGCCCCAAGACACTTTATATTAAGTGCTTAATAGATTTATTTGTTGAATTGAATGTAACAAATGAAATTATAAAGCAGATACCATTATGCCTTTTTATACCATGAAAATCCACTATATATTTTAGAACACAGTCCACGAGTGCCTCAAGGAACTCAAAATATTTTTGTTTTGTTTTCATCTCCATTGTAAGGAATGATACCAACAGGGAAACTGAGGTACTGACAGGTTGTGCATTTCCGATGGACCCGTGGTGTGACTAGCACCCCAATGATTTACTGCTTTCTCACAAGAGATGACAAAACTATTCTTTACTCTACTCTTGGTATTTTTGCAAGGCGCAGATAATTCAGAATTTCAGAAATTATTTTATTAAAAGTCAGAACAAACATTTAAGGCACAGTAATACATCAATTCTTCAAGTAATGAAAATTCTTTGCTCTCAAATCAAACTTTCAATGAAGACATCATTCACTTTTTAATTACAAAAATATCATAATATTAAACATCATCCCAGCTTAACTTCATTCTCCAATGCATTTCCCCTAATTTTAGAAAACTGCACCAACTCAATGCAGTTTTGCCCTCACATGTTTAAAAACATTCCCTTAAAAAAAATTTACTACACATGTGCATTTGATATTTTCAGAACTTTAAGTGGCTAAATTAACTTTTTAATTTAAGGCTCACTGTGTTTTCTATTGCTATTTGGTTGGTCTTGATTACAAAAAGGAACTAGGAGTATTAAATTAATAATCTAGTATAATATTCTTCAACAATACAGTGAACTGTAATCTGTCACAACAGACCAAAATTCCTTCAAGATAAAGGGTATAAAATTATGAACCTCATATGCATATTTATATACAAGGTCTTGACATTACAGTGGTACAAAAATACAGCAAATACTATACAGCAATCAGCAACAACTTTCTGTATTACAGAGGAAATATTCTGGGTCCTTATAAGGCTATCCATATTCTTTAAAAGCTATCTGCATTAACAGTAAGTCTTAGAAGATTCTGTCCAACAATCTTATTTAATAAAGTCATGTGTCTTAGGGTTTTTGATCAACTAAGTGAACACACTGCCCTTTAAATAAAATATACATTACTCTAACTCAAAGCAATGGATTATCACTTTAAAGATAAAAGAAAAAGATGTACATTTAAGATCTAAGACTGTTCTAAATGCTTTACGGAAAGAAGCAGTCATAAAGGACAAAATACAAGATTCCATATTACTCTTCTTCATATTATCTCTTTAACAGTTATATAAATCAACAGACTTCTTGAGTAGTAAGTTATTCTCCTTTTACCTGATCAAAAAGTGCTATCTTGGGAGTCTGAAAGAAGACTCTATGCTATCCCATAAGGCACAGGCTGGAAGAGCCATAGGCAAGAGCAACTAAAACAGTTATCAATAGCCCTAACATTTATAATGACCCTACACAGAGGCTCTCCTCAAATTGCTTCATTGTAAGCTATAACCTATAGTCCTCACTCCATCTAACTTTAAGTGAGAGAGCTATGAAGCCCCGCAATGCTACTTAGGAACCCTTAAAGAAATTCTCAGCCCCATTACACTGAGGATGATGAATGCAGGAGTCTATGTCACAAATCTTACAGCACACCTATGCCAATAATTTATGTGTATTTGCCACTGCTCCACTAACCAGCAGCATCTCCTTAAAAATAAACTCTCATATTATGTATCTAAAATTACATCCCAATGGAGGGGAGGGGAAAGAGTGAGATATATTCCTTTCTCTGAGGGTGGGGAAAAAAGTTTTTGAGTCGAAAAATTTCTTAAGTGATTTTGATTAAAGAAGGAAAAGTATGTATTCTTACAAACTTTAAGGAGGGAGAGGTCAAGTTGATTTAGAGGTAGTTTTCCCTATTATTCACAACCAAAATTATCACTACCACCACCCTGTAGCTATTGCAGCCAGGTAGCCCAGAACACTGCATTTCCAAATTCCACTAGAATACTACAATACACAGTTATTTCCACTCCACCCCCACCCCCTAGAGTTGAAAGGTGTTAAATGTAAAGTGCTAGGAACCAGAAAGTAGAAAACCATTTCAGTTCTTTGAATAAGGGTAATTTCTGTGACAAGTATATTTGTCCTATGCACATCTAATTGTGCTTAATCTAAACACTTGAATCTAACACATTTACATATGGATCATTTTTGTGGTGGATAAATTTGTCCTATGCATGGTGAAAAGTAAAGAAAGTTTACATCCCTGTTTATTACTTTTCATTCTAAGACCTACGTCCCAACATAAAGGCATGCCTCCAAAACCAATGCTTTTAAGGGCATTTAAAGTATCTAGCCTATATTCATATGAATATCTTTCATTTTCAAAAGAGTTTTTAAAAAAAAACTTGCTGAATACAAGAGGTCAACAATTTTGAGATATACTACTCAATAGACACAGATCACAAACATAATAGAATTAATTTTCTTTATAAACATGCTTGAAAGTAGTAAATAAGAGAATCTAAGTGAATTAGTGAGAGGAAAGGTAAATTCTTCCTCTCCCCACAAAATTCCAGAAATATTTGCAAGTAGTTAAGATTTTTAAAGCTAGTTTTACTTAAATTTTCTTAAATAACTCCTAAACTCACCAGGTCATACAACTCCTTCAAAAGATAAACAGATCAGGTTATAATACTTTCATTCTAAATGTCAGTTAAAGCCATCTCTTTCTTTGGTTATAAAAGCAGCATTAATAGCATTTAAAGATGATTCACATTTTCATCATACTATATTCTCACTTCATCCTAATATTTAGAACACTTTATAGTTTATAAAAAAATTAAAACTAAAAGTGTGAAATTATGCATTAGAATGTCAAGTTATAAATATATAATATAAAAACTGATATATAAAAATGTTGAGGATGGAATAAGAAGGCTTTAACACTTAGGAAGTTAACAATGATAAACTTTGCCACAGAATGTCACAATGTTTGTCTAAAAAGAAAATGTGTCAAGGTTATGGACAAAATGAGGTTGTTCTTTCCTCGGAAACTCAAGCATATTAAGCTTATCTTCTCCATGGGATAGACTAACTGGCTGTTAGAAAGCCATAGCAATATGCCAGATTCCTCCATAAGATGGTGGCCACTCAGCCAGCTTGCTTCCTAGGTCCTGCATCTGAGTAATTTGGCTATCTAGGACTCTGTACACTCTCCTTAGTCTCTATTTTCCACATGCTAATTTATATAACGACAACAAAAGCTGGGTGATCTTCTTAGGATGGTGTGACTAACTTGGGAAATCCAAATTCAAGTGGAGTGAAGATTTTCACCTTTCCACACCAGAGATGGCATAATGCTTGTACCATCCCCAGAGTTAAAGAAGAAAACTGAGATAAGCATTTTTATGCTAGTAGAAGTACTTACAAAGATTATCTTTCGTTTTAAACAAAAGAGCAAAATCAAGAAATATATAAACATACTTGCACTTCAACTTTACCCATATTTCACTTAAAATTAGAATCATTTTTATATATAAAAAGAAAAATATCAAATAATAAAGCATAAACCCAAGAAAACAAAATACAGTTGTGCAATACCACAGAAGACTCACATTCTTTCTAAAAGTACAATCAGAGAATGAGTGTTTGTATTAAAGTTAAAAAAAAATAAATAGCTACCTTGAAATCCCAAACTTTTACTCCAAAGAAAATAGTTTCAAAACAGTGCATATGTAATATCCACTAGGCAAGGACAAATTTTATGCACTTCTTTGCATGTAATACTTTAAATTGCTCCCAAAACTACAACAAACTAATTAACACTTAAGACAACATTCGAGAGCCACCTTTTAAAAAATCATAAATTCCTTCCCAATACCAGAGCGTTTCATATTAATATGTATATCTCACAAAAATAAATCAGTCAATAAGCATTTATTAAGCGCCTTATGTGTGTGCCAGGCACTTCGTTAGGCGCTATGGATTTAAGGACAAAAAAAGCTAACAGTCCCTGCCCTCAAAGAGTTTACATTCTATCAGAGGAAACACACACAATACACATGCACATATCAATATATATAAATACACACACACACACACGAAAGAGATACCCGGTAATTTAGGGGGAAGGCACTAGTAGCTGGATGGGATAGATGACCAGGAAAGGTCTTTTGTAGCAGGTGGTGCTTGAGTCTTGGAAGAAAGCCAGGTGCTGTAAGAGGTGGAGATGACTGAAGGAGAACAAGCATTCCAGGTATAGGGAACAGGTCAATGGCACAGCACAGAAGCAGGGGATGGGAGTTTCAATATGCAAAACAAAAAGACCAGATGGCTGGCCACTAACAATACATATAAACATATATGCAGAGCTGGTGAAGATTTCTTAGAGCTTGGGGTGAGAATGATTCATTGCCATTAACTAGGCTTTATCTACGCAGGTTCTATTACATTATCTTTTCTGAAGATAACATTCTTTCTGACATTTCATATTTGGTCATCATTATTTCCTGAATGAAAGAAGGAATATGTCAATATTTAACATTGTTAATAGAATCCTATCTAAATTGCTAATTTAGTTTTAACCTCTGAAATTACATGATAAAGCATCTAAGTTGGCTAATATACATATTGCTTTACAAGACTGTACAGTTCTTGCTCTCCAACAATTTATAATACATTATCAGAAAAACTCAGAGAACTTTAGGGATTTTTTTTCCCTACTGAAGAGGTTAAGAGCAGTATATTCATTAAGAAACTATAGCAACTATGATCAAGTCCTTGAAACCAGTACATTAAACTCCTTTTATTTTACCAGAATTCATCTCCTAGAGCAGCGCTGTCCAACCTTAGGTTTTTATTGAAACAATAGACAATATATTTTGATTTGCCATTTTAGTGAGAGCTCTACAGTAGCTCAGCTTCATTTACTAAAGCATTTATGTAAATGTCTATGCTTGTAGGCCGGCCACATAAATCACACAGTGGGCCACATTATGGACAAACCTGTCCTAGAGGTTTCGGCTGCCATTCCACCTGCAATCCTTTTCAAAATTTCTCTAATTTTCCTTTCTACGGTTCACGTAGTGTATGCATATGGCAGCTCTAGACATAGAAAAATAGATCTAACTATATGTAAAAATATAGTTTACCTCATCTGAGTCCACTAACACTGGAAGAGCTCTGAAACAAGAGAAAAAGATTAAAATCACAATTGGATCATAAATCAAGACTCTCCTAGAGCCTAACTAGGGAAGAGAGATGAAAGCCCTTCTGTTTCAACCCAGAGGTCTAAGAGAAAGGCTTATTTCAGCTCAACAAAAGATTTAACGTGGAATGTTCTATGTTTGGATGTAGTGATTTCCTGGGTACAGAGGTCTTCAAACAGAGGATATGGGATGTCATTGAGAGGATTCATGCTTTAGGCACATGTTGGACTATCTGAAGCCTAAGACTCAACTTGAGATCAATCTCTAACATGAATGAAATAAAAATTAACCTACATGACCATTTAATTAATGCTGAAACTATTACATCACTATATCACTCTATTATGATGTTTTCACTCTAGTAAGGAAGTAGAAAATAACTAATAATAGTAGCCCACATGTTTCTATCATGCTTCAAGTAACAGTTCATTTGATTATAATAAATCCAATAGTAAACAGGCTGTGCAGGGAGTTGTGTTTAGGGGGACAGGAGGAGAACTGGATGGTGGTGTATCACCACCCTTGGCTTTTTCCCAGGAAAAATCTACTATGTAAAAGTAGAAGTGCTTTCTGTACTTCAGAGGGGAATGAGAACAAAGTGATGTGCAAAGAGATAAATTTAGAAGAGGAAAAGGACCAGGTATCTTCTTTTTACCACAGCACCAGCACACTCACTAACACAATATAGGGGCATTGTACTAGTGTTATAAAGAGATGTCATGAATTGCTTGGACCTGGGATTAATGGGAAACTGTAAAATCTGGAGTTCCCACAAACATTACCTTTACTGCCCTGCTCCTTTTTATTATCACCACAAAAACCAGTGCTGCTTACATTTCAACATCTTCATTACAATTCTCCACCATTCTCCCATGACTCTCTCTTACAAGTGGCCAAAATGAGACCCCAGGCATCTCAAGAATCATTCTGGCTTTCAGATTCCTTTCCTTTTGGCCTCAAAAATAAACTCAGATAACCTAGAAATGGCGGAAGTTGCTGAGATACTATTCTATTTTAAAATTTTTACAAAATCACTGAATGGTTAGGAAGGACTGGACCATAAAGACCTCTGTACTTTAGAGTCTTACAGGAAACAGATGACTACCTCTAATCAATTCATCGATGGGGGCTCAAAAAAATTGAGTTTTGTCATTCAAGAAGAGACTATTTTTATGTAAACAGGGCATATGAGGGATTATGAGTCCCAAGGAAAGAAGCACATAATGAAAATCTGAGAAGCAGTCCTTTAAACCATCCTAAGAGCAACAACAGAGGATATTTACACATCTGTGAATGAAGAAGGAATATTTTCTTCTACCCACTTCAAATCTTCATCCTGAAAAGAGGAGAAAGATTACAAAAACTATCAGTAGCAGGTCAAACATTTTATCTTCATAGAATTTATCATACACAATATCTTTACCTAAATCCTTTTGGTAAGGTATTCTTTTAAACTTCATAATTTAATCCTGGATTACACTCAGCAACTGTTTGGTTTAAAAAAAAAAACCCTTAATATGATGTCCAACATGCACAGCAATGCTAGCACAGAGGCAAGACACGTGATAACGGGAGGTTTTAACTATCTAGCTATGTACTAGGGATGTCTTTGCTAAAAGTGGAGAATCTAATAAATTCTTGACCTTCCTTAATGACAATTCCATCATTCAGAAAGTAGAGGAAAAAACGAAGGGAGGAACTTATGGAGAAATGAAGCAATGGGAACCTTAAGAGGAGCTGCCTGTATCGAAGATCAAAAGAGATTAGCAGAGGAATGCTGGCCATCTGACAGGTGCTTATAAATTGATAGATTTCAAAGACTGATTCAGTAGGATCCTACGGACTAAATCTCTAAAAGAAAAATGCATTCAAAAGGAATGCGTCTCTCAAGAATTCATTTTGATTTCACATTCTTAAATTTTTCTGTTGGAGAAGAAAAAACAAAGTGACTAAACTAAAAAGAGGCTAAGAGCAGGGACCACAATGACAAGTTCAGATTTAAAAACAACATGTATAACAAGAGATGAAAAAAATAGCAGGCAATTGAAGAACAATATAAGAGTGACACAATCTTGTAAGAATAACGTCAAGAATATTAAAGCTTAGTACAAGCTGCAGTTGATAATGAACAGTGGAACTACAAAAAAGGGCCATCTTAGAATTGTGTGGGCAACAAGCTGGTTCTGAAGAGCAGGCTATTTCCATAGCTTAAGATAATTGTAATGGACCGTGAAGAATGAACTACTTAACTACTTTGCTTCTACTTTCTCTACTAAGAATAATGATTTTCAGATTTGGAAAGACAAGTGATTAACAGGGAACTGAACCCAAGTTAAGTAAAAGAACAATAAGATAGCCCTTATCTGCCCTAGATGAGCTTCAGCACCTAGCCAGGATGAATTCCATTCCAGGGTACTGACAACCTGTGGATATGACTGATGTCTTATCACCTCTGGTCAATCACAGTAAACAAGAGATGTGTCACAAGAGCAGCATGATACAGGCAGAAACCAGCACTATGATTAGAATTAAGAGGATGTCAAGATAAATCCTGGATCTGCATTTACTACCTGTGTGACCCAAGTCAAGTCACTGAAGCTCACTGGGGCTGGGTAGTTAGTTTAGATAATTTCCACAATCTATAATCATATAAGTAGAGATGCGAAGATTACTGAGTCACAGCAATAAGTTGAGCCAAACTGATCTTATTTTCTTATTTGACAGTTACTACAGTGGCCATAAGTAGTATGTCCTATATACCATTTACCTGGATTTTAACAAAGTATTCAATAACATCTCTTAAGACAGTATTAAGAATAAGACTGAAAATTGTGAATCAGATGACAGCATAGTTAGTTAAAGTTGGAAGTCAACAGGCAGACCCAAAGAATGATAATTCATAAGGATCAATATCAAAGGGGAGGGATGTCTCTAATGTAGTGCTATAGGCAACTTTATCTTTGACTCTGTTCAATATTTGCATCAATGATACATGAAGAGACATAAATGGAATGCTCATCAAATTTACTATGACATGCAGCTGGGAGGGACCTTTAATATACTGGATGAAAGAACTTGACCCCCAAAAAATCTCAACAAGCTGGAAAAATAAACTAAATCTAGGAATATGAAATTAACATAAACAAGCATCAAGCCTTGCACTTAAGGTTAAAAAAATTGCACAGACGCAGCTAGAGTTTGTCCGAAAAAAAATAAAGAGGTTCAAAGAGGTCAAAGAAAGAGGAAAATGACCCATAGATACAAAAATATTTAAACCAACACTTGTGATGGTAGCAAAGAATTGGAAACTAAGGAAGTACCCATCAACTGGGGAATAATAAATAATAATAAATAAATTACAGTACATGAACACTGGAACATGATTGTATTTTAAGAAATGACGAAGGGGACATTTTCAGAGAAGTCTCGGAAGAACTGTATGAACTGATGCAGAGTGAGTTGAGCAGAACCAGGAGAACAATTTATACAAGAATAACAATATTATAACTGATTATAATACTGTAACGATATTGTATTTCAAAGACTTAGGAACTTTGATAAATGCTATGCCCAACAACTTGAAAAGATGCACACTGAAACATGCTGCCTGCATCCTGATGGAGAGGTGATGGACTCAGAGTACAGAGTGAGATATGTTCTTCTGTTCAGGGCTAATTCAGCTACTTGTTTTCCTGATGACACATGTTTATAATAGTCTACTTTTCTTGCTTTCTCAATAAGAGAAGAGGGAAGGTGAAAAAGAGAGAAGGAGGCTCATTTTTAAAAAATAAAACTCATGGAGGCTCAGTAGACTGCAGGTTAAATACAAGTTAAGGTAACCAAAAATGCTAATGAATTTTGTGCTACATTAAGAGATCTAAAATCCTGGACTAAAAAAGCGACAACACTCTGACCTGGTCACACCATATACCAAGTACTGTGTTCAGTTCTAGGTACCACATTTTAGGAAGGACATTGACCAATCAGAAAATATTCAGAGGATGGTGAAGGAACTTGAGGTCACACCACATGAAGAGAACAAGAGGTGTTTAGCCTCAAGAGGAGATTTAGGGGGAACTAGAAAGCTGTCAACAAGTACCATGTGAAAGACAGAGGTTAAACTTTTTGCATGGCCCTAGAGGGTAGAACTAGGAGTAAGGAGTAGAAGTGACAGTGAGGTAGATATAAGCCTGGAGTAAGGAAAAACTCCCTAACAATTAGAGTTATTCAAAAGTAGCATTTGCTGCCTCAAGAGGTAATGGATTCCATCTCATTAGCCCGGTTGAGACTAGCTACCCTCTGTTATCGCTTTAAAACAGAGAAGCTATGCCTAATAATAGTAAATGTGGGGGGGGGGGGGGGAGAAAACAGACTTGGATGTTTTAGAAGATTTCTAATTTAATGAGCCCAAAATATGATATGACTTTCAAAAGACCTAGCATAATATTGGCCTGCTTTAGATCTACTTTGACGGTTAAGCACAGCTTCTATAATTTAGGAAAAGAAAGATATTCCTTTATGATACTTGTAAGTACCTGATGCCTTGAAATAAGCTAAGAAACATTACCAAAATAGGAAAATAAGTTTTCTAAAAACAGATTAGTCTAATACTTCGAAAGATCTATGATTTTGTCAGTATGAATACTTTCTCCAACTGTGCAAATGGCAACCCATTAGTAAGCTGTTTTCATGAGTGTTGTGCACCTCCCCCCAAATTAATCACCTACTACCCAACTTTCTATGATAAGTCTTTGCCAGGGAATTATTACTGATAAGATTCCAATTACTATGAAATTATTAATATAAAAATGTAACTGCCTTTCATCTCATTTCCAACCTAAACTGAAAGTAAATTTTGAAGTAAATTTCTAAAATTATTAATGATAATGATAATATATTTCTATGTTCCTACTATGTGCCAGGCGCTGTGCTTAATGCTTTGCAATTATTATCTTATTTGATCCTCACAACATTCCCTAGGAAGAAAATGCTACCATTATCTCCATTTTACAGCTGAGGCAAACAGCGGCTAAATGACTTGTCTGCTCTGCCAGTAACCATCTGAGGCTGGATTTGAATTCAGGTCTTCCTGACTCAGCGTTCTATCCACTGACCTTACTAGCTGCTACTTAGACATTTATATTGCAATAATGACATTGACACAGGGATGATAACATCTTGCTTAATATAAAACGTCATTTTAGTTTAAAAGTCTTAGGTAATCACACATTTTTAAATGCTTAGAATTTTTCAATCTTTTCTTAAAAATCTCAAATGATTACATATTATATGCTATATCATCCATATCCTAAACCAAAATATCGTGGTTATTTTTTCTTTTTTTCTGTAAACACACATCCATATCCCTACCCCACCCCCACAAAACTTAAATAATTGCTATAGAATGAAAAGGACATGCATTTGCATCCTAACAAAACACTAGAATACTCCCACCTGTTTTTATTTTAAAAAATTATACTTACAACACTATTAGAAGCAGCAGGTACAGCTGTTCCATTGGAAACAGTTTTTGAAGCTCTTAGCTTTATGCCTTCAGCTGTAACAGAAGAAAAATAGAAGTATAAATAAAATTTTACAAAGAGATAGCCTTTTTTGAAGTCATATGCCTAATAGCTCAAAAAGGAAATGGAAAGAATTTACTATATATATGACTGATTCGGAGACTCATATTCTATCCTTAAATTATTTCATCTTGGATCTCCATTGCAGGGCTAAGCCCTACATAAGGTAGCAAAAGTATTCAGTTGACACATATGTGAACTAGTTTTAGATATTTTTTCTAATAGTGTGTCACTGGCAGAGTAACATGACTGGTTTCACTTAGTAATCTTCTTTGCATCTTTTAGTAAACTCAAGTTTCCCAAGTTGCCAGTTTCAATCATAGGATGGAGAAAAAAATTTAACTGCTTTTTTCATGATTCCTTTTCTCTAACCACTAATCTCCAGTAATCTAAAAGTTTAGCTAGAATTATACATTTCAATTTTTAAAAAGCAAAAAGAAACAACAATGCCCACAGCATTTTGAGCATGCTATTCAAATCTCCACAGGTGCATCCTTAAACGTTTTTGTTAGATAAAATGTAGATACTTAGGCCTGGTGCATGTAGGAGGTAGAAAGCCAGCATGAATTATTAACACTTTCTTCAGAATATTATTGTTTTTGGTCTTCCTATCACCAGAAGCTAGCAGAAGGCCTTGTAGCTAAAACGGACATGAAGCATAACAGATGTATGTTGAACTCAGATGACTTGTACAGGAATCTTATATTTATGAACAGGTATTGGTCTACATAGTCATTATAAACCAACGCGCTACAAACAGGATTGGCTTTACACATAAGATGAGCTATGCCGTATTTCGGTCTAGTGACTCCTGAAACCCTGCTACTCAGGTTTCATTCCATTTATTTCCAAGCAAGCTCTTAAAATATAAACAAATCTCTTAAATGGTGAGACTTCTTGGGAGAGAGGTAGTGTCGGGTCTGGAATGTTGTAGAAGCTATTAAATACGCTTGCTACCATTATTCCTGTGTGATTCTTTTTTCTTTGTTACAAGAGGCAGGGGTAGGTATTGGAAAGCTTAAACATGAAGCATCAATAAAACATCGAAACAAATGCAAGTAACCCCAAGCAGGTAGCAGGTAGAAGAACACATAGAGAAATGAGTATCTAACAGAAAAAAAACTAAGCATTATTAAACAAGAGAAACAAAATTAAGAGTAGTAGGACAAAAATGAAAAAAGGAGAAAATTATATTGCTTTTTAAATTGTACTTCCTCTAAACTAATGGAGTGCTTTAATATGAGCTAAAAAAAGATTCAAGTCACTGTGAGTGATTTGTACACTATAATGGCTAATCCAGAGATTAATAAATGCTGCGGATAAGGCTCTGAAAGTTTTATTAATCCAGAAAAAACACTCCAGACAAATTTTGAATCCTAGAATATAAGCACAAATATGTATAAAAGTTTCAAATGCAATAAGACTGATCTCACATATTCTACCTACATTAAATATATTCCACTCTGATCCTCCTCCCTGCCATAAAGTATATCTAAGACAACTGTGTGATGTCTGCTATTTTTTTTAATACATAGGAATATTATGCTTGGATGATCCTTTTTAAAAATAAAATCTTCATGCTTTGCTTTATAGTTCTAGAGATACATCAACTGATCGGATTCAGTAAGTATCTTAAAAGATCACAAAATGAATAGACTTACCTAAATTTTCAGACACTACTGTGAATTCTTCAATTTCATCATCTGAATCATCTATTAAGGGTGTAAAGGCATATCTACACAAAAAGGACAAAGAGCAATGAGAGTATTGTGCTTTTATTAGTTTATTCAAAATATTTTCTTGTTCAAAATGTTCTCAGTATATAAAACACTAGGCCTTCAAAAAAAATTTCTTAAAAAAAAAAAACTAACCTAAAACATTAGAATGACCTAACAAGTGGTTAGAAAGTACCATCTTGTCCAGATTTATCCAGACATTGCTCTTTAAAAAAAAAAAAAAAACAAAAGCACAGATGACTGAAGAGGAATTAATTTGTTGATTTAAGAAATCAGGTGCTAGACTACTAGGTTTCTGGTACTTTGCCCAGGAAATGATAGTGAAAAAGCATCACTTTTCAACTAGGAAAAAAAAGTCTTATGAGCTCTGTCATATTAAGCTGCTATAGTAATTCCTTCTTCTTCACCTATTTGTCAAGTTGGAGAAGCATAAAATTTATGAACTCTGGCGCTAGAGTTAATAGTATCAATCTTTCTAGACAATCAGAAATACCAGAAAAGCAAACCAAGACCTTTCACAGAAGGAAAAAAATATTTAGAGCTCTAAGAGACATCTGTATTAGCAAGCTCCCTTGGCACACCCAGGATGGCCTGCTAGCACAGGTTCTTTGATCTGCTTTTCTAAAGGAAAGACAGCTTCAAAGTGATCAACAATCTTACTTTGACTTCACATAAGTAGAAAGAAGTGAGTATCCAAGAAAGAATCCAACAGACGGGGCTCCAACTGTCTAAACAAAGTAACAGATACATAATTACTAGACCAGGGAGAGCCAACATCTGGGCTCATAAGGCTGGGGGGCTCCTTGACAACGACTACCCAGAGTCTCCTCTGGCCCAATCACAAAGACCTCAGGCAAACATTTATTCCCATGAGTGAGCCCCAAAGCAAAACTCACCTCAGAATATACATACACTTCTCAGAGCCAGAAGGCATCACAACATGATTTCAGTGCCTAATTACAAAAGGTATGAAAGCCTTCCTACAAGCAAGCTTCCCCTAAGCAAGCTTTCCCTTAGGCAAGTTCCTCCCCCAATGGGCTCTATTTGACTCAGGATTTATCACTGTTGTGAGCTCAGCCAGAGCGCAAAGCAGCAAGACATCCATGGTTGAAATACCTGTGTGCCTTTAGACCTGGGAACACTGACCCTATTCCAGGAAAAAAGGGGACACATATGGTCACATAGGCCTATTAAAGGATGTGGAGGATCTTATATTCCATTAACCCTACAACATCAGAGATCATCCAATCTAACTGCCTTACTTTATAAATAAGAAAACTGAAACCCAAAGAGGTGAGGACTTACCAAACATAACCCAGTAAGTAAGCAGGACAAAGATTAGAACCAAGGCCTACTGCAACTCAGAGTCTAGTGGCCTTTTTCCTACACAATATTACCTCCCTCTAATTAGCTTGAGTAGCCTAGGCACAGTAACTAGTCCTCTAAGACTGAAACAACAGTTAAAGCTAAGAGCTAAGTAACTCAGGGACACTTCAACAATAATTCAAAGTGCCTCAAAAATTAGGAGACACTAAATTGAATCAAACCCAGAAGTAAAGGAAAAAGCTAACCATTATAGTCTGACTCATGGTAAATCAACACTTTTAAGTTTCCAATATTACAAAATCAAGAGAACAGTGCAGTGAGAAATATGAAGTTCCTAAAAACGGTTAAAAGATTGGTGGAAAGATAATAAAATCCTATCTTAGGCATTTGCTTCTTTAAAAAATTCCTCTATACTGATTTAAATTTGTAGAAATAAGAGCTATTCCCCAACTGATAAATGATCTATGAATATGAACACGCAGTTTGCAAGGGAAGAAATTCAAGCTATCTATAGCCATATGAAAAAAAATGCTCCAAATCAGAAAATATAATTTCACTCTGAGGTTCTACTCATAAGACTGGCAAAGTTGACAAAAAAGGAAAATGACAAATATTGGGGCGGGGGGGGACCTGTGGGATGACAGGTACATTGCAAATGAAGCTGTAAATTGGTCTAACCATTCTGGAAAACAATTTGGAACTACGTTCCAAAAGTTCCAAAGTCACTGAAGATGATTACCAGTCACTAGGCCTATGCCCCAAAAAAGATCAAAGAAAGGATTCATATGTACAAAAATATTTATAGCAGCTCTTTCTGTTGTGCCAAAGAACTGGAAAGTATGGAGTGACTATCAATTGTAGAACAGCTTAACAAATTATGGTATCTGAATATAACTGTACAGTGTTGTGAAAAACTGAAGGAGTTTTAGAGAAAACTGGAAAAACCTGTATTAACTAAAGCAGAATCAAGCTAATAAACTAGCAAAACAACATATACAACAACAACATTCCAAAAGCACACTAACTTTGAAAGACTTAACAACTATGATCAAAACAATGACTAACCACTCTTCTAGAGGCCAGATAATGAAGAATGCCACCCACTTCCTGACAAAGTGGTAAACTGATTCAAAAACTGAGGTACACATTTTTGGACATGACCAATTGAAAAATCTGTTTTTGCTTGACTATGCGTATTTCTTCCAAGGGTTTAATTTTTCTTTCTTTTTTTTTTTTCCGATGGGGTAGAGGAGAGAGGTGGTGGGAAAAAAAAGAAAATAAAACCTTGTTAATTAAAAAAATAAAATTTAATTAAAAAGTATAAAAAAATCAAATAAATGAATGTGATGTAAAAACAAAAGATATCAATGCAAACAAGACAAAAAAATTTAAAGACAAAAAGAGTCTTCTAAAAACTACTTTGTATTGTTTTAATTTTTTTCCTCATAAAAAGAAAGAACAGCGCGCTTTTCTCAGATGCTCTTCAGTGTTGATACACAGACACTTCATCAGACTATTGTCAATAGTGTAAGGTTTTGGGGAGACAAATAAACCCCTTCTGAGAGCAAAAAATAAAAATGATGAAGTAAGAAGCGACAGTAAAAGTTATTTTTCTGAAGGCAAATACATTTTTCTATTATATATAGAATATGATTTTGTAAAACATCTGGCTATAATATACTTTTGCATATTTAAAATACCTCTGATTATTTGCTGATGGTCTCCATAAAAACATTATCACTAGAAGAATGAGAGAGAAAAGGAATCTCCAAAATGCATCATCAACCCAGAGTTCCATCCAGTCCTGTAAGAAGGTTCAAAAACATGAGCAACTTAATTCACTAGGAAATTAATTCACTTATGAAAGAAGCTAGCTAATATTTTACTGTACAAAAAACCAGAGTTCTCTCTATTATAGTGTAATTAGTCCAGAGTGATTTGCCCAAGGTGAAATAGAGAAAGTTAATGGATGAACTGGGTTTATATCAATCCATCAATCAACATTTATTAAGTATATAATATTTGAAACGAACTATGTTAAGCCCTGGGGATACAAAAAAGAGGCAAAAGACAGTCTCTGCCCTCCAAGAGCTTGCAATCTAATGAGGGAGACAACAGGCCAACAAATATATACAAAAAAGCTACATTTTGAATAAAAAGAAAATAATTAACAGAGGGAAGGTACTAGAATTAAGGACTGGGAAAGGCTTGCCATAAAGGATGGCACTTTAGTTGGATGCCAGAGAAGTCAATGGGTAGAGCTGCGAACAGAGAGTATTCCAAGCATGACTGACAGCCAAAAAAAACGTCTGCAAGGTCTCGTGCATGAAACAACCAAGAGGCCTGAGTCACTAGGTCAAACAGCATGTGGTGAAGAGTAAGATCTAAGAAGATTGGAAAGGTAGGGTAGGAGGGGGCTAGGTTATGAAGGGCCTTGGCAAGACTGGATACAGGAAATGAGAGATAATGAGGAGTCAAAGATGACTCCTCCATAGTGAGCCTGAGGGACTTTGAGGACGGTGTGCCCTCTATAGTGATGGGGTAGGGTTGGGGCAGCTAGGTGGCCCAGTGAGTAGAGCACTGGCCCTGGAGTCAAGGAGGACCCAAGTTCAAATCTGGCCTCAGGCACTTGACACACTTACTTAGCTGTGTGACCTTAGGCAAGTCACTTAACCCCAACTGCCCTGCCTTCTTCCCTCCAAAAACAAAAACTAATGAGGGAGCTGGGGGGCAGGGAGGGAAGATGATTCTGATTTGGACACACTGAGTTAAGATGTCAAGTGGACAATTCAATTCAAGATGTCTGAAAGGCAGTTGGAGATGCAAAACTGGAGGTTGGCAGAAAGACTGGGGCAGGACAAGTAAATCTGAGAAACATCAGCATAGAAATGGTTATTAAATCCACAGGAACTGATGAGATCACCAACTGAAGTAGTATAGAAAGGGAAGAAAAGAGGGCCCAGGACAGAAATCTGACAGCTCTAAATCAAAGGGGCATGATCTAAAGCATTTTTAATTTGTTTCTAAGTTAGCATTATCATTTATCAAGATTCAATCCTTGACACAAAATTCCTAATGCAAACCTTTTCTCCAGGCATTCTAGCTTCAATGTTTAAGGAAGGGTCAAGTAAGTAGCTGTGTGGGACAGCAGAGCAACTGTAGCACTAGCTCTGTTCCTTGCTGGCAGCTGTGTGACTGGGCAAGTCACCCTAATTGAGCCTTAGTTCCCTCAGCTATAAATTGAAAATAACAAAACCAGCAATATCAAGTGCATAGAGCTGTTGTGAGGATAAAAGGAAAAAAAGAATGTAAAGCATAAAGAAACTTTACATTTTATTTCTATAGTTTCAAAAGCCTCTGATTTGGGAGAAGTAGGTAGAACTCTGGACTAGGAATCAAGAAGACTTGAGTTCAAATCTAGACTTATACACTTACTGCTGGCATGGTGCTTAACCTATCAGACTTATGTGGATAACAGCAATGACTTCCCAGGGTTGTAGTGAGGATCAAATGAGATAATATTTGTAAAGTACTTTGCAAACTTTAAAGTGCTACATAAATGCTAGCTATCATCATCATTAGTGATAATAATATAGGTATTTTAATTTGGAATTATTTTAGAATGAAATAAAAGTAGAAATCTGAATTTTGGCTTATTTATTCTCTTTCTCTACTATTAAAAATTCCACAAAATTTTAAATGAAAACACAAGCCTGGAGTATAGAGAAGAGAGAAAGAATTTCAAAAAAGATTCAGCTTGCTCTGCTAATAAGCTATGGTTAAAAGAGAAAATGCAAGAGAATTTCCCAACTTCTTTATTCAAATTAGATACAAATCCTTAGCAAACAATTTATTTCTTAATAGCTCCTATAAGTTGTATTATCTGTATAAATGTTGTATTCTTCTTGTAGAATGAAGGAAGGGAAGAAAGGAAGGAGAAAGGGAAAAAGAAAAGGGGAGAGGGGAGAAGGAAAAGAGGGAGGAAGGGGAAGAAGGGGGAAGAAAGTGAGGAAGGGAAGGAAGGTTCGGAGGAAGGGAGGGGAGAAAGAAGAAGAAAGGGAGGGAAGAATTTATAAAGCACCTACCACATACCAAAAACTATGCTAAGTACTTCATAAATATTATCTCATTTGATTACCCTACCATCCGAGGTAGACGCTATTATAATCTCTGTTTTACAGTCGAGGAAACTGATGCAGGCAGAAGTTAAGTAACTTGTCTAGGGTCACAAAGCTAATAAGTGTCTGTTTAGTAAGAGTTTGAACTCAGATCCTCCAGTTCCTCAGATCCAGATCCTAGGCTCAGTGCTGTACCTACTAGACTATCTAGTTTCCACAGGAACAAATTTAATTTTCTTCATATCCCCAGTACCTAGCACAGTGTGTAATAAATACTTGAACTGAATAACCTAAAAACATTTAATACCATGAGCTTGTGGATTCATTAAGCCTCAGCCAGTAGATTCATGCTTTTTAAGGCATTTTTAAATGCTCCTTCCAATAATATGATTAAGTATTTCTACAAGATGCATGAAAACTCTACTAGCTGCATCAAAATTAGGTCTTACTTCTCATTTACCAATAGTGTAAGTAAGAAGAGATTTTAATGTAGAGGAAGGGGAAAAAGATTCCATATTATTCTATATTAAACAAGGAAATCACAACCATTAAAGAAAAATGAAAAGACATAGGAATTGAGACAGGAAGAGTGAGAAAGGTTTTTTCAGTGGCTCACTTCAAAATAAAAAATACTAGAGCCTTGGGTCGAGCTGCTCAAATTAAAATGCAATTCTCCAAAGACATTATTGCTATGCATGCGTTTAAATAAATCTGATTCCTAAAAATTAATTTATAATTTAGCAATTAAACACAGTGCTTAAATAGAATTATACTTACAGATTGACATTCTGCTAATCTAAACTTTTTAGTTGTCCATATCATAAATACTATAGAAGCTGAAACAAAGAAAAGTTATCTTTAAAAGAATGATCAATGATAAAAAAAAATCTGCATAATAAATGTAATTAAACAGCTTACCTATTATAGCAAAAATCAGAGTATTTGTGAAGTGTCTGTAGAGTGAAAATTTCACTGTGTTCTTCCTTAGTTTTAGGGTCTTCATTGTTTGTGCCAAACTTACAAATATGTACACATACATACTAAGGAAAGTAATTGTTTTAATAACAGAGGAAGAGAATAAGTCAAAATTCAAATTTCTACTTTCATTCTAAAATAATCTCAAATTAAAGTATCTATATTAAGCTGGTTTTTTAACAGTAAAATGTAGGAAATTATATTAAAACTAGTAACTCTATCTCAACTCCACTTTTCTCATATGTTAATGTACAACTCATTGCTGTCTTTAATCTTAAAGATATGAAATGAACAAAGTTTATGACCACATTCTTGAGAATGTGTTTATGCTTTGCCTTGGGAGAAATAAAGCACTATGTAAATGCAACACGAATTTGTTACCCAGAATCGGGCCTATTTTGTACAAAGAGGGTGCAAGAGCTACACTCCTTAGAAGGGCCTTCTAATTCCCAGACCATGTCCCTTTTATAATAGGTTGTATTAGGTAGTTTCTTGTATGAACTACTCACTTGCCATATAAATACAAGATGTCCCAAATTAAGTTGCTGAAGCTTAAAACTGTACTAAGACTTGTGGTATACACTATATTTACCTTTATTAAAATGTTTCCTACAAAGATAGTTTTAAGAGATAGAAGCACAAAGTAGTTACTTTAGACTCAAAAACAAACAACGCCCCCTCCCCATATTCTACTCTACCTAAAACTGTTCAATATTTTAAAAGACCAACATACTCAAAGGAAAGACTACAAATCAATTAAGCTTTGCTTCTATGTGTCAACCAATTTATATCAAAGCCACACAATATAACATCCCCCAACCTACCTTAGGCTTTCTAAACACCTGTAGTGGAAGAGCTGACTAAACACACCTCAAAAATGGTCTAACAGGAATTAAAAAGGCATATGACAGACCGAAGAATACAAAAAGAGAAGTAATTTAATCCAAACTGGAAACTGGCAGAAAAGGCATTTATCATTAAGCAGTTGTGGTATTTGGGCAAAATTTAAGACACTATTCAAAAGTCAAGTGAAAGGAGGAAAATAAGCTGGTGCAATAAACACAAACAAAGCAATAACTCATATTAACATGCTTGCTGTAGTTAGAAAAAGGATATCCACCAGCATAAGCCAGAATCAAGCAAAGCCAAAGGGATGCTGGCCAGAGGAACAAGATCAGATTCTTTCGCCTGCATCAAAAAAGCCAAAAGTCGGAGTCACAAATATATATGTGCTAAAAATCATTAACTTGACTTTTTCAGAATTTTTTCTTCCTACCCAGCTACTAGCGAAACTGGATTTTTTAAAATTAACTCAAACTCAGGTACACTGAGTTACATTTTTTCCCCAGCAGTCTTAACTCTTTGTTATCATTGTCACGATCCCATTTGGGGCTTTCTTGGCAAAGATGCTGGAGTGGTTTGCCATTTCCTTCTCCAGCTCATTTTACAGATGAGAAAGTGAGGTTTAAACAGGGTGAAGTGACTTGCCCAAGAGCATACAGCTAGTAAGTATTTGAGGCCAGATTTGAACTCAGGAAGATGAGTCTTCTTGACTTCAGGCCCAGCACTCTATCTGCTGCACCACTTAGCTGCACTATTCTTAACTCTAGATGTAAGCTATTCAATATTCACTTTGTAATTCATAGCCATTATTCATTAGTTCTCTACAATGATACAATAAAATATTCATTTCCATGAAGATAACATATAACTTTAATATCTGACAATGATAATAAGAATTATCTATCCAATCAGAAAATGTGCATTTTGGAAATCCAGGCTCACAATTTGGATTTCTCCAGAACTTATGTTTCTCATAATCATTTCTTCATTTTTATAACCATTTATGTGATATAAATTTACACATTAGGCTTTTCAACCTTTGATACTTATAAGAAGAACTATATGAGCAAATTAGAATTTTGAGCCATTAGGCTTGCTTTTTGAAATTGGGGAATATCTATGCTTTGCATGAAGGCAGTATATAATCCCGCCTAAAACATCAGAATGTAGTTATAATTAACAGAATTTGTGCTCCAAGTTTTCTGACAAAATGCATTAAAGTTACTTTCCCTGTTAGTACTACCTACTACCTTGTGGATAGTACTAGTTTTTTTTTAATTTCTATAGTTCACACCTGTAAAATTCTCCTTAAGAAAAGACCATGAGGATTAAATATCCTTTAGGTCCGCTGCCTACCTTTCCCCTAAAGACCTAGTTCAACTTTTAGAGTCCCTGAGTATTATATAATTATATTACTTTAAGACTAGGCAGAATCCAAAAAAGGATGAGTCTTAGTACAAAATTATGTTGAGCAAAGATGAAAAGCTTCAAGATTTGTTGAGTAAAGCCAAAGCAGCAGCAAGATTTATCTGCAAAAGATTTTTGTCTTTAAAGACTGTACAAATATTGACGTTTTTTCTCCTTTACATGTAAAGCTGGCGAACTTTTCTAAATAATGAAGTTATTCCAGCTTATGACTCCACAGCATCCTGGAATCAAATGACATGCTACGTCTGAAAAATATTTTTGCTGAAGTGAAATGTCATAAATATCTAGCATTTTTAGATAAAAGAAACAATAAAATCACACTGGTATCTGAAAAGATTCCCTTCCGACATGAAAATAAGATCCAATAAGAGTCAGCATTAATAAGAAGCAGCAACACAGTCACAATATTTCACTTATGAAAGTTTCACCCAGCTTCATTTTTATACAAGAAGCTCTGAATTATACATAAGTGGCCTATCCACCTCTTTACTTCAATCACTGATGGACACATAATTCTGCCAATGTAAGATTTAGTGGACATTGCTATGGCTCAAAAATTCATCATCCTTCAGACAACCTGGTAATGAGCCTCTGTGCCCTATGCCTGAGTAATCCTTGGATGACACAAAGAGGATCATGGAACCCATATTCAAAGTCTTTTCCTGCTAGAAACTCATGTCTGCTCACATTGATTTTACTAACCTAGGGTCACTTCCATTACATATTGAGACATCATAGAAAGAATACAGTAATTTAGATAAGAGAAAATAATAATAGCCCATATTTATCATAAATTCTATAATTTGCAAAGCACTAAAAGCTCAGTGAAAAGTAACAAGTCATTTTCTTCTGAGACAGGGAAGGGGGATTTGAAGGAGAACTGTAATTTTTCAAACTCCTTAAAACTCAAGAACCATTTATGAAATCCAGAAATATAACATTAACGCTTCACAGATTAGAAATTTTAAAAAAGAGCCAAAAGAGGCATAGATTACTGATATAAAAAGACAGCAAACATAAGTTTAGGTCTATATCAAATACTTGGAAACAGAACATGAGTATATGTAAATTTCATATCAGCAGGAAACACTAAAGAAAAAAATAAGAATATATGTTCATAAATAGTTGTTTATTCTAGGAATGCTGTTATATCACAGAATTTTTAGCAATACAAAGACCTTTAGATCTCTATTAACCCAACCCTCTAATTTTCTAGATAAAGAAATTGAAGCCCAGAGGCTCACTAACTCGTTCAAGGTCACACAGCCCTTTGCACAAGGCAGAGGGGGAGAGAGAAGCTAACTCTCCTTTCCACGGTTATTTTCACTGTTCACAGTCACTGATTTAAGCTCAAGAAGGATCTTCAAAGGATAACCTAGTAGTACAACCTTCTGTCTCCAAGTAGGTCTATATTAGCTCTCTTTGTTTGATAATTCTACATCTAAAATTTTTTCAGGTAAGGAATTCAGTTTTCCTTGTTAACCTCTTTGTCAGCAACTTTCTTATCCATAAAACTGTATCTTTCTACCCACTGATTCCCTTCTTAGAGCGAAACATCTTCACTTCACTTCTACTACATTCAGCTACTAAAAGTGGCCTGGCTCTGTTGAAATTCCTTCTAAGTTCTAAAGTGGCATTACAGTCTCATTTTCATGATCATTAGATATCACATTTTCCCTTCTCTTTAATTTTTATAAAAAGAAAACACAGTAAAGGATATAAACCACGCAAAAATGGAGTCAATGACTGCTAAAATAATGTCACAAATGAGAACAGCTACATGGCTAGAACCCTAAAAAAAAAAAAAATGGAAAAATCACATGTAACAAGGTTTCATAATCACACAGAACAACAATATAAATGATCGTTCTAATCTGGGGGGGGGCAGGAAGAGTAAAACTAGTCTCACATCTGACCCTGGAAAGCTTGAAAAGTGGAATGTTCTTCCTTCAGAGGAGATAAGATCCCTCTGCTTGTAGGTCTTCCAGCAGAGCCTGGATGACCATTTGTCATGTATGTTATCGTGGGGATTCCTTCCATGTTATGTGAAGTATGGGTCAAACCAGAAAGACACTGTGGTCTCTTCTAACTCTGAACACAAGTTTTACCGACAGATATGCAACAGTCTACAGGAAGCATGCCATAAGCATTATGGTGTGGTGTCCAAAACAGATCTAACCCTATTTATGTAACAGTGTCATCTAGCCATTTCCTTCATGAATGATACCTTTAATGCCACTTCCTCCTCGAGAGTTATCACTGTAAAGCAGCGGGGTCAAACTCAAGTAGAAACTAAGCCATCCCAGGTATTTGTTGTTTTGTATTTTACTTATTTTGTTAAATATTTCCCAATTCCCCAAATTGAAACTTGGGAGTTCTGTGACCCCACTTAAGAGAGTTTGATATCCCTGCTATAAAGGACCTGAGTTCAAACCCTGCCTCTCAAATTTACTACTATGTGACTATAGGCCAATTATAACTTCTCTAGGCCTTAGTTTCCTCATCTAAATAATGGGGATAATATCTGTAAGGCCAACCTTATAGAGCTGCGGTTAAGAATCAAAGAAGAAGATATGTAAGATGTCTGCAAATCTTAAAACCTATATGATTTGTTCAGTAGTTTCAGTAGTGTCCAATTCTTTGTGATCCCATTTGACATTTTCTTGGCAAAGATACTGGAGTGGTTTGCCATTTCCCTAGCTCATTTTACAGCAAACAGGGTTAAGTGACTTGCCCAGGGTCACACAGCTAGTAAGTATCTGAGGCCAGATTTGAACTCAGGAAGATAAGTCTTCCTGCCTCAAACCCTGTACTCTATCCTAGCTGTCCTAAAATCCATATACAAGTTAGTTATTAATATGTGGCAACACACAAAATAAACACAAAAAGTATGACATGGTCTTAAGAGAACGTCAGGAAAATTAGAATTCACAATAAGGTGAGATTAAAACACGCACGCACACACACACACACACACAACTAAATTCTCCTTAACTAGAAAAAAAAATTTAAATAACTATACTGAAAGGTGAAAACACCAGTTGACTTTAATTCAGAATGCTACTTATAACCAGACTAACATGAAGATAAACAATGTCATTAGAATCTTAGGACACAATTACTATTCCCAAAGAGCTATAAACAAGAACAAAGAACTGAAGATCTTGTTTCCAGGGTAGAGATGACAAGGAAAACTCTTTGATGACCTACACTGAATGTATGATCTATTCTATAGTCTTTCCACCACAGCCCAGCAACTTATCTATGTTCAAGATACAGGTCAAAGAGCTCAAAAGGATACTTTTACTCTCAGGAAGAATAAAATATTTCTTTAAAAAAAATGACAGAAGTGTTTGAAAGTAAAAAAGACCTGAAGAAGCGAATTAGAACACTAATCTGTGGCAAAAAGTCCAAGGGTAGAATAATGATACCAAGCTGAAAAATACAAATGTTGGGGCAGAGCCAAGATGGCGACTAGAAAGCAGACTTGCTTAAGCTCTCCCCCAAATCCCTCCAAACACCTGTAAAAAATGGCTCTGAATAAATTCTAGAGCTGCAGAACCCACGAAAGAGCAGAGGGAAGCAGGGCTCCAGACTAGGACAGCCTGGATGGTCACTGGGAAAGGTCTATCGTATGGTGGTGGGAACAGAGCACAGCCCAGTGTGGGCCGCACCAGGACCAACCAGACCAGGAGTCAGGCGGAGCAGGCCTTAGGGCATTGAATCACTGAGCTGTAGCAGTTACCAGACTTCTCAACCCACAAACCCGAAGATCACGGAGCAGGTCAGGGGGAAAACTGCTGGATTGGGGTGAAAGCGGTCCAGCCGCAGCCCTGGGGGTGACAGATATGGTGCAGGAGTGGTAGCGGCAGCAGCAGGAAGCTCCTGCAGCTGCTTCCGGAGCTCCAGGGTCAGCTGCTTCCAGAGTCCTGGCTCACATCATGGGAGGAATCAAGAGGCCGATCAGAGGGGAGTGCAGGGAGCCCTTTGCTGTGCCCTGCTTAGATCTGGGTCGTGGTCCTGGTTGGTTCTTGGGGAAGGAGGGGCACTGATGTGGCAGAGCTTACAATGACAGTGGAGTAGAAGTAGCTCTG
>CM053625.1:230276165-230400165 GCA_028646595.1 Phalanger gymnotis
TGCTCTGCACTCCTGCTCTGATCAGCCACTTAATTCCTCCCACCAGGTGGGCCTGGGGCCAGAGGCAACTGCAGCATAGTTCTAAAGCTGCCCCACCTCCGCTGCCCCAGGGGCGGTAGCCAAACCGCAAACTCCGTCCCGTTCCGCAGCTTTTCCCACTAACCTTCTGTGTTGTCTTTGCTGTTTGTGGGTTGTGAGGTCTGGTACATGCCACAGCTCAGTAAGTGAGCACGCTAGGGCACTCTCCGCTTGGCTCCTGGTCTCCTCGGTCCGCGGTCTGGTCGGCCCGTGCCATGCGCGCCGGATTCTGCTGGGCTCAGCTCCAGTCCCCGGAGCTGGGAGTTCCGTGTGGGACAGACCTTACCCCGAGACCATCCAGGCTGTCCTGGGCTGGAGCCCTGCTTCCCTCTGCCACTTTGTGGGTTCTGCAGTTCTAGAATTGGTTCAGAGCCATTTTTTTTATAGGTTTTTGGAGGGACTTGGTGGGGAGCTCACGCCAGTTACTGCTTTCCAGCCGCCATCTTGGCTCTGCCCCTAACCACATTTCTTTTTGGCTATATATCCAATACTTTGCTGCCGTCATGCTTCTACCCTTTGCTCCTACCTACACACCCTAATATCCACCCACTGAAAGTCTTCTCATGCTTGAAAGCCCAGATCGAATTACATGTCAATTCATCCATTAAAGTCTTCATTATTCCTCTAAGTCAGATGTGATCTCTCTTTGGCTCTCTCAGATTACAGGATCAAGAATTAGAAGAGACCTCAGAGCCCTACTGGTCTCATCTATATTTAAGGAGTGCATCTACAATATTCAGCCTAGGTTTGAAGACATCTGCAAGGAAGAACCCATTGCTTCCAGAAGTAGTATATTCCACTTTTCAGCAATTCTAATTGTTAAAAAGATTTTCTTTATATCATACCCAAATACACCTCTGTAACAGCAAGGCAATAAACACAACATCAATGATAATTATGAATATGCCTATGTAGTTCTGTATCGCGAACTATGAAAAACTCTCCAAACAGAAGGTAGAAGAAGTAAAACATTTGTTCAGACACCAGAGAACAGATCCCATAACCAGGCAATCTGCTCCTATAACCAGTGAGCCCACTTTATCATAACAGCAAGGAACTTAAAATACAATATCATAACATGGAGCCTCGCCATCCCAAAACCTCTCTGATCCCCTGCTGGGGCCTTCCCAAAAACTCTACCTATCCTTTCTGTGTTCGACCAAAACTTTGAAATTTCATCTCCAAAAACCTAGGTTACATGTCAGACTATGCAGTTTTCCTCTCCTTCTTTGTCACAAATTTTACAGCTATCACCAGTGGACTTTATTTTCCTTAGCTCTAACTATCATGACAGCCATTAACAGCCATAACAGCTCTCTCTTAGCATTTCCTGTGACATAACTTCCTTTTCCTCTCAGCAAGCTCCTCCTACCACATGTGACTTAGGCTTCCTGTGACATAAGCAGGTCATATAGCCTATTAATGGGTGGGAAAGATCTTCAAATCTAAATTGCTATTATGACCTCTCTTGTAGCTTCTACTTATTTTTCTTGTTTCTACCTCTGGAGCCAAGCAGAACAAATTAAATCCTATTGCCACATCTAGAATTTGGACAGAAATCAAAAGCAAGCTCAATGGCTTACAGTTCGCATACTATTCTTCCATATTTTTTTTTAATTAGTGCATTTGTTCTTCTTTTGTCCTGTAAGATCTCTCATTCTTTCAAAGATCAATGACAATAGCGCTCACCTATTTGCCAGTTCTTTAGTACACATGCAGTTCAGCTAAACCTGTTGACAAATTCATCAGAATTAAATAGGTCCTCTCTTACCACCTTCCCATTTATCTTGAGTTTCAATTCTCTATCAGGTATTTTTGCTCTGTCTTTTCCCATCCAAAGATTATTCTCCTTGGTAGAGAAAGTAAAAGCAAAAATGAGTTTGACTTGGCCCTTCGTCATCATTTCTAGCATTTCCTCAATCCACTAGAGCAGCATTCCTATCTTTCCTGGAGTCCACTCTCCCTTTTGTTCCTACATTTTGTTTTCCTTTACTTTCCTTGAGAGACTCAGCTCACCCTGAGCTTAAGTGCTACTGACAGTCTTCTCAAAGACCATATCCATATTCATTCTTTTGTGACTTGCCCTTGTTTTCATCTTTTGAAAAACCTAAGTTGGTTTGTGAATTCCCTGGACATTCACATTAATGTTTTTAGAAGACTTCACCTTTTCCTTCTCATTAAAATTGTTTCTCTTTCAGATCTTCAGAATTTCACTTTTGAGAACTTTCGACCCCTCCTGGGAGTAGTTCCCCAACAGAATTTTGGCCTGTGAGATTCTACCTATCCTTTCTGTGTTCTACCAAAACTTTGAAATTTGATCTCCAAAAACCTAGGTTACATGTCAGACTCTGCAGTCTTCCTCTCCTTCTTTGTTACAAATTTTAAAATACTGACAGCTCCCAGCTACCAAATCTCCTTACTGATGAGAATCAGGCTCAGAATTGAAGTTCTTCTCATGGGTTCACACCCACTTTCTGATGGATGAAATTATTTCTTTTACACTTCTATATAGTTTGAGGTACTCACTTCCATAATCACATCCCTTCCATAGGTGTCATCTCACAAAATTTCAGAAATACTCAAGATGTCCTATTTCCCTTCTCATTTTATAATTTCTACCTTGCCTTGTTCCCATAATTTATACAAAATCCTCGTATAAAGCCCCAGGTTTTATTTCTGGCTCCTTACTTATGTTGTCTTTTATAAAGTTCTGAGTATCTTTACTACTACTTTTCTTTTTACATTATAGGCATGATCAAAGTATAAAGCTGGTGGTTATGAAGGCAATTCTCTCTCATCCTGTTCCATTTCAGTTTAACTGGAAAGAAAAAGTCCTTGTGATGAGATTTATAAGACTACAAGCAGATCCATTTTTTACCAGGTATTATTAGGTATAATCCATCCCTGGCCAGAAACTAGTCATTCTTGTATTTTGAACCAGTGACCGGAAATTCGATCACATTCCCAAATCCATATTTTTAACTTGATCTTCACTTCCTAAATCTGCAACTTTCCTAAAGCTTTAGATTAGCAGCACTATCTAATCCCATCTATTATGCTAAGGTCTTCAGTTTCTTGGCAAAAATTTCATAATCTTTAGTAATTCCTTCTGGATTCCTAATGGCATTATGGTGTGGTCTACATGCATCACCAGTAGGAGGAAGTAGCTCCTCTCTCTGAACAAAGTTTCTACAACTCCTCTTCTGCATTTCTGTTCTAATTTGTGTAGCTCTAGTCCATAGATAAGTTACCGATGTCTCACTGTAACATGCAGGTAATCGAGAGTTCTTGAAGGTCTATGACAATGGGACATAAGCTGTGGCAAACATTATTAAAATATAAATTATTATATATAAAGTTATATATATTATATATTATTATATATGATATATTATATATAATTATACATTATAATTATATATAATATATTATATAAATTATATATTATATATAAAAAATTATTATATATATAATATAAATTAAAATATAAATTTATAAAATAAGAGTAAAGGATAACATCTAGACAGCCCAAATGCTCTACTAGCACTCATAACATATCAAAAGGACCAGATGAAGGCCCCTAGACAATTAAGGTATATATCTGACATGTAAGGATTCTAGAAAGATATGGAAAAAATCTCAAAGGATAAAAAGGTAAAAGCTATTCTAGCTATGCTAGAAATAGTACCAACACTTGTAAGATGAGAAATCCATTAAAGTTATTTGCAGAACTATTACATCTCCCAACCTAGCCCAGAAATCTCCTGAAGGCAGAGATAATATCATGTCTCATTCATGCTCACATTTACTAAGCATCTGCCACATGCAAGTAACCATATCTAAATGTGATGGGTTCTTAGTAAATGCTTTGTTTCCATTGTGGTTGCTGTTCAGTTGTTTCAGTTATATCCAACTCTTTGAGACCCCATGTGGAGTTTTCTTGGCAAAGACAATGGAGTGGTTTGCCATTTCCTTCTCCAGTGAATTAAGGCAAACAAAGGTTAAGCGAGTAGCCCTGGGTCACACAGCTAATGAGTATCTGAGGCCTGATTTGAATTTAGGTCTTTCTGATTCCAGGCCCAGTGCTCTATCCACTGAGACACCTAGCTGCCTCCAGTAACTGTTTACTGAAATGAAATAAAATCTCATGTAGAAGTCAATGTATTTACTTACCCCCAAAATTTCTATAAAATCAAAATCATTCAAGGGCCCAATGATGCCCACTAGAAATATTCAATATAATAAAATTCTGAAAATCCTAAAGACCTCATAAAACCTGACAATCTTCTCCAAAATACTACTTTCATTAAAAATTTTGAAATTTGCAAGTGTGGAGTGAACTTTATAGCTGACTATAAGGTTTTAAATGTTAAACAATTTTTTTTTACTGAAAAATTAAATTTCTTAGAGAATTCAAAAACAAATTAAAATACTTCTTTAAGATATAATACAAATTTGCTCTTAGGAAAAGCGTAAGACTTTCGTCTTAGAAATTTAAAGCATTCCAAAAACAATAATCACTTTCTAAAGCATAATTAGTAATAATTAACTTTTAAATGGTGTATTACTAATAGAATAGCTGCACTCAGAAAAAGAGACAGAATACTTTGAACATAAAGAAATATGCTTTTAGTTAAACAACTGTACCATTCAAATTCCAGTTTGTGTCTTTCTTTTCTGTTTTAAAAGAAACAATAAAGAGATGTGGTCCATCCCTCCACGTTGTGGCTACAACATCATCCTATAAAACAGAAAAAATCATTTTCTGGCAAATGGAAATGAACATTTAAAATGACAACTATTTACTCCTTAACTTTTAAAACAAGTATTAGATGTTGGATTTGCTTTTAACTGTAGCAAATGTAAGGGGTAGAAGCCAGATTTATGATGAAAATATCAAATATCTGTTTTATTCAAATAAATCTTTGCTCCAACTCCTTACTATCACACTGACCGAAAAGGGAGCAGTTTTCTCTCCAAACGCCATCTTTCTATACATCCCTCCTTTTTTGGTAGCTATTGTCAACATGTGGTTTTTCTAAAATGTCTTCTTAAAAAAAAGTTCAGAGAATTTCCAAAGAACCTGTCTAGATTAAAGGCAAAGGAAAAATACATTTCACTCTAAGAAAAGGAGTGAGGTAGAAAAGACTTAGCACTTGGAACCACAACAAACTGGGCTGAGATTTCAAGTCTACCACTTGTTAGCTTATGTGTTAGGGGAAATGTTTTCTCTTCTCTGGGTCTCATTTGTAAAAGGAAGGATTTGGACTAGACTGCTCTCTAAGGTGCTGTTTTTAGCTCTAAATTCCGTTGACTACAAGATTGTCATAAATCTACCCTTCTCCGAATTATCAATCTGCTGTAGTTCTACACAAATACTATCTTTCCTTGCCCCCTTCTCTCTGAACTCTCCATTTCTGTTTCCTTTGTTCTCTTTACTGCCTTGCCTGATCCATTTCCTCCGTTCCTCATAGGCAAAAGGTAAAAGGCAGTGGAACAACAGTACAGAAAGAAGAGAGAAATGTTATACTGAGATCATTAAATGAAACCTTAAAGACTGTTTTAAAATAATATACAAAAGAATATGGGACTGATGCAGATATAATACATACAGCAAGTCTCCATTTAAATAATCCCGATTCTAGTAACTCTATTTGCGAACCACTTATTCTCTCTCCTTTCCCCCAAACACATAAAATTGCAGTTCAGCATAATGAAATTGACTATACATTAGTATTAGATTTCTCTAAAAGTCCTATTGTACCGTATCTTTGGTTTAAGAACAAATGAAAATAAAATTTACCACTGATCTTTGCAAGTCCGGAAGCTTCTTCATATTTACTACTGTTTGTTCTTTACTCTGAAAAAAGAGAACAGAGATGATGGTGATCAAAAAGGCCAACTCAAAAACTATTTTTAGTATTTTCTGAAAGAAAAAAAAATCAACAGTTGTCAAAGATAACACATACCAAATGGGGAATCTCTCTCTGTATAAAATATCTAAGAATCCCAAAGGATAAGCTGAATAAAAGAGGACAAAATAAAGTACACTCTTATTTTTTGTAAGCCTACAATGAAATGTGTTAACTGACATGTTTTCCCTAATAATACGTAGTACTATTTAGCTGCTTTATAGAGACCTCATTTTTAATAGGGCAAAAGAATAAAATAATGAAGAAGTTTGAATTGGTAGAATCTATGAGGAAATTTTAAAGGAACAGGAGAGAAGACCATGCCATAGTCCACTAGCCTTAACAATTATTCCTTTCGCTAAAAAAAGGATGGAAAACAATCTCTACTTATAAAACTCTGGAATGAGATGGCAGGAATCATATATTCTCTTGAAGTTCTTTTGCAACCTTTATGAACAGACAATACACAATGATCAAGAGTATGGCAAAGCTTAAAAGCTAGTAACATTCACACATTTCGTGTGAAAGATAAGTACTGAAATAAAAATCTGAACAAAAGGAAAAAATGACTTATTTTTTCAATAAAAGCTTCAGAGCTATGTATCCACGCGTGTACGTTTGTGTGTGTATTCTGCCCCCACCCCAAAAAGCTAATTTATAAACTGATGGTGGATCTCCCTTTTAAGTAGAGAAGGAAAAGACCAAGTTATAATGAATACGAAGAGATGACCAAGGCCTCTCCCTGTGACTCTCTATTTAGTTAAAGGGTACAGGAATTAAAGTGATATGAGAGAAGAGGCATGTAGGAAACAAAGAATTTTCCCAATGGGCCTTGCAAAGCTGATGTCAGTGCCTAGATAGGCATTAGGTTGCAACTAATCTTTGGGGAGAACAGCTAGAGCCAAAGAAAAGGTGTGATTGTGTTGAAAACAAATTCCACGATTGGCTGTTGCAAGGAAGATAGGATTCAGCCTGTCTTCCCATCTTTCAACTGACCGACCATGTAATTCTATGATCCATGGAATTCACATGATCCATAATGCCAAGATCCAACCTCCCTCCTCTTCCTCCCCAGGGAGACCCAATTCTTATCTTGCAGACCAATGCCCTGATGCACAAATCTTTTGTAAACACATTTTTGGGAGGAAAAGTACAATGAAAAAAATTAACAGAGGCTGCTGTCTAAAGTACTGCAGTACAGTGGATAGAGCACCAGGTCTGGAGTCAGGAAGACATGAATTCAAATCAGGTCTCCGACACTTACTAGCTGTGTGACCCTGGGCAAGTCACTTAACCCTGTTTGCCCCAGTTTCCTCATTTGTAAAATGAACAAGAAAAGGAAATGGCAAACCACTCCAGTATCTTGGTCAAGAAAACCCCAAATACGGTCACGAAAAGTCAGAGATGACTGAAACAACTAAACAAAAATAACAAGGGTCTCCTAAGACCTCATTCAAGAATTACTTTAGTTGAAGTGGAAAATTCAGGAGGTAAGGGGTAAAGGAGGTTGTGGTAAGAATGGATATAGAATGAAGGGAATAGCTTATGAAAATTATAACCCTTTCTGATACAGATTTGTTAACATTTACATTAACTGGAAAGAAAAAACTTAACATTATAATATTCAGCAAATTCATAACATACTCACACTCAACATAGGAAACATCTGTAAATCACTGTCACAATTTAAACGTTCACTCTTTTGCTTGCGACATTGTTTTCCTTGGAAATAATCTTCACAGAAGTCTTCATCACCACTAAGTATGTGTTTGTCCAACAGTTCCTACCAAATAAAGTTTAGGATTGTTTCAGTACTTGCTTATTGACATAGGTAAATTGAAGCAAGTTTCAAAATAGTTTAAAATGATCCTGCACTCAAATTTAACAACAATTAATAGTAGTTCGATTGGAAATGTAGTATTTATAAAAGTTTACATTAGAAAAAAAAAAGAAAAACAGATCAAGTATCTTTTTTCTAAATTATTCAGTTTTATTTTATTTTCAACTCTACATTCTCTCCCTCCCCTTACCCTTCCCAACCTAACAATGTTTTAATTCAATTTTATTTTATTTTCAGTTCCAAATTCTCTCCCTCCTCCTCAATTTCCCCACCCAACAGCTAGCTACCTTTTGCAACTATGGCTGGAGGAAGAATTCTTAACCAAACAAGGGACTGAGAAGATCACAAAAGATAAAGAGAGATATTTGACTACATGAAATTTAAAAGCTTTTTCAGAACAAAAATGAATCCAGCACGAATAACAAAGGAAACTGCAAACTGGGGGAAAAAAAACTGTCAAATAATGGTCTGTCGGCCATGATACAAGACCAAAAGCCATTCCCCGATAGATACATAGTCATAGGATATAAATAGTTCTCAAAAGAATTGCCAACTATTAACAACATGAAAGACTTCTCCAAAACACTAAAAAGAGGTAAGAATCAAAACAATGCTAAGGTTTCATCTTACCCAGAAAAGTGGTAAAGATAACCTAAGAGACAACAGCTAATTTTGTAGGGGCTGTTGAAATACGGACACATATGCTGTTGGTGGAACTATGAATTGGTCCAACCACTCTGGAAAGCAATTTAGAACTATGTGAAGGTGACAAAAATACTCATGTACTTTGACCCAGATATCTCATTGCTAAGCAAATACCCCCATTTAGAAAGAGAGGTACCACATACATCAAAATATTTTCTGGTAGCAAATAATTAGAATCAAAGTCAACCCACTGACTTGAGAATGGCTAAACAAATTGTGGTATATGAATGTAATGGAATAGAAGCATAAGAACAGAAGCAGCATAAGAAACAATATGAAGAATACAGAAAAGCATGGAAAGATTGATAAATTCTTGCAAAATGAAATAAACAAAAAATATGACACCAATGAAAAGAACAAAAAAAAAGAGAATGAATTATAATTACAATGATCAAGCTGGGCCACAAAGAAAGGATGAGAAAATGTATCTCCTTCCCCTCTTTGCAAAGGAGGGAGACCATGTGTGTGAAAATCTGCATATACTGTTAGACCTGCTTGACATGTAGGTTAGATTGGCTGAACTGCATTTGTTCCTCTCTCTTTATTATCTGTTAAAGGGACAACTCTCTAGAAAATAGAGAGGGGTAGAAACTTAGAAACTGAGCTGCTAGAAAAACAAAAAATATCCACTAATTTTTTAAAAAAAGGCAAACTACAGTCACCTAAAACCTTTACTTATGAGGAATGCTTTGCTCTTTGTAAATCCTAAATGAGAGAGATATTTCTAGGGAAATTCACTGAGTAGAAACCACTTCCAATTCTGTAAAAAAAAATTAGCTGACATTTACATAGCACATTAAGTTTTGCAAAGTGGTTTACATACATCATCACATTTAATCTTTCCTTGCTTCGATTCTGACTTTTCAAACCTTATTGCTACAATGATTCACCTGCCTTCTCATCTAGAACTTCCTCCAGCACCTGCAGCTCTCTCATCCAGGAACAACTCTCCACCACGCCAGTCCCTTCCTCCCACTGAAGTTTTCCTTCCAGGAATGGCCCAGACTGGCCACTCCCCTCTCAAATGTGCTTCTGACTCTCTGGAGTTTGCCATCATGCCCTCATACACATACCTTCCACTATACACATTTCCCACTTCAGCTCTTTTTTTATGTGTTGTCTTTCCACATTAGAATAGAAATTTCATAAAGGGAGAGACTTTTAAAAAATTTGTATCTGTAACCCTAATACTCAGCACAATGCTTGGCACAGAGGCCCTGCTTAATAAATGCTTGCTGCCTGGCCTTGCATATGAGATAAGGACTATAGATATCATTTCCATGCTATAGATAAGGAAACTCAGGCTTAGGGAGGTTAACTAATTTTCCTAAGGTCACATAGCCAATGTCAGAGGCAGGATCTAAGTTCACATCATTGAAACCATCATTCTTTACATTATCATGCACATTAAATGTAAATATTAAAATACCAGGATGTATAATGTAGGATAGATATTGCCATATGCCATGTAAGTATATAAATGACACTTTATTACAATTAGTACCTATTGGAAATGGGAGAATCCTCAGACTAATGGCTGAATATGCTTTCGGGTTAATTTACTGATTATCTTTCCCTGCCCTTACAGTTAGAACCGTACTCCCTGCACAAAGGCACCTAATAAATGGTCAAGAGCTTTTAAAAAATTTTTCCAAAGTCACATGTCTACTGGACTTTTCTCTCCTCAAAAATAATTTTAGTTGTGAAAATATAACATGATTTTAAGTTATTAGTGATACTATCCCCAAAAGCCACAGGATAGTAGAATGCTAAAATACAGAAAAAGGGACTTTCTCTCTATATACTACAGTGGCCATGATACAATTAAATTCAATATCCTTGTGCAAATTTCAAAACTTAATTCCATCATACAGTTATTCAATTTTAGAAAAATGGAGCAAAATGCAGGAATTACTTGGGAAAAAATTAAAAACAAAGAGTTTAAAAATAATACCACACAGGAAGCTGGAGGGAGACGGGATGATATAAATTTGGAAAAGAAAGTAATGTTAAAAACAAAAGATATCAATAAAAATAATATTTTTAAAAGGAATAGGAGAAACTTACCAAGAATTCCAAAGCCAGTCATAAGAAATCACTTAAATACAGCAACAGGTAGAAGCTAGCTAAAGAATCAATATAAGCACCTGAAGACATGACATAAAGGATACAAAGATGGAAAGGTAATAGCATTCTTCACCAGGAGTCTGATTTGAGGTGTGATAAGAATTTGAGATTATCTAGGGTGAGGCGGGTTAGGAAATGCTAATCTTTCTTCTTCCCCATCTTTTTTTTCATTCTTCTTCTAGCTTTCTCTCTCCCCTTTACACTTAAATATTTGTTCTCTTCTTTCTTCTCTATTTCTTCTCTCTTAACTGTGTCCTGTTACGGAACTGAAACATTTACTAGAGTCTCAATGTTAATTCATTCTTACTTTTTAAAGTCTGTCTGGAGAAAAAGTGGCTCTCTTAAACTATTATTAATTTAACTTACCTATATTATATTTGTGAAGAAGTTAGGGGATTGGTATTCATAAAAGATAGTTTAATTCACTTATCTGAAATCTCAAATTGAATTAGTGATAAAATTAAGAAAATAATGGAAACTCTATTAAACACCTACTATGCTAGGTGACAAAGAAACAAAGACAAAAAAAAAATCCTTTGTCCTCAAGGAGCTTATATTCTACTGTGAGATTCAACATATACACAGATAAGTATATCTAAGGTAATTCGAGGGAGGAAAGAGCATTAACAAGTGGAAACCAGAGAAGTCAGGGAAACTAAATGAAATTACAGCAGGTAAGTTCAGTCTTGAAGGACAATAAAGATCCAGAAAGGCAGAGATGAAGAGGGAACATTTTAGGGATAGGGGTTTGCCTGATTAAATTAAACATGTAAAGGCCTTATCTCCTAACCTGATACCCTAATAATCCATTATACTCCTGGTCCCCACCAACCCTAATTAGCAATACAATCCTTAAGACATTTGTGTTTTACTTACTTCCAATTTAGTATACTCATTGTGACATGCATGATATTTCAAATGCCACTCTATGGTAAAATTCACAAGTTCAGGACAGCTGAATGACTTAACTGTTTAGAAAGAAAGAATCTCATTTTATATTCAAAATATAAATGATAAACTCAAATTTAGCGTTTTAGAGTAATTTTGAAGTATTTAATGTTTTAGCTCAATAAAATCAATTTATTCAATCAAAAAAAGTAAATAGCTTTGTTAAAATATTACAAAAACTTAAATGTTGCTAATGCATACTGTTCCGTCCAATGTGACAAGTATAACTTGTTATGAGGATAAGCTATTTAATTCACCAAGTCTTATATCATCCTACAATTACTTTCTATGTTCTCTTCTGTACACACATAGGTAGTGTGGCAGAAAACACAAAGCTGCTTCATTTATTGCTTCTTTTCCTCTGAGGGGGAAAAAATCACTAAGTCCTTGTACAGAATAGAGGATTACAATTAAGAGACCCTGGCTAAAAAGAACCTTAGAGACTATCTAGTTCTTCATTTTACAAGTGGAAAAACAGAAACTAAATGACCTATTCAATATCCCACAGCTAGCTAATGGCAAGGCTGAGACTAAAATCCAGTTTTCCTTATTCCCAAGTCTTGCTATTTGTCCAGACGGGGGCTTTGCCGTGCTGTCTCTCCTAACAATAACTGAAAGGAGGACATCTCTGATTTTTTCAGCTAATGAGATTATGACTATGGGAACTGTGACTCTGGGAAAAATTCAGCCTTGCAGATATTAAGATTTCAAACAAAAATTAAAACATTATAAAGTTACTGAAAACAAAGTCTTTAAAAAAAATTCCCTTCACTATTATACTTACTTTTAAGCTTGATCTCAGTAGAATTAAACATAGTTTTCCTAAATATTAATGGTTTTGATCCCTACAAAGGAAAAACAAATATGTTACATTATGTCCTAAAGACATTTAACGAGTTTATTAAACTTTTTCTTCACTGCTTAAATTAAAACATCTCTATTTTACTACAGAACATATACAAAATCGTAACCAGTAAACAGGTATATATGTGATCAGGAAATAAATACAGAGAAGATAGCTGCCTTGGTAGTTTTTCAGAGACCAAACTCAGTCAATTAATCAATAAACAATCATTAAGAGCCAACCAACTCAGTGATGGACATTGGGGAGAGAGTCTGCAAATTCAATTGTTTACCAATTAAAAGTAAGTCAAAGTCCCAAGTATAGATGAGGAGTGACCTATTTGTGAAGAAGCACAGATTAGCAATCTAATTCTCCAACCCTCAGGACATGTTCTAAAAATTTTGGGGAGTAAAAACCCATCACCTTTAGATTTAAGCCACAATAAATTAACTATCTGATTCTTAATAAATGCTGATGACAAACTGAAATTTCCTTCTTTTTGATAGGCATGGGTAGCACAGTGGATATAGTAATGGACTTGAAGATCTGAGTTTGAATCATTTTTCTCACATTTCCTAGCCACATGAACCTGTACAAGTTGATTAACGTGTCAATTCCAGCTTCATCATTTGTGACATGTGGCTAATACCCCCTTTTCAAAGGATCCTTGTAGAAGACTTTGTATGTAAAAGGCTTTGCAAATTTTAAAGCACAAAAAGTTATTTTTTCCATGAAGCCTGCATTTATTTAAGAGAAATCATACAGAGTACACTATAATTGTGTACCACCTGAAATATATGTACATTATCTAATACCCTGACAAAGTACAAGTTTCTGCCCATAATTTGGTATGAGTTATCTTTTTCACTGTAAAGTCCACCCCAGGAATCTAGGTTTCTACAAGTCTATGACCACGAACAATGACCTGTGTGTGCCAGGTCTTGAAAAGTTGGAAAGGCTTCAAGTGTGACCTGGTAAAAAGTTAGTGTGGCTCAATCTAAAGAAGCCAGTCATCTACCAAAATCAGAACTAAAAAATTTTTGTAAATTGTGAAGCAAAGGATAGTCAAAAGGCTTCACTCCTGCACACTTCCATGCCTCTTCAAGGGGTTACCATATTACAATCTTTTATTTCAACTTCCAATAGTTTAGCTGCATAAGAATATTTTATTATCCAGTCAGCTCATAAAATTGTGTTTATTTAAAAAGGAAAAGCGGTGAGGATTTGAAAAGGAGCAGGGTGTAGGGGCCAAAATACTAAGAAAAATCTTTTCTTCAAACACACTCCCCCATTACAATCTCCAATTTTAACAGGAGATAATGTTTTATCAGTCACATTTTTTTTTTTTGGCAACGATCTTAAGACCACTGGAGATTTGGAATCAGTGGGTCCAAATCCTGACTTGGTCCTGTCATATATTGACATTAAGTTACTTACCCACTCTGGGCCTCAGTTTCCTAATCCATAAAAGGAGGAGGTTAGACTGGATCTCTACAGTCACTTCCAGCTCTAAATCTTTGATCAGAAGGTTATCTAACAAATGAGGAAATGTATGTCCATTTATTAAGGCTTAGAGGAGCTGTAATTTAAACTTGTGAAGGAAGTAAGTAACCACATGGATGAATTTTTGAACTACTAAAAAAAAAAGTAATTGCTAACTGCTTGCTTTCTAGCTTGACCTAATTTCCTTCAGACATTCGCTGGTTCTATGAAAATGCATGTGACTGGTAAAAAGTGACTACTTCCCTTTCTATTAGTTTATTTTCATCTCACGTTTATGCATATCTTCGTATCTGGACAAATGTCCTGTGTCTTATAATATCTGCAATTTTAAATAATCTCTATATACCTTGAAAGCCTATATTTATGTGTTACCTTATCTCCAAGCATACTTCAACACAACTAAAGATCATAATTTTATCATTGTGAGTACTCTTTCCACGTGTAACCATCCCCTTAGCCCCTTAATACACAGATACATAACCTGTTGCTGCAGTAAAAAATAGACACCACAGACTACTATACCTACTTTTGGATAATGAGCCACAATGAATTTAACTAGACACGTTTGTGCATGACAGATGAATGATACTGAAAGCCTTTCCTTTAACCTCAAAAGGACCTAGAAGAGCTCCTGGTAGAATATGTTTTAGGAACACGAGATCATCTCCATGCTATGAAAAGAAAAGTTAGAAACTCTATGGAGCATGAAAATATTTAATAAACTAGCATGAGAGAATTATGCGAAGTTGACTGAACCACACAGAAACAGAATATAAGAGTTAGAAGAAATCTTCCACATAAAAAAGCCTTGCAAATTCTTAATGAGAGTTATCATGTGTGCTCCGTCAGTCTTTTCTAGGCAAAACATTTCCAATTCCTTCAACAAATTCTCAGATGGCACCTCACCATCCTTCACCAGTGCTTACTTAGCACAATGCTGGCATGTAGAAGGTGCTAAATAAATGTTTACTAACTGAATAACTGGTTACACTCCTCCGGGGCTCTATATATTATTAAAGTCCTACATTTCAGGAAGGAATGCTGCCCAATACACTACAGATGTAGTTTGGCCACAAGCAAGGTATGGTGAGAGTATCACACTTGCTAGTGGTCTTCCTACCTGGGGGCCACATCACATCCCCATGAACAGCCTTCTGTCTTTTTCAGATGAACTAACTGGAATCCCATTCTTTGTGATCACTGCTTCCTTTTCTAAAAACACTTTAATTACATGCTTCAGCATTTTTCAACGAACAGAATTCAAACTTACTGACCTGAATTGTTACCCCTTTTTGACACATGGGATGTGTTTTTTCTTCTCTCCTATAGCACCTCATCCAAAATGACTAAAAAGGTGTTGGCTGTCTTCAGCATTTCTAAGTACCTGCAGCTAATTCTGAGCTTCAACATTCCTAGTAGTATTTTTACAGAAACATATCACGCATTTTATTCTGATTTGCCCTGATGAGTTCCAAAGAATTGAGAACAAAAAAAGGGACTTGGAGGCTGTTTAGTTCAATGCCTTCATGTTACAGATGAGGAAACTGAGGCTTAGCAAAGTTAAGTGACCTATCTTCATAAGGCCACACAGATAGTAAGCCTCAGAACTAGGTCCTCTAGTACCATTCGGGACTTGTTGCTCTGTACCACTGTCTCCAAGCTCTTAATATAAAAACTCCCTCTTTTTTCCCTCATTAGAATCATTTATCTTTGTCTTCAACTCACTCTTACAAGGTTCCCACTGTTCTAGGACTATATGCCCCCGTAGGATTTTAATGCATGAGATACTTATCTATCCTCTCTGAATTCTTCAAAATTGGCTCTCCCAAGACATAGGTCAGACTACGCCCAGCTTTCCTGTCCTCTCCCAAACTGTGAGATGAAATGGTCACTCTTTCCAAAGGTTCTCATCATTTTTACTTCAGCAATAAGCTCCGCCTACTTGGTAAGAAACAAGTTCAGAATAAAAGTTCCGCTTGATGACTACTTTGAAGGATAAAACCATCACTGAGAAAACAAATCATTACCTGCTCTGTTTAGGCAGCAGGTGGCAAAGTGGATAGAGTGCCAGGCCTGGAGTCACGAAGACCTGTGTTCAAATGTGACCTCACATACTTATTAGCTGTGTGACCTTGGGAAAGTCACAACTTCTATTTGCCTTAGTTTCCTTATCTATTAAACAGGAATATTAATAGTACCTACTTCCCAGATGAGATAATAATTGTAAAGCTCTTAGAACAGAGCCTGGCCTACAGTAAGCACTATACAAATGTTGGCTATTACTATTTTGGGCAGAGATACACCTCCAAATAGATGTCTTAGACAGTTAAAGTCCCCCATCCCTATTTATCTTATGGCTTCATTCGTTGTTTAACTGCCAAACACAAACTTGCCTAAGAGACTATTTTATGGAGAACTCATACAAGGCAATAGAATCACATGCTGGTCAGAAGAAGCAATACAAGGACACTCTCAAAGACTCTCTGGAGAATTCTGGAATTGACTGTGTGGCATGGGAGACACTAGCACAGGACTGCTCAGCATGGCATGTCCACATCAGAGAAGATGCTGTGCTCTATAAGCAAAGCAGAACTGATGGAGCTCAAAGGAAATACAAGATGCACAGTTAGAGAATCCATCCCAAATGTTCACATGGACTATTTGTGCCTGACCTGTGGTAGGGCATTCTGAGCTTGTATTGGTCTGATCAGCCACAGTCTGACACACTGTGGCTTGATGCTGGCATATGGTCATTTTGGTTCTCTTTGAGAATGAAGGACAACCACCAATGTTTCCTAAACTAACCTATATCTCGAACATGATATTCTTGTTTTCTGCCTCCACTAATCTTCACCCAAACATCCTGTACCACACATTACCCTTATAGTTCCTAGATTTACTTACATAAATATGTCCTCTAAATATATGCGTTCTACCTACTCTCCCACCCAAACTCCTGCCTATCCTGTTCTTGTTGAACAGGAAATAAAGACCTTTTCAAAGCCATATTCTAGTCCAAGGTTCTACTCCACATCTCAGTGATCCTTTTGATATCAAATTTTCCTCCTTGTGTTAGGATCTATAATTTGTCTTTCTTGTTATCAACACTTTGGGCATATGTGCATGTACATCTAAGGCCATGGGTTTTATTGGGGCTTTTTTTTAAAGTATTATGCATGTATTTTATTGTTCTTCTTTCATGGATTTTGCTGCTTGTGGGCATCTCTACAGCTATTGCTCTTCCTAAAATGTAGTTATTATGCATGGTATAGCTATTTTAGAGTTAGGGGAACTCGTGGAGAAAAGAACTGGACTAAGGGCCAAGACTTTCTTTATTGCTCTGTGATGCCTGTCTCTGTATCACCCATCAAATAGTCATTAATCACTGCAACAAACTGTTTTCTTCCCAGCTGAATGAGCTCACATCTAATTCAACCTTTGGAACCACAGAATCATCCCTTGGAGGCCAAATAGCTATTTTAGCTTTAAAAGAGCACTGAGTTCCTCTCCCTATTCAGAAGGCACCCCATATCTAATGATCCTTCAGCTCCTTCGGTGAGCCTTCTGCCCCTTTCTTTGTGACTTGTATACTTAATATTAAATTACTTCTGACCCTATTTCTAATTTGTTATATAAATGACAGAACTTAACACAATTAAGAACAGAAATTTATTTTTTCTCACCAAGTTCAAAGGCAAATTAATACTCCTACTTTAAGAATTCATTACTCAGGCTTACAGGGAGTAATTAACTAGGAAGTAAGAGGTGCTCTGTACTTAACAAAGTTTACAATTTTGTAGAAACATTTCAAAGGCAGATGAAAGACAGGAGTACTCATGAGCCATTTTCCTTCCTCCTCTCTAATGCAATGATAACTCTTTTTCTCTGATAGCTTTAAGCAGTAAGAAAGCCTTCTAACTTCTAGAAGTATATTCAGTCTAGTTGAGGATATCACTATCATTTTCAGAACTTTCTCCCATGGAGAAAATACTACTGTCATCAAACTACTCGATCATTCATTTGATCCAGGAAGAGCAAGAGATAACTATCTTTTCTTCCTGCCCTGTCTGCTTCTCTCCTGAAAGAATTTCCCAAAACTCTATCTATCCCTTCCTTTCTCATATTTTATAACCACTACTCTCCTACACATTTCCTATCCACCTCTATTAGTTCCCTATGCTTTTTCATGGTATTTCCTTGTACAGAACATCTTCACCTACTCACCCTACAATTTAACTTTCCAACACTCTCCTTTTGTATATTATGAAGAACTGAATTAGATGGCTTTTAAGGTCCCTTCCAATTCTAAATCTATACCATCATCTGTTTACCGTCATAAAGTCACTGTCGTCAAGACATTCCTAGCCTTCTAACTGGAGGTATCCCTGCCTCAAGTCTCTTATCACAATTCAAATTCAGCTTCAAAAGTCATTTATCTAGAGTCTGACCACTCTCTCTACCCTCCCACCCCCAGCTTCAGTGGCTCCCATCACCTCCAGAATCAAATACAAAATCCCCTGCCATTTAAAGCGTTTCATAACCTGGATCCCTCCTACCCTTCCAGTGTTCTTACTCTTTAAAATAAATCCTCGTTCAGTCTTGTCCAACCCTTCATGACCCCGCAAGGGGTTCTCTTGGCAAACGTACCGTGGTTTGCCATTTCCTTCTCGAGTGGATTAAAGGCAACAGAAGTTAAGTGACTTGCCCAGGATCACAAAGCTGGTGAGTGCCTGAGGCCAAATTTGAACTCCGGTCTTCCTGACTCCAGGCCCAGAGCTCTATCCACTGAGCCACCTCTTCCTACACTTTACTCTCCTACCTATAAAATGCAGCTCTATCGGCCTAAGTACTGGCAGACAATCAAACAGGACACTCCTTCCTCTCCCTGCCTCGGTCTCCCTCGGCTTCCTTCCAGACTCCACCTCCCTCTGCAGAAGGGCTCTCCGGGCTCGCCTAAGCTGCTAACGCCTTCCCTTTTAAATCGCCTTCTATCTGCTTGGTATACTTCTTACATACACACAGAGGTAGTGTAAGTGCTTGGCTATCTGCGCGTCGTCTCCCCCATTCGAATTCGAGCTCCTTGACAGGCTAGGGGCTGGGGACTCAGGAGGCTGGGTTTGGTCCCCAACACTTAGCCCGCCAAGTGGGCTCTGGACAGATAAATAAATGCTTGTAGGCTGCCACGAGCTACGTTTAAATACATCTTCCTGAATCCAGGCCCAGCACTCCCTGCAAAAAGTAAACGGAACCCCCGCTATCCTACTCTCTCTGGAGCCCGTGGCCAGCGGCCGTGGGGGTGAAGCCCCGGCCGGGGGTGTACCCTCCTCTTCGGCCAGTTTCGCAGCGAAAACCTCTCCCACCTCCGGATGCAACACCGAGAACCCGGGATGCGCGGGGGGAGGGGGGGACTCGGAGAGTCAAGGGGCACATCGCCCCCCCAAGCCACACCCACCGGCCCCCAATACACGTGCCGGGGTCTCTCCGCGCCCGTCGGGCCCAAGGACAAGTCCCCACAAGGAGGCTTTGGCCTTTGCATTACAAGAGGGGCAAGTGGGGAATGGGTTGAGCGCCGGAGGCCTGGAAGGCGCCGCGTCCGGCCCCGGGCCTCGCCTCCCGGAGACGCCACTTACGTTGCTGACGGTCACTGCCCAGAGCCCCGGCTCCGGGGCGGCCCCCGCGCTCCCGCACAGCCAGCAGAGGACGAAGGGCAGCAGCGGAGGCGCGCTTCCGCAGCCGGGCGGGGACCGGTGGGGTGAGCAGCGGCGGCGGGGAAGCGGACTGGGGCCGCGGCTGGCCGGGTCAGATTCGGCGAGCCGCTGCCCCCCGTGTAGGCAGGCGGCGGACATGTTGATGCAAAGGCCTCACCTGCTGCCCGCGTGACGCCCGCTCCTCCCCTCGTCCCCTCCGGCCCTCACCTGCCACGCGGCGGCCACGCCCCTTGACCCGCCCGCCTCCCGCGGGCGCCAGACTGGGGGCGGGGTGTTGGCTGGAGCGGCGGTCCGAGAGCCGGCTAGGGAGGGGGAAGGGAGGAAGGAAACAAGGAAGGAAGGAAACAAACCGTGGTCCGGCCGGGCCATTAGGCTGGGCCGCGGCCCCGACTTGGGATCCTCTAGGCAAGGTTTCTAAACTAGATGATGGATGGGAGTGAGATTCTAGGAAATTCTCCAGATGAAAGTGAGTAAACACCGAAGCTCTCGGATGGACGCCCTGAGAGCACGAAGGAGGTCCGGCCCAGCCCAAAGCCTCCGGGTCTCTGCGCGCCGGGACCCCTTCTGTCGCGGGACAGCCGGGGCGGCGAATACGGGGCGCCCCGAAAGTCCGAGTGCGGGCTTAAGCGGTCAGAGCTTCGTTGTAAAACCTGGTAGTGAACTATTGAAGCTTCAGATCGCACTGGGAGTTGTGGGACAAGCTGTGGAGTGTTTGTGTCGCCCTGTCTCCGGATTGATGAAAATGGGACAGCCGTGGTGGTGGTGGTGAAGTGTGCCTCAGTGCCTCTAGATCGATAAAATTGGGACACCCATAGTAGTAGTAAAAGTAATGATAATAACAAAGTGGTTTCCAGCCCGCACTCAGAATTTGCAAGAAGCTGAGAATTGGAGTCGGGTTTCCTGGTGTCTGGCCCTCCTGCATCACCGTTGCTGGATTTGCCAAACAAACAACCAAAAAAAAAAAAACCTGCTTCTTAAACGGAGAGTGTTACTTTGCATGCCCTACCCCAACATAAAACGCTTTGAATTTTTGAATTTCTGTATGGATTTTGAGGAAACACAGACAATAGTCAGGGTCATAGGTGATCGTAGAAAGTGGCTGGGGTGAAGAGGAGTGGGCAGTAAAAATGATGATTGCTGGAGGGCCTGAATGGCCGCAATGCTGACCAGAGCCATACGAACAAAAACGCAAAAGGAAAGAGGTTAGAAAGCAGAGCCTCAACTGGACGCCCAATTTATGTGCCATCTAATACGCCAAGCCACTGCTAGGAATGGGGGAGAAAAAGACAAAAGGAAAAACCATTCATTGCTATCTCTATAAGACTGATTTTAGATTTTTTGGTGCAGTTTGCTTTTTGTTGTTTTTGCGGGACTGAATATTTGAATAAGTGAAAAAAGATGTAAATGTTAGTAAGAAGGATCAATTGCACCCTTATGAACAAATAGCTGAGCTTCTTGTGTACCGCCTCCCTCCCAAAAAAAAGCTTGGCTTCCCATCTACCTTTCTTGCTTTCTCTCTAGCCTGTTTTTCCTTGTCTTTCTTCATTTACCCATTCCTTTCATTCACTTCTTACTCCATGTCAAGGCTAATCCCTCCATCTGTACTCAAACTTCTCCTTCATCCACTCTCCCCTCTTCCCTTTCCAAAGGCTACTTCCCTTCAGCCTAAAAACATACTCAGGTCTTTGTTATTTATTCGTTAGTTGGTGTGTTTGTTTATTTATATCTGGTTGTGTGATTTCATTGGTGTATTTGTACAAACTCCACTGTTATAGCCGGGCACCTCATCTGTAATTTATAGTTTAAGAGAGTTGCTTGAGCAGCTTGTCCATAGAAAGTTATTTTCATGTGTCAGAGGCAGGACTTGAACCCGGGTCTCCCTGACTCCAAGACCGGCCTTCTGTCCACTAATTATGCTCTCTCTCTAATATTTAAACAACAAAGACAAAACCTCTTTTGACCTGGCTATGGGAACTGGTTCTCATTCTTTCACAGACTACATTCCCTTCACCACCAGACTTCCTGAGAGTAGTATCCCATAGTTTTGTCAACTTTCCAACAAACTATTTTCTCTTTACACTCTTGTATTCTAGCTTCCACCCAAACCAATTTAACAAAACTTCCATCTTGAAATATGATCAATTCAGTTCATCAGATGTTTATCACATCAACTATGTGTAAAGAATGTTCTACCAATAACATCCATTTTTATTTTTATATTATGAATTTAATGCTGAATAAAATGATCATTTTCACACACAAAGTAGAAGAGAGAAAGAGGATCATAGTGTATATTTTTATTTGTAATTTGTATCACCAATACTTAGTGCAGTGTCTGGCACATAGTAAGCTTAATTTTCCTTTAAGCATGTAATAAATTCAACACATAACCTTCAAAGCTGTACTGTTTATCTGTGCTTCCTTCTGGTCTGCTGTTCTCTTGTGTGAATTCTTAAAAAGGCTTCAATGACCCTCTTTTTCTTGTTTGTTTTAGCATCTTCCTTCATTCCCACCCCCATACCCTATAGCTGAATAAAAACTAAACCCATGTAACATGTTCCCTCATTGGTTGTGACTGAAAATAAATGCTTCTTTCTCTGTCCTGGGTTCATTTCTTTAACATGTTTCTTCCTGGGTCATGTGGAATGGTGGTTGTCCATTCCATTTGTCAGGGTTCTTAATTTTTTTCAAAATTGTTTTCCTTTACAATGTTGTTATTCTTGAATAAATTGTTCTTCTGGTTCTGCTCACTTCTCTATGCCCAAATTCATGAAAAATTTTCCCAGCTTCCTTCACAAACCATCCTTTTTCAACATATGAATCACCAACACTGTTACAAAATAATACTTTTGAAGCTATGGGTAGGAGATATATTTTTTAAAAATTGTTTTTGTTTCATTAATGTTTCCCAATTACATGTAAAACAAATTTTTGGTGTTTTTTTTTTAATTTTGAGTTTTAAATTCTCTCCTCTCCCTCCTTCTCACCCCTTCCCCCACCTTGAAAAAGCAAAGAACTTGTTATGGGAAGAGAACAGCTAAGTAGCACAGTGGATAGAATACCAGGCCTGGAGTCAGGAAGATGCATCTTCTTCTTAAGTTAAAAATTTAACCTCAGACATATAATAGCTTTGTGACTCTGGGGAAGTCACTTAACCCTGTTTACCTCAGTTCTTCATCTGTACAATGAGCTGGAGAAGAAAATAGCAAACCGCTCCAGTATCTCTGCCCTGCCACCCCCCCCCCATGGGGGTCACAAAGTCAGACATGACTGAAAAATGACTCAACAACTTCCTGATTCTACCACCACCTACCTGCCCAATATACTTGACTTAGCTATAAAAGGTTCCATAATAAATAAGCAGGAGCAATGAATGAAATACCTCCCACAACTATGGACAGAGGAGGAGTTCATGAGTACTTTATAAATATAGCTCACATTCACTTCTGATGCTTCATTTTAATATGGAGGTGAACTTGTTTTCTCAAATGATTATGCTGATTGAGTGTACGCTCTATTAGGTCCTACCCAGCTGGAAAGACTTGACTATTCCTGATGATAGATTGTATATGTCTGTTGTCTGAAGAACATCCTGACTTGGTTTAGGGGACATGGGGGGGGGGCATGATTATTTTGGCCCTGACTGCTCATTAAACCATCTGTATTAAGGTATGCAGGCTTTACAATCTGCATCAAAGTGAGATCATGAATCCTGGAGGTATTGAAGTATATAACTACGTTGTAGTACAGTTGGAAAAGCATCGGACTTGGGATCTGAAGACCTTGTAACTCCCAGCTTGGGAGCTTTTAATTCCAAACTTCTTAACCTTGGGCAAATGGCCTTTGCCTGTTTCAATTTCAGTTTCCTCATCTGTAAAATGGAGATAATACTTGTACTACCAACTCTTCGGGGTCATTGTTATAAGTATCAAATGAAATAATGTATACAAAGCATTTCTTAAACCCTGAAGCACTGTATTAAGTATTATGGTCACAGAAAATTTAGATAACTTAACCAGGGTCAAAATTCTTTCCAGAAGCTGACCTTTAGGTTCTCAGGCCAGAGTTATTAATTTTTTTCCCCAGCAAATCTTGTTACCACTGAGGTGAAGATGAGCCATAAATCAAGAGTAGCAGTGGATTTTCCTTATCACTGCATCTGGAGCAAAGGTATAGTCAAGAACATGGAGCATTATGAGACATAGCTGCAATTTAATACTGCTGATTGTAGATGTCTTTATATCTGGCTTTCTCCTCCCAAAAAATGGACACTAGTTTCTATGGGAAGTTACACTTATTTTTCCTTTGGAAAAAAAGTTGATTTATGTTTGTTCCATGATGGGAGTGGTTTTATTAATTGCACAGAAACCTTGGAAGATTTTCAAGCTTTTGAGGACTTAGTTACAACTAAGAAGAAATTGATTGTTCACAGTTATCAAATTATGTGTAGCTTCTGGTATACTTGTTTAGGAATTTTAAAATATACAATTTTTAACGTTATTGATTTTAAAGTACTTAGTTGAATGAAGATGCCTAAAAGTGGTAAATAGATTAAATGAAATAGTATGTCAAGTTCTATGCAAACCTCAAAAAGCTACATAAAATCTAGCTTTTATTAAATTCTGGACCTGGCCAGCACTGCTATTTGAAGCCACAATTTCCGCAGTAAGGGAAACAATCTAGGCATTTTCAGGTCGAGCACCCTCTAGTGACCAGTGGCAGGGATCCCGCAGCTTTAGGGAAAATATCAGAGTCATTCTCTAGTAGGCAACTCACATATTTCATTCCCTCCCTGAATAATTAATATAATTACAAGCCGTCTTTATGTAAGCTTTACGCAAGCAACATTACTGAGGGAAGGGAACACACATTACAGAAGACACACATTTTTCATTTAGGAGAAAAACTGTCAAGCTAGAGTTTTACTTAAAATCTCTGTTTAAAATTCATCTAATTATAGATGATTAAAAGCTTATCGTCTCAAAATATCTTTCCACTGTTAGCATTCTGTAAGTCTGTGACTTCTAACATACATAACACACAAAGGTGGTATTTCTTAGACTTGCAATGATATCTCACATTTCATGCAATTGTAATTATAATAGCATATTTTCAATTATTACTCTAACCTACGAAGCAATTGTTTAGTCACCATACCAATAACAACTCAGGTGCTGAAAAAAAAAGTCTATGAAAGCTGACATTGTAAGATGAAACTATTTCTAGAATATAACAAAATTTCACCAGAAGGTGGCACTAGAAGAATGTGTTATACATATGCCCTACATAACCACAGTGAGTCACAGAATCTCACAATTGGAAGAGATAACCCCTATCTAAATAAGAATCCCCTGATATTATACCTAACAAGGGGTCATCCAATCGTTTCTCTAGTGTTGGAGAACTAACTTACTCTTGCCAGGACCAACCAGCCTCATTTTTTAACAACTCTTACTGTTAGGAAATTATTCTTTTTGCCAAACCTGAATCTTCTCTATAATTTCAAACAAGGAACAAGCATTTATTATGTGCTTATTTTGTGCCAAGCTTTGTGCTAAGCACTGGAGTTACAAAGACAAAAATTAAACAGTCTCCACCCTCAAGGAGGTTACATTCGCTCCAGAGACAAAAACACACACATATATACATATATATATATACACACACATATATAGGCATGTATAGAACATACAAAAATCAAGTATGAGGTTACCTTGGAAGGGAAGACACTAAGGGAGGGAGTAGTGTGTTGTGAGGGAAGGTAGTGTCTTTTATATGAGCCTAAAAGGAAATTTTGGAATTCTAAGAGTTGAAAGTGAGGAAGGAGTGCATTCCAGGCATGGGAAATGATCATAAAGATCTGGAGAAAAGATGTGACAAATGCATATGGGAAATAGGCCTGTTTTATTTGATGGTAGAGTACATGAAAGGAATTAATATGTAGAAAGGCTTGAAAAGTATATTTGAGGAGGATTGTGAAGGGCTTTAAATACCAGAGGGATTTATATTTGATCCTACGAGTAATAAGAAGCCAGTGGAGTGTATTGAGTTACATAGGTAGACCTGAGCTTTGGACATGTCAGTTTGGCAGCTTGTTGAAGATGGATTAGAAAGGGAAAGGCTTGAGTTAAGGAGATCAATTAGAAGGCTGTTGCAATAGTTTAGCCAAGAGGTGATAAGGACCTAAACTAGAGTGGTTCCTGTGAGAGAAGAGAACACATATGAGAGTTGTTGTGATGAGGGAAATTACAGGTTCTGGTGATTAACAAATGGATATGTAGAGTGAGTGAGAGTAAGGAGTCAAGGATGACCCTGAGGTTGTGAACTGGAAGGATGATAATAGCTTTGACAGAAACAGGAAATTTTAGAAAGGAAATGTGTTTTGGAAGGGAGAATGGGGGCAAAGGTAATGAAATCTATTTCTTTTTTAATTTTATTTTACCAGAACACAAATACAGAATAGAGAAAAGAAACACAAACATATGACAAACTTAAATACAAAGAAAGAAAAAAAAGCATGTCATGCATAGCAGAACATAAGAGAGGATTCAAAATATTTAACAATAAATTTTCATTTCAAGAAAACCAGTTTGATAAATAATATACCTTGAGAATTGTCCATCTTTGCGTCCTTGTGTTTTCTTTTGTTCTCTGCTGTGCACTTTTTAACTTTGTCCTTTTCCCCCCTCCCCCACCTCCCAGAAGGCTGCAATATAGTTTAGATATGTTTCTCAATAAATACATATACATATATATGTATATATATATACGCTTATATACATGCATATATAGACATATACTTTCCCAGACATACTCTACTCCTGATCCTTGTTTTTATGTTTGTACATATCTCTTGTTTCCTATCCCTCCTGCCTCCTCTACTTTACTTCTACCCACTACCTTGCCTTCCTAATACTTGCCTTCCGCCTTCCAAGGATCTCTCCCCTATCCTCCCATTCCCATTAATCTAAACATCCTTCTATACCCCCCTTTTACCTATTCTCTCATTCTCCCCTCTAAAGATCCCTCCCTTGTCCTCTTCCCCCCTCTCTATGCCCCTACCATTTTATTTCTTCTAAATTTAGAAGACTTTTATACTCTTCTAAATCTATGTCTTGTTCCCTCTTAAACCTTTCCCAATGAAAGTAGGTTCCCAGAACTACCAGCCCTCCTCCCCATCTAATTCCTCAGTATCCTTTCTTCCTCTAGCACCTCATTTGTATAAAATATTTACTCTTTTTAGCTATTCCTAAATGATTTTACTTTTTAAAATTCATATCATAGGATTACCCCAATCTTTCTTATGAGCTCACCGGTTATTAATAAGAATCTTAGACACACATTTTACATTATATAAAAGGTAAACAGTCTGTCGTCATGAATCCCTTATAATTAGCCTTTGTTATATACCTTATGTTTCTCTTGGTTTTTGTATGTCAAATCTTCTATTAAGTTGAGAATTTTTTTACAAAGTCTTGAAAGTCTGAAAGTTTATCAAACGCCCATTTTTTTTTCATTCAAAATAATACTTAACTTTGCAGGGTACGACATATTCGGCCAGAGCCCCAGGTCTTTTGCTCTTTGATATATTGTATTCCAAGACCTGCAGTCCTTTAAGGTCTCTGCTGCTAGGTCTTGCGTAATTCGCTTTTAACATTTTATCCTTGAGCTGGGGATTTTGGAATTTGACTATGATATTCCTATGAGTTTTCCTCACAGGATCTCTTTTAAGTGGTGTGCGATGGATTTTTTTCTACTTCTACTTCCCTGCCTTGTTCTAATGCTTCAGGACAATTTTCTTTAATTATTTCTTGTATTATTGTATCGAGATTCTTTTTTGGATCATAACTTTTAGTTACTCTGATTATTTTTATATTTTCACTTCTTGATCTATTCTCCAAATCTGTTGTTTTTCTTGTAAGGTGTTTCATACATAGTACAAGGTAGAACTGATGAGGCAGCTAGGTGGTGCAGAGAAGTGGATATAGTGCTAGATTTAGAATGAGGAAAGCCCGAGTTCAAACCCTGGACAAGTCACTTAAACCCCAATCTCTTCATCTGTAGAATGGGGATGATAATAGCACTTTCCCTCACAGGGTTGTTGTAAGGATAAAATAAAATCACATATGTGAAGCACTTTATAAACCTTAAAGTGCTATATAAATCCTGATTATTATTATATGATGCTATGGTGAAGAAGAGATCCAGACAAAATGCTCTAGAAAAAAAAGCAAAAGGGATATTAAAAGAAATCGCTTATTTCCTAACCTTGTTTGAAAATAGCCAACTTGGTATTTGAGGGGAGGAGGGCAGATAAAGGAAACTGTCATTTTGAAGCATGAGGAATTGGGCAGGCCATGTCTGGCTGGGGTTACAGAGCAGGAAGCACTGGGCACTTGGGCATAATAACATATACAACATTATTAATATAAACATGAAATAAAACTTATTGCCAGTCAAATGACATCAATTCAATTGAATGCATCTCTGAATTAATTTCATTCATCTTATCACTTTTGGTATCCTATACTGATTGCATTCAAAACTGAATAATTTTGATCCAATTATACTTTTAAAAAATTATTTTGCAGTTTTAAAACATATTACCTTAATGGCAGATATTAAGTGTTTGTCTTTTTTTCCATTAAAGCCTGATTTACTTATGAAAGGTCAAAGATCTCAATGATCCTAACAGGAGAACAAATCTCACTTAAAATGAGATGAATAAACCCAATGAATGATACATATAGATCTATAGTTATAAATGGAATCATATAGAATTTAAATTTTCCCAAGGGTCATTTACTGGTAACACTTGAAATTATAAGGCCAGCTACTTTAAGTTAGTCTGTTGCCAAAGATTTAAAGTGACAATCTTGTATTTTTACCCGTCTTTTAGGATCCATGAAAATTCTGAAACATGGAAATTGCAAACATGATCTCTGTTATGTAATAATGAAGTTATGAATGTATATCCTTTATATAAGGACTAAAATATGCCCTTCTAATGGTCCTTCAAGAACAGAATTTTAGTGAGTCATTCTGAAATAATTCCATTCTGCAAATTTATTAGTATAGTTTCCAGTTGTTAAATGTTGTAACTTGAAAAAATGTTGTCAAAATGGGCAATTCTTCAACTGGTGTGCACAATTTTATAGGCTTATCTCAAAGAGATTAAAAAAAAAACTCTTTAAACCTCATTTTCTTTTACTTTCAAACCACAGTGTAGACTCAGGGAGGCAGGTACTCCCCTCAGGGGATAAAGCCCTGAAGGCATTGTCAGGACTAAGGCTTGGGGAGGGGAATAGGAAGTCCCCTTTCTTGTGAGGGAGGGGTTGGGGAGTGCTGGCTGATGTGTATTAGACTGCAAGGCTGAGGATCTGGCTGGCAAGGGAGAAGATCAGCTGGCATCTGAAGAAGGGTAAGGGTCAGAGGAGAAACCATATAGACTGCCATGGGGGTGGGGCCTGAGGCCAGAACCTCAGTAGGTGCCACCTCAGAGAGAGGGGCCAGAGGAGGAGGTGCTGCCATGGGGGCAGGGCCCAAGGCCAGAACCTGAGTAGGGGTTGCCTCAAGGGTAGGGGCCATAGCAAGACCCGTGGCTGAGACCTGAACAGGGGTACCAACTGGGGAGAGGACAGGGGAGGAGATGCAGGGTAGGAGACCTGGAGGGTGAATGTAGCAGGAAAAGAGAGGGGTTGGGCTAGAGGATAAGAGAAGGGAAACCAAGAGAAAGAAGGGGTGGCCAAGGAAGGGGAAGTACAGGAAACAAGGGGGTTCAGAGGAGGTTGGAGAGCAGGAGGAGGGGCTGGGGCCAAAGCCCTGAGGGCCAGAAGAAGACAGTCATCTAAAATGTCCTGTTGACCCCCATTACCCTTTTTGTGAAGGGGCTCTACCTCTGAGCATCTTACAATCCTTTCTGAGGATGGGGTTCCGAGAGAGCTCCACAAAGGTCATGATGTAGGAAATTTTTATCCATTTTTTTTCTCAGCAACAGTATAACTCTAACTGCAAGAGAGTATTATGTTGTAAACTTCCAAAAATGGGCCACGCTTCGTGGTTCTCTAGGCCAAAGAGTGTTGCAAAAGAACACCAGCTTTTTCTTTTTAAGTTCTTTACAGAAACTAAATTTTTTCCAATTTTGCAAAAGACAACCCAAAGGTGAATTTTGAGGAATTGAAAAGAATTGACCCATTATAATTGTGGGGGCTGGAAGTCCCTTCCTCCATAAAGGAGAAGTTCAGAGTAAGCATTGAAAACAAAACAAGATAAAGACAAAAACACACAGAAAGGTACCTGAAATTTTCCCAATTCTCTAATGCTGAGAGAATTGAGGAATTGGGCATGTACTTCTAGATAGGACTTCTGTCTTTGTCCTCTATGCTTCAGAAGCTGTGGCCAGGTCCGTGGCCTCGAACATAACCACTGGACCGAGAACCTGAGAGCGTCAGGCAGAGTACTAGACAGCCTCACAGCTGTCTGACCTAATGGGACCTGGGTCAGGCCCAAAAAGCACCTTCAAAGTGCTTGGAGGGTGAGAAGGGGATAGGGAGAGGGGGAGTCTTACATACCTTCCAGTCTTGGCTGGAGAAGAACTTGAGATTAGCAGTATTCCTGGTCGCAGGGAACCATATTAAGATGAGGTTAGGGAATCATATGTTTTAGGAGTGCTTGAGATCCCAAAATACCGACACACCAAGTCCTGTTGAATGAATTCCACTCAAGCCTTCTCACAGCCAAAGAAAAATAATTTTTTTAAAATATTTGCCATAATGGGTAGTCTTAAGAAATCTCACCATTTGTGATGCTCGTTTTCACAAGTGGGTCAAATTCAATCTACTGAGCTAGATTGAATCTGAGCGCCTTCATGGAGGCAAGATGGAGATTATATACAGAAAGATTGTGGGAGGGATATGACTATACATAGCTTTAATTTCTTCATCTGACAACTGCCTGTTCATATCTTTTGACCATTTCTTAATTGGTGAATGACTTGTGTTCTTATAAATTTGACTCAGTCTCTATATATTTTAGAAATGAGGCCTTTATCAGAAACACTGGCTGTAAAAATTGTTTCCAGCTTTTTGCTTTCCATCTAATATTGGTAGCACTGGCTGTATTTGACATCTCTTTTTCAGAATTCAAGGAATTGCGTTTGTTCAATCTCCCCCTCCCAACTTGGAAAGTCCCTAATCTTTCTTCCAATTAGAAATCAGATTACCTAATATGGTATTGTTTCCTTTTAATTGATCTTATTCGATTGCTTTTAATTGTGTAAAAGTCTGTCTCCCTTTGTATTTAGGGTCCAACCCTAAGCTGAAGAGGGGGCCTGGTCTTGATTTGTTAAGCAATTGTTACACATTGCTTAATAAATTGATATGCTTGGAAACTCAAACCTTTGTTTCTTCAGTCATTTCATCTTTCACCACAATGTAGCTTTTCTGAGGGAGCTCAGACCCTGTTCACTGGCAAATTTGCACTTTGTCAAATTGATTTTGCTTGGAAACTTGTGCCTCTGTTTATCTTAGTTTTGGTCATAATACTATGATACCATCTCAGGAAATGAGACAGTAGCAATAGATATATGTGTTTATTCAGGTAACCATACTGTACACATTACCCAACCTATGCCCCACCCGGCTATATAACAGTAGATAGGCTTTAAGGTTAGGGATAGGGACTGGACCTGTGATTTCATTAATATAGAGAACTCCCTTTAGCAATACAAGTCAACATCTTCTTTGAAACATACACTCTTTGAGAAGTATTTGTAATAATGATGGCATATTTTCCATGTCCCCTTCTTTTCTCTTTTCCTTTAGGAGACTTGAGGAAGTTTTTGTTGTCACTGTTAATCATTAATACATATTGTTCTTCTAATTCTCTCTTTTGCATCATATCACACAGTTTTGCTGTTGAATACAGTTGTAGTTAATGAATGACATGTATTTTTCTTCTGACTGTTTTATTTCCTCTCCAGGACTTCACTTTCATGTGTCTTTATAGTCTTAATATTTGTAATTTTGACTATGCAATAATATATTAATAGACACTAATTTATTTAGCCCTTTCCCAATTATTTGATATATAGGGTATTTCCAGGGTTGTTTTATTTTTACCATTACAAATAAAGCAATTATAAATATATGAATTTTATAAAACCAGCACATTATTTTCATTAAAAAAAAAAAAAGAAAAATCACTCATTATACCACTTCACAAAGGGGAACTGGAGACAGTTATTAGGAGTTCTGTTTTCTTTTTTTACAGATACAATTCCATTGTCTTCAGAGAACTTAAATGGAATGAACAGACCATCCCTGCATTTCTCTATAACTTGTTCTGTTACATTGGGTTATAAAGTAGATCATGTTTTAGTTCATTAGAAACTAGGTCATTAGAAAGCAGGTCATGTTTCCCTTTGGCACAAAGCAATAGTTAGGGACCCTGACTAAGAATGCAAATAAACCCTCTAACCAACAATATATCAGAAAAACAAAGATACTCTAATCCCTCTATAATATTCTTTAAAATAAAAAGGAACCTTTGACATCTTCTAATCAAACCATCCCAGAGGAAGAAACTGAGTCTCAGAGAGGTTAGCTACCTTGCCCAAGGTCACAGATAATAAGGAGCAGAGTTCATTTCAGCTCTCTAATTTTGGTGTTGCCTATGAGGATTTTAAAAAAGTGAAAGTGTCTTTAATATGTTTTGCTTATTTAACATCTTTATAATTATAATAATTCACATTTATTTAGCACTTTAAGTTTTAAAAACCTGCACTGTGTTCTCACATGGCATGCCTTCTTGAAGGCTGTCAAAGGGACAGTTACCAGGGCAAAGCAAGTTCACATCTTATTGAAGAGAAAACTTTGGCAAGGCAATTTCAAGCTTTGTTAAGGAGATAACCTGGCCCTTTGTTCTGACATTGTTGATGTCTCTATTGTGAGACTGATGTGGCCACAAGGTTCTCATTACCCCAGTGATGAGATCTTTATTCTAACCCAGGATAAAGAAGGGAAAAGAACCCAAGGCAATGCTTAAGAAGTACCAATTACCATTAAACCATGTATGATAAGTTATTCTCTAGACTACCTGGAGAAAAGTAAAACCTGGTGAAGTAAGCTTACCTATATAAGGTGACTCTACACCTCCTTTTTATTGTGTATGATATATGCAGCAAGGTAGTACACTAAGTAGAATGCTGGACCTGGAGGCAGGAAGACCTGAGTTTGAATTTTATCTTAGACACTTACTAGCTGCGTGACCCTCAGCAAGTCTCTTAACCTCGGTCTGCCTCACTTACCTTAACTATAAAATAGGGATAATAGCACCTACCTCATAGTGTTATTGTGAAGATCAAATGAGATAATTTGTATAAATGCTTGGCATTGTGCCTGGCACATAGTAGGCACTTAATAAATGCTTATTTCTTACTAGTTGATATTGAATAAATCATATCACTTCTCTGGGTCTCAGTTTTTTCAGCTATAAAAGTGAAGAGATTGTAGATGAGGTACTGAGAAAGAATACAGGCACTCAAAGGATCACAAGTTAGGTAGTTTATCACTCCCAAGCATGCAAGCCTGGCTCCCTTCAGCTCTATAGTCCCAATGATAGCACAGGTAGTGGTTTGCAAATATGATGGAATAGGTATTCCATTCAAGAACCAAGATCTTTATGTGTCTGTCCTTATATCTGATTGTTGTTGCTGGGCAGACTCATAAGGACTGAGTGGGAGGGGGACCTTGGGTCAGTCAATCAGCAGGTGGGCTGGACTTCAAACCCCTTTCCCCCTTATCAACCACAATAGCCTTCTGAGGAGGAAAGTTTGCTAACTTCGAATACATGGATTAGATGAAGTTTGCTAACCTGTTTGTAATCAGTAAAACCTTGCATTCATTGCCTAAATGTAGCTGAATAAACTAATACTGGGCACACAGGAACTTCTTAGTACACAGGCAGGTAAATCAGTGGTCAAACATGTTGTGACTTCTCTCAATTAGACCTAAGAAGATTAGTAATGAGCTAAGCCTCACAATAAAACCAGAGATTTGAATTAGATGACCTTTAAGATGCCTTCTGGCTCTAAATCTATAATTCTTTCATTTTATCATGAGAAGTCAGAAGACCTAAGTTCTTATCCCAACTCCAGCATTTACTAGCAAGATGACCATGGTCAAATACTTTCACTTTTCCAAGCCTCAGTTTCCTCATCTGTAAAATGGGAGTGTTCCTATTTGTGCTGCTTCATAGGGCTATTTCCAAGGAAATGTTTTGTAAACTTTAACATGATATATAAATGTGAACTATATGTAAATATATTAACAAAGGGTACTACATCAACAAAGCAATACATACTTAGATGGTACTATTGTATATTCTGCACAGGCCTGCTCCTGGCCTCAGGCTTCTTAACATATTGCGCATGGACAAGATCTGTGAAGGTCAGGTGGAAGTGACTGGAGATGAATACAATGTGGAAAGCATTGATGGTCAGCCCGGTGCTTTTACATGCTACTTGGACGCAAGACTTGCCAGAACTACTACGGGAAACAAAGTCTTTGGGGCCCTTAAGGGAGCTGTGGATGGCGGTCTGTCTATTCCTCACAGTACCAAACGCTTCCCTGGGTATGATTCAGAAAGCAAGGAATTCAATGCTGAAGTGCATTGTAAACACATCATGGGCCAAAATGTTGCAGATTACATGCGTTATCTCATGGAAGAAGATGAAGACGCTTATAAAAAGCAGTTCTCACAGTACATAAAGAACAACATCACCCCTGACATGATGGAGGAAATGTACATGAAAGCTCATGCTGGTATATGGGAGAATCTAGTATATGAAAAGAAACCCAAGAGGGAAGTTAAAAAGAAAAGGTGGAACCACCCCAAGATGTCCCTTGCCCAGAAGAAAGACCAGGTTGCTCAGAAGAAGGCGAGTTTCCTCAGAGCCCAGGAGCGGGCAGTCGATAGAACATCAAAATCTGTAATTTTCTATGAAGATTTTCAGATTAAGACAATAAACTTATTGAACATCAAAAAAAAAAGAATATTGTATATTAATACAAATTGATCTAAATTCCTGTGGGCTGATATCAGACCCTGTAGGTCAAGGGTTCTTAACCCAGGATCCCTGAACTTGTTTTTAAAAGTATTTTGATAAATGTATTTCAACATAACTGGTTTCCTTTGTGATCCCATGTTGTTTAGATTATGCATTTAAAACCATTACTCTAAGAAGGGGTCTGTAGGGTTCACCAGACTGCCAAAAAGGGATCTTGACTAAAAAAAAATTTAAAACCCCTACGTAAAAGGACAATAAATTGGGCCAGGAATTGAATAGTAAAAGGAAAGTGTGTTTGGGTGCTTTTGGGAAATTGAGCAGTGCTTTTACTGACTTCAAGCTTCTCCCTGAAACAAAGGCCCATCTTTCCAACAGAAACATCATTCAAATGAAGCTTGATAACTGTTTCTGACTTGATTATATGGCTTCAAGACATGGAAGATGACAGTCTCCAATGGGAAGGCACAGGGTAGGGATGAATAGGCTGTGATCTGTTACCAATGAAGAATTACAGTGGTGGCATGTCATAGTGGAAAGAACCCTGGCTCGAGAGTTAGAGGCCTTGAATTCACATCCTGCCTCTAACCCTTTCCACCTGTGTGACCTTGGGCAAGTGACTTAATGTCTCTGGGCCCCAATTTCATCCACTGTAAAATGAGAGGATTTGGACTGGCTGGCTTCTGAGGTCCCTTTCAGATCCAGATTTATGATCCAATACAAAATTGTGAAGAAGTTATCTAAAGGATAATCAAAGATTGGTATACAAGAAAAAAGAGGAAAGTGACTCGTATTGAGAGCGAAGGATAGACAGAATGTTCTACTGGTAATCATGTAATTTCAGGAGATTTAAAGGACAGATCCCAGCATATTGGGTGGGTACTCTGTAGAGAAGTAATTGGAGGATGTAGACAAGGGTTGCACCAGATCAGAGGGCATGGATTGGTTATGACTGGTACCTCTGGAGGGAATGCCACATTTGTGAGATCATAGGTCATTCAAAGTACCCATGTAAAATATGTGATAATAGTCAACGAGCATTTATTAAGCACTTATGATATACCAAGTTCCAAGTGCTAAGGATATGAAGAAATGTAGAAACACTGGCCTTGGAAGCTCTCATTTTATTAATGGGGGAGGTAAGATGCAAATAATGATGTACCTGCTAGATATATATACACAGTACAAATGCAAGGTAATCCTAGAGGGAAGGTATGGGTGAGTGGGATGGAGTGAAAGGGATTGAGAAGTGACTCCTGAGAACGGAGGGATTTGACATCAGTCTTGAAAGAAGCCAGGGAAGCCAAGAGGAGGAAAAGCATTCCAGGAATGGAGGACACCATGCAAAAGACATGGGGTTGGGAGATGTGTCGTGTGAGAAACAGCAAGAAGGCCAATGTTATGGGGAACATTTTATGCAAGAACTACTGAGTGTTTCAAGTAAATATATTTTGGTTTTAAAATATGTATATTTTTTAGTTCAATCTATTTTGGTGAGAGATGCTAGAAGAGGGAATTTTACATAATAGTATTCCTGTTGGGAACTTTGAGAAGAGAAAAAGGATAAAAGCAACACTGGAGAAACAGAATTCCAATGTAGCTCATTACTGGAACCTCCAGCCAAAAAATAAATCTTCTATTTTCCCATGCTTTTCATTTTGGAGCACTTAACAGAGGTTAGGTTGTTATTTGTATTTAATCTTCCTGTTTAAACCATTTCCTCATTGACTCAGCAAATAGCCATGTGCCGTGGCTTGCTTTGTCCTTTGACCAGAAGAGTCACAAAAAGGTCACAAAAGTTCATGAACAAAAAGAAGAAAACAGCTTCTGTCACTGTTGGATAACAAAGTTCATAAGTAATATGCTGCCACAAGCTTCCAGATACCCTGGATTTCAGCTAGATTTACGTAGACTCCTTGAAGATAGCACAATCTCTAGACAGTATCATACTGACCCGTGATAAGAAAGCATTCTCTTGCTGGGCTTCTCATGGAGAACCTTTCTTCTGTGCAGAAGGAGAAGGCCACCTTCTGGCTACATTTCTGCCAAGATCTCTTTCCCTAGACTCTACTTGGACCTCCACTCCACAGCCTCAAATCCAAATGACAAAGCTAACAACATTTGACACAACCCACTATTAGCTATAACACCAATAGTGTTAAAGCTGGAATAACCAGGATAATAATGGCTAGCATTTAAATAGCACTTTAAGATTTACAAAGCTCTTTAAAATATTATCCCAATTGATCCTTACAACAATCCTGGAAGGTAGGTACTATTATTATCCCCATTACACAGATAAGGACACCTAGGCAGATGTTAAGTGATTTATTTGACCATGGTAACACAGTTTAGTAAGTGTCTGAGGGTGAATTTGGACTTTGGTCTTGTGGCTCCAGGACCAGTACTCTATGCATTACACCACTTACCTACAAGCATAAGTTCCTTAACAAAGGAACTACTTTTTAATCTTGTTTTTACATTGCCAGCATCTAGCACAGTATCTTACATATAAGTGCTTAAGAGCCAAGATGGTGGAGTCAAAGCAGAGACTTGATTGAGCTGTCCCCCAAATCCTTCTAAATACCTGTAAAAATGATTACAAACAAATTCTAGCAGCAGAGCCAACAAAATGTCAGAGTAAAACAAATTTCCAGTCTAAGACAACCTGGAAGGTGGATAGGAGAGGTCTATTGCACCAGTTTGAGAGAAGAGCACAGTCCAGTGTGGGCTGCACCAGCATAGACGGGGCCAGAGCAGGCCCCAGGGCACTGAATCACTGACAGCTGTGGCAGTTTCCAGATTTCTCAACACATAAATGCCAAAGACAACTTAGAAGGTCAATGGGAAAAGTCTGTCAGACCTGGGTGAGAGAGGAGCACAGTCTGGCCCCAGGGCAGCGGCCACTGTGGCTGCTTCCAGAGCTTTTGGCCTACAGATGGTGGGGGGATCAAGCAACTGATTAGAGGGGGATTTCAGAGATCTCTTTGCTGCCTCTGAGGCAGGCTTCTCTTGCTTTGCCTTGCTTGGATCTGGGTCACAGTCCTGGGGCAAGGAGTGCTGGTATGGTGGAGCTAGTGGTGATGGTGGAGAAGGAATCTTCTTCACGTTCCAAAGCAGAAAAGAGTGCTTGTGGCCACTCATAGACTCAGAGCACAGACCAGGAAAGGAGTAAACATCTCTCCTTTGATCATATGACCTTAGAAGAACTGAAAATTTACAAGTCCCTAGAAATATCTCTGAAAACAGTTGCACAAAACTCCTGAAGCTTGAGACAGTACACCCTCCACACTAGAAGTAGAGTCCTACCTTAACAAAGAGTTTAAAAGTCAAGTAATTGGCTGGGAAAATGAGCAAACAGTGGGAGGAAAAAACTCAGACTACAGAATCTTACTTTGGTGACAAAGAAGATCAAAACATACAATCAGAAGACAACAAAGTCAAAACTCCTACATCCAAAGCCTCCAAGAAAAATATGAATTGGTCACAGGTCATGGAAAAGCTCAAAAAGGATTTTAAAAATCAAGTAAGAGAAGTAGAGGAAAAATTGGGAAGAGAAATGAGAGTGGTGCAAGAAAATCATGAAAAACAAGTCAACAGCTTGCTAAAGGAGATCCAAAAATACTGAAGAAAATAACACCTTAAAAAATAGACTAACCCAAATGGCAAAGGAGGTCCAAAAAATCAATGAGGAGAAGAATGCCTTAAAAAGCAGAATTGGCCAAATGGAAAGGGAAGTTGAAAAGCTCACTGAATAAAATAATTCCTTTAAAATTAGAGTGGAGCAAATGGAAGCTAATGATTCTATGAGAAATCAAGAAATTATAAAACAAAACCAAAAGAATGAAAAAATAGAAGACAATGTGAAATATTTCATTGGAAAAACAGCTGACCTGGAAAAGAGTTCCAGGAGAGATAATTTAAAAATTATTGGACTACTTGAAAGCCATGATCAAAAGAAGAGCCTAGACATCATCTTTCAAGAAATTGTTAAGGAAAACTGCCCTGATATTCTAGAACCAGAGGGTGAAATAGAAATTGAAAGAATCCACTGATCACCTCCTGAAACAGATCCCAAAAGGAAAACTCCCAGGAATATTGTAACCAAATTCCAGAGTTCCCAAGTCAAAGGGAAAATATTGCAAGCAGACAGAAGGAAACAATTCAAGTGTTGTGGAAACACAATCAGGATAACACAGAATTCAGCAGCTTCTGTATAAAGGGATCAGAAGGCTTGGAATATTATATTCCAGAGGTCAAAGGAGGTAGAATTAAAACCAAGAATCACCTACCCAGCAAAACTGAGTATAATCCTTCAGGGGAAAAAATGAGTATTCAATGAGATAGAGGACTTTCAAGCATTCTTGATGAAAAGACCAGAGCTGAATAGAAAATTTGACTTTCAAGTCAAGACTCAAGAGAAGCATAAAAAGGTAAACAGGAAAGAGAAATCATAAAGGACTTATTAAAGTTGAACTGTTTACATTCCTACATGGATAGATGATATTTGTAACTTATGAGACCTTTCTCAGTATTAGGGTAGTTGGAGGGAATATGGGTACATGCATACACACACACACACACACACACACACACACACACACACACACGCATATAGACAAAGGGCACAGAGTGAGTTGAATATGAAGGGATGATATCTAAAAAATAAAATTAAGGGGTGAGAGGGGAATGTACTGGGAGAAGGAGAAAAGGAGAAGTAGAATAGGGTAATTTTTCTTACCTAAAAGAGGCAAGAAAAAGCTTTTATAGTAGAGGGAAAGGTGGGGAGGTGAGAGGGAAGAAGTGAACCTTACTCTCATCAGATTTGACTTAAGGGGGGAATAACATATACATTCAATTGGGTATAGAAATCTATCTTACCCTAAAGGAAAGTAGGGGAGGAAGGGGATAAAAGAAGGGGGTGATGATAGAAGGGAGGGCAGATTGGGGGAGGGGTAATAAGAAGCAAACACTTTTGAAGAGGGACAGGGTCAAAGGAGAGAATAGAATAAATGGGGGGTGGGATAGGATGGAAAGAAATATAGTCGGTCTTTCACAATATGAATATTATGGAAATGTTTTGCATGTCTACACATACTTGCCTTCTCAGGGTGGGAGGGGAGGAAGGAAGGGAGAGAATTTGGAACTCAAAGTATTAAAAACAAATGTTAAGAATTGTTTTCACATGCAACTGGGAAATAAGATATACAGGCAATGGGGTATAGAAATCTATCTTTTCCTACTGGAAAATAGAAGGAAAGGGGATAAGAGAAGGGGGGGTGGTGATAGAAGGGAGAGCAGATTGGGGGAAGGGGTAATCAGAATGCAGGGTGTTGGGGTGGGGGAGCGGAGCAGTGGGGAGAAAATTTGGAGCTCAAAATCTTGTGGAAGTGAATGCTGAAAACTAAAAATAAATTAATAAAAAAGGAAAAAACATGCACTTAAATGCCTGTCAAATTAAATCAAATTGATCCTTAGAGGTCAGGACTGGCTGCACCTCTACAAATTATTTTTTGAAATGAGGTCTACCTGGTAGCTAGGTGGTGCAGTGGATAGAGTGCAGGGTCTGAAGTCAGGAAGACTTATCTTCTTGAGTTTAAATCTAGTCTCAGAGACCTACTAGTTGTGTGACCCTGGGCAAGTCACTTAACCCTATTTGCCTCCATTTCCTCATCTGTAAAATGACCTGGAGAAGGAAATTTCAAACCATTCTGGTATCTTTGCCAAGACAACCCCAAACGGGGTCATGAAAAGTCAGACACGACTGAACTACTGAACAACAATACATGGTAGAGAAATTCTAGGCGTTCGTATAGAACTCCATATTAAGCATTGGATTATAGTAACATAACATCAGAACATAAAACAAACATTTATATAGCACTTCAAGGCTTGCAAGATGTCTACTACATACATATGTATATAATCTCATTTAATCTTCAAAGAGACCCTGTGAAATAGGGACTATCATTATCCTAATTTTAGAAAATGAGGAGGCTGCGGCTGAACGGAGGTTAACTTAAGTAACTTACCCAGAGCTGGTAATTACCTGAGGCAGGATTTGAATTTGAATTTTCCTGATCCCAAGTCTAGCACTCTTGTACTCTATCCATTATGCCACCTTGCTGCCTCCAAAATTTTGTAGGTTTTAGAGAAGGAAGGGAGGTTTGAGATCATCTAACTCATTAGCTCCTTCCTTTACAGATAAGAACACTGAAGCCTAGAGTCTTTAGGTGGCTTCATTGACATCATACAAGGAGGAAGTCACTAGCAGAGCTACAATTCAAACCCAGGTCCTCTGGCACCAAAACGAGTGCTCTTCTCACTATGCCCTACATTCCCTCCCTCACTCCTACCCCTACTCCTTTTAATAATGATTTCTTTTTCTAAAAGCCAGCTTCCTGAAATAAGTTGAGGACATGGAAAGAAAAATACAATATTTTCTTTTTTAGTTCAGAAAATGAGAAAATTATTAGACTATGTTCATCTACATATGAAGTTTATTTGTATAGGAATACACACTGTAAATACCTTCAAACAAGTCTACAGAAATGAGAAGTGCTCTGCAGTTTCAGAATTTTAAATGACTTCAAATATTTTCAAAAAATAAAATGCAAACTTCTCTCTTTTTGTGTAAAAAGGAAATGAAAAATGTCTCACATGATGTAGAAACCAAAAGGTAATTACCCGTTCTGGTTGGTAACTTTATGTAATCCATGCCACATGGTCGATGTAATGAATTTCTCTTTTGTATATTTTAATATCTCAAGAAAAGTCTAGTCACCCTGGTTAACTAACCTTTGTTGCATTCATCTTTCTGTCTGGTGGTTTCAGATCTGCCCTGTCAGGAGGTTCCTGCCATTTAAAGTCTTATTCTACTAAGCCATCAGAAACTCTATGGCACATAGGAACTAGCACTGACAAAAATGATAAAACCTTTTTCTTAAATGGAATGAAGGCCAGGAAAGTCTGCCATGAAGCACTGAGCACTTTATTTCTCATTTTTTATGTTTTTCATTACCACTTTAGGTTATGAAATCAAATTGCTACCTGAAGGGTAGGAATCTCTTTTTTTCTTCTTTACTGTCCTTATAGAATCCATCAGAAATCTTGCACATAGTAGGCATTCACTAAATATTTAAGTTAATGAGACCACCTGGGCTTTTCAGTGACAAAAAGGCAGCTTCTTAAAAGCCCTTCTATAAATATTGTCATACTTCATATGTATAATGGGTATCTGATTTCTTGCATTCTTAATGGGTGAGGGGGGACGAAGGGAGAGAGAGAATTTGGAACTGAAAATAAAAATAAAAAATTGTTATAGAGCTTTAGCATTTCTAATAACAACTCTTCTCTGACTCAGTTAAATAAGTATTCAAAGGATACTTAAGAGATTAAGTGACTACCCAAGGTCTCATAGATAGTCATGACTATGATAATAGCTTTTATTTATATAGGACTTTACAGTTGGCAAAGCCACTTACATATACATTAAAGCCACATACATTAAAATCTCCTCAAAAAACCCTATGAGATACGTATTTTTTGTGCCTATTCCAGAGATGATTCACACACAATCTCACAGCTATCAAGTATCTAAAGCTGGATTCAAATCCAGATCTTTCTGACTGCATGTACAGCACTCTGCATACCATAATCAAGTACCAGAAATGGAATTTGAACCCCCATATTACAGATTCCAGGTCCAGGGCTCTACTCTGTATGCCACACTGCATTTCACATACCTTCTCCTTGTCCCTCTCCCCATTACAAGCATTTTCGTTTGTTTCTCTTCACAACAAGGTTGGTGTTAATTCTGCCTAATTTATAAGGGACTTGCCCAGGAGTAAAAATCAAATTAATAGCAGATCCAGTTTGAGATAATGTGAATCCATGGGATATAGGGCAGTTAGTCCTGAACCATTTTAGAAAACTTTCCGTGTTAATTTTTAAAACTTCAGGAGAGTTCAAAATGTCCCTCAAAAATCTATTCCAGTCACTTAGCTTACCATCTATTAATCTTTCTGAAAATTTTGTATTCAGATGTCTACCAAAACCTAAACAATACTTATAAGCTTATTTCCTTGTCTGTCTGACTTCCTACTCAGTCTCTTCACTGGTTAATTGTCCTCCTTGTGGGAGTCTTTAGAGACTGTATCTTGACTGTCTACTCTCCCATTTTCAAATGGATTTAATTATCTCCTCTACAAACATGACTCCTAAATCTATATCTAATCCTTGTATCTCTTCTGAACTCTAGTGATATGTCTCCAACTTCTTGCTGGATATCTCCATCCAGTTTTGCCAATGGTACCTCAAACTCAACATATTAAAAATATTCACTCTTAACTCTTTCAATTTCCTCAGTTGTTTTTTTTCCTCACAGTCACCCAGGCTCAAAACGCTTGAGCCATTTTCAACTTTCTCCTCTCCTTTTCCATTCTCCCCTCCCCACCACCACGCATATGTGCATTAATTCAGGTGTCAAATCTTGTGGAATCTACTTCTGCAACATCTTTTAAATCTGTCCCTCCCCTCTCCACTCACATGGCCACCTTCCTAGTATAGATGCTCATCATCTCCAATCTATTACAAATGTCTCCCATTCTCCTCCAGTATATCCTTTACATAGTTGCCAAAATAATCTTCCTAAAACAGAAGTCTGAACATTTAATTACCTTACTAAAAACACTTTCAGAGCCACCCATCTGCCTATAGAATAAATACAAACTCATCAGCAAAAAAGGCAGTGCCTTGGAATAGATAAGAGCTTTGGACTTGGAGTCAAGAAGACCTTGGTTCAAATCTCATCTAAAATACTTACTAACTGTGTGACCTTGAGCAAATCATTTAACTTCTCTAAACTTCCATTTCCTTATCTGTAAAATTGAGATGATAATAGTACCCACCTCAAGGGTTGTCTTTTGAAGTATATAATACTTCTAATATAATGCACATAAAGTGTTTTATAAACTTTAAACTACAAAAATTCAAATTATTATTAGCCGCAGGCCTTTTCAGTCTTCTTACACCTTACATCCCAATCCCCCCCACCCCTACCCCAGCCCCCCATACATGTACTCTGCAATCCAGCAACACCCCCCCCATTAACATTCCTCTCAACAAGCCGGTTCCAATCTACCTTTGCAGTCTATTTTACATTACTTTTCATTTAGTTTGGATAAGATAGTCCAAAAAGATCTAGAGTTTATGGGCCTCTTTGAGATCCATAAGGCTCATTTGCTGGAGGCTCGCTCTGGTCTAGACCAATATTCTCCAATCTTTTTTGATTGCACACACCTATTAATAATACATTTTTGTATTGCACATTAGAATGAATGTAACAGAGGACTGGCTAATAAGGCCTGTCCTTATAAGCCAATGTAGTATTCTCATCAGAGTTCTCAGCTGATGCAATTCTCCGTATGGAAGAGGCTGAGAAGCCTGCTTCTGGGAAAGTTGCACTGACATGTAATGAAAGTGTCTTGGAGGGGCTTTAGGATATGCACAGACATTCTGTAACTGATTCTGGTCTAAACATGTCATGAATGGCAGCCTCTTTGGCTACAGTTATAAAATCAGAACTACAGGCACCTTCCAAAGTCCTTAGTTGGCCTCTGTCTCTCTTTGTTAGATGTCTTCTCTTTGTTTGACTCTTTTGTTGATGATGTCTGGTGAGAGACAATGCTATAAGAGCCCAATGCCTTAATGTTCTTTATTCTTTGGTTTTAGGTTTTATTTTAGGTGAAATTGGGAACTATGACCTTGTGAGTTTCAGAAGGTCAGACGAATGAGTTATCCAAGAGTCTGAGAGTTTGGGTATCCAGGAGTTCAGGAGTCAAGACCATGGCAGATTTTGCAGCTGTCCCAGCATCAATGCCCAAAGGAGTGAAGACAGACTTTAGACCCTACCCACAGGGTAGTTGAGATGAGGCCTGCAAGCAAATATGAACTTATTGGAACCAGTGCTTTATGGAAACTGAACTAAGATTGATGCTGCTCTCCTCAAAAACCAAGGTTTCTAAGGGAGAGTGTGCTCTTAAAGTGTTGGAAGAAGTACAAATGTTTATATGTCTATTCTTGCTCTATCTTTGAAGTAAACATCCCTTTGTAAAATTTAATTAATGTTAAGTGGTTAAATGGAATTAGGGTGCTAGTTACTGGCAGTTAATAGTGGGGGAAACACACCTGGAATGAGGACTCAAGCTGATAGTAGTAAAGCACCTAAACCCCTCAGTTGTACCCCTAAAACCCTGTTGGGCAGCATAGTAGACTATGAAATAGTAATCCCAGAGCATACTTGCTACATTTGTATATTTACTTATTTATAAATCATATGTATGTTCTAATGAATATACATAAAAATCAGAATCAAAGAAAGAATGAGATAAATAAGAAATATTTGTTGGTATAGCCACTCGAGTTTACTAAGTAGGAAGCCTTTCCAGATGCAGCCTGGTACTAGTGCCTTTACTCTGAAATTACCTTCCATTTTTTGTGTATATTTCTTATATGTGCCTAGTTAATTGTTGACATGTTGTCTCCCCCATTAGAATGTGGACAGTGTTTATGCTTTTCTTCATAGCCCCAGCACTTAGCATTGTGCCTGGCATATAGTAAGTGCTTAATAAATGCTTGTTGACTGACTGATGACATGAGCATTAGGGAAATCATTTTGGCAGGTATGTAGAAGGTGGATTGGAGTAAGGAAAGACGCATAGACCAATTAGAAGACCACCGCAGTAATCCAGGCAAAAGGTAATGAGAGTCTAAACTAGGGTAGTGACCATATGAGCAGAGATGGAGGTCAGATGCAAGAAATATTGTAGAGGCTGAAACCACAAGATTTGGCAACTGGTTATAAATGTTAGGCAGCTGGGTGGTACAGTGCATAGAGTCCTGGACCTGGAATCAGGATAGATTTGAGTTTGAATCCTGCCTCAGATCCTTATTAGCTGTTTAACCTTAAATAAGTCACTTAATTTTGCCTCAGTTTATCCATCTGCAAAATGGGGATTATAATAGGCCCTACCTCCCAGGGTTATTGTGAGGATCAAATGAAATATTATTTGCAAATCACTTTACAAACCCTAAGCCACTATATGAATGTTAGCTATAACTGTATGCAAAGTGAATGAGAATGAAGAGTTGAAAATGACACCAAAGTTATGACCTTGTGAGACTGGAAAGATGGTGGTGTCCTTGACAGAAATAGAGAAGTATGGAAGATAGGCCTGTGGGGGGAAAGATTGTGTCATCAGATCTAAGATGTAGATCGCAACCCATCCATGCTTGTTCATCCCATGCAAATCACTCTGCCCCACCCAAAATGAAAAGGGGAGAGTGGGCACTCTTCCTCACAGGTCACTGCTCCAGGTCACAGTGCCTGTCCTCCAAATTGTGGCTGCTCCAGGGGGTGTAAGGGACAGGAGGTAGGTTTTCTGGGGTGGGAGGGGTCCTAGGCAGCAGCTGCACGTGGTGCCCTGGTAGAAATTAGATTGTCTGCACAGTCAAGGGAGGGTGGGAGTGGAGGAGTGCTGACTAATAATGGTAGTATGATAATAATGTTGGAAGCATGCCCCAGGGCTGTCTTTCAGGCAGGGTGGGATAGAGCCCATCTTCCAACCTCTGATTAGTTCATCTTACACTCCCTTGAGGTCAAGCCACAGGCCCTGGTGGGATCAAGCCCCACTTCGACTTTGTAGACCACTTCACTAGACACCGGATATGTCTTCTAACTCAACACTCCTGCTGTGCCATTTTCTGGTAACTATTATATTCCACGGTGGTACTCCATATTCAATTTATCAAGGCCTCTCACGTAAGCATTTCCCGCCTGTGAAACAGGAGATAGGACATCACCATACTAGTTGTAGCAAGAACCCATCAACCTGCCTGTAAAACCAGGACCAGTGTAATGGCAGTTACAACCTGTGCGTTCTACATGACTGCTAGGAGTTTGAGAGAAGCTTAAACAAGATTGGCATGGCAGAGTCCAGTCCATCACCTCTCCCCCTCAACATATACTTATTGTGGACTGTATCATAACTAAGGTATCCATTGACTTGGTTGTGTCCTTTCCTAATTGCCCCTCTTCCTCTATACTTCTGTCTCTGAGTTTTGCTTTCCCCTCTACAGCCATAATAAAAGCTATACTGTTTTATGTATCTCTGGCCTTTCTGGTTCACCCGTGAGATCCTGCCAATCCCATAACTACTTTTGAGGACTAAGACACAGAATTACTATTCTCTGATTGTTTGCCTCTATATATTTGTACAGTCTGTCCCACATGCCTAGAATGCACTTAGCTCTGCTATCAGAATCCTCTCCCTTGAAAGTTCAGCTCACGTTTACCCCTTCCATGTTGTATTTCCCACCCCCAGTTGAAAATATTGTCTTCCTCCTCAAATTTTTCTTAAAAACTGACTAGTTCTCTGCTTTGTATCTATCACCCTTTATGTGGCATTTATACTTATTTTTATTCCCTTTTGTGAATGTTTTGTTTCCCCTCTTCCATCCCTTAGATTATAAACTCCTTGAGGTTAGGGACTACTGTTTCAACTTTTACATCCCTTGTAATAGTAGGTACTCAAAAAATGTTTGTGGAATTATATTCTTCCATCCTTTTTGGAAATGGAGTATGTTTCTTAGTCATCTACCAATGTTTAAAGTACCTATTCTAGAAATGGCACTGTATCAGTTGTCCCCCTGACAATAACCTTTCATAACTCCATGTGTCACATAACCTTAACTTTCTCCCCTAACTTCTTTAAACTTTACTCATATACCGTATTCATTTTTATTGCTCAGTCTCCTGGGTTCTCACTAGTTTGTTCAGATCCTTCAAAAGGAAGAAGCCAATACTGGATTTGACCTTCTACTCCAGTTCTATTTAAAGGCTGGAAAAGGGAGACCTCTGAGGAGACCCTACCTGTGTTCTTCACCAACTATCTTTGAGAAAAAAGAGTAGAAAATATTTAATAATGTCTATCCTCACATATTATACCATCTGTTGAGGGACAGTATTCTCAGCATCTCCTAAACATTGGCCAATAAGGAACCTAGAAGTTGAACCCCATAAATTAGACACAATTTTGCTAATGTGACATTTACTAAGTCTCATCAAGCACAGGAACTGCAGGGGAAATGCTTAGTTAAATAACATGTGAATCCGGTATAAGTTGATAGCTTTCAAGTCTATGGACTTGATGGATTCTGATGTCAGTATAATTATACTGTACAAATATATTTAAAATGCCTTCTCTATAACAAGAATAGAATCTTTAACATGAATCCTAAATATGTAAGATATACAGTTTTACCTGAAAAATATGACACAAATATGCTTGAAAAGAAGTTGGCAATAGATTGCCAATCACTACATGTCTTAAGCCTCATGGTACTTACCATGTGAGAATCATGACATAAGCCAAAAGGTGCTCCCAGGCTCCTCATCCAGGAAGAGAAGCAAGCAAGCCACAAAGAGAGTAGGTGACTCTGGTATCTTGGATCCCAGAAAAGGGCCACAAAGCTTCTGCCATCTGGGTGCCCAGGAAGAGGAAATAGGAAGCGAGTTCAAGAGCAGAGCCCCGTCTCTTCTTATTTACTTTATAGGAGGGAAAAATTGTCAGAGTAAAAAGAACAGGAAGAGCAAAGCCAAAGTTTCTTGCTCAACTGAAGGAAAAGAGGAAGGTCGAGAGAAAGAGCCTGGAAGACACAGGTGTTGAAGCTCTGACTACTATTTCTGGTGAGATCATGTCATACTTAAGAATCTAAGACTTGTCCCTCAGCATCTCCTCCCCTTCAGAATGAAGCAATTTTATTATCTAAAACATTTCAGGATTGCCAGCTTTGAAGATCAGGAGGTGGTTTCCCTTTTCCAAAGATATTCAGTAGCAGTCAGTTTTGAGGTGATGGGATCCTGCCCTTTTAAGAAAGAGAAAGCCTCCTCCTCAATCTGGTTTGAATAAAAGGGGTCCAGCTCTATGCAAAATAGAAAGCCACTCCACTCAATCCTTAATTTTTAGTTTCTTGAAACCTATTTTCCCAGCAGGAAAAAAGTAAAGGAGAAGTGATGTAAATCTAGCCCTTGCAAAACCCCATTCCAAAATCTAAGATCACCTGGGGAAAACTAACTATTGACAAAGATGACTACGTATGCAAACTCATGGCAGGCTTGAATGGTGGGAAAATTTGACTTTTAACGAAATTGGAATTTCTAAGAACAATTGTCTTTCCTGAGACTGAACATTCAAACCAAGAGCAAGTGAAGATAAAATTGGAGTCACAAGACCTGGGCTTGAATATCTGTGTAACTTTGAACAAGTCACTTCTCCTCACTGGGCCTGTTTTCCTCATATGGAAAATGAGAGGTTGAACTAGATGATTTCTAAACTCCTTTCAGCTCTAAAGTATGAAACAATTATAATGCATCCTTGATAAGATTCTGTTTAATAGGAAAAATGTATCACAAAATTAGTTTGTGTTCAAGAAGCTTCCCTTGATCTATGCCCACACTAGTCAGAAGTAATCTCTCCTTCACCCAATGATGAGTAATATAGTAGTTTGCTTATATATATCTCTGAGGTATTTATTTGTGTAGTACCATCTCTACAAGTAGATTAGAAACTCTTTGAGAGCAGGAAATGCCTATTTTTATATTCCCAAACCTTAAAAAAGGTTAGAAATACTTGAGGTCAAATCCAGCCTCAGACATTTATTAGCTGTGTGACTGTTGGCAAGTCACTTAACCCTATTTGCCTCAGTTTCTTCATCTGTAAAATGAGCTGGAGAAGGAAATGGCAAATCAGACCAGTATCTTTTCCAAGAAAACCCTCAATGGGGTCGTGAAGAGTTGGACACAACTAAAATGACTGAACAGCAACAAATATATGCCAATAAGAGATTAACATCCTGGTATCTCAGCTAGGTCTAAGGACAGAGTCATTAAAAGAGTAAACAAGGCAGCCAGGGATAAAGTAAGGAGAGTCATACTTCAGAAAATTGTTTATTGAAACCATTTGTCTTTACAATAGCCATTTCAAGCCTGCCTCTTTCCAGATTGCACCTTCCTTTGTGACAAAAAAAAAAAATCAGATACAGTGAGAGTAAGAATATTTAGCAAAGTATAAAATATACTAACCTAGCAGTCTTCCCCATCTCTCTGAGAACCCAGGGAGAGCCAAAGATTCTACAGAGCAAAATCGTACACAAATTCAGACCAAGAAGGGCAATTCAGGGACTAAGTAGGAACATACTGTCAATTGCATGATTAGTATGAAGGAATTGTTTTATAGAGATCAGAAGAAAACTCAAGGTTAAAATTTCACTGTACAAATTTATTCATTATTAATTTACAAAAAAAGGAAAACATTAACAGCTTTTCTTTAAAACCTTTATACATGATATGAACAGGAAAAAAACAACTGGCAAAATGAAACTATTTAAACCTAAATTTTCATATCTACAAGAGATAGTGACATAAAATAGATCATCTTTTAATAAAATATAATCTCTTTGTCTCTCTTTCTATACACATACATTTCTTTATACAAATATATATTATGTATTTTTCACGGCCGCTTAACTAGTCAACATCGAAATGGCACTTTGATGCTAGACCATTTACTTCGTGACAGACAAACATCTCAGAGAACAAATCATATTTATCAACTTGTCTCATCCAGAACCATGTTATTCCTCTGAAGTCTGGCTGCTATTCCTCTTTCACATCAGAACCTCAGACTCTTCTGAAGAATCATCTGCGTACAACAGTTGATCATGTAATGTGTTACCCATGGGCAGAGTGCTAGACTGTGACCATGTTGCCCCATTCCTCAAAACTTTGTCCTCCAATAAAACTGTGTTCATGTGTTCAGGAGTCACTGATGTGGGAGCAGTCAAAGCAAGAGCTTCCCATTCTTCACTTAATCCATTCAGAATGTATCTTTCTTCATCGAGATGATTCTCATGTACTTCTACTGTGATCACACTAGAGTCAGGCTTCGGGGCACAGGAGGCAATGATATAATTGGGATCAATGTCCATGTCCATCTGAGTGAACACAGGGTCCTCTACCATTCCTTCACAGTCCTCCAATAGTCGTGTATTGATGTAAATTACATCTGCTTTTTCCTGGCCATCAAGCAAACTTTCCAAGAGCTTTTCTAGTCTGAGTTTTAACTCTGAGAAGGTAGGTCGGTCCAAGGGATTAACTCTCCAGCAAGAGCACATTATTTCATACCTGCAGGTTAAAAAAAATAAAGCTTTTTAGTACTAGGCTGGTCAGTAAAGCACCCATACATACTAACCCCCAATATTCTTTTGTGTATCCCTGGCTTTCCAGTCTGTATTCTTTCTCATGCTATTCCCTCCAGGTAGAATGCTACCTTTTCTTTTCTCCCTTTGTTGAAATTCTGTTGATTCTTACAAGTCCTCTTTAAGAAGCTGAATAGTATAGTGGGTAGAAGATTGACCTTTAATCCAGAAAGACCTGAGTTCAAATCCCACCTCTTACACATCTTGGCTATGTGATCCCAGGCAAGTCACTTAACCTCTTAATGATCTAAGAAGCCCTTTAAGACCCCAAAGTTGTTGATAAGATGCCACCGTGAAATTCAGAGTTCCCTATACTAATGAAATCACATTCTATCTTATCCTTTAAGGTCCATCTCATTCATTAAGTCTTAAGCTCTCATCACTGGATATGATCTCTCTCCTCTCCTTTGAACCTCCAGAATACTGTGGTTTTATCTCTTTTTTAGCACTTACAATTATCTCATCTTATATAGTTATTTCTGTACTTCTCTTACCTCTCCCTCCTACAGGGAGGAAGTACCTTCAGAGCACAGATTCTATCTTATTCATCTTTGTAATTTCTAACAGTATACCACAGTATATTTTGTAAGAGTGCAATGAATATGAGTTGAACTCAAAACATACATTCATTAAAATTAATGCTCTATGACATTATTGCGACAAGTTAGTGAATCCATTTGTCTTTCACATCCTTCAAGCAGGCAAAATATTTCTGTTTCCCTTCTACACAAATAGTGGGTTGGGAGTGGAAGGAGAATGATACCACTAAGATGGTACTGTATAGAACTGAGGAAACAAGAGAACCAGGGTGAAGTGCTGGCCCCAGAATTAGGAAGAAATATCTGTGGGTTCCATCTATTAATTGAAAATTCTGCCTTCTCTGCATTAGTGCAGCACACGAAAAAAAATCCCAGAAATAAACGATCAGCAAAGCAGGTGGGCTGGCCATGTAATGAGTGCAAGAGAAAGAGACGAATAGACAACGTGTTGTACTGGTACTTGCATAATATTAAAAGGCCTAGAGAAAGGCTGTTAATTTGTTGGCTAGACTCTAAGAGGATGTAGGAGAGGACATGAACAAGATTCATACAGGCTAAATGGTATAGATGGGCTGTGATCTGCACCACAGGAAAGGGTACCCACATCGGTGAGATAACAAATCCACTCACATGTGTTAATTATTTATTAGGTGCTTTGAGCCTTTACTGTGATATGTCACTTGACTTTTCAAGTGCTCCCTTGAGCATCAAAACAAGTACTCATGTGCCTTGGGGATTGGAATTTTCTGGCATTAAACTGCGCATTTACAAAAATGAGAATTTAAAAATATTCCTCATTGTGTCCCACCCACACCCACCACTAACTCTTGCCAACCTAAGCAGCAGCTAACTACCTCCCTAAGTTCAAGTTCTGGCTGACTCTGCTAGCCAATTAATAAGCAAACATGTATGGAGAGTCTACCATGTGCAAAGCACTTCATGCTGATGAAAAAGAAAAATATGATCTGATCCCTGGTCTCTAAGAGCTTATAGTATCATCTGTAATACTTTCAAGACAAGAGCAGAAACATGAGATAATAAAGAGAAGCAATACTCACAGTTCGTCCAAACAGTCATCAGGCTGCTTCAGTCGGTGGCCGTGAATAAGATAGTCATAGATTTCATGGTTCTGCACCCCAGGATATGGAGTCATCCCTCGCGTGGCTATCTCCCACATAGTCACTCCAAAAGCCCACTACGACAAAGCAATAGCAAATTAGAATGCCATTTCAAGAAAGACTGAATGACTCTTTTCATCAGAAAAGGTCATTTTCCTGTAGTACATAAGGTTCATGCACAATGTTGATAATTATTATCTAGGATGTTATGTTCCCACAACATGGAAATAACATGGTGCTACTTTCACTGCTCACTAATTTTAACAAAGCCATTCCAGGAAACCTCGCAAGGAAAGATTCAGAAGCAGTTCACCCAGAAATGTTTTGTTCACTGCCCTCTTTCACTGTGACTGTCAACTCTCGTCTTGTGATTTGCCCAGAAAACTTAGTCACATGGAAATGAAGTTGGAATAGTACTCACTAGGTGGACATAGGCATCTTTCTTCGGAAGACTCTAAATAATTTTACTTAGATTAACTCACTCCTTTGTGTAATATTTCCGAGATGGATTATCAGCCTTCAATATCATTAGCTTTTTATTTTAAGTGACATATCTAAGTTCATAAAGAGTCAGTGATTGGAGTAAAGTTTGGGTCTCATGCATGCCAGATTATAATACAGGAGGGAGGTAATAAATATCAAGAGTCTGCTATTTTGCATAATTATTTCCTTTGATCATCCCAATGACCTTGAGAATTACACAAATTATTCCCATTTTGCATCTGAGGAAATGGAGGCAGACAGAGGTTATGTGACTTGCCCAGGTTCACACAGCTAGTAAGTATCTAAAGTTGAATTTGAACTCAGGCCTTCCTGACCCCAGGCCCAGCAGTCTATCCACTGTGCCATTTATATAACACTTTTATTGACAATTTATATAACTCTTTAAAGTCTGCCAGCTGTTTTCCTTCTGTAATCTCATTTGATCCTCAAAACAGCCCTGAGTCTCAGAGAAGTCAAGTGACTTGCCCAAGGTCAAACAGCTAGTACGTTTCAGAGACAGGATCTGAACCCAAGTCTTTCTGACTCCAAGTCTTTCACTTTATGCCATGTTGCCTTCTTTTCCTACGAACTAAAATATCTAATGGTATCATAAAGGAAAGATCAAAGCTCATTCTCAAGTCTTTAATTACTTGAAATAGTAAAAAGAGTCTGCTGGACATTTCTTTTTTATATACTTATTATTTTCATCATTTTGGCTGTTCTTTTAGCATTTCATACATACCACATCACTTTTGCTTGTGTACACACGGTCTGCAAGGCTCTCTATGGCAATCCACTTCACAGGCATCTTGGCTATACGACCTTGACGGTAATAATCACCACTGTAAATTTTCTTAGAGAGACCAAAGTCAGCTACACACACAGTCATGTCATCCCGCAACCTAGGGGCAAAAAGTTTAAGTTCAGTACCAACAGACTCAAAATACTAACTCATTTGTGCAACTTAAAAAAAAATCTTGATGATAAATCATGAAGAGAGGGGTATGAAGGACCTAGTTCTAGGACCATTTCACAAATACTGTTTAGGGATAGGTTGGGCTGATCCCTGCAGTCCTTTCTAACTCTTGGATGCTGCAAATCTGTAAAAGGTAGCTCTTAGACAAAACCTGTTCTGTTTACTCTCTGAAACACAAACATCTACCTTCCCCTGAGGATGATATTTTCCCCTTCCAACAACTTTTAAAGTGGAGTGAATCATCATTTCCTCTCCTGTTGTGACAGAGGGATCATAAAGAAGTACGACAAATGTACAAGATGAAGATGACAGTAGAATTCTTACATGCAATTTCGGGCAGCTAGATCTCGATGAAGAAAATTCCTGTTGCTCAGATACTCCATTCCCAATGCAATATCTACCATGAATTTCAGTAGGGTCTGCAGGGGTATATGCTGGGGAAACAAGAAATAAAGAACTTCTAAAAAATATCCTAGCTTTTTTTGTCATTAAGAAACAAGCAAAAGCTGCCCCCACCCCCGAGAACTTTCATAGTTCTGCTTAAATAAAAGTTAGCATGTGTATCTGTTTCTTAAATGAGTACAATAACTAAAAAGAGAGGCTTTTAATTTCCATACTACTGGTATCATAAATAAGACTTCTAAAGAAAAACACAACAAAACAAGCTGTCTTTGTTTAAAAAAAAGTTTTCATGTCATCATTAAGACATAGTAAATATCCACCTGGTTTTCTCTTCATAAATTAGGAAGGCAAAATAGCATTGTCACTGTGTAACCAAATAGCCAGTAGAAAGAGAATACTGGTAGAATGCACAATGGAATTCATTATTTGTCCAGCTTGAAATTGCTTGGCTTCCTAGGAGTCCTATCTGATGTTCACTAGTCAGGGAGCCTTGTCCACGTCTCTGTTTCCAATTAACTATATGTGTCTGGAAACCACATGGTTTTATTTTACTTTTGCTTTATAAAGTGTTGGAAAATAGTCTCTCTCTTACCAGAGAGAAAATGCTAACATGTTGCTACCAGAAACTAGCGTTAGGAATCCAAGTGGGAAAAAAAGAAGTTAAAATACCTAGTATATCCTAATTTTTTAAAAATAGATTCATTTCTGTACTGTATCAGACACTCTGAAAACATCCAGAAATTCATTTTTAGTCAGGTGACTGCCAGTTGAATAAAAATACCATCTGTAGGTTCTGTGGGTCAAACAAATGAACTCTTTGGTATTTTTATATTAAGATATGCTGCTATATTAATCACTTATAAATATATTTATAATATATGATTATATATTATGACATGTGATTATACATTTATAACATTTTATATAGTATATATTTGTAATATATTACATACCTATGTATTCTATATTTGTGTGTGTGTATGCGTGTGTGTGTGTGTGTGTGTGTGTGTAAAATGTTGAGAAAAGTCCTATTCTGATGTCTCTTTGTAGCCTGGAGGTGATCCTGGCTACTGTCTCAAAGACTAGGCCAGCAGAACACAAACTCTGGCAAGTTTTTTTGCCACTGTGGAAAGACTTCTGAGTACAGTGCCAGGGACAGACTAGGTCTGCTTTCCAAGGACCAGCCTAACTAAGTACAGAGAAGTTGATTACTAACAGGCTGGCTAGCCATTGGATGATGGTAAACCATCAGACAAATATTCTACAACATCAAGTAATTTCCCCAGACATAGCTTCCCACATATGAATGCTTACTTTCATGCACATACATAAAATGGCTGTTTTTCTTTCAATCTCCCTCCCCCTAGGATCCTAATGCTATGTTTTGAAATTCAGTATTTTAGCTGTGCTATAGAAATCTCATTAATCAGGGGCTTGGCACACATGGAAATCTAAGGTCTCTTCCAGCTCTAAAATGCTATGATTATCTGTTTCCCTAGAGATAACTGGAACTGTGATGAATCCATCATGATGTCTTTGTAAGACATGCATAAGATTTGTGTGATATGGTTCTTCAGATGCTGATTTAAATAAAAACCTTCTACTTAGAAATAGAGGATTTAGTTGATTGCTGAAGGCATAACTTGAAGCCAAAATGAAATGAATCTCTATTCAAAAGCATCCAGCCATCCAAGGGTTAATAATGTGTGACCCACACACATTCCCTGGGGAGCTTAACTTTCCATGACTTTCCTTTCCATGGAACATAAGTTTGCCAGTACTTTCCCCACAAAGCCAGACTCGAGCTGAACAATTTTACCTACCAGCCACATATTGTATCTATTACAAATTGCTTTCAACTCTAATCTATTCATGTGCAAAAAGGTTGCTAGGAAACTTCAAACTAATTGGAAATAAATGTCTTTTTCATTTATAGTGGGTACTTTTGGGATTTGATTTCCTACAGGGTAACTTTGAGGATTGGATGTAAACAGTTAGAAAATTCACAAAAATGTACTAGGTACGTGGTTTCTCTTCACTGGCTATTAACTATCTTACTCTTACTTATTACCTTACTCTTCACGCATTTAATATTTTTTCAAAGTAATCAAAAAGATAGTCTTAAATAATAATAATACTTGAGAAACTATAAAACAACTGTGTTATGCTAAAATGTCTATCCTCTAGTAAGAACAAGAGATAACAGAAAGAGAGACTGTGTGTAACAATACTCCACTGTAGTACTCATAGACTGCTAAAAGACCTAAAGGAATGTTTCTAGCAAGATCGGGGGAGGGGGCAGAGGAACAGGGATATTTTACTGTTGGAGGTAACAGAGTATGCTTGTAAACTGCAGATCAGTGTCTTATGATATATTTAAAACTTCAAAATCCAATGTGGTAAATACCAGGGGTTCAAGCAGCAGCAAACCTAGTACAAACGCTAGCTGCAAGGCCTTTTTCAGTTGTTTTTCAGTTATATTTGACTCTTCATAACACCATTCTGGTTGTGCATTTGTTTTGTTTTGTTTTTTGGCAGTGGTTATATATAGATACTGGAGCGGTTTTGCCAGTTCCTCCTCCAGCTCATTTTACAGATGAGGAACTGAGGCAAACAGGATTAGGGGTGATTTGCCCAGTGTCACACAGCTAGTAAGTGTCTGAGATCACATTTGAACTCAGGGAGTTGAGTCTTCCTGACTCCAAGCTTAGCACTCTATCCGCTGCACCACCTAGATGTCCTAGCAGAGACTTAGGGAGGATATTGAAAGAGTCTTGGGGAATGACTTCGAAGGCATGCCTGGGTTACAAACTGTACTGTCAGAGGGATCATCACATAGATGAGGTTATGAGTTCAGTGCAGTTTTTTGGGTTTGTCGTATTTGATGCTTGATTCTCTCCACAACCTACATATCCTGTATTACCTCAGGAATTTCTTGGATTTCACTCAACTTTGTCTCTTTGTGTCAAAGGAGAGAAATGAATCTGATCCTGTTGACTTTGTTCCTATAATTTAAAAGCAAAATGAAGCTTAAAAAATGTTGTCACATGACTTTTCCAAACTGGTCTTTCTATCCTGTGTCAATGAGGTCATTGGTTTGAATTACAGAATGGGGTAGGGGAAAAGGACTGATGGTGACACAAGCTGTCCTTGTTTATCAACAATGATGTGCTAGCTTGAGTCTGCCAGATAGTCAGCAGGCTTCAGAAGTCCCTTCCAAACTTGCTGGACTTCTTGCTTTCAGTTACATGTATGGAACAGAGAAGGCAGCAATTTAATCATAAGTAAAGGTAACTTTTCTCATAACTTCCTAAGCTAGTCCTATTTTCTGAATCACAAATGTGGAGAGTACCTAAAACAATGTTGGAAATTTTCCACATACATCCTTACAGAATTTATTGTGTCTAGCACATAGTAGGTGTTTAATAAATATTTGTTGCTTGATTGATTAGAACGAAGGCTACAAGGTTTACTGATTACCAGAGAATTCTATCGTAATAGGATAAAACCAGCATCTTTTCTACCTTCTCATATTTTAGGACTATCCAATTCAAATCAGCTCTATCCTATTCAATAATCATTTCCTAAGTGCCTATTGTGGTTAAGGCCCTGTCCTAGAACCTGGAAATATAAAAGACAGAAAAGAGAAAGTCCTTGCTCTAATGGGTCTCACATTATCCCATTTATCCCAGGCAATTGGAAAGCACAGTTTTCAGATGAGGGGAGTGACATAAGATCATGAAGCTGGATGGGACTTCAGAATTCATTTTACTGAGATTAAAACTGAAGCCCAGAAAGCTTATGACTTAACCAGTCACACAAGAAATAACTCACATTTACTTAATAATTTAGAGTTTACAGAGATCTTTCCTCATAAAAACCCAGTGGGTTAGGTTTTATAAGTATTATTATTTCTATTTTACAGCAAAATTAAATGCCTTGCATAAGGTCACAGAGCTAGTAACTTTCAGAGCCAAGATTTGAACTCTATCAAGCAATCAAACAATTATTAAGCACCTAACGTGTGCCAGTACAATGTTAGGGGATAGAGATACAAATACAAAAAAATGAAACAATACCTACTCTCAACTACCTGACTTCCAAGCCCAACACTCTTTAACATCATTCTTTCTTCCTTAGATGTACATTTTTTTAAAAACTAATTTAATCGGTATAGGGAATACCCAGTTATGAACCTCTTTCAACCAACACCAATCAGCACCTTCTCTGGAATTTACAATCCTAGAAAACTGTCTGAGAATTTAAGGGACTCCTGAAGGGTCACACAACCAGTATATGTCAGAGGCAGGACCTGAACCCAGGTCATCCTAATTCTGAGGCTATTTCTCAGCTGACTGTGCCATGATGCCTCTCTAGATCTGTACAGTGAAAAGAGTGTTTTAGCTATGTGAAGGACAGATTAAAGGTGGGGAAAATGGAAGCAGGAAGCCGCTTAGAAGGCTCTTATGGTAATAAAGCTAAGTGACCAGGAAGGCCTAATCTACAGTGGTAGTCACGTGAGTGAAGAAGATAGGAAAGAGCTTCTTAATGCTGGTAAGATAGAACCAACAGGGCTTGAAACTGACTAGACAAATGAGTAAGAGAGAAGGAAGAAGAGTCAAAAAACAACCCTGGGGTTTCAAGCGTGAGGAAGTGGGATACTGATGAACCCATCATTATAATAGAAATGGGGAAGAGTGGCTTGGGAGGGGGATAAGATGATTGGCTCACTTTGAGACACTTTGAGGTACCAGCAAGACACTCAGATGGAGATATCTAGTAGAACAATGGAAATGTCAGATTTGAGTTCAGGGAGGAATTGGTGCTGGATATATTATTTTATTTACTTTCCACTTCCTGGAAGGTAGCGCTATCCTCACAATATCCGGAAATCTAGATGGGCCAGAGAACCACAGCCGTTAACAAGACAACATCACTTAACTTAGGACTTTTCACTTGGTTCCACGATGCACTACTTCATGGAAGACACTTGTAATAATATGCATTCATAGGCTCTGGGATCTAGTACTATTTCCTATATTTATCTAAGGTCTTGAGGACATAAAATAATTTTTTTGAGGAAATAAAAGAATCATCCCATTAGTCCTGAAAAGAAGAGCCAAGAGAAAGAGAGAGAAATGCAACTTTCCTTGGGAAGATAAAAGATAGGCAAGATCTGACAGTATTAAGGTTACTGTCACTTGCCACTTTGCTTGGAGGTTGCAAGGCGGCACAATGGCTAGAGCTCTGAATACAGAATTAGGAAATCCTAAGTTCAAATCCTGACTCACATACTTACTAGGTGTGTGACCCTCAGCAAGTCACTGAGCCTCTATTTACCTCAATTTCTTCATCTTTAAAATGGAATAAAAATAGCACCTACTTTGCTGTGAGGATAAAATGTGATAATATTTGTAAAGTGTTTTGCAAATCTTAGAGCCCTATATAGACCCAGTTATCATAATTATTATAATTATTATTGCTACCCTGATATTTTCTACAGTGGCTTAACTGAAGTTTTGAACATATAAGACACTGATCTCAGGCTCTGCAGAATATTCTCTTAACCTCAACAGTTAGAAGCAGAGGATAATAATCTTTTATTACTACCCATTGGAACCTTCATTAAGTAAAGAAGATGATGTCTAAGAATGATATCTGGATTTCTGGACAACAGCCTAAAATATAGAAATCAGAGACTCCGGGCCAGGAATAAAGAAAGCTTATTTAAGACCCCTGTGGCGGTTAAATGACAATAGATGTGATAATTACCTTTGGACCTGTTTCTAATCGTGAGTAAAGCAGATAGGTATGCAGATCACCATATTTCATGAAGGGTAGAATAACCATTGGCTTTGGAATGCGCCGAGAGCTCATTTCTAAACACACACCTATAAATTTTAAAAAAGATGAATTAGTATGATAAAACCCATCTTTGTTATATAGCCTCAGGAAAAAAAAATACTAGAAGAATAACTGCCTGAGTAAAACCATGCTTCCCTCCTAACAATCCCACAAAAGGGTTCAGAGGATATAAATTCCATTAGCAGAACAGAAAAGAACACCACATCTTCTGTAACATCTTCTGTTATAGTTCTGTAAAATTTCTAGATTGCTGCCATCTACCTATCTGTCTGTCTGTCTATCTATCTGACTTAATAAATTAAATTGATATACAATATTGCTATGTGCAGCCCCTGGGTGTCTTATAGAAAGGTACTATTATAATATAATGATGAATGCCATCTATATAGTGTTATAAAGTGTGCAAAGCAGTTTATACGCATCATCTCATCTTTGTATTCTCAGCCTTTAGCATTTTGCTTGGCACATAGTAAATGCTTGAAAAATGTTTGTTGATTAACACTCAGATTAATCCGGGAAGGTATTATTTATGCCCATCTTACAGATGAAGGAATTGAGGCTCAGAAAGGTAACTTGTTCATGGTCACATAACTAGTAAGTAACCATTGGAAGGATTTGAAATGAGGTCTTCCTGATTCCAAGTCAGTATTTTATCGACTATGTTACACTTCTCAACATAAATTAGTATGATGGTTATGTTGCATACCGACATGCAGTTTTCACTGATGTCTTGGTTTCATGTAAATAAAAATTAATGACTGAATGAAAAGCACACCACAAAGACATGGCTTGAGAATAAAAGAACATTGACAGATTGTGCATTATATTGTACCCCCAAAATTGAAATATTACATAAAGGAAAGCCATTGTAAAAATAGTTATCCTATGCCATGATCTCTTAATAACAGATGTTACTAAAGCTCTCTTATAAACACTTGGAAATTGCTAAGTATATGGTAATTAGGTTCAGACAAATCATCAATAACTTACTGTTTCTATAGCAGTTTATAGTTTACAAGTAGCTTTATATGCATTATTTCAATTTATCCTCCCAACTACCCAATGAGTTAAGCATTACTCTATTTTACAGAGAAGGAAACTGGGGAATGGAGTGGTTAAGTGACCTACCTGCCCAAGACCACACAGGAAAGAAATGGTAGGACCAAAATTCAAACTGTGACCTCCAGAATCTGAATTTGGTGCCCTTTCAATTACACCAACTGTTTTCTATAGTGGGTAACTATTTATAAATAGCAGTTGTTAAAGCATGAGACATTATTTGAACACATTTTCAAATGTCCAAATGGAACTGCATATTGTTTCAATAGGTGGAACTGGTATTCCCATTCATAGAAAACACTTTTCTCCATTACTTCTCTGAGCAGACTAAAGAAGGAAATCAACAACACAGAAAAGGGCCCATGGGGAAGCTCACTGTCAGTTCCCAGTTGTTACCACAGAATCATTTCCTCTTGGAGTAGACATTCTTATACTTTCCCACCCAAATTTGATCTTTTTTTTCTCATAAAAAAAACCCACACAAGACAAATTCATTATGTTTTAGTAAAAGGCCAAATTGGATGTTTTGCCTCTTGTGAAGCCAAAGTCCATAGAACAAAGATACAACTAAAATGTTTTCTATATGTCTTTGTTTTTAAGGGGATGTCTGCGGAAATTTCCTACTTATATGGCTTCAATGGTCATTTATTTACAGTCTGGATAATTACAAGTTCATAAAAGTAGAAACTTTGTGGATAAATTTTAATAGTAGGTCAGCTTCATCCAGCCACCTAGCACAGATTACCTCTAGTGGTTTCTCAGGTTGTGAATACTTAAGATATGAAAATTAGTTTTAATACTCATTGAAGAAAAATGTAATTAGGAAGGTAAATCTTATAAGAGGAAGAGACTCCTAAAGATTAATGGTATGTGTTACTTTAGTTGGAAACAATCTGAACCTCTATCCCTTTCTCTCAGCAGGTATAACTTAGATTTGACTGTGTTTGGATTAAGTGGGAGAAACAGCCAAGTGTGAAGAACCCAGATTTAAACTCAAAAGACCTGGGTTTGAACCCCAGTTCTGACAAACAGTAGCCCTAGAAGTGTCAGCAAATTACTTAGCTTTCTTAAGCCTCAGCTATGCATCTATAACATGGAGATAATAACATTCCCTCTGCTCACCTCACAGAGTTGTGAGAAGAGTGCTTTGTAACCCACAAAACAATACAGAAATATGAACTGTTATAACTCTTTCCGTCTATTTACTATTTTGGCCCCAAATGCTCTGTTGACAGTATCTAATGTTCCCTCACACCTTTTCTATGGTACATAGGGTATGTGATACTTTAGGGGGAGGAAAAAACCCTTAACATGGAGAAACCATACCAAAGCTGATGGTGCAGAACATCAGTGGCAAAATTAGGCCTAGAAATGAAATCCCCAACCCAGAATACCCATTTTGGTGCCCAACTGTGCCAATGCTATGGAGGATGTTGACCTGAATGTCCAAATTCCATCACCAGCAAAATATGATGAAAGTCTCCAGTAGTGCAAAACTAACCTCCAGCAGTATTAGATTAGTCTATTTTCAGTAGGTGATGCCTCCTCAATGTTTCACATAAGAAAACAAACCCTCCAAGGAGGTGGAGTTCAAGACCATTATTACTGTCAGAGTAAGATGCAGCAGGAGGGTAAGTGTCCCATAAGGAGACCTGGGAGATCTGAGATAAGCAAAAGATCAGAGTAAAACACAGAAATACAAGAGTGATCAAAAGTAAGTAGAGAAAGAGAACTAGCATAGACCAAAGATACAAATTAATGGGAAGATAAAGGTAGTCAGGAAGCCCAAAGCAAGAAAAATAAAGTCTGAGGACTCAGAGAGTGAGGAAGTTACTTAAAACTATTGTGTCCAATGCTCCACATAATACTAATCAATCAATAAACAATTACTTAGCGCTTTCTATGTGTCAGGCACTGTGCTAAGCACGAGGGGTGCAAAAAGAGGCAAAAGATAGCCCCTGCCCCCAAGGAGCTCACAATCTAATGGAGGAACACACAAATGATCTGGTCCCTGCCTTCAAATATCCACAAAGTTAAGCTCAAGAGAAAGTGAAATGGGACAAAACTGTGAGGCTTTGTGAAAATGAAATCCTTCATCTGAGTTTACTTTCGGTGATTCTATTTTGGTAGAACTGTCTCTTTTCAGGCCTCATTTCTAACATGTGGTCTGCATACCTAGGAGTCCGATAACATTGGGGTGGTCAAAATCTTTCATGCATGCTGCTTCAGTGAGAAATTCTTCTATCTCACTCTGGGAAAAGTTGTCCACTGAAAAAGAGTTGAAAAAAAAATCAGAGATTGAAATTATTTTACCTAGTTACAGGGTAGGGGGCAAGAAGGAAATTTTTTACCCTGCAAAAATCCACTTTGATTTGTTCCCTATTAATATGTTTTTGTCTATGATAAAGATATAATTCAATAGATTCAACCAACATTTATTGAATGTCTGCTAGATATAGATATAATAGTAGGTAATGAGGGAGCTGTAAAGACAATAATACTCTACCTGCAGGAGCTTGCCATTTATTTGGGCAGATGAGAAATATGTTAAAGTACAAAATTATTGTTTATTTTACAGACTTTTTTCAGGGTTGGAAGGGACCTCAGTGGCCATCTGTTCTAACCTGAAAAAGAACTCCCTTTATAACATATCCCATCTCTGCTTGATAAATAAACCCGGAATAAAAGATGCCATATATATAAATGTAAAATGTTCTCGGAAGCGTCAAGAGGGGAAAGGTCACATCCTTCTGTCTTGAGGAAGGAGAAGAAGGAAATCATAGAAAATATCATGGAACAGTTACAATTTGAGCAATGACTTAGAGGAAGCAGAAGATTCCAAAAATGTGTTAAACAAGGGAGTATTTCCCCATTCAGAGGGTCAGGGGCCCAATTCTTTAAAGTTATTAGTCTTTTTCTTTCCATTTTCAGGAATTAAATCAATTTGGCAGTGGTAGCTATGATGACCAACAAATTTTTCAGCAGCTTTGTCCATAATGTATTACTTTCTTCTGATAACCTCAGCCATGCCAAAAGAATACACTGCCTTCCTACAGGTAAACATACGGAGAAGTATACTCGCAAATCTAAACTAAAAATCATAATAAGGAAAGGAGAGATTACTATATGCTTCAGGCCCAGTTCATGTTTATTTGGCCATAATTAGAAACAAATTTTGCTACTAGTTAATAAAACAGATCACTCCTTTTTTATTGCAATAAATTGCCAGACAATATATGTATAAAAAGGCTACTCTTGTATTTTGGTTTGTCTTCTCATGCCCAATTAATCCTGGTGTCCTATTTTGAAGGAATCTAATTTACCTTTCGACTTTGATTAAAGATACAACGGAACATTTTGCTGTGAGTTAATAAAGAGACAAGAGTGAAGGTATTAATAGTGGGCCCATTAAAAGTACTACAATAGTAGGCTTAACAGTTTTCTTTATGAGCCTTGATGAAATTTTTAAAAAATAAAATATATCATCTTATTATATATTATGAACTATATATTAATTATCATATATTACTAACTATATATTAATTTGAAATACCATAACATAATCATAGCATGTGCAAAATATTGAAAGACCCAGAAGAAGGCCTTTACTGTGTTGGGTAGATCAAAATGGAGGAGTTATGGAATGATATGGGCAAGAATCACACAGGATAAGAAGGCATGGATTGGTTTTAATGAGTAGAGGGAAGCTCATACAAATGTGATCATGGATCCACTGAAGCACTGGCGTATTGATCCCAGGATGCTGAAGCCATTGATTTATTGGTCAATCTTGTGGCTGAGCACCCAAACACTTCTGGCAGGGAGAGGGCCACACCTAGAATCCTTTCCATTAGAAATGTCAGGACTACCTGAAAATTTCTTCCCTCACCTCTCAATCTCTCCCCCAACAGCAGAACGTCTCCCAGCCCTGCTTCCCTCTTCCAAGCAGACTCTTTACTTCTGTGATCAAACTAGAAATACCTCACCTAAAGTGGGAATCCCCATCACATGTCCTCACACAATACATGAGACAAAAAATATCCCCTGCCCACAGTATTTATGTTTATCTAATAGAAACTTACACTTCATGGTTTTTACTGCTACTTTCTGAGATGTTCCATCTTGTTTATTAAGATTTCCTTCCACTACAGACCCGAACTCTCCTAGAAAGTAGAACAACAGTTTATATTAACCCTGTGCAATATTACTGCACAAATAGAAGAGATCTAAAAGCATCAAGGTAATTTTTGCCAATTTGGTTAAAAGCATTAACACGTTCAAAGCAGGCAGAGGTTAACACATTACCCCCATACATGGTATGTTTCATAGGACCATAGGATTAAGAGCTGGAAAGGACCTTAGAGATCAGTCAGTCAGTCAGTAAACATTTATTAAGTGCCTACTATTTATTAAGTGCCTACCAGGAACTGTACTAAGCACTGGGGATGAAAAAAGAGGCAGAAGATAGTCCCCACCCTCATAGAACTCACAATCTAATGATGAATTAATTTAGTTTCCTCATTTTACAGATAATGATTCTGAAGTTCAGAGATGTAAAGTGATTTGCCTTAGTTCATATAGTCAACAAGTGCAAGATTGGGACTTGATCTGTTCTAGATCACCAATTCTCAAAGTGGGATCTAGGAAACCTGAGGTACAGGGGGAGGGGTCTGTGAGGTTATAAAATTTTTCATAATAATACTAAGACGTTATTTGCCTATTAAAATAGTCTTCCCTTTTCCAATTATATATCTGTGTGAGGACAAATTTTCTTCATATACTTGATTCAAAACAATATATTGAATATAGAAGCAGACAGGAGAATCTAGCTGTCTTCTAATAAGCCAGACATAAAGGGATTTGCAGAAAGATGTATAAAAATGCCACACTCTTCACTAATTTTTTTTTGTTTTAGAAAAGATATTTTCATTAAAATATATTGGGTTTATAATAGGTTTACTCTCAAAAATAATTTTAAAAACATATTGGTTTTAATTTTTAATATGATAAATATTTGGTAGCTATAACCCACATCGACAAAAGCTCTTTGGGGTCCTCAATAATTTTTGAGTGTAAAGGGATCACGAGACCAAAAAGTTTGAGAACCATTGACTAAGACCACTGAAATTCAGGTTTGGTGTATATGCTACTTCTAGCCCCCCACAATTAAAAGCTATGATTTGCTAGATAAGAAGGAATACACTTTTCATAAAAGAATATAGCTGTAATTAATGTAATTAGATCAAATTCAGTAATATTTTCCCCAGCCCTTTTATTAAATACCTACTGAGTGCAAGGCACAGTGAAAAAGGAAATGAAAAAGAACAATCTCTGCCTTCCAGGAACCTATAATTTAATACCATTATTTCAGTAAAGGAAAATGATCATCTGATGAATCATCAAATAAGGCAATAGCAAGTCCTTTAATCCAATCTAATTTGGACTCTCAGTTTATTAAATATGATAACTAGTCTAAGAAATTAAAAGAGTATTACAGATGAACACCATCAAATTAATGATACCTAAGATCTAGAGTGAACAAGGATATACCAAATATTTCCATATAATTTAAGATAAATTATTATCACATAGAATCCCAGAGCTGAAGGGGATTTTTGAGGCCATCTAGTCTAGCTCATTGTCTCAATGGAGGAATCTCTTCTACTGCTTTAATATTTCAACACAACATCCCTGACAAATGGCCTCCTCACTTGAACACATTCCTGAAGCATTCCATTCCATTTCCCAACATTTCTTAATTGTTAGGACATTCTTTCTTTGAGCCAAAATTGGTCTCTCTATAATTTACACTCATTCATTCTAGTTTTCTTCTTCAATGAAGGATAACATTTCTAATCCTTCCTTCTTATTGGAAAATCTCTCCTTTCAGTATCTAAAGACGACTGCCATGTTCTCAACCTGTCCAAGTCTGCCCAAGTCTTCTTCCAACTGAAAATACCTAGTTCCTGAAACAGACCCTTTAAAACCTAGCTTTGAGTTCTGTTATGATGATAGTCACCTCCTTTGAATAGGGTTCAGCATGTCCATATCCTTTCTAATACATGCCAAGTTAGTTCTTATGAGAGTGATTAGAAAGGCCCCAGGAATAACAACGATGCACATTTCTATGATACATTCGGGTCTAAAAAAATTTTGGCATTTTTATCAATGAGGAAACTGAGGGTCTGGGAAGTGACTTGCCCAGGGTCATACATCTAATAAGTGTCCTAAGGCAAACTTCGAACCCAGGTTTCTTAATGAAATAATATGTTAAAGACCGGAAAAATCAATCTAAAGCACATGAGCATCTGATTGATGAGTTCTTGGATATTCATTCTCACAAGAGTAGTCCTCCCTACTGGGGACCAAAACATATTGTTTTATGAACTACCTCCAGAGAGCAAATCTTTATGACAAGCGTCTTCATTAATCTTATTATTTCAAGTAAAAAATGAGCTAGGAAATACCCTCAGAGCCATTTCACATTATTCAAATTCACCAAAATGGTGAATAGTTTTGGCAGGTTTTTTTTGCTTTTTAATAATGCCTCCAAATTGGTTACCTTCTCCCAGAATTTTTCCAAGAGTGAGGAGGTTCCGGTCAATCACAACATCTTCCAGTTTATCCTGTAATTCCTCACTGACCCCCAAACTTCCCACTGAAAGAGAAGCACACAGGGTAGTTGTCAACATCATGAGGGTCTTTTTCAATCAGTTAGTTCATTTAACAAGCATTTATTAAGTGCCTACTATGTGTCAAACAGCCTGCCAAGGATGAAAAGTACACATTCTTAAGGAATTGGCAATCTAATGGGGGAGACAACATGAGAAAATACCTATGTGTAAAAGAGATACATACAGAGTAAACTGGAGATAATTAAGAAAGGAAAAGCCCTACATTAAAGAGGACTCAGAAAGACTGATAAGAGCTAACAGTTTCCATGACACAGACATTGTTACCCAGAAATAATGCCACTGGTAATTACCACAGTGGATTCTGTTACAACTCAGATTATTGGAATGAACGCCTTCAGGGCCCAGTTGATCACTGGGAAAGGTTAGCTTCTCAACATTAGCAGCCTAATTGGCTACATGTTGGGCTATAACAATGTAGCAGTGAGTAAGCTGGGATAAAGAGGAAGCTTTATTCTTGGCTTACTTGATTGTATTATGATCAGCCAATGTATTTGTTAAGCACTTAGTATGAAATGGAACGGAATCAAGTGTTTACTGTGTGCCAGCACCGTGATAAGCCCTAGGAATGCAAACTGAAAGACACAGTACTCCTTGTGTTCAAAGAGCTCAAACTCCAAATGGGCAAGACAACACAGCTACGAGGTGAGGGGAAGGGCTCGGTGTCTAGTATGATACTAGGGGTATCAAACGAAGCATAAGTCACGGTCCCTGACTATGAAGAGCTTACTTCTGGTGACATAAAAAAAGACACATAAAAATGGTCAGTATGTGCTTTTACTTCTTATATGACTTTGCACAAGTAACCTCTTTAAGCCTTAGTTTCCTCATCAGTGAAATAAAGTTGATGGAGCAGATAACTTTTTGGGTCCCTTCTAAAAGTTAAGAAGCAGCTAAATGATGCCGTGGATAGAACACAGGGCCCAGAATCAGGAAGACAAGTTCAATTCTGGCCTCAGCCACTTTCTAGCCGTGTGACCCTGGGCAAGTTACTTAATATCCGCAGGCCTCAGTTTCTTCAATTATAAGGATAATCATAATGATGGAATTCTAATAAAGCGGCCCCCAGCCCCAATATTCTAACTTCTTTATGGGTTTCACTGAACAGCAGGCATGTCCTTGTTTAACCACACCACAGGCCCCCAGACTCATTCACAGATCTCACTGAACAGTAGGTCCACCGCACCTAGCTAGCCACTGCCCCCAGACTCAATATAGCCATTGCCCCTACCTAGCCACTGCCCCGCCCCCGACTCAATATCCTAACTTCCTCATACATGCTTCACTGCCCCACTAGAACATCAGGCATATTCATGAACTCATGCCCCATTAGAAGAAGTGTGTCCATGTGATGGAATGCCCCCAGACCCATTCCTCATGTTTCCCACAGACACATCAGGTGTGTCCGTGCACTCAACCATGAAAAGCCATCCCCCTCTCCCCCCCCAGCCCTCTGGTTTGGGCCCTTTCTCTATGAATTGTGGGTAATAGCACCTGCAGTTACACTGAGGCTCGACCCCTCCCCTGCTACCTAATCCCTTAACAAACTCCTCCCGCCTTTTTAATATTCATACTTTCTGCTGTATAATCAGCATCATTATACTGTAAAATTGCCTGTCTTATCTAGCCGAAGTTGCTGATTCCTCCAAGGAGCCCAGCCCTCCAGAGGGCATAACCCTTAATAAATGCCTGTACTTGGATAGGAGATGGTCTGAGTCTGAATTCTGAGATGACACCCCCCCACCAAGACAATATGAAACCACAGCAATAACAGCTACCACCTAAGGATGTTGTGAAGAACAAATGAGATATTTGTAAAGTGCTTAGCACAGTGCTTGGCACATAGTACACAATTAATAAATGCTTGTTCCCTTCCTTCTAGCTAGAAAGCTATGATTCGATCACTCCTCCACTCTATCTCCACTATACACTGCAATCTTGTCATCACCCTTACCCAAAAGTAACCCACTTCCATATCCTTTATCTGCTCACAATCTTTTATCATAATCTTCTCCCCTACACTCCTCCTAAACCTACTCTTCAACCTCACCATGACCTACAATTCCTCTATCCCTCTCTACTATCCTAAGCCATCACCTCTGTTTTGGCTACCCCTTCTTCTCTCCCCAATCTCAACTCCTTAGTGAACCATTTCAATTCTTCATTACCCTCTCCTCTCAAATCCCATTTCCTTGTCCTGTTGCCAATCATGCTTTGACAAGATACCACCCTAGATTACCCTTGCCACCTGCCTCTTTTGTTCCTCTTCATGTACTCCGTCAGAACAGAACTGAAGGAAATCACAAAACCAGGCTAACCAGGTCCTCTACAAATTCAAGCAATTTTCAACTGAGCCCCCAGTGCAGCAAGTCAATCCTATTACTTACTCACTAATGGATTCCTATCTCAATACAGTGGTTGTTCCAAGCCTTTTCTTCTCTCCTTAAGCTTCTCGTGCCACCCTGTTTCTCTCCTCCTCTTCATCTCCCATCGCTCTGACATCATCCCACACTACTTCCATCATTCTAATCTCTGATGAGGAGATTATTCTTTTGCTTGCCAAGTCCACCCCCACTACAAGTACCCCTCATCCCAATCTCTCCCTTCTTTAGAGAGTGCCTCCTCCATAATCCCTTCTCTTTCCAATCTGCAATTTCTTCCCTTTACTGTTTCTTTCGCTGGTGCCTACAAACATGACCAGGTCTCATTCATCTTCAAAAAACTCTCAGTATATCCTAATGTACCCACTATCCATGATCTTATAACTCTTCTTATCTCAGCTTACTTCCTCAAAAAAGAGTGTATACTCAATGCCTCTACTTGCTCTCTCTTCATTCTCTTCAGATATCTGGTTTTTGATACCATTCAATTGAAACTGCTCTCTCCAAAGTTATATGGCTTTATCTCAATCTTCATACTTGACCTCTCTGTAGCACTTGGCATTGTCAATCACATATTTTTCCTGATACTCTCTTATCTCTAGGTTTTAATGATACTGTTCTTCTCTGGTTATCCTCCTATAGGTCTGTCTGTTCCTTCTCAGTCTCCTTTGTTGGATCCTCATCCAGGTCACACCAACAAATTGTGACTATCCCCCAAGATTCTGTCCTGGGCCCTCTTCACCTCTTCTCTTTTCTTTTCATATTATCTCATTTGATGATTCCATTAGCTCCTATTGGTTCAATTATCATCTCTATGCAGATGATTCCTAGATTTATGTATCCATTCCTAGTGCCTCTCATGAGCTCCAGGCTCAAATCACAAATGCCTTTCAGACATCGTGAACCCAATGTCCTGCAGACATCTCAAACTCAATATGTCTAAAGCAGAATTTGTTTTCTTTCTCCTCAAACTCTTCTCACTTCTGAACTTCCCTATTTGTTATAATCCTTAAGTTCTCACTCTTACTTACCCCATTTATCCAAGCTGTTGCCAAGTCTTGTCATTTTTTACATTCACAACATCTCTCATAGATATCACCTCTCCATTCATGCAGATACCACTCTTGGCCCTCTCATCACCCAATTTCTGGACCATTGCATTAGCCTTCCTTGGCCAACCTGCTTCAAGTCTCTCTCTACTCCAATTTACCCAACCAAAGTGATTTTCCTAAAGTGAAAATCTAATCATGTTACTATCCTACTCAATAAACTCCAATGCTTCCTACTACCTACAAGGTCAAATACAAAGTCCTCTATTTGATACATAAAGCCCTCACCAACTTGAACCCTTCCTCCCTTTCCAATTTCATTACACTTCTACATACTCTACAATCAAGGAACACTGGAGTTCTTGCTCTTCCTTGAATATAATATTCAATCTCCTCACTCCATGCCTTTTACGGGCTCTCCCCTTTGCCTGGAATGCTCTCCTCCTCGCCATTCTCTCTTGACTTCTGGCTTCCTTCAAGACTCAGCTCAAGTATCACTTTTTATAAGAGGCTTTTCCCATTTCATTGATTCTCCTTCCCTGTGCCCTTCAGATCTGTCAGCTAGTGTCTCTCCTCTGAGATAACTTTCCATTTATTCTCCCTCTCATTCATATATGTGTGTACACATACACACACACACACACACACACATACACGTATATATATATATGTATATACACACATATAGGTGTGTTGGTGTAACAACAGTTACCAAGCAACCAACATTTCAAATAATGCTTGAGATTAAGTCTTTTAGGTTCTTCCTTTCACTTGAGCATTTGACAGCTGACCAAGTTTTCTAGAGTTGGCCATTCTAATGCTTTTAGTTTTGGGGCATCATTCTGTTGCTCTGGTTTTGTAGTTACTACAAGTCTATGTATATTAACCCATCACTTCCAGATTCAAGCCTAACTAACTAGTTAAGAATGTACAAGGACAGATATGGATGATAAAGCCCATACTCTGACTAGTTTTTATTTTTAGTGCTTGGAATTCACAGTGTGGTAAACTACCTCCACAGATTTCAACTGTTTACAATTTTGTAGACAAGTCCTAGCAAGTTCTTTGAAGCACAGAGTCTCTTCTGGGATCACGCAGCCAGAAAGTGTCAAAATCAGATTCTAAGCTCTCCAAGCCCAGCACTTTGTTACTTTACTACATATTCACAGCTGTTCTTCTACTTAGCTGGTGTTTGTGAGAACCTCAACAGCCTTGGGCCTGTGCCAGTCAGAAAGCAATTTAAAATTCTTCCAAAGGAAAACTTACAAGTGAGTTCAATAGCTCGCCGAGAGAAAGTCTTCTTTGGTTTATAATTTACAACCAGTTCTGAATCTTCTTCTACGAAGGCATTCCTAAATAAAAAAAATACATATAGACATGACAATCCTTTCGAAAAACTGAATTCATAAAACAAAGACAGCAAATGTTAGTGTTAACTGCCATGACGCCCATCCACTTAGACTATTTCTTTGGAATACTGGAGCCGAAAGGGGAGTTTTTGCCTTATTTTGCTCAGTATCATGCCTCCACTCACTTTCAAACTTCCCTTATAGTTGCTCTTTATTTGCTGTCCTCTGCCATTTGAATAGTATGCTCTTTGATGGCAGAGACTGTGCATGCTCGTTTGTATTTTGTATCCCAAGTTTAGCACAGGGCCTGGTACCTATTGTGGTTGTTGATGTCATTTTTTTAGTTGTGTCCAACTTTTTCTGGGGTTTTCTTGGCAAAGATACTAGAGTGGTTTGCCATTTCCTTCTCCAGCTGATTTTACAGATGAAGAAACTGAGTCAAACAGGGTTAAGTGACTTGCTCAGGGTTACACAGCTAGCGTCTGAACTCATCAAAATGAGTCTTCTTGACTGTAGGCCTGGCACTTTATCCACTGGATCACCTATGCTGGTACATACTAAGTACTTAATCAATGTTTAAGCAAATACATAACTAATCATGACTGTTGCTCATCAGACTCTTCTTTTAAAAGAGAACAGTTTTCTTTTGTGTCGTGGACCCCTTTGCAGACATGTGAAGTTTTTAAGATCTTGTCTCAGAATAATGTTATTAAAATAAAGTGCATTAGATTACAAAGGAAACCAATTATACTGCAACAGAAAAAAATTCAAACCTAATCTACAGAGCCCTAGTTAACTCCTGTTTTAAAAGAACCTCTCCTCTCAAACATAAACTGTATTTTTATTCCATTAAAATTGTCTATTTTTTTCCCACTGCCTTTCCAAGTTTACAATGCAATATTCAAACAACTTGAATTCCAGGAGCCAAAAAGGATGGAGAGTCATTGGTCAGGTCAAAAATCTTGGCTAAGCAATGTGCAACACTCCTCCCCTCAAAACTTGTTCCTTCTACATTTAGTATTTTTGGTGATTTGTTCCTGCAGCCTAAAATAGTAACACTGTATTGGTGTTGTGTCAAGAAGCTCCTGTGACCCAATAAGATGTGAGCAGGACTTTATTTCTAAAGTTTTTTAAAGATATAACATGATTATTTTACAACAAGTTTTTAAACTGGGATCCACAGACTTCCTTTCTCTCCTCGTCTCTCTCCGTCACTTAGCACAGTGTCTGGCACACAGTAAATGCTTAATAATTTATTTTTTGAATAAAAATGTCTGACATGGATAGATTTCAGGGGATAAGTGAACTTGGATGAGAAAAAGATTACATCTTTATTTTTATTAGCCACTAATTGAAATTTAGCATTTCCTTCATTTGTGAGTGTAAACAACAGAATATTATTTCAGAATGGGGGTCCATAGGCTTCACTGGCTGCTACAAGGTCCATGATCCAAAAAAGGTTTAGAGGAACTTTATGGGACAGGCAGACATGACAAATTTCCTTCTGAAAGGAGGAGGGAAATAGAATTAGAAAGGAAGCAAGTGAAGGAAGTAGTGAGGTGTTTATAAGATTACTGGAAAGGGAAGTCTAGCCTCCAACAGCAATTCAAGCCCTTGACCACAGCCACTGGAGTGCCAAAAGATATTAGACAACTATATTCCTGCTTTTGGCCATGCATCTTTCAACCAGTCTTTCAACCAGCATTTCTCTGAGTGTCTCCTGTGTGCAAGAATTTATTTGTCCTTTATTTCTTTGGTTCTGCATTTGCTGATCGTTCATTCTGGGTGACCCTCAAAAAATAAATCTAATCATCACAAAGTGATAAATATTACTTCTACATCAGATAGCTGCTATGATGCTAACTTAGGAATTTCTGCCCAGTTGGGATAAAATACATTTTGTTCAACTACAAATTCTTAAGGGCCCCTACTCCTAAATCAATGACAAAACCCTCCAGCAGAATAGCTCTTAAAAAACAACGTCCATTTTGTTTTCTCTTTGCATATAGCATGATACTCTGCAAATAGTGGGCACCTAACACATCCTTTTGGATTGTAATAGAGTTCAAAAGTCTCAACTTGAACTCACTGATTTTTAGAGTTCAGAGGACCTCACAGATCCTGTAGCACAACTTTTTCATTTTACAGATGCAGAAACTAAGGCCCAAGTTGTTGCAGCCTGCCCAGGAGTCAGACTGGAAGACCAGAAACTAGAAGGTCTGTCTCACAACTCCAAATTCAGTGTGTTTTCTACTACACCACATTCACAACTTTTGTAGGTCTTCTGCCTATTACATGAAGATACAGGAAAAAAAAAAACAAAACAAAACATACTCAAGGAAGTTAGGACCCAAACAACTGAAAACACTAGGGATGTGCTCTAGTTAAATTATCCCACCAAGAGACAGATTTTTCCACTTTGTCAAACTACATACTCATTGTTCACATATTGAAACATGATACAAGTAAATCAGGGGTTCTCAAGTGGATAACTGATAGCTACTAGTTAGTGTCTAAGTCATATTAAATGGGCACAGACAGGCTAATTGCCACCACCACTTCCCATTCCGCATAGTTCTGGGGAATTCCAAGAGGAAGGAATGCCAAGGGAGAGAAGTATCTGGCAGTAAAGCCATAGGTGGTGGGGAATGAATTTGGGTTCCCCCATAACTCGTTGTAATTGATTGATAAATCAGTCTTTTTTTCCTCCTTTCTTCTTCTATTAGTGAACATGAGACTTAAGGAAAACGACTTTTTTTAAAGCTCTCATCAGGAAAAAGTTTGGGACTTCTACAGGAGATACGCTCTGGTTTATTTAAGATTTTTCTGGAAATTAATTATACATAAATCTAGGGCAGCTAGGTGATGTAACAGATAGAGCACTGGACTGGAATCAGAAAGACTCATGGTCATGAGTTCAAATCTGACCTCAGACATTTACTGGCTATGTGATCCTGGGCAAGTCACTTAACCCTGTTTGCCTCAATTCCTCATTTGTAAAATGAGCTGAAGAAGGAAATGGCAAACCACTTCAGTATCTTTGCCAAGAAAACCCTAATGGAATCACGAAGAGTTGGACACCACTGAAACAACAACAAACACCCACACTAACGCCATTTTTGTATGATTTCTAATTGAAGAAATATGAATTGGGTTTTTGATCATTAAATAGTATTGGTACTATTGATTCTCTGTCTCTGAGAGTGGTTTTTAGTGCATTTCTACCAAAATCAGGGGTAGTGAATCATTGACAACAAAGTTAATACCTGAGAATCTGCCTAAATAAAGGCAATTGAGGATGATTTGATAGATTGGTCAGCCTAAAGATTACTAAACCACAGACTCCAGGATGATTTTGGTTCAATTAATTAGACCGGAAGCAGGAGCACATTGAAATGACTAGCCAATAAAGTGTTAATATGTAATATTATTTTCTTTCTTAATTTGAGGGAAGAGGAAGAGGGAAATAGAAAAGACTGAAAAAATTAATTTTAAAAAGATGTAATATTATGTGATATCATTTGTTTTAATGTTAATTTTAATTCTGTAACTTACCCAAACTTTGTTTCTTGTAATCTCTTTCTAATAGCTAGAGAGATATAAAGAATTAGCCCAATAAGAATAATTCCACAAAAACATCCAAGGATGATTATGATTGGATCTGTATTTCCCGGTGCTGGGGTTGAAGAAGGAGCAAGGTCTATTAAGCCTACAAAACAAAGTTATTTTCAAATTAAAAACCTAAAATACCTTCAGTATTTTAACTAAATAGAAAACAACAGTTAGTACTGCTCTCTCCTCCCCTCCTACATCTTCATTGTTTCAAAAGTTAGTGGTAATTAATATAAGAAGGAATGAACTTGCTAGGTTTGGCCCCAGAGGGCAGAAACAAGACCAATGGAAGTTGCAAAGAAGCAGATCTACACTTGATGTAAGGAAGAACTTCCAAACAATTCAAGCTGTCCAAGAATGAAATGGGCTACCTCCAGAGATGGGAGTTCTTTCTTACTGGAGGTCTTTCCTTGTAAGATATATTATAGAAGAAATTCTTGGTCAAGTATGAATTGGACTCAGCGGCCTTGGGATCCCTTCTAACAACTAAAGTTTTGTGGTTTTGTATCTTGTTCACAGATTTTCACCGCCAGGAAAATGTTGGATTGCCCATGCTTTTTAGTGTTTATGAAAGCTGTTAAGGTTTTCATGTCCTCAATTGCACTGGTTTGTTAGTAATAATAGAAGGGGAAAACAGGCATCCAACTGTACTCAGGCTTTAATGAGTCTATTCATTTTATCACATAAGAATGAGCTGAAATTACTTGAAAACTTTGTAAGCTTAGAGTAAGGAATTTACCATGTGTGATGAAGATAAGAGCTCCTACATTCTTGGACTTTATGGTAGTTAATCTGTACCTGGTCGCCAATGTCTCTTTAGGAGAAGTCCGAGACATTATGTTTCTATTTGGTAGGCATACATTGCTTACCTTTGCTATGCGCACAACTTTTCTCAAATGAAATGGATGTTTAATAGGTATCTGAAACATTATTCCCACTTCATATCTCTCAAATCTACCAATCTCCTTAACTTCCCTAATTCTCGGAAGCCACCAGTATCCTTTCAATTACCTAGATTCACAAACTGGGAGTCATCCTCAATTCTCCACTGTTCTCCACCTCTCATATCAGAGCAGTTGCCAAGATTTTGTTACTTAGATCTCTCACAGCCATTCCCTTCTTTGTACTAACATGACCACCACATCTTACTTTAGACCCCTACCACCTTTCACAAGTGCTACTGGAATAGCCTCTTAATTGGTCTCCCTGCTTCCAGGCTTTCCCACCTCCAATCCATCCTCCACGGAGCTATGAAAATGTAAATTCTGAAATACAGTCTGACATCACTCCCATGTTTAAGAAGCTTGAGTGGTTCCCTATTGCCTTTAGGCTAAAATACGAACTCTTCTGTTAGTCCTTTAAAGCCCTCACACAATCTGCCTGCAACCTATCTTTCCATACTCATTCCTATTCTTCACACACTGCTCTCCTGACAAACTAGCTTCCTCATATTATTACCTGTATTGAAATTCCATCTCCCACTTCCACACCTTTGCCCAGGTGATCCTCCATGCTTTCAATATACTCTCTCTCTCTCTCTCTCTCTCTCTCTCTCTCTCTCTGTCCCTCCCCCTCTCTCCTCCCCTCTCCCTTCTTCCCTCCCCCTCTCTCATAATCCCTAGCTCCCTTAAAGAATCAGCTCAGGTACAATCTTCTATGTGAGGCCTTTCCTAATGCTCTCATTAATGTTTTTGTTCTCCTCCCTTTCTGTGAATTGCCTGTGTACAGGTGGTCGCCACTCTTTAGAATATAAGTTCCTAAAGGGAATTTTTGCAACCTTAGAACCTGCCATAGTACTTTACATACAGTAGGTGCTTAATAAATGCCTGTTGAGTTAAATCAAACTGAATTGAGTTACTAACTTTCCTCAGACTCAGGATATGCCCCAGAATCTAGAACTTGTAAAAAGTTCCTATTTTAACCCCCAAAACAATGGTGAAGTGGAAAGGATGGATAGATCCTCCTTATTGACCTTATTTCCCTAGGAAGAGTCAGATAATTCAGGACTCAGGAAGAGTCAGATAATTCAGGAACAGTAGTCTGTTCCTAGACTACTCCTGCAATCAGGTGCAAAGACCAGTTTTATAAACGGCCATCAGCAGAAAAGGACACCTCTCCGGTCTGCATTCCTCCCGCGCCCCCCCCCCCCCCCCCCCCCCCCCCCCCCCCCCCCCCCCCCCCCCCCCCCCCCCCCCGCCCCGCAGTTAAACTTAAGCTGCTTAAGGGAACATTCTGGTTCATTTTAATCTTTACATTCCCAAGAACTAATATAATGCCTGGCACGTGGCAGATGCTTAATACAAACTTATTGATTGATTAACATCACCATATCTGCACAACACACACAAATATAACACAATAACAACGGGCCTGGCAGCCAAATATTTAAACATGTCTGGGATGGGTCAAAGTCAGAACAAAAATGGTTCCACTAAACTGTGAAATCAGAGGCTGTGTACTAGATCACCTGATGCAATATTAAGACTTCATGTTAGCAGAATTAAAAACAAGACACCAAAGCAGTACATAGGACTAGGCTTTTGAATCAGTAAGCCAGGGGCACTGCAGACTCCAATAGTGAGAGAGATATTTTCACATCTGCTTGTTTATAGAAAGTATCGTGTTAAAATAAGCAATCCAAAGGCCATTTGGCCTTTCCAGCAGTAGTACTGGAAATAGTAATAGATTCAAGTGTCAAGTCATTTCAAAACCAGCCCCAAAGGTAAATATTTGGATAGGTCTTTCCCTTACCTGCTGAACGAAAAGATCCTGCCAATCTCCTCAATTCTGGTTTAGCAAGTTAAAATCCAGTGATCCCTCGAAGTACTTTTCCCCACCCCAAGGAGTTAGAAAATCCAAGAATAAAGCCAAAAGTTCTATCCCAAATGCATTTGTCTTCCTAATGAACTATACCTCTGTAAGACTTGCAACACAACCAGAGGCCACTTAAAAGTATGCTATCATAGTACTTCATAACTAAGAAAAATAACTGATTTTATAATTGCAAAAAAAGTACTTTGACACTGGCTTTAGTCTTAAGTCATTCCCTAGCCCCATAACATTTTTAATGACAACCTGGTCACCACCTGGAATATCAATTTCTGGAAGCAAATAAGGACACTGGGTCTTACCATTAGCTGGAATGTATATATCTACTGGGTCACTGAAAGGCCCAACTCCCCCTTTAGTGATAACAGCAATCTTCACTGTATATGTGGTGTTGGCAGCTAACACAGAAATAAGAGCAATGCTGTCATTCTGGTCAACTTCTTCAGAATGTTCCTGCTAGGAGACAAAAATCAACAAAACACTGATTAGCACAATGGCATCTTTCAAAGATTTCACAGATGTAGATCATCAGGTCCAAACTCTTCACTTTCCAGATGAGAAAATTAAGCTCTAGCAAAGTTACATGACTTCCTGACATTGCTCAGAGACATAATTTGAACCCAGGATTCTGATTACAAGTCCAGGGCTTATCTCATGCTACAGGCTGGTCTATTTCTCCATTATTTTTACAAATAAAGTTTTGCCATGGCATGTAGTAAGATCATTGTAATATAATAATGAATTTCTAAAAATAGGGAACAATGACTCAGGATTTAGAGCTTTAATGGGTCTTAGAAGTGAAAAGATTCAAGTTCTAATCCTTCATTTTACAGATGAGAAAGTGTATGTTTGGGGGGTGGGTGGGAGGAAGGGTGAGGGGGTGGAATGATTGGACTTGTCTTAAGTCACACAAGCAAGTAAAAATAAGAAAGCACGGGTTTGAACCCAAGTTCTCTGATCCTGAACGTTCCACTCATTCTATTACACCTGGTTGCCTCTCTCCAAGAACTCAGCAAAAATTAAGTGATTACACAAGGTCTTTCTCTATCTCTCTTTTTTTCCTCTTTTTCTATCACTGTCTCTCTCCTCTCTTCTCTTCAAGTGGTATTTCAATAGTTCTTCTATATGAACAACCTTTTATATGGTTGAGGAAGCCTGGGAATCAGAGGCTAACATTTTTAGGACAATGTTCTGCAGGAGCAAAACAGGGAAAACATTTTTTTTCACCCAAGTACAAACATAATCTGGATCTGGGTTTTGCTAGAAAAGGCATAGGGTAGCAAAAACCTGAACCCTGAAATAAGACTCTCTACCCCCGGACGTAGGAAGCCTGGATCCACACCACAAAAGGGAGTCATTTCTTTTTCTAAGGAGAAAACAGCATTTAAGGCACCCAGCTGACAATATCAGAGGCTGCTGAAGCCAAATTTGGACTGAATGATTTCCGTGGCACTCATATTCTCATAGCCTTCAGTGCTGTGCCAGTCACTTGTCCTGGTAATTTAGCAGGGTGGAGCCCCACCCTGTCTATAAGGAAAGGACAACCATGTCATTCATGTCTAAGGGAGAGTATGTGCCATTCAGCCAAAGTTTTTTCCAAATTCTGAACTGCTAGCAGCTGTAAGGAACCAAAAACATACAACCAAAAGGTTACTAAAAAAAGTGTCACCTTAGAAACTCCATTTTTTCTCACCTCAAAGAGCTTTGAGCTTATATTAAGACATGACTAATCTACGTGATAGCCACTGTGCTAAGCATTTTTACAAATAATTATCTCATTTGATCTTTATAGCAGCCCTAGGAAATAGGTGCTACTATTATTCCCCTTTTGACTTTTGAGGAAACTGAGACAGATTAAATGACTTGCCCAGGGTCACAAAGCTAGGAAAGTGTCTAAGGCCAGATTTAAATTTAAGTCTTCCTGACTGCAAGTCCAGCACTCTATTCCTGCGCACAGGCAAATTCATGGCAAACAGTTCTAATGTACCTTGGTAATTAGTCAATCAAAAAGCATTTATTAAACAACTACAATTACTCTTCATTTTTCACTGGTGGCTCTGCTGGCTGGCTCCATAGAACATCAGGACTTTCCCAGGATAAGGCGATCACATGAAGTCTCGTGACCACGCTGATTGATTCTGCTTTTGATACTCAATACATTTTCAGTGCACCCTGCCCTCTCCCCTTTTGCTGGGGCACTGGTTTCTTGTTCAGTCATTTTCCAGTCCTATCTGACTCTTCATGACCCCATTTGGGGTTTTCTTGGTAAGGATACTAGAGTGGTTTGCCATTTCCTTCTCCAGTTCATTTTACAGATGAGGAAACTGAGGCAAACAGGGTTAAGTGACTTGTCCAGGGTCACACAGCTAGTAAGTGTCAGAGGAAGATGAGTCTTCTTGACTCCAGGCCCAGGGCTCTACCTACTGCAAGATAGCAGAGCAATAAACTCCTCCTAAAACCTCCCTCTATAGAGGGCTCGGAACTTTCCAGGTAACTCTGTATTTTACATCAGAGCTTGGTTTTGACTCCTTGGAACATCATCCCCTCACCAGGTACTCCCTGGTGGTCTCTCCAGCTTTTCAGCTGAGATTGTAAGCTCCTTGAGGACAAGGACTGTCTTTTTCTTATTTGTATCCCCGGTGCTTAGCACAGTACCTAGCACACAGTAGGTGCTTAATAAATGTTTATTGAATTGAATTGAAGTATTGTGTGCCAGGTACTGTGTTAGCTATTAGGACACAAAGACAAATGTAAAAATGGTGCCTGCCCTCACAGAACTTCTAGTTTAACATAAGGAGACAACAAGTGCATAAGGAGGTCTGTAGAAAATCAATACAAGGTGATTTGTGAGGTTATGACAAATACTATACCACAGGATCTGGGGTTGGAAGGGATCTTAGCATGTACGTAGTCAAACTCTATCATTTGATGCGTGAGAAAGCTGAGACACCACAAAGTTAAGTGACTTGTCCAAAGTCATATGAGTACAGCCGAACCAAGATTCAAATCCATACCCCTGATTCCAAATCTAGGGCTCCTTCTACTCTCCCCCACTGCCTCTCTGATTTGTTTCTCTAAGATCCTCTTCATCCAGGTGTTACATAAGCTTATATGCAACCCTGCTAAGAAGCTTCCTAAACAAAAGCTTAATATGTTGACTGGTCATTCTGTACTTTCATATTCCCAGGAAAAATATCATTAAGTACAATCATTCTTCCCCCCACACCACCCCCCAAACACATGCTGTCATTTCTTGAGCCTGAAGTTAGTCAGCCAAGCAGCTGAGAAAATGACTGGTGCTATTTTGCAGCTTACTAGTGGAAAACAACTAATTGTTGAAATATTATACAATAGACACGCTGACTAACGAGGAGTACAGTAACCTCCCTTCCATCTGTTCACTAATCTCTGCATATATGATGACAAAACAGTTCATTGTCTATGAGGGAAATAAACGCACAGCAAGAGGAAATCAGGGCACAGCTGCGAGGGAACCACCTCAGAACCCGCTAGCACCACGATCCTCTTAGCACGCTCTGTTGTGAATTATAACCAAATCTGCTTTCCTCCCCTGCCAGTCAGTCAAGTCCTCGAGGACAGAGACTATTGTTGTCATTTCAGTTGCGTCTGACTCTTCATGACCCGATTTGGGATTTTCTTGGCAAAGATACTGGAACGGCTTGCCGTTTTCTTCTCCAGCTCATTTAACAGATGAGGAAACTGAGGCAAACAGGGCTAAGTGACTTGCTCAGGGCCACACAGCAAGTATGGGTCTGAGGCTGTATTTGAACTCAAGTCTTCCTGATTCTTTCAGACTTCAGACTCCTGAAACTGTATCCATTGTACCACCTAGCTACCTGTTCAGTACATAGTTGGCACTTATGCCAACTTATGCCAACAAATGCTTGCTAGTTTTTGTTGAAATACCTTTTGAATAAAATAACTCACATTTCTATAGCATTTTAGGTACAAGGCACCTTCCTAGCATGATAAATTTAGAGCTGGAAGTGATCTCAGAGGCCATTTAACTCAACCTCCTCATTTTACAGACAAGAAAACTGAAGCCAAGCAAGAGGTAACTTGCCCAAGGTAGGAAGTGGTGGGATATGGTGGGATGGTGGGATAAGAATCCATGTCCTCTGATTCCAAAGTCAGAACTCTACCCAGTGTATCATGATATCTCTCCTCGCAACAGCCCCCTGCAGTAAGTTGTACAACTACCACAATCCCTAAGTAACATTTAAGAAAACTGAGGGTCAGAAAAGACCCAGTGACTTGCTCTTAATCACACAGCTAGCAAGGATCTGAGACAAGTTTCGAACTCCTGATGCCGAGTCCAATGTGTATTCCAGAGGTGTCAAACTCACGCAGTCTGAAACACTCCCAAGTGCAGCCAGAACCCAATCGAAATGGAATTGTGAAATATTTAGTGAAGTAAATAAAAATGCAATAAAACAGAGATAACGTTACATTTTAAAACTAAGTCAATATGTGGTCTTTAGGGCCATGTGCATTGATTAGTGGCTGCCTTTTCAATATGAGTTTGACACCACAGCATATGTGGTCTCTCATTTGGCGAAGCAATCAAAATCCTAATAAAAATTCAAGTTAATTTTTTTGATGCAATAATACAGAGGGATTAAAGAGTGGGTTTGGAATAAAAAGGAAAATTAAAGTTATCTCAGCTCCTCTGATATCATTAACTATGAAAACCTAGGCAAGTTATTTTGCCATTTCAGTCTCTAGATCCTAATCTGTAAAAGAGAATTTTACCACCTTGCAAGGAAGCCAAGGGTTAGTCACCTGTACCAGTATTTCTGAAGGGTTTACAAAGCAGTTTGGAAAATATTCCCTTTCTCCATTATACCAACAGGGAAGAAACCCTCATAACTGCTTGCAATGTGATGCTAAGAATGGCAAATGGTACATATTTTAGTAGAATCTAGCTACCTTATGGTAGAAATGGCAATATTCACCAGAAAATTTCTTTTGATAAGTAGACCCCATTTAACACTTTAAAAATACCATTTACAAAAAAAGAAATCACATTGATTTATGTACAACTTTTTTGAAATGAGGCAATTACAACTAATAATATAAGCTTATATTCTTAATGCTCTACATTTAGTACAGTGTTAGGGAAAGAGAACTGAACTTAAAAGGAGGATTAGAATATATACACTACCTACCTCGGAAGGTTGTTGTAAGAAAGGCATTTTTAAAACCTTAAAACACTATTGAAGTGGATAATGTTACCTACAGTGAGAAATGTGGAAGTATAATCAACACTAAACTGCACAAAAGGGCTCCTACAGGCCGCATCCTGACTTAGAAAACCACATATTAGTGCATACCCTTTGACCCAGCAATACCACTTCTAGAGCTGTATCCCAAAGAGACCACACAGTGGTAAGGGAACCCATTTGTACAAAAATATTTATAGCAGCTCTTTTTGTGGTAGCACAGAATTGGAATTCAAGGGGATGCCCATCAATTGGGGAATACAAGTTGTGGTATATGAATGTAATGGAATACTATTGTGCTATAAGAAATGGGGAATACATGGACTTCATAATAACCTGGAAAGACTTACATGATACGATGCTGAGTGAGAGGAGCAGAACTAGGAGAGCATTGTACACAACCACAGACACATTGCTTCTTTGATGACCAGCTTTGATAGACTTGGTTCTTCTCAGCAATACAAGGTTCAAAGACAGCTCCAAAGGACTCATGATGGAGAGAGCTATCTACATCCAGGGAAAGAATTATGGAGTCTGAATGCAGATTGAGGCAAACTATTTGCTCTCTCTCTCTCTTTTTTTTCCTCTTCTTATTTTGGTTTTGCTGCTTCTTTCTCATGATTCATTTCATTGGTCATAATTCTTCTTTACAACTTGACTATTGTGTAAATAAGTTTAATGCGAAGGTATATGTAGAACATATATCGGATTCCATACCATCTTGCCAGGGAGAAGGGAGGGGAAGAAAATTTGGAACTCAAAAACTTGTGGAACTGAGTGTGGTAAACTAAAAATAGAAAATTTAAAAAATTGTTTTGTTTTTTTTTTAAAAGAAATATCAGTCTCCTGGAGATTAAGAGCAGGGACCAAAAGAATCTTAGGTTACATCCATGTTCTGTGTGGAAGAGGTAAGATGGATAGCATTTGGAAGGAGTGAGGTATTTGAAGGCACATTCAACTAACTTTTATTAAATACCTTCTGTGTGTAAGATGCCAATAGTCAAATAAATTAAATATTTAAATTTAAATAAAATATCTAAATAAAGTATTTAAATAAAATACCAATATTTAAAAAGCAAAAAAGAAAACCACATATTAACATTATATATGTTCGATTGTATTTTTATTTATTTTGTGAAATATTTCCAAATTATGTTTTAATCTGTGCAGTCCCTTATTTGACACCTCTAGTCTATACAATGATTACATTTTAGGATTAAATATTAGTGGCTTACAGTGGTAGTGGAGGAATAGTGGATAGAGAGAATCAATCTCATAACCACAAAGAGCTGGGTTCAAGTCTTGTCCCTAACAGACTGTCTGTGTGACTCTCGCTAGTCACAACTTCTTGGTGCTCCAGACAGCTTTCTAAGACCAAAGCTGTAGACCTTCATTAGTAGGTGGAATTTCCTTATTTGTGAGTTCTCTATGCCAAGAGGCAGCTAGGTGGTGCAGTGGATAGAGTACTAGGCTTGGAGTCAAGAAAACCTGACCTCAAATCCAGCCTCAAAAACTTCTTGGCTGTATGACCTTAGGCAAGTCACTTAACTTCTGTTCGCCACTGAAGAAGGACATGGCAAACCACTTCCATATCTTTGCCAAGAAAATCATAGGGACAGTGATCCATGGGGTCACAAATAGGTGGACACAACTGAAACTGAACAACAACAACAAATACTAATGAAAGAACATTGCACTCCCTATACCTTTAAGTCATTCAGTCAATAAGCATTTATTAAGGTCCTACCATGCGCTAGGAATAACCCTAAGCTCTAGGGAAGACTGGATATAGAATTTAAGAGCCTTTAAGCACTGCCATGATTTACTTGCCAATTTTTTTTTATTAACACTGTTTGCTTTTCTATAAGCACAGAATACACAAAAGTTTTCCCAGTCACATGATTTTTGAGGAAGTTCTGAGTAAAGCCTCTATAATCTGACTCCCTAGTCTTCTTTCATATGATCCCCTTTTATAACTTGCTATTATTTTCAGTGAGACTGGCCCGCTAGCAGTTCCCTCTATGTGAAATTCCATTCTTCCACCAGTGACTTTGTACAAGTGGTTTCACATGTCAGAGTTACCTCTCAGAATCCTTAGATTAGGAGCCACCTTCTGTAAGATGCTTTTCCCAATAAAAAAAAATTTTATATTACTTTGTATTCAAGCATACATATATGTGCTGTTTCCCCCCAAAGGCCTGAGGATTCTTAGAATCCTTAGATCAGATGTCCCCTTCTGTAAGATAGCTTTCCTGATAATAAATTCATATTACTTTACATCTACTTTATATTTAAGCATACATACACGCATTTCCCCTGAAGGTCTGAGGATTCTTAGAATCCTTAGGTCAGGTGCTACCTTCTGTAGGATATGTTTCCCAATAATACATTTATATTACTTTGGGCATACCTTATATTTAGGCATGCACATCCCCAAAAGAATGTAAGGCCCTTGAGGGCAAGAATTGCCTCATTTTTGTCATGAATTCATGTCCCTAATACAGAGCCTTGTATATAGTAAGAGCTTAATGAATGTTGCATTGAAAAAATGAAAACATATGAATTTGATTACACACATTTCAACATTTCCATTAAGCAATACGCAATGCCTATTGTAAAGATGCCTAATGTAAAGAAAGGGGCACTGTATCACTTTTCTATTTTTTCTGTGTTTTTCTTACTAGCTGCATAAGTCTAACAAAAATCAGATATTCTGCTGCATCCCTGTAGAGGCAATTTTATCGTTTCTTTTATCATCAAATCAGCTGATTGGCAACACTTGCTTCAGAAAAAAAGTTTCAGACCTAAGTCAACTTTCCTATACGCTGTGCTTTTCTAAGCTCTAGGCCTATATTAATGTGATATCATCAGAAAGTGATAAATTTAGACCATATCACCCTAACTCCCCTAAAGAAATACTGAATTAAGGTAATATTATATCCTTAGTTCTCTCTAGAAGACCGATAAAGTGGGGTACAATAGAAAATCTCTGGAGTCAGAGGGTGTGGGTTCATATCCCACCTCTGATACTCAGTATCTATGTGACCTTGGGCAAGTCAAATACCTGCTCTGGGCCTTAGTTTTCTCATCTGTAAAATGAGAAGGTTAGATTAGATAAGTGGAAGATACGTTTCCTCCAGTTCTAAATCTAGCACCCTATAAAAACATTATTAACTGAACCTTTGTGAAACTGAAGTTAAATCTATTTTAGGTTCATAGAAAGGGACCTTAGAGGCCATCTAGTTCAATCCCCTCCTCCCCCTTTTTAACAAATGAGGAAACTGAGACTTAGAATGGTTATTTGTCCATTATCTCACACTAGATATTAGGTATCAGATACTAGGTATTAGCCAACAAGACATATAGAGGTGTCCACCTGATAGATTCCTCATATAATTCTATCCCAGGAAAATCTGTCACTTTGAATGAATGTGCCTTTCATCAGGTGAGAAGAATTATATAACCCAAAACATTTTACTTTTTGCTTGCCCTGCAGACAACCTCAGGATTCAACTACAGTACCTAACACTCTGGGTTTCTGGAACATCTATTCTCTACCCTCTTTAATGTGTTTTTATTGTTTACATTTCTGTTTATCTTGTTTTATATGAGTTTATACATATTTGTATATATTTATGTATTTGTAGGGCAGGTAGGTGGTACAGTGGATAGAGCACTGGGCTTGGAATCAGGAAGACTTACCTTCCTGAATTCAAATCTGGCCTCAGACATTTATTAGCTGTGAGCCCAGGCAAGTCACTTAACCCTGTTTGCCTCAGTTTCCTCATCTGTAAAACAAGCTAAAGAAGGAAATGGCAAACCCCTCCAGTACCTTTGCCAAGAAAACCCCAAATGGGGTCACAAAGAGTTAGACGCCACTGAACAACAACGTATTTGTAAGTTGTCACAAATCCTTTTCAGAAAAAGGGAGTATATAAATCACTGGAGAAACATCTACACAAGCAACAATGTTCTGCCATTTAATGCAATGTAACAAGGAAGAGGTAATGAAATACGTTCTAAATTGCTTAAAAGAGAAACGCCTTAAAATCCCTCCCCACCATGTACACTTTCCCAGCTGACATCACCCAGGTAAACATCGACAATTTCTGGGACAGAGGCTCTTTCACCACTTAACAAACTTAACTTTGGAACAACCAACCAACCAACCAACCTACCAACATTAGTGATCTATTTCCAACATAATGAATGTCAAAGGAAATGTCTGTCTTCTCACAGGAGTATTGATTTAGAGCTGAAAGGGACCTTAGAGTGGCCCTAGTTCAAACTCTTTATTTCTCAGGAAACAGATCTAGAGACGGTTACTTTCTCAAGGTAACACAAAGAATAAGTGACAAAGCCAGGGTGCAAACCCAGATCTTCTGTCTATAAATCCAGTGCTTTTTCTCTCCTGTTCAATGCTTTCTTTGAACTGGAATTATGTTTGATAGAATGCAATTTTTGGTTGTTATTTGTAGTGTATTGGTAGGGACCTTTGCCCCTTCCTCAAATTATCATGCATATACTTATCTACTTATATCTTGTATCCATCTTTAAATGGAAGAATAGCTTTCTGGATCTGACATTTTGTCATTTTTAAATAGGAATTTATGTTAGAAGGGACATAATCTTTGACAGATCTCTTGGGATCTTGATACAAATTTCTGTACGAAAACAAACCAACACAAAGGCATTTTACTTCGTGGGACATGTAATCGTGGCATTGGCATGCTCACCTCTTCCTCCTCCACTCATTCACACACACACACACACACATACCCCTTATGTAACACTTTACAATTCACAAAGTTTAAACAACTCTGTGAGATAGACAATACAAGCAGTGGCTCCATTTTACAGAAAAGAGACTGAAATTCAGAGAAGCGAATGTCTTGCCCATGTTGGCTGCTGACCAGTGGCAAAGCTAGAACTTGTTCTTCCAGATTCAGTGCTCTTTCTACATTAGATTGGATCGGAAATTATTTTGTTTTTATAGATGTTGTCCTTGTTATATTTGAAGTAGACTCACCAAAGAGTTGGATCATTTACTTTACAGCCAGAATTAGAATGATTTATCCATTGGCTATAGCCTCTTTCCTTGACTCTCCACTTTGAACTCTTACTTGGAAGCCAAGAGTTATAAAGAGAAATGTTGCATAATATAACCTAATATATATGTATATATAAAACATATATGTACATATGTATGTATAACATTTATATATTATATACAAATATATGACATTGATATATTGCTATGTGGATAGAGAGAAGACAGATATGTGAAATGTGGAGATAGAAACAAGAAGATTTGGCCAAAGACTGAATATATGGAGAGTGAGAATAAGGAGTCGAGGATGATAGGAGAGAAGTAGGGAAATCTGGAAGAGGAATGGGTTTGGGGGGTATATTGAAACAATGTAACTGCTACTTTCTTTTAAATTGTCTATTCAACCAGAGCGGAACACTAATCAGCAGGAGTCCCTTAGTCATAGGGTCATAAATATAGAGCTGGAAGAAACCTTAAAGACATCAAGTCCAACCTCCTCATTTTGCAGATGAGGAAAATGAGGCTTAAAGAAGTTAAAGGACTTTCCTATGGTCACAGAGGTATTAAGTAGCAGAGACAAGATTTGTACCCAGGTCCTCTGATGCCAAAGACAACACTTCACTGCACTACTCTAAGGATCCATATTTATTTTTACTATAACTACATAATACACAGCTAGGGATCAGTCTCTAAGTAAGTTTCGAGACTACTTGAAGTTTGAATGAAACATTTGAGTGTTTACTATGCACAAGGCACTATGCTAACTGCTGAAATCCAAATAGAAAAGTCTGGTGACATCCTTGCTCTCCAGGAGCTATTTTAACAGGAGATACAACGCATATGGAAGGTTTCAGCTGCAAGTTAGATGCAAAGGTCCCATAGTCCTTAGGATGCAGTGGCAAAACATATGGTAATGCCTTTTCTTTAATGTCATTTCCTGATAAAATCAGAGAAGTTTCTGGTGTTAAACAATTTAGCAGTGCCAAGAAATCTGGGAGGAGAACTTCCTTATTACCCAAATCAATATATGAGTACAAATTACTTTCTAAATGTATACTCTATTGCTACATACAAAAGATATACTACTAGTAAAAATTTCTTTAAAAACTATGTAAACCAACTCTCCACAATTATTCACAGGGTTTTCTCCATCCGTAGGTAGAACACATTCTCTCCTTAAGCCTACCTGGTAGAATCCTTAGTTTCTTCTTTCTATACTTCAGCAGGCATTTCAAATTAGATATCTCTTAGGCAAATCAAACTCAATATGTACAAAACAGGATTCATTATCTTTACCCCCAAACCCACTCCTTTTCCAAATTTCCCTACTTCTATCAGGTGCATCATCCTTAACTCTTTATTCTCACTCCACTTATCCAATCTGTTGCCAAATCCTCTTGTTTCTATCTTCACATTTTAAACATCTGTCCTCTTCTCTCTATCCACATAAGCAACCACCCCAGTTCAGGACCTATCATCTCTTACCTGGACTGTTGCAGTATCTTCATAAGTGGTCTTCCTGTCTCAAATCTCCACCCTACTCTAATCTGTCCTCTATAGCTACCAAAGAGATTTTCGTGAAGAACCCATCTCTTCACTTCAAACTCCAACGGCTCCGTTTTACGGATCAAATATAAACTCCTGTCTTTAACATGTAAAAACTTTAAAAACCTGAACCCAGCCTACTTTTCCAGTCTCATTATGGTGGACCACTTTATGGTCCACTCAAACTTTTGAGAATGTTGTGAAATTATAATAACCAAGAATCCTGCCTTTTGCTGAGTGCTGTGAAATTATAATAACCAAGAAGTCTGACTTTTTCTGAGTGTTGTGAAACTATAATAACCAAGAACCTTGACCTTTGAGAAGAGATGAGAAAAAAATTCACCTTCCTGTTTTCTTTGCAAAGGAGGGGAATTATAGTTAGGATATAATGCAAATGTTGTCACTCAGTTGATTATATTAGTTGTTTTTCTTGTTCTGTTTTTTTCTTTCTTTTTTAATTCTTTGTTTAAAAAGGATGGCACAATGAGCAGGGGAGAGAGAAAACTGACATATAAAAAACTATTGTTGTTTAAAAATGGAAGATATCAAAATTATCACCTCCCACTAAAAAAATGCTTTTTGAACTGAATGATAAACAAAGGAAGCATGATCTCTTTGCCCAACAGAACTTTTATCAGAATTTTAATCCCCCTGCTTTGCACATTTTGGAAACCCGAGTTCCGTCATGTCACAGCAGATTTTTGTCCAGCACATAATGATCCACTAAACTCTTCTGCCATCACAAGACCGTTATGATATGCTGTGTATATAGTTAGTGCAATACAAACGACCTTTTCATTGGGCTGAGCCTGCATCTCTAAAGAGGCACAAGGCCCAAGGGTTCACAGGCAACTGGAGCAGTGAACAAAATGGGACATTCTGAACAAAAGGCCATGAAGTATACACAACAGAGTTTTGATAGCATTGAACACAAAGACCTCTAGCTGATGTAGCTTATGATGCTTGTATCATTCCCTCTCAACAACTGTTTCCTAATCCTAAAGACCTGTTCCACTCCCACTCTTTTAAAAGTAGCTTTTAGCCAAGCCAAGGAAATGCCTGTAAAACTAGTAATTTATATTACTAGTTGGTTTTCTTTTCATAAGATGACTTTCTGTTGGCAAACTTGGGTCCCCCTTATGCAAATAGACTTGATTACACATTATTTGCCCTAATTCTAGGATGAACATTTGATTCTTCAATTGCCAGGCTGCCAAACACTGCCAACAAAAGACAAAGGCATGACACAAAACCTCCTCTAATGACCTCCACTACTTTACAAAGGGTGCTGACAAGGCCACTGCAGGTAAACCAGGGCAGGAGGGAACCTTGGGGATTGAGTCCAACTCCCTCATTTTTCAAATGGAGAAGATCAGAAAGTGAAAAGACTAGATCAAAGTCGTATAAATAGTAAATAGTTGAGCTAGGATTCAAATCCAGGCCCTCTAAGATTCCAAGTACAATTTGATATGAGCCAATCAAAAAGTATTATGCATCAACTATGTGCAAGGCACTGTTTTGGGCTACAGAGATGAAATGAAAGGCAATCTCCTACCTTAAGAAGCTTACATTCTGTTGAGGGGATGAAGAATTCAAACATGGAAGTACATATAGGATCATTTCAAGAAGTGGAAAAGAGCATTAATAACTAAAGGAATTAGGGAAGGTTTCCTTGGAAATCTTCAAAATGGCACATGAGCTGAACCTTGAAGGAAACTAGAAGATAACAAAGGAAAATCCACACAATATGAATTCCTACCATTTAATAGTGATCACCATAATTAGAAATAAGAGGCCAAAAATTAGAAAAAGGTACTGTGTCAAATTTAGTGGAAAGCTGAATGTATATGTATATGTATACATATGATGTTTTCAAATCCAGCATTTTCCGCACTGTACCCCATGTGTTCTGATATTCTGATATAAGCAGCCTGGGGGCACAGAAAGAAACTTGGATATGAAAGGTCAGGAAGACTTCAAATCTAGCCTCTTGCCATCTCCTTCTCTAGCTCATTTTACAGACATGGAACTTTAAGCAAACAGGGTTAAGCGACTTACCCAGCGTTGTATAGCTAGTAAGTATCCGAGACTTGATTTGAACTAATGAAGATGAGTCTTTCTGATTTTAGGTCCAGTGCTCTATTCACTGCACCACCTAGGTCAAGAAGACCTCCTGAGTTCAAATCCAGCCTCAGACACTTCCTACTTTCTAGCTTTGTGACCCCAGGCAAGTGATAACCTGTTTGCCTTAATCCCCTGGAGAAGGAAAGGGCAAACTGCTCCAGTATCTTTGCCAAGAAAACCCTATTGACAGCACTGACATGCTATGGATCATGCTGCCATGAGGAGTTGGACACAACTAACCAATAAGTGTCATGAAAACCCAGAGAGAAGAGAGTATCCACAGAGAAAGAGTGGTCAACAGAGTCAAACAGGTTAAGAAGGACGAGGATGGAGGGGAAAAAACCATTAGATTTAGCAATTAAGAGATCTTTGAGAACTTTGGAGAGAGCAGTTTCAATTGAGTAATGAGGCTGGAAGACAAACTGAAAAGAGGAGAAGAATGAATGAGAGAAGTAGAGGAAGCAAATGTGGATAATTTTTTCAAAGGGTTTGAATAAGAAAGGGAGGAGAAATACGATAGCTTGAGGGAATGTTAGAGTCTAATGAAAATTCTTTAAAGATGGGAGATGCTTGGACACATCTGAAGTTAGTAAAAAGGAAATAAAATATTCATAGCAGCACTTTTTGTGGTAGCAAAGCCCTGGAAACAAAGTGAGTATTCATAAATTAAGGAACATGCAATAGCTCTACAATACAATAGCTATAAAGAAAGCTATACAATATGAATGTAATGGAATTTTACTTTACTATGAAGAATTCAGAGAAACATAGGAATATTTGGATGAACTGGAGGACAGTGAAGTAAGTGGAACCAGAACAGTATCTACGGAGTCAATACATGATTGCAACAATGTTAATGAAAAGATTGTTAAAAGGAAGCCAAACTTTGAGTAACTGTACAACCAGTAATGGTTCTAGTGAGCAATAATAAAGGATATCTCCTTCCTATGGCAGAGAGAGGGGGAATTTCTATGGCAGAGTGTTGTATACATTGTCAGAAGCAAGCATCATATTGGGTTTTTTGCTTAACTGTTTTTCTTTGTTATAAGGAAAGGTTCAATTCCAAGGAGAGTGTGGTAATGTCTGATTTGAATGTGATTTTAAAAACAAAAGGCATTAATAAAATTTTTTTTAAAAAAATTAAATTAACAGGCTTCATCTGTGGATATCAGTTTTTACACTCACCCTCATATATATATACATACATACACACACATACATATAAACTGAGGCAAACAGAGTTTAAGTAACTTGTGAAGGGTCATACAGCTAATAAATTTCTGAGACTGGATTTGAACTCAGGTTTTCCTGATTCCAGGTCTAGTGCCCTCTCCATTGTACCACCAAGCTGCCTAAAAAAATTACAGAGAACATAGATAGCGCCAAAGAAAAAATATGAGAAAACACCTGTTCTAATTTCTTTGCAGACATGGGAGGTACAGGTGTGGAACGCTGCATATACTTTCAGATTTTTTTGATACGATGATTTTTACTGATTCTTTTCTCTTCTTCCTCTTTTTCTTAAAAAAATCTTTTTTAAATGGGAGAAATACTGGGGGAAATTTAAGGAATATAAATAAAAAACAAAATATGTTAAAAATCTTAAAAAGGTAGAAAGGCAAAAGCTATAGTGCTTCAATTTTTACAGCTACCCTCTCTCCCAAACCTTCTAATCTATTTTCTACCTACAGTCTGCGAAAAAATTTCATGGGCAATATGAGCAGCCTGTCAAATCACCACCAGAAGCAGGGAGGCCAGAGCATTTGTGTATCTCAGCAAGAATGTAAAGCAACTCTCAAGTCAGTTTATAAGAAAGGACTTGGGAAATAGTAAGTCATGAATTTCAGACATTACACAATGGCTCAAAGTGCAAAAAGGTCACAAGGCAATAGAGATTTTTCCCAATTTCATTATGTCTGTGCCATGTAGGGCTGAAAAGGGGAAATGAAAATGTAATCTTTTTTAGGAAAAAATTAAACATTGAAAAATAAATATTTTAGAGATAGCGCAAATAAACGGGATACACACAAATGTGCTAATGAGATACTTATGAAGGAAACAATTTGTCATCTGTCTTTTTATGGAGAGGGACTGTTGTTTTGGTGGCAGAGTCCAAGCCTTCAGTTCATAGCATTATTCCATAAATTTGAAGCCTTATCATATACTTCCTACTTTCAGAAAGACCTAAGGTCCTGTTCAAGATGACAGTACTCCATATCACTACCAAACCAGGAGGACAAAGGGACTTATACCCTAGATATATAACTGAGATAATAGCTCCAGATATTGTCAAACAGCTTATTTTCTCTTTCCCATAAGCTCATTAATAATAACCTTAGCCATATATCGTATCTCATTTGATCCTCACATCGATTCCATAGGGCAGGCAGGTTAATATTATTCTCATTTCATAAGTAAGGAAACTAATTTTATAATTATATTAATAACTAAGATCTATATAGCACCTTAGGGTTTGCTAAGTGTTTTACAAATATTATCTCATTTTATTCTCACAACAACCATAGGATGCAGGTGTTGCTACTATCTCCATTTTACAGAGACTTAGAGGAGTTAAATGACTTGTCAAAGATTACCTAGATAGTACATATCAGAGGAAGGATTTGAACTCAGGTCTTCCTAACTCCAAGTCTAGTGCTCTATCCACTGTACCAGCTGCCTAATTATGATAACCTGTGTTTATATAGCCCTTTAAAGATTCAAAGCACTTGTAAATATTATCTCTTTTGAGCCTCACAACAACTCTGAAAGACAAGTAATAACAGTTAATATTATCCTCATCTTACGTATAAAGAAACTGAGGCCCAGAGGCTCATTGAACTCGGTGTTTCATCTCTAATAGTCATCCCAAGGGAAGTTTTGTATAATTATCTTCCGTGATGTTGTTCTCTAATGTTGAGAATGTAGCCATACATGTAGGTATGTAAAATTAATTTACCTTAAGGTTTGCAAAGTGACTTATTTATGTTTGAGTAAAAGAAAATGTTAAAACATTACAGTGCATAAAAGTTAAAAGCACCCTCCAAATGTAGGAGACAATGATTGTCCACATACTTTTAGAAGGCAGCTACAAGTTTATTCATTCTTTATACGTCTCTTATTTGGATGACTGCAGTAGACTCCTAATCAGTTTCCCTGTTTCTAAGCTCTTCATCTCTCTCATCCATACTACACACAGCAGCCAAAATGATATTCCTAAAACACGGATTGGATCATGTTAAGCCCTAATCTAATCAATCTAATCAAAAAGCTTCAGTGGCTTCTTATTGCCCCCAGGATAAGCTACAGAATCCTCAGCCTGGCATTTATAGGTCTATACAATATGACTCACACCTATTTTCCAGCTTTATTTGATGTTACTCCCCTGCACAGAGTAGGCACTTAAGGTTTGCTGAATTGAATTGAAGAGAACAAACCAAGTCTATTCACAGACAGAAAGTAGTCAAGAAACTATTTCACTATGACTATCATGAAAAGGCTAAAAGAGCAAGTCAAAAAGGGGACACTGGAGTTTATTTTTTCCAGTTTACACTTACAGATGACTCCACACCCTGCCACACGTACGATATCTTATAGCCCATCAGTTCACCATCCTGGCGCTTAAGTGGAGGTTTTTCCCATCTTACTTCTAAATTATTACTGGATCTATTCAGAAATACTGTAACATTCAGAGGTGATGCTGATGGAGCTGTAAAAGAAACAAAAAAAACAAAAAATGCTAAAGTATTAAAAAGAAATTTGGTTACTGATTGCCAATCAATAAGCATTTATTAAGCACCTATTATGTGCTAAATATTATGTTAAATCCTGGGTCACAGAATCATAGATCAAGAGGCCTCAGAGGATGACTAGTACAATTCTCTTATTTAACAGATGAGGAAACAGAGGCCCAAAGAGGTCAATGTAGTAAGGATCAGAGGCAAAACCTGAATGGAAGTTCTCTGACTCCAGAGCCAATGTATTCTCCACTGCACCACAGAAAGAAAAAAAGTGAGTCTCTGATTTTACATCCTATTAAGGGAAAAAACAGTTACATGTAAACTACAGCTTTGATAGTTGCTACTACAGACTGCATATTTTTACTGTACTTTTATGGGGAAATAGATCTTAGAAGAGAGATAGTTTAACTATCATGTCTGGAGAAAGACTTGTGTGATGACCAAAAAGACTAAGAAAACTTCTTTTCTGAAAAACTGAGTAAGTTTATTGTCAATCAGAAAAAGTCTGAAGAGATATTTTGTGAGAAAACTTGAGTTTAACTCATCCAAGAAGAAGGTATCCTGAATAGAATCTTTCAAAGACCTCGACTGCTATCCTGAGTGAGCTGAATGGTGGTAATATGTTTCTAGAGTTGAAGAGAAATTAACAGTTGTAGTTAGTGATTAGAGGTAACTCTGGATGTAATCTTTCTCACCATGATATAATGTTGAAATATTTAACTATTTTTCTGTATTGTTTGTTACCCTATTAAGAAATTGCATAGCCAGCAAGGCTGACTTAGCCAATAAGAAAAGGGAGAGAAGGAGGGGGGATAGGGAGAGAGAAGAAAAAGGAGAGGGAGAGAGAGAGGGAGATGGGGAGGGAGAGGGAAAGAGAGAGAGACAGAGAGACAGAGACACACAGAGAGAGTAGTTATAGTTTCTTTAGTTTATTTTATAAGCTGTGGTAGAGGCCTACTGCTGATTAATGAGGGATTTTGCATGTCTATTAATTTATGAGAAGATACTAGAACATATCCATTGATTATCTTAGAACTTTGGTAGAAAATTAATAAGGTTTTTAACAAGTCAAATAGCAAGCAAGTTGAGGGAAGGGGCCGTTGATGTGGTTGTCAACTTGTATAATACAGTGCACAGCTTATCTGGGTGGGGTATATAGTCTGTAAAAGGGAAACACTGTCACTTAAAACTTGCTACATGCACACGTAGGTAGATACTATGAACACACAGATACATATATATGTGACTGCATGTTTGTGTGTGTGTGTGTGTGTGTGTGTATACAGTTACAAAATAAATATTAAGTTAATCTTTTTTGGAGGAGAGGAGTGAGGAAGTACCAGTAGTTTAGGGACAGTACTCTGCCTGAGCCTTGGAGGGGGCTAAGGATTCTGAGAGGTTAGGATAAGAAGAGACTACATTCCAAGTATGGGAGAGAGTCTGTACAAAGGAAAAGTGACAGAAGATTGACTATCACACATGATCAACAAGGAGGTCAGTTTGGCTGGCCGTGGAGGACATAAAAGCAATAACATTTAATAAGCCCAGAAAAGTAAATTGGAGCCAGATGTTGAAATGCTTTAAATGCCAAACAGAAGTTTATATCTGGCCCTAGAGACAATGGGGTCAAATAATGGAGCCTCTTGAGTCAGAAAATAACATAGTCAGACCTGTGTTTTAGTATGACCCTGGCAGTTGTGTGGAGTATGGACTGGAGTGGGAGGAGAGATTTTGGAGTAAGGGAGACCAAGGAGGAAGTCAGTATCTCAGTTATCAAGATACATGCACTCAAATAACAAAAAAATTGAATATTTCTTTTAAAATTAATCTTTACTAAACTAGCCCACACAAAGTTTGTAATTTTGCTTTATTTCTAATTAAAAGGTACTTCACACTGAGAGTTACTGACAGGAGAATAGAAACATGTACAGTGGACAAAAACAAACTGAGACATATTACCAATAATGACCAGAGTGTGAGAAATAGCAAAAAAGAAATCAAGAACATGTTTGACTCGAACAGGAAATCAATGTTTACGTAATGAGGCTTAGGGGTAGGACAGATGGGTGAATGGTCAAGTGGTAGGTTATGGAAAAGCTCCTTACGTAGGTACAGGTTGGACTAGATGATCTCTAATACTTTCCAACTTTCCAACTTTCCAACTCTGAGACGCCTTGACTGTTAATTAAGTTGTGGGCCTAATGGACTGGGAATCTTGCACTGATATCACCAAGATATTATTCTTAAAAATCCACATGAAAGTCTTCAGCATATTGGTTGATCCTCCATGGAGAATTTATAGAAAGACACGGTGAGACAAGAATAATAATAAGTAACATTTATATAGTGCTTTAAGATTTTCGAAGCACTTTACATGTTAAATCATTTTTTCTTCACAACAACCCTGAGAGTTAGATGCTATTATTATCTCATTTTATAGATAAGAGCACTGAGGTTGAGGGAGGCTAAATGGTCTGCCCAGGGTCATAAAGCTAATTAATGACCAAGGCAGGATTTGAACTTAGTTCTTCTGAGTACTCTATCCACTGTCACCTACCTGCCTCTATATACTATGAAAAGTCATGGATAAGTTGTGATCTGTGCTGGCAGAAGTATCTATACGTGTGAGATCATGAATCCATCCTATCAAAGCAGGGCTGCAGAAGGAAATCTGCCCATGTGCTATTCAGAAACTTAGACCAACCTAAGATGATTGCAAATCCTTACTCCAGAAAAAAATTGAACCTGAACAAAGAATAAACATTTGCGGATGGATTTCTTATGGGGCTACTAATAATGGCTCCTCGATACACATTCATCTGGAGATGCCAATGACAAAATATTGCATCCCTTGTCAGAAGCCTAAAGTCTTCTGATGCATTTTGACAGCTGTGATAATCAAATGTGAGGAGTCCTTGTAAGGCACCATATTAACTATTGCTGCTAGCTTCAGCACTGAATAACAAATGGGACTCTACTGGAAAGCAAGACTGAGTTAGTTTTAGGGGAACGTATCTCTTAAATATATCCAACACTCCCCTGTTTTACAAATAAGAAAACTGAGGCCCAGGGAAATTAAGTGACCTGATGAAAAGTTAGGTAAGAAGTAGCAAATCCATGATTCAAAAACTGAATCTTACAACTAAAGAGTCCAACACTCTTTCTGTCACACCATGCTCTTCCTAACACACACACACACACACACACACAGAGAGACAGAGACAGACAGAGAGACATAGACAGAGACAGAGAGAGACAAAGAGAGAGAGAGACTGAGAGACTGAGATTGTAACTTAGGTTAATTATAAAGAAGTTTGAAATTATCTCATGAAGAAAATAATGCAACTTCAAACAGTGAACACACCTCAGGGTTAGAAGCTCATGGTAACAGAAATGAAAAGAAAGAATGTCACCTTAAGTTGAAAAGAAAACTAGAGTTGGGGATGTCTCACAGAAACCTTGAAAAGTGATAAGTGAAATCTTGTCAAAAGTATAACAAAGAAATGTCTAGCTGGTGAGTCAGTGATCAAAGATAACTGCCTGATGGAGACACGATTTAACAAGATACATATCTTTAAGGAACTGATTTGAAAAAGAAGTGCATCTGGCTCACATAATAGCATTATACAGTTTTAATCTAGTAATTTTATGGGGGTAGGTCTGAACCTAGGATTTCATTAGTTTGGGGAAGTCCCAGTGTGGACATTTCCTCCACAGATAAAGAACAATAGTTCATCTGTAACTTCCAGTCTTTGAGACTTGTCTAGAGTTCTGAGAGGTTCAATGATTTGTCTGTGATCACACAGCTAGTATGTGTAAGAGTAAGAGTTCACCTTTTTTGTGTCATAGAATGCTTTAGCATTCTGATGAAGCTAAGGACCCTTTTCAGAATAATGCATCTAAAGTATAAAATAGTATAAAATAAACATAAATAAAATATAAATACAAAAATATTTTTAAAAGTTTAAAAAGTATAAACTAAGGTACTTAGGATTACAAAAGAAACCAATTATATTGAAATACACTTAGGGGCAGCTAGGTGGTACAGTGGATAGAGCACTGGCCCTGGAGTCAGGAGGACCTGAGTTCAAATTCAGCTCAGATACTTACTAACTGTGTGACCCTGGGCAAGTCACTTAACCTCAACTACCTTAAAAAAAGAAATATAGTTATCCAAAATTTTTTTTTTACAAAACAACTTCATAGATCCAGTATTAAGAACCCCTCTTATAGAAGAGAACTTGAACCTTGGTTGTCTGGACACCAAGGGCAGCAATGTATCACTATTCCATGCTGTCTTTGTAATTTAGTAACTCTATTCTCTTCTACTTCAGATTCTTCTCAAGATTCTCCCTGAACCAAAGGTGCCTGGTGGAGGTAAGCAAGTTTTGTCATGCAACCAATAAAGAATAGTTCTGGAGCAGAGATATAACAGTTGTCATTAGAGATTTCTATGACTGGGAAAAAAAGATGGCTAGTAATAAAGCAAGACTGAATGGAAACCAAAGAGTACTCCACAGGTATCTCACGACAAATCTGGAGGAAGCTCCTGTCGCAGTGGACAGACCACCTAGGGCAGATTTGAAGAGTATCACAGGATGGTCAGGCATGGAATGGGTACAATCTTCACAAGTGGACAGAGTATCCACATGGATGTTATCGTACACATGAAAGTACTGAATTATTATTCTATTGGTCTTATGTTCTCTTTAGTGTAGCTCATATTTGTTACACTATTTAGTGTTCTTAGTTTATAAATAGTTTGACTTTTATTTTAAAATTACAAATATTCTCTTTCTAACATATATTGTCTACAAACCTGGTCACAGGGATTCTTAAGTGTCTAGCTGGGGGTGGGGAACATACGGCCTCAAGGCCACATGTGGCCCTCTAGGTCCTCAAGTGTGGCCCTTTGACTGAATCTAAACTTCACAGAACTTCTCTTAATAAATTTCCCTTAAAATAAAATTCCCTTAATAAAAGGATTTATTCTGTAAAACTTGAACTCAGTCAAAAGGCCACATCTGAGGACCTAAAAGGCACATGTGGTCTCGAGGCTGCAGGTTCCCCACCCCTGGTCCAAGCTGTTCCCTCACATATACTTAAACACAGAGCACCTGTAAGCACCTCATGTCAGCAAAACCCTTAAGCTAAGGTAACGTTTTTGGTTGAAACCTTTAAAGGACTAATTAAGAATTACTTCAGAACCTTAAGGGAAAAATGGTTATCAACAATTACAATGTGTTTTATACATGAAAAACATTGTTTTGATGTATGGAATGAGGATTTTAATCTAAAGCGTATTTGTACTGGAAATAAGGATTGCTATGTTCTTATATTAAAAATGTAGAGGTAGCCAGGTGGCGTAGTGAGTAGAGCACCGGCTCTGGAGTCAGGAGGACCTGAGTTCAAATCAGGCCTCAGACACTTGACACACTTACTAGCTGTGTGACTTTGGGCAAGTCACATAACCCCAATTGCCTTCCCTTCTTCCCTCCAAAAAAATAAATAAAATAAAAATATACTTAAAATATACCAATAAAACTGACTCTGGGAAACTGGTTACAGCACATTATACAGAGACAGAGCAAGAAATTGAGTTGGAATAACTTGCTCTGGGCAAGGCACCATGGTACAGTGGATAGGAACTGGTCTAGGAACCAGGAAGACCTGGGTTCGAGCCCTGCCTCTGACATGTACTAAGTGACTATGGGCCAGACACTTAACCTTTTGGTTCCTTGGGAACTTTTAGAGATCATAGATGTGATTGCTTGGTGAGGAACTGAGAATTCCCTGCATCAGTGAAATAACAACAGATAGGGACCTCTTCCCATCAACAAAATAAACCACTTGCTATGTGAATTTGGTACAAATAACAATTTCAGTTTCCTCAGATATGAAATTCAGGATTTAGACTAGATATTCTCCAAAGGTCCTTCAAGTTCCAACTCCTACTGCCAATCCTCTACCCTAAAATTTCAATGGCTCCCTAGCGCTTCTGGGATAAAATGTAAACTCTTTATCCTGGCATTTAAAACCCTTCACAATTTGGCTCCTGTCTATCTTTCTGACCTTATTTCATACCCCATTCCATACCCAGGCACTCTACACTGTAGCCAAGGCAATTCCATCTAGCCATCTTCCAACTCTAAATATTTATGTCAAGAGCTCATGGCAATCTGCCATCTGGGTAGAGGTGGATCTCAGAGACCAGAAATAATCAAAACATAGCCCACAGTCAGATTAGGAATCAGGATAGGGTACATGAAAACTTCTTGAAAAGAATCGTAAATATATATATATATATGTATATGTATATATGTATGTATGTATATATACTCCTTCCTGGAAAGGAAGCATGGACAATGGCCAGTATCTCCTGATTACATTGTGTAACAAGATTCCTGACTTATCCCCATTTGACTTCCTGCTTAGTTATTATTATTTCATGTGTTTGTGGTCACTTTCCTACAGCATTTTCCAAAACATAAATAGTTTTAAAGTTCATGCTTGGATTCAAGAACAATTCCAGGGAGAGTGTGCCCAATAACCTGCTATTGAGTTCAAAACAAAATTCTTACAAGATTCTTCCATGATTCAGTCAATTCAACAAACATTTGTAAAGAGCCTATTCTATGTAACAATAATTTCTAAGAGTGTGGTATAAAAGCAGATTCTTTACATTGACCTTTGAGGTACCCTAAACCTTCCTTGGATGTCTGTAGTTGTGCAGCCCCAACATGATAGACCAGTAACATGTCTCTATCGGCTTCTACCAATTCTACTATTTTATACAGTTTGTTGAAAAACAGAAGATGGTCTTCACCACCATCTCAAATTATTCCATAGTCTACAGCAATTAAGGGAAAGGAGGAGATATTACTCCAGAGTGAACAAATTCCCCATCACCGAAAGATGAAATTCCTGGGTGACACCAAATCCCAATATTATTTAAACTCTCCCTAATCTGTGACAGCAAATTCAAGAAATATGCAATAATGAAAAAAGACTCAAACACTATGAGATTAGAAGTCTCCTGACCTGTTCTTTCTCAACTGTAATTATGTAGCCTTCTCATGCTTTAATACACTTCAATCATGATTTTAAAAACTCTACTTAGATTCACAACAAAAATAAACATTTGATGCCACCTTTTATGAGATAGCTTTTCTGATTCCCACTAGTTATTAGTACTATAAACTAGGCACCTTGGACTTCTATTCCTACTTTGCACTAACTCATTCGCAACCTACCCTCAGACCACGAGGTCTAAAGTTCCCAGAAAAGTTCATAATCACTTCTGCTAGAACTCATACTCTCTTCCTAAGGTTTTGGGTTAACTTAGAGATGGAGGGGGTACACTCTTACTCCCCACCACTTTATCTCTTGAGCTCCTACTAGTATTCCTCTCACTTACACAAAATCAATAATGATGATATTATTTCCTCTTAAACATAAAACATTTGAGAAGATAAAAGAAGTAAAAATCAAAACATTATTGGGTCATGCTTTCCCATCACTACTTGTAGTGTCCATGGGGAAGAATGGGCACAAACTTACAGAAACCTAGCAAAGAGACCCATGCTTGGGGAAAACTCTATGTCTGGGGCAAGTCATAAGTCTGGACTTTAGACCTTAATTCCCTAGGTCATTTTAAAAACCAGTTTGCATGACATGAAGCTGATTCTCTGCTAGCTGGTTCTCTTCTGGTCCTCACCACTTCTTCTCTTGCACTAATGAAGCAGTGTCAAGCTCTTTTTACTCAAAGCCACTATTAACAAGGTACTACGAAAAGGTGTTATGCTCTTTCAGTGACAAAGCAATTCCCTTATTCTGGAGAAATGCTAAACGCATCAAATCTGCAAATAGCAGGCAACTCTAAGGTATAGACCAGTTGTTGAGCTGCGTAACTGGGGAAAGTTTCTTTCAACATGGGGAGTTTTCCACCCTGATGAAATCACAGAATCAGACCAAGAGAAAAAAAAACCACAGCTACACATTATAAACTCTCTTCCCAGCAGCTAGTTGTTTTAAAAATGCATGTCACTGTTCATAGTGGGTTGAAGTGAAATACGTGGCAGAGTCAGCATAAATTCATCCCCATTCACAGAAAATCAAATCAAAAGTGTATGCTTGACCTATGGTGCATCAATAATAAAATCTTTGCACAAAGATTACAACCTACACACAGAAAATACCATTGTGCAAAAAGCCCCAAACTCTAAAGCCTGAGTGAATATAAGAGGTAAGTATCCTCCGTTTCATCTCTCCACCTCCAAAAGTAAAGCCTAAAACAAAGGTTTGCTTTCAGATTGAATTGCTATTAATGCTATTCTGTATAACTGTCAGGTTATTTTCTTTATGCCCATTGTCAATTACCTCCTTCAGTTGTACTGGCCAGAATCCAAGAGCTCATTTGAGACCAGCCTACTTCATTCATGCAGGAAACACCAATGCTATAATTAGCCAACGCTTGCAGCTGCTGAATTTGATACAGATGAGGTGACGCAGAGGTATTAAAGATCATGACTGATGCATTAGTCAATGGACTAACTTCCTTGACCTAAATGAAAAACAAAAATTTGGACTAACATTAGTAAGTTATCTGGAATTTTATGTTTGATGAGCTGTGTTACTAGAGTTGGCACATATTTCTCTTCCTCTCCTCTGTAATGAGGGACCTGTTTTCCTTTAGAGCACACAACTTACCTCTATGAACATGAGTCACTCATATTGACTGAATCTGCCTAATACATAGAAGGTAAATGCTTTCCATGTGCTCTGACAGTGGTAGATTACAGAGAAAGGAAGGCAGTTTAAATGACAGTTGTAACACATGGAAAAATGAGTGGGTTATTTTCCTTCCCTTTCTAATTAATGCTTTTATTATTTTACTATTCTTCTATGTTGACAGATATGACCCTCACATTCAATAGGGCTTGATGTTGTCGTCTGTTTGTTTGTTTTGCACAATACCCCTGTATTGAACTTTTGAGAAAATACAAATAAGATTTTCACAGGATAAGTAGGCATTGATGGGTTGAAATTTGCATTGATGGAGGGAACTCCCAAATCTATGTGATCACAGATCTATGAGTACTTAAGAGAGTATTTTCTGTGTGTAAGTAATACAGTCCCATTATGCACAAAGATGTTACTTGTTGGCAGAACAAGAGAGATATTGAACTGGTAAAAGAATGAATGAGAGCAAAAAAAGTAAGAGGGAAAGAAATACATTGATGAAGAAGAGGTAATACCACACATTGTGGATAAAGAGTTAGCTGGCCTTCAAGTAAGGAAGACCTGTGTTCAAGTCCTTCCTTTGACACCTACTGACTGTGTGACTAGACAAGTCACTCTATAAGGACTGTAATTTATAAAACAGTTGAAAATCTGTATTAGTAGAGGGGATTCTCTAAGGGAGACAGGAAAGAGACTATTGTCCCTGCTTCACAGGAGAGGAAATTGAAATTAAGAAAGGTCAAACAATATGCTCAAGGTCACCTGCTTAGAAAATGGCTGAGCCGAAGCATTTAAACTCTCAGGCTGGTGCTCTTTCCAAGTCGTACTAATTATCAATAAAATGAGAGCATGGATATTTTTTAGGTTGGGTCTATGGGTGTCATAGGACTGAAGTCAAAGAGGGATTCAAATTAATAAGAATATTAACACAAATTAGTCCATGTATAATTATTAATGTTATACATAATATATAATCATGTATATAAAATTAATGATATATATATATATATATTTATATAAACACATTTGATTCAGCAATATTCCTGCTAGGACTATACACTAAAGAAATCAATTAAAGAGGAAAAGGATTTGCATGTAAAAAAAAATTTATTGCAGCTCTTTTTGGAATAGCTAAAAGTTGGAAACTAAAGGGCTATCTTCCTATTGCGGAATGGCTAAAGAAATTAATAAACATAAACATAATGGAATATTGTACCATAAGAAATGATGAAATGGACAGTTTCAGAGGAAACTGGGAAGACCTGTATAAAGTGATGCAGAATGAACTAAACAGAATCAGGAAAATAATTTGTACATTGTGGTTGTTCAGTTATTCAGTCATGTCTGACTCTTAATGACCCTGTGGACCATATTGGCCATGGGGCTTTCTTGGCAAAGATACTGGAGTAGTTTGCCATTTCCTTCTCCAGTGGAATAAGGCAAACAGAGGCTAAGTGACATGTCTACGGTCACATAGCTAGTAAGTTTCTGAGACCAGATTTCAACCCAGGTCTTCCTGACTCTAGGCGCAGTGCTCTATCCACTGAGTCACCTTGCTGCCTCCTAATTTGTACATTAACAACCTTATGAAGCATAAAAACAATTTTGAAAAACTTAAAAATTTTTATCAAATGATCAGCCAGGATTTTAGAGGACTGATGACGATGCATTCTACTTACCTATTGAGAGAGATGATGGGTCCAAGATGCAGAATAAAAGAAACATTTTTGGACACACCAATATAGGAATCAGTTTTTCTTGACTATGTATATGTTACAAAGGCTTTGCTTTTATTTTTGTTTCCCATTGGGGGTGCAGAGGGGTCTTGGAAGATAAGGGGAGTCAGGGGTAGGGTAGCAAAAATAAAGAAAAGGGGTCATTGAAGCACCTTTTTAAAAAATGCACCAAAGACAACTGAAAGGCCACAAAAACAAAAAAAACAAAGAGGATGGTTTTGAATGTTGCATGTTGAATTTATTATACAGTTAAAAGAAAAAGCAAGTGACACATAATATAAATATTCAGTTTCATGACAATCTTCTTCTTTTATACTATCTATATTGAAATGTCTATTTTATTAGGTGTTTAAGTTTAGAATAAAATAAAAGGTTAATTAAAAAAGAAAATAACAATAAAAATAGCTAATTTCAAATTAACTATAATGTAATAGATGCAGGACTTGGAGGCAGGAATATGTGGGTTCAAATCCTGCCCCAGATATTAGCCAAAGGACCTACAAGTCATCACTCCTCTCTGCACGGTGGTTTCCTTATCCGTAAAATAAGGGGTTTGGACTTAATTGCCTTTATGATCCTTAGAACTCTAAAGCTAACAGGCCGGGTTCCTCACCCCTGTTCTTTTTTGTCTCTGGATCCTTGACACCTAGAGCAATGCCTAGCACACAATCAGAGCTTAATAAATACTTATATAATTATCAAAATAAATTATTCCTTTACTAACAAGGAAGCAATCTTATTTATTTACTACTTCCCAAACTAATAGCGCTGTGATCAATTTATTATATTTTCTCCTTAATTTATCTGTGGTTCAAAGAAAATAGTACTGGATTCCTGAAAGATACCAAAAACACCTTGCAGACATGGAAGAACATTCAGAATAACAGATGAAAGGAAGCTTAGATATCATCTAGTTCAGTCCCCTCATTTCAGAGATAAGAAAACTGAGGCTCAGGGAAATAAGTGCCTTGACCAATGTTGCACAGGTAGCAAATAACAACCACAATTGGACAGCCATGGATAGAATGGATAGAGTGCTGGGCCTGGAACCAGAAAGAGCTGAGTTCAAATCTAGCCTCAGACACTTATTAGCTGTGTGACTCTGAGCAAGTCACTTAACTATCTGCCTCAGTTTCCTCATCTGTAAAATGGGGATACTAACAGCACCTACCTCCCACGATGATTGTGAGGATCAAATGAGATAATGACTGTAAAGCACTTGGCACAGGGCCTGGCACAGAGTAAACACCATATAAACATTAGTTATTAACCAGGCTCTGAATCCAGGCCCTTGATTTCCAAATCTAGTATTCTTTTCCCTATAACATAATTCTTCTACTTCTCTGTTCCTTCCCAGAGTGACCCCCTAAATCACAGCTACAGTTGGGAATTTATGTGCCAGGAATAGGTTGTACAAAGTTGGTGGACAAGGGGAGCCACTATCCTGTTGGAAGGAGACAGAAACATGTAATAAGGAAGGCCATCAAATGAAAGAGAGCTGGATAAGGAAGGGATGACACTCATCCTAGTGTGCTTTCTGGTGGCTTCCTATTTAACCATTTATTATCTAATTTAATTTAATATTTAATTTTTCTTGCCAAAGAGAGGCTAGGTTCTATTGTTTCTATGCTGTGGAAAGACTACAAGTGCTGTGAAGGCCTCCTCTTAATTATATACCCTGGGGCAAAGCCCCAGCCTCCTTGCCCTGGTTATGACTCTTCCCTCAACAAAATATTTCATTGGAGTTCATATCTAAATTTGCTGTTGATCTACTCATGTGCTCTCAGATGTCAAAGGTTCTTGATGGTACCTACACTGCAGTATGTCCAATTATCCCAGCTTCTACTTGGTAACAATACGCTATAACAATCCAGGGGGATTTTAAAGTCACGTAACTTATTCCTGTTAGTCATGCCATTGGAATTCCTGTATAAAGTGTAAAATATTACTGTTCTTTAAAATATTACTATTACTATACTGTAAGATCTCTGAATTTTATTCTTACTTTAGAATATCTAAATCCAGGCCAAACTACTGTGAATACACATCTTTGGAATTCCAAGTGCCCTCTGTATTAATAAGGGAAAAGCAGTCAGAGCTGGGCCTTTCAGGAGAAGAAAGAGTAAAGTTGCCTCTTATAGCTGGTAGTGTTTATGAGCTTTGGGTTTCACCCTGTGACTCATGCTCACATAGGATTATACAAAGCTGCCAGAACTTCATCAGTTTATACTGACAAGCCATTGGAAAGGGGCACGAGAAATCATGTGCGTTTATCCCACAGAGATTTTTGGCACTTGCCAGGAATTACATTTTGTTTTGGGGCTTTACAGGCTGTAGCTCCTTCCTGGTGACCAAGCACCAAAGAGCAAATCAAAGGAAACTTCTTTGTCCCTCCACCTCCCACCCTCATTTCCTGAGCTGCTTTTTCAGATACGTATTTTTGGGCAAAGGGAGGGATTCCAGAGAATATAAGATGGGATTACAAGGATTCTATAAGTTTCCCCTGATAACATGCCAGGGAAAGAGAAGATAGGAAATTTCAAGAGCTGCATGGCTCAATTAAAAAATAGAAATGAAAGATGCGGTCCAACACCACTATATTTTTCATATACCAGGGCAAAGGGAAACACAAGGGTGTGTCTTGCTAGTGTTTTTATTTGAATCTCATCCAAAACATTCATTTGTTAACAAGTTGTAATCTAAAAGTGTAGTGAATTGGTCAAACCCCTCAAAACCATACACGGTTTCTATAAGAATAAGAATACACCATTATAATATGGCATGAAAAATATGGTAGGTCCAATGAAGCCAACTCAATTTAACCTTTAAGCAGGAAAGAAGAGGTATAGAAGAGGTGGTCAGAATGGATGGTGGGGACATCATAGACTCATAAGGCTATGTAGAATCCTATTTAGCACTATATAGCATTAGATGCTGAGGATAATTTTGAGTGGTGTTGTTGGCATCATCCCCATGTTGCAAGCAAAACTACAAGGTAGGTGACATTTGTTTCTGGAGATCTTTCTGCTTCCCCCTCCCAGGGCCAGTGCCCTCAGATTGTTAAAATCCTCTTCCCTCCCCTGCCAAGACCTATTCTCCCACAATAATAAGCACAACCATAACTGACATTTATGTACCACTTTATAACTTGAAAAGTACTTTTCATACATAATATCATCTGGCCCTATAGGTACTATAGGTATGACTATCTTTATTTTACAGATGAGAAAGCTGAGATTCAGAGAAGTTAAATGACTTGCAACTTGATCACACAAGCTATTGTCACAGGCAGAATTTGCACCAAGATCTTCCTAATTCCAAGTCCAGGTACACACAAAGTTCCCACTTTGCAAATTACCTCTCCTACAACAGAACTTTAATTCTTTTAGTGGGTTTGACTCCTTCCCTTTTATCCCTGTGCCCACTTATCCACTCACTTTAGGCAAGTTAGAATAATAGGGATCAGGAGCTTAGTCCTTCATTTCTGAAAAACACTCAATCCTTGTTATAAAAGAGATTTAGATTCCTATTATGAGGCACATTGGTGAGTTCCAAATAATTGGTAGAATTTGTTTATTTTTTAAGAAGAAATTTATTCATTTATAAAATTGGGAAGTGAACTTTTGCCCATTTCACAAGTATAGTATGTATGATGATATCATTTTATTAAAGCATGAATAGTGCTTTCAGCTCCCTGGGGAAAGGTCTAACATAAACATAAGGTGAAGCTGGGAAGAAATTGTTGGATGTCTGTGCAATGTAATTTCCTACCATTTAACAATGTTTAATAGGTTTAAAAATGAAATATGCCAAGAGTTATATATATTTCACCAAGTTAAATGGCTCCAGTCTACCTTTCCAGGATTATTTCATATCACTCCCCTTCATAAACTCTATTTCAGCCAAAATGGCCTATTTGCTGTTACCAAAACTTTGTACTCTAACTCCATGGCTTTGCATGGGCTATCTCCCAAGCCTAGAATGTCCTCCCTCTTTACGTTTTAGAATGTTAGCTTCCTTCAAAGCTAAGGTCTTATGCCACCTTTACGGGGAGCCTTTCTAGATCCCCCCAGTTGTAAGGATTCAAATTTTCTCTCAAAATTATTCCATAAATAGAGATATACACAGATCCCACATTAATATATATGTATATATGCGTGTGTATTAATATGCATATATACGTATATATATATGTGTATATATATACATACATATACATATATATATATATATATATATATTTCTGTCCAGTAGAAAAATAAGCTTCTCAAGGGCAAGGGGTGTTTTTTTTTAATTGTCTTCGTACTGCCAGAACCCCCAGACACAATGTTTTGCACATAGTGAGTACTTAAATGCTTGTTGGATTGGGTTAGATTAGAAGTTGACCTATCATAACAAATGCTACCATTTTGTTAGCCTTCCAGGCAAAAACTCTTTGAAGCAGCTGTTGGAAAAAAGTAGAAGAAATTGCATAGAGAAACAAATTCCATTTGGCATTGGGAAAGTAACACCAGGACGTCAACACCCATAGAACTCAATGGAAACCATGGTATTAATGTCAGCTTTCATGGTTGATCTTGTTCAGGAAACTGAAGGAAGACATTTCAATTTGTTTTCATCAATCTGAGGATCATTATGGAAATAAGATCTTCATACTAGCCAGCTGAAAATGGAGAAGGTGGAATGTATATCCAGAAGGAGACTACTGAATCAGCTGAATGGGTAACATTGATTTATGATGGAAGACAGATATTTTCTCAGAGTGAAGGGCCAAGAGGCAACATGGAATAATGGCGAGAGTTCTGGATCTGTCATTAGGAAGACCTGGGTTCAAATACTGCTTCAAATATTTAGGAATTACGTGATCCTAGGCAAGTCATTTAACCTCTTTCAGCCTTAATTTCCTCATCTGTAAGATGGAGCTAATAATGGTTGCCATAAGGATCAAATGAGATAATGTATATACACTTACTAGCTGTGTGACCCTGGGCAAGTAACTTAACCCTATTTGCCTCAGTTTCTTATCTGTGAAATGAGCTGGAGAAGGAACTGGCAAACCATTCCAGTATCTTTGCCAAGAAAACTACAAATGGGGTCACAAAGAGTCAGACATTGCTGAAAACGACTGAACACAGGAATTCAAACCTTAAAGAGCTCTATAAATATGAGATACTATTTATAAAAATGGCAATAAATTACATTCGGCCTTACTAAGAAAGAAAAAAGTCTAGACTTCCAAAGTTTGCATGGCTGACACTTACATGAATACTGCAGTTGATGAATGGAGAATAACCATCGAAGCCTGGCACCCATGAGATCAAGAGGGTATGTGCAGTCCTGTTCTCGATGCTGACTTCACTTGGTGCAGAGGGAATGGCTAAGGGAAAAGATAAAAATCAGAAAATATCTCAATGACAACAATTAAATGTCCAAGTACTTCAAAAGCGTGTGAGTCTTCAGAGAGGTAGGGAATTACTAGAAAAAATATTTTATACACAGTCAGATCAAGACAGCTCTAGCATAGATTTTTGCACATTTTTCTGTCTTGTAAGAGAGTATAATCTGGCTGATGTAAAGGCAAATCACATCAATAAAATGCATTTTTAAAAAATATGTGTCAAACAATCACATGATCATTGTCAAGTCTCCTGGTACTTTTTATGGGGGAAAAATAATAATTCACACTTTGGAAAAGGAATGTTTAATTCACAGTATTCATTAATCACCTAATTTCTATGTACAGGCACCATACGGATCACAAGGGAAGCAAAGATATATCTGATAAGTCTCCTGCTCTTCAAGAGCTAACAACCTCATTGATAGACCAAAAACTAACATAAACTCAATAAAAATTTCCAGCTACAAAGAAGTAGTGTCTAAAGGAAGAGGAATAGTCATGTGTAGAATTCTTAACGAAAATTTAAGGTGATTTGCTCTCAGGTAGATCTGAAACACAAAAGACAGTCTAATGAATCCCAGTCCCCTTCAACAGTACAAGAATTTTACCTGATGTAGAAACAGAACTAAACATGTAGATCTACCTGCAGATAGGCACATATGAATAGTTGTCAACCTTCTTGTCTGAGTTCTTTGTACTTCTATTGTCTAAATGTAAACAAAGTTTCAAGATCTGAAACATTTTTCTCAAAGCAGAATGAAGATTCTGGCATCAATGGGAAAACAGAGGGGGGCAAGGAGGGAGAGAAGGAGGGATGGGGAGAGGGAGGGAGGGGAGGGAGGGAGAGAGAAAGAGAGACAGACAGACAGACAGAGACAGAGACAGACAGAAAGAGACAGAGAGAAGAGAGGGGAAAGAGAAAGCTGGTCATAATAACAAAGATTTAGAACTTAAAGCGGCTTTAGAATTCGCCTCCTTCAATTGCATCATTTCACAGACCAGGAATCTGAGACCCAGAAGTTTGTGTCACAAAAGCAGTAAATGACCAAGATTCAAATGTAGTTCCTCTGACTCTATATCTACCAATCTTTCCATCACTCTATTTAAATAGAGCCAAAGTTTCCTGGAAAAATTTCATCCCTTTTCAGCTTTTCCACATTTACAGCCCTTAAGTCTTCCAGGTATGCCTAGTAAGAAGACACAAGTGTTCATTTTAGAATTTTTATTGCTGGACTAAGTGCATATTAAAAACTCGCATTTATATAGTGCCTTAATGCTTACAAAACATTTTCCTCACAAATCTGTGAGGCATTTTGCAGATAAGGAAACAGACCTAATGAGGCCACAACGTTTGCCCATGATTATATAAGTACCAGAGCTGGACCTCAAACCCACATCCGACTTCAAATTGCAGAGAAGGCTCTATTGAAGGCCTTATAAACAACCACTAAAATGAATCAGTCCTTAAGCCCCTGCATTAGAAGAGCACAGGGTTTGGTATATAGGCAAAATCAGCATTACATTTGACTAACACAGCATCAAGTAGAATTCACCCTAAACAACTGAGTGATAGATTATTTGCAAAGCTACCCTAAATCATTCTGCTTTGGAGTACTTGAAGTAGTTACTGGCCTTCACAGCTGAAGGTGCACGGCATGTACAATAGTATATTTGGTTCTAAATAAAGGGGCTACCTGGGAAAAGATTTTAAAAGATATTAATGCAAAACTCTTTTTCAAATCATCTAATTAGGGTAGAATTTATATAACTTCACAGCTGCAGGGTCTGCTCTAAGCACCAACTAAAGAATGTTACAAATGCTACTTATTTCAGATTTTATTAAAATCTAGAATACTTGAATATTGAAAGTTTTGTATCTTTATATCTCCCCTTGCCCCCACCATGAAGTTACTCTCACTCATGGATTTTTAGAATTTCTAACATTTCTCCCAGAAGTTATAATAATGGGATATGGAATGAAGGAAGGAAGGAAGTCATACAGTCCCTCTGCCATGAACTTTCACTATGAGCCTTTTACATCAAATGTGAACCTTCCAAAAAGGCCCTTTAGAAACCTAGATTTCACTGGTTTGTTGAGGCTAAAAGTATTGGAGTATCCTTACCAGGACCCTTTAGTTACCAGTATAATGATAAATTATTCCTGACTTTTTGTGAATATCATCTAAAGATAAATTATATTAACTTAAAGGATAATAATCATTTATTTTTAACATAGTGAACAAAATAATAAAAGATAATAGTCAAATTAAATTATATACCTACGTATCTTACCTTGGATAAGATGTTTCACTTTCCCAGAACTCTAATTTTCTGGTGCCAATCTACCTTTTCTGGTTTATTATACATTACTCTCCTTCATACATTCTTAGATCCAGCCAAACTATCTTTCTTGCTGTGTCTCATACCTGATACTCAGCTAGGTGGCACAGTAGATAGAGCTCTGCATCTAGAGTCAGGAAGACCTGAGTTCAAATGTGACCTCAGACACTTACTAGCTATGTGACCCTGGGCAAGTCACTTAACCCTGTTTGCCTCAGTTTCCCCATCTGTTAAAAAATGAGTTGGAGAAGGGATGGCAAACTACTCCAGTCTCTTTGCCAAGAAAACCCGAAAAGGAGTCACAAAGAGTCAGACATGATTGAAACAACTGAACAACAACAAACAACATTCCCAGTGTTGGTGCAGATAAATTGTAAAGCACTTTGTAAACCTTCAAGAGCTATGTTAATACTTGCTGCTCTTGTTTTTATTATTATATTTCATTTCCATCTCTCTGACTTTGCACATGTTGTCCAGCTTGTCTGGAAGACACTCCCTCCTCACTTCTACCTCTTAAAAATCCCAAGTTTCCTTCAAAGCTTAGCTTAAGTACTTTCTTCTACATTAATCTTCTTCTCATCCCCTTTGCTACTAATGCTTCCCCCTCAAAAAAATTGACTTGCATTTATTTTGCATGACCTTATATAGGGCATATGTGAGTAACCACAGGCAGAGTAGTGCCTCACATCAATTATTTAGATACCTACTTATTCTCTACGTTTACTCGCCCATATCAACATACCCTCACACTGACAAGCATAAGTTCCCAGAGAAGAACCACAACCACAAGACTACACTCAAATTCTCTCAGGGTCCTAAGAAATAACCCTACTTTGGGGGATACGCTCCACCTCCTCGACCTCCATAGTTCTTGAGCCCTAGCCAGCTTTTATTTGCTTTGCTTTGCTTTACATTCACAACGATGTTTAGATCTTAAACCTAACAATTTATTTAAAAACCATAACAGTCACTCAAATAAAGCAAATGCAGTAATAATAAATATATCACAGTCCACACATAAACATGGGTTATACTCTCCCACTAATCCAGTATGTGTGGAAGAGAAGGGACATACAATTACAGAAACCTGGAAGAGGATTACATGAGGAACCCAGGTACTCAAGTTAACTGAAAACCGAACTTCAGGCCTTGGTGTCATCGAAACTTTCAAGAAAATTTATACCACAGGAAGTTGCTAAATGCTTCCCCCTTCTATTCCTCACTACTCTCCAGCGGGGCAAACTGCTCTAAAACCGAACAAGGTATTTAAAAGCTTTTTTAATTCCCAATAACTTTTAAAAGAAAGCTGAGAAAACTTTACATTCTTAATTTAGATAGCAATTTCCTTTAAGACACAAAAAGCAAAGTTCATTAGTCTGGCTCTCCCTGATCAATGAAGACAACCCCAGACAACTATTCACTCATCAATTCTGCATCATCCAATCAGCTAATAGCAAACATAACTCATAGTAAAGATACTGGGTTGAAGCTCTGAGCAAAGCAGAAAAGATCAACTAATTCTTCATTTACCAGAATGCTACTATCGCCAATCACCTTGGAGCAAACAGAACTATCAGCCAAGTAGCTACAAAACTTATCTTCCCCACTCAACTTTTCCCTCTCAAGCCAAAGGTAGTAGCAGAGAAAAAAACAATATGCATTTCTAAGAGGCTTCACCTTTCTCACACTTCCATAGGGCTGACATTGAAGCTTTTGTCTAATGAGCTGGAATCTCTATTCCACCAATATGGAAGCTCATTGCTGACGCCTTTCAGCTGACTACTCCACCTTCCACTTTCTTCACATAGCTGCCCTGCCTTTTTTATAACCTCTTGCATTGTGTTCAATCTTTACTCACCAGGTTTTTTAATCTTTATCCATTACTTTGTGTAACTTAGATTAGAGCTTCCTGGTACTCATTGACTCACTTTTCACTTATGAGGCAAAAACTCACAAACTCTTCCTTACAAAATTAATGGTTTATATTTAATCATCTCGTTGACTCCAATCAGTTTTTGAATTTTCATTTTGTGAGCTTTACCCTCTTAGTCCTTAAAAACAGTTATATGCAAATGAGCTGAGGGATCATGATATCCTGTAGCTCCAACCGAAAAGGTCCAATTTAATAGTCTGTGCCTTAAATAAATAAAAGTTCTTTCTCTGCCCCTTTTAAACCATCAAACTGTTTGCCTTCAAAACAAGCATAACTCTACACCAGTAGTGTCAAATTAAAAATCCAAGTGGATCCCCATGGGCTATATGTTGACTTAGAACCATTTAACATTATCTATGTTTTATTGGTTTTTAATTTGTTTTGTTAAATATTTCCCAATTACATTTTAATCTGGTTTAAGCTGCACTTTGGTGTGTTAGGGAAAGAAAAGCTACATCTTTGATAACTCTGCTCTACATTCTTTATAAGATGATTTAAGCCTTTGCATTTATGACATAGTTCATTTTCTGATCCAAACTACTCATGGCCTACTTGAAACCTATATTTCTTTACACAAAGATTTGGTTTTTTTTCTTTGTTTGTTTGTTTTTTAGCAATTTTATTATACCAAAGGTTTTTTCCTACTCCTTTTATGCACCATACTGATGACCTATGAAAGAAGCAATAGACTACACTTTCTGTGATGAAGCCACCCTGATGCCCTGGAGCATGACTTTAGGGAAGGTTCACATAGATTAAGCCACAGTTCTAACCACACTGAAAACTCTACAGCCTGTTGATGCTACAGAGAAACCTGCTTAAGTTAATGGATCTCATGAGACCTTGGCTCTGACCCACAGCACACTCAGTGACCAGATGGCTCTACTTCTTCCTTCTGCCTCCTAAGTGGAGACATTCCCCAAGGGGGGATGCCCTTTCTTCTCTTTTCTCTACAGCCTCTCCCATTATCTCATCTACTGCCATAGTCTCAATGATTATCTCTAGAAGGATGACTCCTAACCCTATCTTCATCCTTGAACCCTCCTGAGTTCTAGACCTACATTTCTACCCCCTACACATATCTACCTCAATATGCCACCAAACTCAACATGCCTAAAACTGAACTCTTCATCTTCCTCCAAAATCCTCTCCTCCTAACTTCCCTTTTTTTTATTAATGGCATCGCCATTCTCCCAGTCATTCAGACTCAAAATCTTAGTCAGCTTCCTTTGTCATCTATTTCTGTCATCACTCTTTCTTTTCTCACAGCAACTAACTTCTTGCCAGCTAATGTAATAGCCTCCCTGCCTGATATCCCTGTGCACAGGGATTCTTCCTACCCACAGCTGCCAGATTAACCTTCCCAATTCATAACTGTTAACCTCACTTTTCTGTTGAAAACTCTCAATAGTTTTCCACTATCTACCAAATAAAATTAAAATTCCTTAGCCCGGCATTTAAGGCTCTCAGCCTGATACCAACTTATTTTCCAATCTTATCTCCTACTACTTCCCTGCATCCCAGCTCTATTCCAGGACTTCTTGCCCTTTCCCCAAGCATAGCCTTCACTTCTATACATTTCTATACAGGGATTTATATTTAATCCTGGAGATAACAGGGTTCCCACATCTGAAACATCCCTCCCTCTCTCATTCTCCAGTGAAATCCTATACCTCCTTCAAGTTTAAATGCCAGTTACTTTGTAATTTTTACCCCATCCACCAGTCCCAAATAACCTCTTACTCTTTTGAACTTTTATGAGATTTTGAACTTCTCCAATTTGTTTTAAGATATTTGTGTGCCCTAGATAAGATTTTAAAATATGTCCCCCATGGGTTCCTGTCCTGCTTAAAAACTATGAGCCTCAACTGATATATGCAAATAATTATCATAAAACACCTTTGTGCCAAAGTGAGAGGAATTTGGGGGTACTAAAATATGTTCACATAAAAAAGCTAGAAAGAATAATTTGTTGTATCCCTCTTCTTTATCCCCCTTTCCCACTATTCTACTTCATGCTACACTCTAGCATGGCTACCTGGCCTGCCTGCCTACACCTAGTCCTAGCTCTGTCTTATGTCAATCTCTCTTCCTCCTAGACTGTGAGCTACTTGAGGGCAAGGACTAGGGGTTATCTCTGTATCTCCCTCAGACCAGCATAATATGAAGAATAAGCTCTCAATAAATACTTGCTGAATTATCATAGAATCACAGAATGACAGAACTAGGAATTATGGGATACTGAAATGACTTGGTTCAAATAGCAATTATTTTATGTTTCTCCTTCCACCCTCTAGCCCCAAATGGTCCGTCCTTTCTCTGAGCTTTTATACCATTTTGCACCTCTACGTGTTGTATTAAATTTGTGTCAGTGTATTTGTATGGTTAGATGGTTAGTTCGATAGCTCATTAATGGTTGTAACTAGAATCCAGGTTTCTTCTAAGTTTAGTGCAAAAAATTGTGTACCATTCTGCCTCCAACTGACAATGCCCAAGTTAGACTGCTTCAGTCAAAATTACAAAGTTGTCAGGGGCAAGGTTCAATAGACTAAGATTGAGTTTTAAAAACTTCCTCCTAATTTTACAAAGTACCACAAAAGGGAAAAACTCTTAATGAGCATTACAACTGATACATTTACAAGAAAGTGAATTTGTAAGAGTGAGAGATGATTTGCAAAGAGATTCGCTGAAAAGTGATTACTGACATTTGGGCCTTCTTTTCCTTTCAAGTTTAAGGTTTATGCAGCTTTGGTCCAGGGTTACACCCCTGCCCTATCTCTCTACAAATCTATAGGCGGACTGGAACCTGAGACAAGTGTTTTGCTCAGTTCACTTCTAGTCATCCTTAACTATCATGTAACCGCAGCCCAAGGGAAATGGGGGTGGGAGGTAGGGAAGCGAAAGAGTGTGGAGGATTGAAAAGGGAGTAACTGACTCATTTTCTCCAACCCTTCCCCCTAACCTCGGGGCAAACCATTGGCTGCTCCCTTACTCAAGGCTTTAGTTTGCCCTGGCAAACAACACAAAGCTCTTTCTGCAGAGTAGTCAAAGAGCCTCTTCTAGGGATAAAGGTTGTTTTTCTCCCATGTGGCTAGGGAGGAGGGTGTCCTTCCTATGTAGCATAAGACAATATGCAAAGCGAGGAAAACAAATATGTAATAGTTATCTGTCCCACTTACCTTTTGTATTAACCTGTCCTTCCTTGGATACAGTCAACCCTTTATCATTGTGAGCTTCACAACTAAATGTTGCTGGTTCAGCAAGACCTATGGGAGAAAGGAGGTCAAAGAGAGCGAGCATTAGAGCATTTATCGGCCCAGAACAGAAAAAGATCTTGCAGACTCGCTACTCCAACTCCCTCAACAACAGCAAAGAAACAGATTATGGTTTATTATCCAGAATCCAAAACTCTGGCTTTTTTTCTATTTCTGTTTTTTTGAGGGGGTTCATTTTCTCAAACCCTAAAAAAAAACAAGCTAGTTTTGAATAGCTGCTGGCTTTTAAAAGAAACTGGCCTCAAACGAAACATTGCCCTCAAGGAAACGGGCACTATCGGTCAAGTTCTGTTCTGAAGAACTTCTGCCCAAAATGGGAAGAAAATCTTGTACAGTCAGATCACTTGTGTTTCCCTGACGCTGCGCTTTTGAACAGATACAATGAATAACAAAAATGCTTCATTCTGGTTTCCAAATACTGAACGGAAGGGTGGGAGGTGCAGGCTCCAGCGTCGTGAACAGCTGCAGCCAGCGTGAGCTCCCAGGCCACACAGTGTTCTGATAATAGGACCATGAAATAAGGTTAAATTAGGAAAAACTCACAAGTCTGTTGAATTCATCAGAAAGAATCATCCTCTAGAACATATTGTCTGTTTTCTGAGTGGAATGAGGTTTAAATGACAACAACGGTAGAAAATACTTGAGACTCCTAAGCAATGAGACGTTACTGCCTTGGCTCTGTGAAGGGAGTCTCACAGAAAGAATTCCACACAAGGAGAACTTGCTAGCAGTTCAGAGTGCCACCATTTAGAAATATCTATTTCTTTCTACTATGCATCCGAGAAGATCAGTGTGCCTAATTAAGAAGAAAATAAAATGGGGACACTGATGATATATGACCTGTATTTTAGGAAGGACATTGATAAACTGGAGCATGTCTCGATGGCGGCAACCAGAATGATGAAGGGTCTTTTAGCCGGGTATGCTATAGTTGGGATTCCTTTATGGTATAGGTTGAAGTAGCTGACCTCCGAAATCCATCCCAACTCTGAGATTTCATGAGTCTTCTTTCTGACTTCAGCTATCTTTAAGGAAGGGCCAGCTTTCAGAACATGAGTGGGAGGCACAAAGTCACAGTCAGTTTCCAAGAGATAAGTGGGTGGTTTTCTGGACAATAGTGAGACAAAAAGGCTGCAATGGAAAGAAACCAGGCCAAATTGGCATGAAAGAAGGGCTATGCCAGTTTAGGACATAAGGAAGCTGATTGTCAGTAGGCACTCAGGTCAGTGTTACTAAGTGTCACCTGCTCAAAGAGATCAAAATATATCTGAGGCCAGTAGCAAAGGGGGGGAAATAGAGATTTGATGGACTTTGGCTTCTCATAGCCCACCCAAGGAGTAGGAAAGGTTGCTACAAAATGCATGTGTGTTTATGTTTATGCTTATTTATAAGGCTGGCTTAGGTGTTAAGAAGGGAAGGCATTGGCAGAAAATTCCCTTCTCGTTAGAGGAGTAGCTTCCAGCAAAGGTGAGTTGGTGGGTATGCTACAATTATAGGTTGAACTAGAATACTAGATGGTCACTGAATCTCTTCCAGCCCTGAAATAGTGTGATTCCATAATATGAAAAAGTAGGGCTGGTAAACATGAGAAAATAATTTAGATTTGGCAGAAAATAATTTTGTTTTCCTCTTTATTTTTATAAAATGTGCAGAAGATGAGAGCAATCTCAAGTTAAATGATGTTGGCATGGGACACAGGCAAAAATTCAGAGTTGTCTAGCAACAGGTTTCAGAATTCAAAGAGATCTCAAGGGTTCTCTGGTGCACAGAGTTCTAAGTGCCTTAAGGACTCAAGACCAAGCACACCTATTCCACAGTAATGATCTCTAGAGTTTCACTGAGTATCCAATTCATTTCTGTATTTGATGCCATGATACAATTAAGAAATATTTGTTTTTTATCTATAGTAAACCCTCTTTTCTTAACCCTCTTGTTTGGCTCCTTTTGGAAAATGCCTTCAGAGCAATAATAAATAGGGCACTTTATGCAAAGAGTACCTCTGAAACAGTTTTAAGGAACATTCAGTAACAGGATGTTCCCTTGACGATTAGAGTTGCTGAGGGTAGTCAAACAATGTTTTGTGCTTGTTTTTTGTTTTTCTTTTTTAAGCAGTTAGACCAATCCTGTAGGCTATAGATTAAGCAATTCTATTAATGAATCAGATAAACAATTCTCTGATTTTGTGCTAACATTAACTTTCTTATTGAAACAACCAGTAAAGAAGGATTAATTTCTGTTTTGCTGTGACCTAGAACCTAAAAAGATAAAATATAGAGCTGGAGTTCACAAGAAGTCAAATGCTTACTAAAAAAAATACAGTTTTGGATGTTTAAATGCAGATTATTTTGCTTTGTGTGTTCTAAATTAAGTCATTAGAGGGATAATCTCACTCTGTATCTGAAGGTCAAAAACAAGGGTCTTTGGGGAGGGGAAGAGAACCATTTATTAAGTGCCTCCTATGTGCCCAGCACTGTGCTAAGTATTCTTAAAATATATCACTTGATCTTCTATCAATTCTGTGAGATAGGTACTGTTATGATCCCCTATTTTCCTCATCCGTAGCTAAGAGACTGAGATAGAGGTTTTGACTTGACACAACTAGGAAGAATTTGAGGTAGGATCTGAGCTGGGATCTTCTTGACTCCAGATCCAGCCCCTGACCATTGCACCCCTTGTTGCCGCCTTTAGTTAATACCCTGACAATGCAAAGAAGCATGTTGGACTTCAAAATCTTCTCACAAGAAAATGAATATGTTTTGGATGTCAAGGAGTTCCAAAGCACCTTGGATCACAGTTATAACATATGGCAGCACTGGTGGACGAGACGTCAAAATTTAAAGGGTATTGTTAGCTCTTGAACCTCTTTCAGAAGTGGATAGAAACAAGGAAGCTTGGCATCTAGGAAGAATGATTATTTAAAAGGGGAAGATACTATATGGGGCTCTTCCACTCTACTCCGTCACTCATGAACAGCCTCACCTCAAGAAAGCTCCTCCATGGCTCTCTTCGGAGGCCTTGAAGCCTCGTGAGGTTTGAGCGAGAGTTAGCTCTATAAGCTTGCGAGAAGCACCGCGAAAGACCCTTTCCCCCAAGATGGCGCCGAAGGCGAAGAAGGAAGCCGTTGTCCCCCAGAAGACAGAGGCCAAGTCCAAGGCCTTGAAGGCCAAGAAGGCGGTGTTGAAGGTATCCACAGCCACAAAAAGAAGAAGATCTGAACATCCCCCACCTTTCGGCGACCCAAGACACTAAGACTTCGAAGGCAGCCCAAATACCTTCAGAAAAGTGCCCCTCGGAGAAACAAGCTGGATCACTATGCCATCATTAAGTTCCCCCTTGACCACTGAGTCTGCTATGAAGAAGATTGAGGACAACAACACCCTAGTCTTCATTGTGGACGTCAAAGCCAACAAGCATCAGATAAAGCAGGCGGTAAAGAAGCTGTATGACATCGATGTGGCCAAGGTCAACACGCTGATC